>OX336394.1:105823638-106511138 GCA_946902985.2 Meconema thalassinum | reverse complement strand
TGAACTACTAGAAGCAACTTCTACATTTTCAAGATTATAATCAAGAATTTGCCCTTGTTTCGAGATATACTTTACTGTTTTCCTCCTATGATCTCCAATGTTGATAGGATTTTTTAAATCAGTTCTCAAACCGTATGTTAAATATTCAGCTTCCAATTGAAACTCACTCAGATCAATGGAGATTTAATTTCCCTTTCTATATTAAAAAAATTAAATTGTTAATTGCCCAGAATGAAAATGAAATAATAATTCTTAATTAACAGATGTGTGAATGACTGCGGTTCAATTTGTAGCTGTGTGTAGTTGTCGTATATAATTCATGAAGTATGACAGTCACAATCAAAAAATTAAAACTGTATAATTATTTATTTGGTTCTAAAAATTACATATTGTATTACCATTAGTCAATACGGATAAAACTGTTACCAATTTAAATTGGTTAACGTATACGCATTTTATTTGGTTCTAAAAGCTGTGTCTCCGCCAGTAAGTATATTTTAGTACAGTAATGTTTAAAAACAGACATCAGCAAAATAAATAAAAACCAGGGAAACACTACGAATTTCAGACTAAACTCAATGTTGAACCGTTCCAAACCTTGTATTAATTAAGTACTTTGGCATTACAACAATGTGGCAATGTATCATTAGTTAATTACCCTAATTAACACACTAATTGATAAACACTATTGATCAGGACAATTACAACAGTGTACAACCACGAGTTTGGAAATGTCGAAACCTGTTGCTCTGTATGATTACGAATGACGTAGTTGTCCATAAAAATTCGCGGCATGAGAATTCACAGCAATAGGCTAAACCTTAAGACAGCCGTTTGTGGTTATTCTTGTTCAAAGGCGGGAAACGGTACCATTGATGTTGTGATTGTCACGATCAACAAGGTGTATCAATTATTGCGCTGAAACGACTCATGAGCTAATTACCTCACGACACCGCCATATTATCGCTGCAAAGTCACAACATTCAATTTGTACCAGGTATGAAACGGTCAAACATTTGAGGTTTGTCTGGAATTCGTAGTGTTTCGCTTTTTATGCAGGTGAGTGTAGCTGTCATCAGTAAGAGTATGAAAAAATAGCAGCTATTAGACGCATGAATGACATTCAGATATACGGGAAACTATCCTTAGAAATAGCCATGTGACTCTTTGAGGCAAAAGTATGTACAGTGGAACTTGGATAATTCGAACCTCAAGGGACCAGTAAAATAATTCGAATTATCCAAAAATTCGAATTATGAAAATTCCTTGAAAAGGGTAGATAAAATATATTGTATTACGTTTACATAATGATTTACGTTCAACAAAGCAGATTAACAGACAACGGTACTTTTTAATGACTGTATCTCACGTGAATAACCTCAAAAGTTTCAAATGAAAAATAAAACCAAAATGTACTATTCACCTATTTAACGACAGTAGTAATCCAGTAATCTAGTTAAGTCTTAGAGAAATCTACTGTTTTCCAAAACGTTTGAGATTTTTAAATGATTCCTACAATTAAGTCTCTCAACCAATGAATCTAATAAATTTAAGGAACGAAAAACAAATCACTTACGTCATTTCTACTTTTAAAAAAATAACGCCTAAGTTCTGTGATGTGGTTTGTTGCTTGGGCTGCACTCAGAACAGTTTTTTCGGGAACCGACCCAACTGTTTGGCTTCCGATCGGCTTTTTACACTAAAAACTTCGAATTATCCAAAATATTATTCGAATTAACCACGATTTTTTTTTAGCATTGATTGCATATAAAATGCTAGGGACCAAGAGAAAAATTCGAATTAAAGAAGATTTCGAATTAAAGAAGTTCGAATTAGCCACGTTCCACTGTATTACATTACTCATTCGTGAGCACTTAACTGTAAAACAGCTAGTAGACATAGAACAAGTTAAAGTGCGATATTTAAAGAAAGTTCTCTCAGTTTTAAAATACACGCACAATAAACTGGTATATGAGACATTTTTCACAGAGGACTTAAGATTGAAACTTTTATTGCCAATCATACCAAGTGTAAGGAAAGTATTGGACGATAGGGCTAGAAAGAATGGAGATAGATCCGGAATCTTATGCCACTGATGCAATGACAGATAGAAGCTGGACCAAGGGAAACTGCGATCTACGCCACGCAGTAACATGACTGGCTGTCCACGATTTCCATATGCACAGAGAAAATATGGCATCACCCTAATAACGAACATTGTGTATGTGAACTATGTGGTCAGATAGTGTGAAACGTATCATTTTGAATTATGTATAAAGAGGACAAGGTCACAGAAAAGTTATGCGGAATTTTGTATTACTCCTTAACTGCCCATTTGGGCGCAATTAAAATTAATAATAATAAAACAATAACTAAAGTAAGAATGGAATATAGTAGTGCATTCATTTTTATTTTATTCCTATTTTGCGCGAGGTGAAGGGTAAGTGAAGAGAACGTCCTTTCTTCCAACATTAGCACGCTAGTGTGCTTTCCGCTGACCATCCACTAACAGAGTAAACATGGGTAAACACGTTCTTTGATGTTAACTATAAGTAAAAAGCAGAAAACTTGAATGGCAAGTTAGGAGAGACGAATTGAAGTGGCCTGCATTTGAAGATGGTTTGCTCTCAACTCCTCACGCGATCTAAGCCAAACATTATATACGGCCAATTCTCAACTACTGCCGAACATACTTCATCCTTTATGACCAACCAAGCATGGTAGAACTTTTATATTTTTACTATTATAGAAACCGTAGGAGATTCCTGCCTTCCTCAGGAGACGTGGATTTAGGGCTGGCAGTTTTATCTCTCTCGCAGCAAACTTTACTTGCCAACTCCTTCTCTCTCTTTCTCTCAACTCCACTCCGCTGAATATATACATGTTATCGTCAGATCATTTACCTTTTTTTTAACTCGTTTAAGTTATAAATTTAAAAATGAGCTCGAGCTCAGGTCGACTGCGCACGGAAGGAGCTTTGTGACACCGACTGTCTGGCACTGCTCGGGAGAAGCTGACGTTTACCGGGTGACTGATGCTATTTTAACAAACGTTGCCACGATTTCATTTGCACCAGCCGGAGGTTCTACTGTATAATATCCGAGTAAATAGATTATCATTTCTTTCAATATTGGTTAATGTTCCACAAAAATGTTAAACAAGATGTTCAGTAAAGAACAAATAGCATAGTTTCTCCTAATGCATGGGTATTGTTATAACTCTTTGTCATTTTCAAGGAGTATAATTGAATGTTGGTTGTAGTAGCATGTGAAATACAACATGTTATACGGATATTAAACATGAATATGAGGTGCCCTTTGCTAGTGCTACCTCTGTACAAAATTTCATTCAATTCGGTTTCACCGTGTTTGAATTGATATGGTGAATCGATTTGCACACATACATGGCCGCGATCTGCAAACTATTGGGCTGATGACCTTGTAGTTTAGTCAAAAGATGCTTCCCACAAAGAGGTATGCATTTGCAAAATTTGGTAGAGATCAAATAATTAGGTTGGTCGTAATTTGATTCAAGCTTTCAACATTTGGGTGGCCGCCATTCCGTTTCCGTCAGGATGGCGGCGACATAAAACACGACTCGGAGGTGCCCTTTGCTAGTGCTACCTCTGTACCAAATTTCATTCAATTCGGTTTCACCGTGTTCGAATTGATAAGGGGGGACAGACATTCAGAGTACACACTCACACACACACACACACACACACACACACACACACACACACACACACACACACAGACTCTCACACACACACAATTTTTCACCCTGTGTTGATATCACAAGTCTACTTTCATTTTTTGCAAAAATCGAAAGTAGGCTAATAAAAATGATGATTATCTTCAATGAAATTTAAATGCTTTTCAGTCGCTCAACATGATTGTACTCAAATTGTAATGGGTGTTATCCCCTAAACCTGAAAGACATTTCATGAGATTAATAATAAGTGTCCATCGTATGGGTAAAGCCTGCTTTTTTCAGGGGGAACGTGGGGGCACATGTACCCCTTAAACATTTGAAAAATATTTTAAGAAAAAATATTGGTACATTTGTATCTAGTCCGGCAAATATAACTTCCGACTTGAAAGTTCTTCGATCAGCTGGCGTCAACGCGCTGTTCACAACAGCTGGAGGAGATTTCGAGTAATCCTCGATTTAAATCGATCTATCGAATCAGTTTCTTTTGGTCGGCAACTCAGCACTCCGTTCTTATAAGCACGCAGGCTAGTGTTTGGAGGCGGGGTAGGTTGTTATTTTGTGCGCGTGGTTAGTTTTGAAGGATGAAGAAAATAACGAACTATTTAACATCCACTCAGTTAATGATTTGAACACAAACAATGACCGGACTTTGCAAATTGCCGAAAATTGCAAAATCGCGATGTTTTGTTGACTACAACTGAGAGTACCCCTCAAGTTTTGTTTAGAAAAAAAAAAAAAGCATTGGGTAAAACTGTAGTTTACACTTCGAACACTTTCATTGTTTTAACCTAAGTTAGACCACCTCGTGGTGTATCGGTTAGCATTCTTGGCTGTCCTCCATTTTTCTGTCCATCTCGAGATTTTCAATTTCCACATTTTTATTGAAATCTGAACGAAATTCTACTTTATGTTCGACGATGTCGAAATGTAAATATATTATCTCAGAAAACTGTATCATAATGAGGGTCATTATAACACTATCTTTCATTATGAAACAGTTTCTCCCACCAATCAGAGCTCAAGAAACTGTTGTTTGACCAATTATGTAAGAATAGCATCGCACATGCTCTGAGTTCCAAGGTCTTCCCATTTAAATTTCATTGCGTGGCCTAGTGTCATAGTGGGGGTAATCGAGGAGGCCATGGTAAAATACAAGGCATTCTCTGCGTCCCATGCGCTCTGTTCAGTACATAAATCTGGCGGAATCTCGACATATATTTATGAACGAACATGAAATAGTTATAATGGTTATCGTCGAACATAAACAGTCGTATGCAACTCGCCTATAATGGTAATTAAGACACTCGCATGGAAATTATAAAACTCGCATAAGCTCGTTTCTTAATTATTGCCATTATAGGCTCGTTGCATAATGTACTATTTCCGGACAGTGATTTTATTGTTGTTCTTCTGTCCAACATATTTGACGGACGACGCTACACGGCTATACGTTGGAGACTAATTTAAATAGAAAAGAAACAAGGCGTGCCGTAGCAGAGAGAAGGCAGGAAGAGCGACGATGTGGTGACGGGAAGCATATGGCCTAAGGAACGGCGACTGTACATAAGTCAACCTTAACGACCACAGCGAGACCATCGCGAGATAGAGTGAAGTGCCAGGTCACGGCTAATGCTTCCCGCCTTATTGGGCACACTGCTTACTCACAAGTGTTTGTCAACTCAAAAGGGCAAACTATCATCAGCTGATAATTATCAGAATTTTTGTTTTATTTATATCAATGTCAGTGGATTTGGGTAACAAACGTGCAGATACGGATATAAGTCGTGCGGATGTAGGCCGGATTCGGATAACGTTCTGTTTATCCGCGCAGGGCTCTACTTATAGGAGCTGTCGATTGCCATTCCTCGTACTGAGGGGAGTAATAAAGAGCCGTGACCAGTCCTTCTACCACTAATTTGATATTTTGTTCCTAATTTAGTCTATGATTGAGGCTAAATGGTTGGAATTAGAATAATACATTTTGAAACGGTATCTGTCCAATGTTTCTCCCAGGTATAAAAACTATATTCATGTAAAATGTCAGCATAATCGTTAGTTATTGTTTTAAGGGGCGGAACTACAAGGTCATCTGCCCCTCAGCTCAATCGGTTGAGTAGTTTTGGAGTGAAAGAGTACTTTCTTATTTTATTACTATAAATGAAAAATTACGCGAGTATCATTACATATTTATGATTAAACTGTCGGCTTCGGTGGCATAGTTGGTAGCATGCTGAGCTTCTATGGCCAAGGTCGCGGGTTCGAACCCGGCCGAAGTTGTCGTATTTTCAAGATCGTTAAATATCCCTCAGTATGCCTTCCTTCGGAGGGGAAGTAAAGCCGGCGGGCCCATGTCATAGTTTTATGGCATGTAAAAGAACATTCCACTAACTAAACTTGTGTGAAGCAAAATTTGTAGGTTAGGTATGATTAATGCTCTTAAGTTCCAACGTTCGTCACCAGGCACTGGTTGCGATTGAATCTAGTAGTATCCAAGTTTACAGCTAGATGTCGTGGACGGTAGCATTTGGTAGCGAAAGTAGGAACTACTTGAAATTATCGTCTGCTGTATGCAGAATTAAAACAGATAACACACACTAATACAGTCATCACAATTACGCCCGGTTATCAGGCAGATTCTACACACACCCAAAGTACACGGGGCTACATGACCGCGTTGTCGCAGCCCCTAAACTAAGGAACCAACCAACCACATGATAAACTATGTCTTTAATATCCAACATATAACAGAAGGCATTATGAAGTTCACTCAGTTCCTATGATGTTCAGTTTCGATAAAGGCAGGAGTAGGCCTATAACACTGTACATATCTGCGATGAAGGCCTGTAACTAGGAGTGGCATACAGATACACACAGCTCAGCAATAATGATCACGTGGTGCATACAGATAGTCTCTCAATGTCCAACATTGTCCTCTCCACCATCCCACCCACACTAGGCTATGTCTTAGAGCATATCGCAAGCCACGTGCAATAACGTCGAGTCACAAGTGAGGCGTCTGGTATCAAAACAAGACTCATAACTTCAACAATTTTTTTCAGGAGATACAAAAAACTGGATAAGTCCTTTGTTTACTGAAAAATAAATATGCTTCTTTTTGGAAAGTTGTAATTGATATAGATAAATATTTCCCAAAAGTTTCATAACTCATGCTGTGTTGTTTTCCTTTTTAAAAGCGTTTTATCAATTTCAATGATCTTGTTGACTTCGTCGTTACGCTGGGGTCTGGCGTTACGTTATGGTGACGGGACGAAATGTACCCAGATGCACTGAGGTGTGTGACGTCATAGTAGGCTACTGCTTGGTGCATGTGTTCCTCGACAATCTCTACTTCGTTAGTATAAGACAAAAATCCCCGATTCTTGGATGTCACGGGTAATCTCCAGAACCACTGGATGGATTTCGATGCGGTTTTCACCATTCTGTAAAGGATATCTCGAGGAAAGATTCTGTAGAAAATAATTTATGTATGATCAAAGGAAGCCAAGCAGTAACGATTTCAGTGAAAAAGTCGAAAACAAACTTGGCGTCCGTGCGCTTCTTAAGCTTACGGCGGGCAAACCGTTAAAATTATCAATATACTATGAGCGTAAGAATTGGTCAGCATGAAAAATTCTACAAAATAGTCCGCGAGAGCATATCTCTATCTTCAATACATCGCCCACTATAAGTGTTTTTAGAGTGGATGGAAGGGGCACGTCCCCGCGCGCTCTGGTGAGAGTGACGGCATCCCGCGCGCTGGACCTTGCTTTGCCTTTGGTTTGCACTTGCCGTTCGCGAGTAATTTGAAACAAGATAAAGTATTATAAAGCAAGATAAGTATTATGCAGATAATTTTCTAACATGTCAAGAGTCTTTGGCTTCGAGCGAAGCGAGAAGCCTCCAGCCTTTCTAGCATTTTTCAGCATTTGTAGCATTTAAAATGATACAAAGTCTAGTCTTTCAGACTGACTGTCACTTTTTAATATTTGATGTGGCTTATTTTGTTTTAAAACTTGCTGATGCATCTTGTTTTGCAACTCAGTAATCGGATGTATCTTATTTTGAAAATAAATAAACCAACTTTGACGATGAGGACGTTCCGGGTAAAACAGGATGTATAGGAAACGTATGCTCTGCGCCCCATTTCTTGAATCCCCCAATCTTCAGGATTTTTTAAAAACTTTAGCGACTATTTCCCTGATAATATGTATTTTTTTACTGCGAAAAAACCCTCACCTTAAACAAACATGTGCAACAAGAAGTAACACGCCATTAACGTTTGTCACATGGGATGGAGGAGGGGATTATGGCGGCAAGTGAATGTCAAATGAAGAGTAATGAATGGGGACTAGCCACTCGACCCCCTACTGCGCAGCCCCGCGTTTAATGAGGTGTAAGGTAATGCGTGACATATTGCCGCACACTTCTTGGTGAAGGAGCACAGCAGATGAGATGCGGCTCGGTGCAGCAAGCGCAAAACACCACCACTAGATTCTCTCTCTCTCCCTCTCTCTCTCTCGCTTGTGAATTTCATGACCGTCTA
Source organism: Meconema thalassinum (assembly GCA_946902985.2). Lineage (NCBI taxonomy): Eukaryota > Metazoa > Arthropoda > Insecta > Orthoptera > Tettigoniidae > Meconema > Meconema thalassinum. The sequence goes on along the minus strand of OX336394.1, from coordinate 106,502,881 downwards.
CACAAACACGGTTAAAAAAAAGAACCTCTCGGCACGCCGGAAGGCGGAGGTTGATTTCACCGGGCAAAGAAAATTACAGTAAAACCTGCCTAAACCGGACCCTTTCTATACCGGAAAACTGGACAAACAGAAAACAGAATTCGGAACGCAGGTATTTCCTATGTAAAATGACACTGTAAACCGGAAAACTGACTAACGCGGAAACGGAAAGAAATTCCGAAACTGTAGGCGTAAATATCCTGACTAAGACGGATTATCATATCCATAATACAAAGCTATGTACAGCCTGTTCCGATTCAACACGGAACTGTAAAATGGGTTGCCTACCATCCGCAATCGGCTTGAAATCTGCTCGCAGCGCACTAGCGACGGGGCGGAGTTCGATTTCACTGATTGCCGCCTTCTTATGCAGCATTGCAAAATATTTTGCTCTTTCAAAATTTATTTACACAGGCTTCACAATAAGTTTGAACGATTTCTGTTTCAGAACTTGTTCTTTTACGCTTCTGTTAATGGCTTTTGACGAGCATTTTTATGAAATAACTAGCTGAAGTACCCGTGCTTCGCTACGCGTCATAAATAAATTAAAATATGAAGGTGACAGTTAAAACAGGGGATAGGCGAGGTGCTGCGCAGAGGGAGATTAAGGATGGAACATTTTGTCCAACTACACCGCTCGGCGTTGACCGTGTTTTATAGCACAAATTTAGGTCTTACTCGCTAACGGTTGGAGATACCTTTCGGATAGAAAATGTAATTTTTAACCTCGTACATACCATCAAAAGTTTGCTATTTCTTAGCGTTCTCTTTGTATTTGAAATGGAAATATGAAAGTTTTAAACCAAAGGGTGTAGTGAAGTCACTAAAATGGTCGCCAACTTTAAATAGTACAAAGTATTGAAATCAAAAGTAACCTATATGTTAACCAGGTAAATCAGCTACTTCCATGTAAAATTCATGTAAATCGGACCAGTGGTACTTGCGTGATTGAGTAATACATAGACGCACATCATCTCATTTTTAGCCTCGCTTCGCTCGCGTCATAGTCGTGTCATATTGTTATTCAATGAAATGCAGGTTTAACCCCATCAACACCCCTTTAGAACCTGAATATCCAAAAATCCCTCCTTGGTAGGCGTTTTCGACACACAACAAACATATCCCCAAAATATCATTCTTCTAACTTTAATCGTTTGGGTTGGCCGATGAGAGTGAACATCCAAAAATCCTTCCTTAGGGGACGTTTATCTTCCAGAATATCACCCCTCCCCATAGGCCCCTTAAATTGGATTTATGAAAAAACGGTCGAACACATATTTATTTTATTTATTTATTTATTTATTTATTTATTTATTTATTTATTTTTAAGCTGATTGATTTCCTCCGAGTTTCAAACTCCTCGCCTATGTCGTTTAAGAGATACAGGGTCCGTTAGGAATCTTTTAACCCCCACTTTTCATCCCTTTCACCTCATAATATACACTACATCGAAAAACCATTAGACATGTGTCAGCTTATTTTTAATGATTAGTATATATGCCAAGTATCACATCCCCAAATGAAACCACTCGTGAGATATTGTTATTCAATGAAATGCACGTTTACCCCCCTTAACACCTATTTAGAACCTGAATATTCAAAACTCTTTCCTTAGTGGACGTTTTCGACATACAACGAACATATCCCCAAAATTTCATGTTTCTAACTTTAATAATTTTGGCTGGGCTATGATGAGTGAGTGAGTCAGTCAGGACATTTTATTTCATTTATTTTTGATAATTTCACCCCTCCCCATGAACCCCTTAAATTGGATTTATGAAACAAACGGTCGAACACCTATTTACTTATTTAAAGCTGTTTTCCCCCTGAGTTTGATGAGTGAGTAAGTGAGTCAATCAGTTAGGACACTTTCTTTCCTGTTATTTTCCCCCCAGAATTTCACCTCTCTCCAAGGGCCCCTTAAATTGGATTTATGAAAAAAAAAACAGTCGAACACCTATTTACTTGTATTTTAAGCTGTTCTTTTTCCGCCGAATTTCAAACTTCTCGCCTATGTCCTTTAAGAGATACACGCTCCGTCAAGAATCCCTCAACCCCCAATTTTCACCCCTATCACCTCATAATATACACCACATCGATAAACCCTTAGACATATGTCTGATTATTTTTAATGATTAGTTTATATACCGAATATCACATCCCCTAAGAAACAACTCATGACATATCGTTATTCATTGAAATGCACGTTTGCCCCCTTAACATCTCTTTAAAAACCGAATAAACAAAAATCATTCCTTAGTTGACGTTTTCGACATACAGCGAACATATTCACAAAATTTCATTTTTCCAACTTTAATAGTTTTCGCCGGGCGTGATGAGTGAGTGAGTCAGACAGGACATTTTCTTTCAATTATTTTTACCAGAATTTCACCCCTCCCCATAGGCCCCTTAAATTGGATTGATGAAAAAACGCTTGTACAACTATTAACTTATTTTTAAAGCTGTCTTTTTCCTCTGAGTTTGGTGAGTGAGCGAGTTAGTCAGTTAGGACACTTTCTCTCCTTTTTCCCCCAGAATTTCACCCCACTCCATTGGCCCCTTAAAGTAATTTATGAAAAAACGGTCGAACACCGATTTACTTATATTTTTAGCTGATGTTATTTCGCTGCGTTTCAAATTTCTTGCCTATGTCGTTTAAGAGATAGGCCTACACGCTCCGTTAGGAATCCTTCAATCCCTACTTTTCACCCCTTTCACCTCATAATAATACATCACATCGAAAAACCCTTAGAAACATGTCTGCTTATTTTTAATGATTAGTTTATATGCCGAGTATCACATCCACAAATGAAACCACTCGTGAGATATTGTTATTCAATGAAATTCAGGTTTAACCCCCTTAAAACTCCTTTAGAGCCTGAATATCCATAAATCCTCCCTTAGTGTACGGTTTTGACATACAACGAACATATCCCCAAAATGCCATGTTTCCAACTTCAATATTTTTGGCTGGGCGATGAGGAGTGAGTGAATGAGTCAGGACATTTTCTTTCATTTTTTCCCTTCAGAATTACACCCCTCCCGATGAACCCCTTCAATTTGATTGATAAAAAACTGTCGAACAGCTATTTACTTACTTTAAAGCAGTTTTTCCCCCTGAGTTTGATGAGTGAGTCAGTCAGTCAACCAGTTAGGACATTTTCTTTCCTGTCCCCCCCCCCCCCCCACAGAATTTCACCCCTCCCCATGGGCCTCTTAAATTGGATTTATGAAAAAACGGTCCAACACATATTTACTTATTTTTATGCTGATTTTTTTCCCCGGAGTTTCAAACTCCTCGCCTATGTCGTTTAAGACATACACGCTCCGTTAGGAATCTTTCAATCCCTACTTTTCACCCCTTTCACCTCATAATATACACCACATCGAAAAACCCTCAGACATGTGTCTTACTTTTTAATGATGAGTTTATATGCCGTGTATCACATCCCCCAATGAAACCAATCGGGAGATATTGTTATTCAATGATATGCAGGTTTAACCCCATTAAGACCCCTTTAGAACCTGAATATCCGAAAATCCTCCCTTAGTAGACTGTTTTGAAATACAATGAACATATCCCCAAACTGTCATGTTTCTAACTTCAATAATTTTGGCTGGGCGATGATGAGTGAGTGAGTCAGGACATTTTCTTTCAATTTTCTTTTTTCAGAATTTCACCCCTCCCCAAGAACCCCTTAAATTTGATTTATGAAAAAAAAAAACTGTCGAACAGCTATTTACTTACTTTAAAGCAGTTTTTCCCCCTGAGTTTGATGAGTGAGTCAGTCAGTCAATCAGTTAGGACACTTTCTTTCCTGTTTCTCCCCCCCCCCCTCCAGAATTTCACCCCTACCCATGGGCCCCTTAAATTGGATTTATGATAAAACGGTCAAACAAATATTTACTTATTTTTATGCTGATTTTTTCCCGCTGAGTTTCAAACTCCTCGCCTATGTCGTTTAAGAGATACACGCTCCGTTAGGAATCTTTCAATCCCCACTTTTCACCCCTTTCACCTCATAATATACACCACATCGAAAAACCCTCCGACTCGTGTCTTCTTATTTTTAATGATGAGTTTATGTGCCGAGTATCACATCCCCCAATTAAACCAATCGGGAGATATTGCTGTTCAATGAAATGCAGGTCTACCCCCTTAACACCCCTTTAGAACCAGACTATCCAAAAATCCTCTCTTAGTGGGTATTTGCGGCCCTTGGGGAAGCTGCATACCAAATTTCATTCCAATCCGTTTGATGGTTTCTGAGATTTCGTGATGAATGAATGAGTGAGTGAGTTGTATTTGACAAATATATAGTAGAAGATAGTGTCAAGTCTTTGTTATGCTAAACTCGGTTGACAGTGCTGTGTGAGAAGTTGAGTAACTAACGTGATTTCAAGTAAAGATCCTCATTTTCTATACCGGTAGTGCAGAGCGCAAATGGCATCCAGTCGGCCGTGTCTCGACTTGAGCTATGTTGCCATGGAAACTATCCGCCTTGCCATTCCTTCATGAGTATATTTTATGATTTGATTAGCATGTGCTGGAGTGCAAAAGGGTCGAAATCAGAAGAATGAGAAAGACTATCGAAAATTCATGTAGCCAGCGGTTCCTTCTGGGTCCTAAACTATGTGTATGCAAAATTTGGTTGAGATTGGTGGAACGGTGTAGATTTGTATACGGAACAGATCCACATACCCACATACCCACATACATACAGACTTTCACTTTTATATATAAGATATAGGGATATAGGCTACACGACAAAAAAAAAAAACTTTTATATATAAGATATCTAATTTACAACATAGTTTATTACAACACAATGTATTTTTGTGTTGTATTTTATTTACAACACCATTTATTTATTTTTAACCCAATACCACAAAACGAGATACAATTTGGAAATGATTTGTTACAAAATTGTAATCAGTCTTCGATGCGACTAAAAAAGTTAATTTATCACAGACGTTACATCTACTGCAAATGGGCATTTACAGTACATAAGGTGTTCGAAGTGGCGTCCATCATTTTCCATGCAGAGGGCCACTCGTCGCATAAAGTTCTCTCTTGCGTTCGACAACATCTGAGGAGTAATTTCCGCAAAGGCTTCGGAAGAAATGGACGACGATGAAGGCAACGAAAGGGAGGTAAAAATACAGACTTTTGGAGGAACACTATTTGTTGTGAGCGACCTTCACAAATTTGCAACTTCCTAGTATGTTCCAGAACTCCTCGAGTTAATGCAGGATGCAAAGGAGTTCATACAACGTTCTCTTGTAAAGAAGTAATGATAATGCACTTTGAAAGACATGTGGAAACAAAGAAATGAGCAGAAAAACTGATATTTTTAGCCTATTTTCAATTTGAAAAAAAAAAAAAAAAAAAAAAAAAAAAAAAAAAAAAACAACTTATGAGATCACCTTTTGTCCGTGTGTGTGTGTGTGTGTGTGTGTGAGGTGTGTGTGTGTGTGTCCCCCTAATAAAATCTAAACGGCTGGAGCGATTTCAATGAAACTCGGTAAGTTCATAGCACTATCCCTGGCGACCTCGACCGTGCCCTACAAATTTTGTTACGTCTCACCAATCCAACATGGCGGCTGTGCGAAATATTTCACTAGCATTCAATATCTCCGAAACTATTACCGATATCGCCCTGAAATTGTGTACGGTGATAAAGGGCACTACTAGAAAGTCACCTATGAGACTTTCAAAAACCTGGTGACTACAAAACCAACATGGCGGTCAAGCGAAATTGAGACATTTAAATAGACATTTCTCGCGATTTAACTATCCAAACGTAATGAAACTTGGTACAGCAAATGTTTATACACATTGTAGTGCACTGGAGTCTAATTTAGTTCAATTGTTTACATAACCTCAAAATGGCGGCTGAGCGAAATATTTCACTGGCATTCTATATCGCCGAAACTATTACAGATATCATCATGCAATTTTGTACGGTGATAAAGGGTACTGATACAAGTTTACCTATGTATATTTCATAAACCTGTCAAGTACAAAACGAACATGGCGACCAAGCGAATTTGAAATATTTTAATAGACTTTTCTCGTGATTTAACTCTCTGAGCGCAGTGAAATGTGGTACAGTAAATGATTTTGCAGATTGTAATGCACTGACATCTAATTTAATTCAATTGTTTATATAACCTCAAGATGGCGGCTGTGCGAAATTTTAAAATTAAGTTTTTATTCTTGTGTCGTAATCATGCGATCGAAGTGAAATTTTGAATAATGAGGCTAGGCAATAATTGTCCTTGAATGGTACATAACTCTATGGCCTATACATATAACAATCCTAAATGGCGAGCTTCCGAAATATCTAGACGGTTCTCAACATCTATGAATCTTTTACAGCAACCAAACTGATTTTTTTAATGTTCATAGAGACTATGAACATATGTTCACCTATAGGACTTTCAGTAACCTGGTGAGCACAAATCCAACATGGCGGCGACGCGAAATATAAATATTTAAATGGACGTTTCTCACGAATTAACTATCCGAGTGCCGTGAAACGTTGCACGTTAAATGCTTATACAAATGTTGATCCACTGGCATGTAATTTATTTCAATTGTTTGCATAATCACAATATGGCTGGTGTGCGTACTTTTAAAATCTCGTTTTTACTTCTTGTGTTCTAATCATGCTATTGAAGTTTGAATACCACACGTACACAATAATCTTAATGTAATAGTACAAAAATAAAAATCCATCCTGGTGACCATATGAAATACTCAGACGGTTCTCAATATCTACGAATCTGTTACAGCAATTAAACTGAAATTTTGTATGTTGATAGAGACAATTAGCATTAGCAGGATATAAGAAAATAGGTTGTATAGTTCTTCACGGAACTACTTGTTTGTACGTAAGTTGAAAATACAGTGATGGTTGGTTGCTTAGTTTAGGGGCTGCGACAACGCGGTCATGTAGCCCCGTGTACTTTGGGTGTGAGTAGAATCTGTCTGATAACCAGTGTTAATTGTGGTGTCCGTATTAGTGTGTGTTTCTGTTTTCATTTCAAGTAAGGACTGCAGACATTGAATTTTCTTTTTAAGTAGTTCCTACTTTTGCCGCCAAACGCCACCGTCAACGACTACTAGTTCAGAACTTGGTTACCAGACGCCACCGCGTTTGTCAAATGTTTACTATAATTTAGCTTCACACAGTTGTAATTAGTGGAAGGTTCTTTAACGTGCCATAAATCTATGACATGGGACCGCTGGCTTTACTTCCCCTCCGAAGGAAGGCAAACTGAGGGATTTTTAACGCTCTTAAAAATCCGACAACTTCGGGTTTGAACCCGCGACCTTGGGCATAGAAGCTCAGCGTGCTACCAACTACGCCAGAAAATACAGTGTAATACAAGTGAATCTATTTTTTTATTTTTATTTAAAGACCTATATTTTAAATTATTTCATTGTAATCCTATGCGATAATACAGTTTTTCTTTGTAATGTATTTTGTCTTATTGAAACTCAACCCTTTGTAAAACGGAAAGATAAATCCGGAACGAGTGCGTTCCGCTTTAGGCAGGTTTTACTGTATTATTTCGAATTCACTGAATTTGCCAATTGTTGTATACCAAAAAGTTCCATACGTTTGGTCGATTAATCGAACATCGCTTATCACCCACCAGCTCGACAACACAGGCATAACTTACGATAGTTGAACGTATGTTTGACCGCGCTGTGTGTTATAGATGGGCCGATCATTCGTGGCCGGTCGTAAGCGCATGAGGATTCTCCTTAAACATGGTGTCCACAGAAATTTCAATGCCAATTTTCCTGACCACTTTTATTTATTTATTGAGGTTTATTGAGCAAACAATAGTACATTATGCAACGAGCCTATAATGGCTATAATTAAGACACGAGTATTTTTTATAAAACGAGCGTATGCGAGTTTTATAATTTCCATACGAGTGTCTTAATTACCATTATAGGCGAGTTGCATACGACTGTTTATGTTCGACTATAATTATTATAACTATTTTATGTTCGAAGATAAATATTCATAAATATCTGTCGAGATTTCGCCAGTTTTATGTACTAAACAGAGCGCATGAGACGCAGGGAATGCCTTGTATTTGACCATGGCCACCTCGATTACTCTACTATTACACTAGGCAAGGCAGTGTGATTTACATTAGAAGGCCGTGGTACTCAGCGCATCTAATTATCTAATTGGTCAAACGACTGTTTCTTGAGCTCTGATTGGTGGGAGAAACTGTATCATAATGAAAAATAATGTTATAATGAGTCTCATTATGATACAGTTTTCAGATACATAATAGTCGGGTCGAACATAAATATATATAGGTATATCAAAATTGCCAATATGAAAATAAAATATCAAGTGATTGGCATTTAAATTTACAACCCCAAGACTGCAGGTTCGCTCCTGGCCATGGTAAGTGATTTTTGAAAGGCGACAAAAATCACGATACCCATGTCATACGTTGTTGGCATGTTAAAGAACCCATTTGAATTCAGTAGGCCGTGTTCATTGGCAAAATTAATCTCGGGATTTTCCGCCAACACAAAGTTCCTCCATTCTCTACTTGAAAGCGCTGTAGTGTCAAGGAGTTTAGATATCTAACCTCCTTGACTTTCATAGCGTTCAAAGGAACGACGAAATTCGACATGCAAGCTACCCTCTGGGTGTCAATTAACAAAGCCTGCACCAGGCACCCGAGGCCATACGATATTATTATTATTATTATTTAAATTTAAATCTTCTTGTTTATGAATGTCAAGTCACAATATTTTAGAGGCTGATTGCAGACACGTAGTGCAATGTGCTGGGCGATGGGTCGCCACATCCCTACGCCAACTAAATAAAAAGCGTAGACTACAAAAATAGGTAAAAAGACGTTTTTACTATGATGTACTGTAAAATGGAAACCTACCATAATGTCCAGTGAGTTATTGCTTTTTATCTTTAGAGATTAGTTGAACTAGAAACATCGAAATATGGCTGTAAAACACAACATATTGTATGGTTAATATAGCATTCCTGACTTTCTAATACTTTTCGCCATTTTTTTCACACTTTTTCCTGACCTTTCTTGACCAAAAACAAAATTCCTGACATTTCCTGCCTGTGGACACCATATTATTAAAGCCCGATCAGAACGCTAAGACCACTGAATATGCACATGCGCTGCCGAGGACACATTGCGCACTTTATTTTTCATTCATCACAAATAATAAAATAAATGAGAAAAATAACAAAGTGTCTGGTCACAAGTGGAAAAGGTGAAAAAAATCACAATTAAATTAGAAGATGAAATTGAAGTTGGGTTACACATTAAATTATATACACTAAATACATAAACACAAGGATTGCAATAACAAAAGAAGCCTTCAGTAAGAAAAGAAAATTATTTTGTGGAGCAATCAAAGTAGGCTAAGGAAGAGATTAGTGGAATGTTTTGTTTGGAGTGTAGCAATGTATGGAGCGGAAACTTGGACGCTTAGGAAAGAAGACGAGAGAAGAATAGAGGCTCTCGCATGGGGCTATGGAGGAGAATGGAGAGTATAAGTTGGAATATGGCTAATGGCGAATGCTAAGCAACGTCAAGGAATACAAAAGGAGCTTCATATTGGAGTTCTATGCAGTCAGCAACCCAATTCGTACGCGCTTGGACCCCTTCGTCCCTGCTGCACTCTTGCGGCGGCAACACGAAGTTCGCCTAGACCACTCCCATTCTAGGTCCCAACTCAAAAACATAGCCATATTAATATATTTCATAATGACATCTTCCCCAATATTTTGCTATAAACCTCATTTTCGTTAGTTCGGATCACCTCCGGCCCAGTTTAGTCTGGATAATCGAGGTCCTGTAGTTGAGGCATCATTACTTTCGACTTGGCGTTTAAGTGCTACGCTAGTGCAACCTAGCGGTCAAAAGTGAAATCACTAACCAGCCAATTATAGGCAGCCATTAATATCGATACATCACGACTAATCGAGTTACGTTCGCGATGTTGCTTTGTCGATATGAATGGCTGCCAGTGATTGGCTGGAGAGAGTGGTTTCACTTCTGACCGCTAGGTAGCTCGATGGAAGTCTGTAGTAATACTGCCGCCATATATACTGTAGTTCATTAACACACTGTATGGAAACTCCTTGAAGCAACCAAGGCTTAATATCGACCAGCATGCCACCTGGTGTGAGCTCAAAGAACTGGTAATCACGAAGTACAAGCGCGTGGCGGCAGTGCGGTCAGTGGAAGCAAGAAGATAGTTAACTTGGAGAGCAGTACAGTACCCTGCTACACTTTAATCCCGGTGAAGCAAGCTGCATTAAAAAAAGCGCGTCTCCACTTTATTATGGATGTTAATCTCCAAACCGGCGAGGCGACAGACGCTCTAATGGGACGTGGTTGTTGGGCGTCGTTAGGCTTCTGACGAGCAGCCATTCCAAGGCTAACGACATGACTTTATTTTGACTTCGCATTCTTCGTTCTCTTAAAGACACAGATTGTACTTAACCTAAGTATAACATGGTGATAGTATCTTCCCTTAAAGTGCGTTAAAGACTTGAGTGATGTTTAAACGTCGTCTTCTTGACAGAAAGCTAACAAAGCTTCTCAGAAAGGATTGGGAAAGTTTTTTAAATAACCCTATAGTAGTTATGTGGGGTGCTCACAACATCCACGTGTTTGAATTCATTGACATTGATTATTCCTAAGTTGGTCATACTAATGGTGGGCTTAGTACCTTTCTACCAGACGTAAGCTAATCGTTATCGTGTTGGAAGCCTATTTCACTGTTGTCTTAATCATCGAAATGCTTTTTAGTCGGTAAACAAATAATATTAATAATTTTTTTTCGTGTGGCCTCCTCAGAGGACGAGTGCAGGTCTTTCTATTCGACGCCCGTGGGCGACCTGCGTGTCAGGATGAGAGATGGAATGGATGAAGATGAATGAAACTGGGCAAGGATGTGGAAGGAAGCGGCCGTGGCCTATCAGAAGGTAACGTCCCAGCATTTGCCAGGTGTTGAAAATGGGAAACCACGGAAAACCATTTCAAGGACAGCCGACGGTGGGGCTCGAACCCACGCGTCTACCGAGTCAGCAGAGAGCTTGGCCCCATGACCTAACGCTGCGCTTTAGTCAGCGTTGCCACTGCTGTCGGTGGAGGGGAAGTAAAGCCGGCGGTCCCATGTCATAGATTTATGGCATGTAAAATATCATTTCACAGACTTAACTTGTGTAAAGCTAAATTGTTAGGTTAGATTTCGTCGGAGCGCTCTATCGAAGTTCCAGCGTTCACCACTAGGTATCATTGATATCCGGTAGCGAAAGTTGGAACTACTTGAAATTGAAAGGAACGTGTAGCTCACCCTAATAAGGGTGTCCGCTGGAAGAAGCTACAGACTCAGGCGAGCCGAACATATTGTCCTCGGACACTCCCGGCACTAAAAGCCATACCATAAATACATAAATAAATACATCTTGGAACGTGACTCTTTGAAGAAGAAACTTGGGGGAAATACAGAGTTTTCAGCCAAAACCCATATTGAAAACCGGCAAGAAGTGGACCGAAGAACGAAAAGAAGCTCACCGAAGAAGAATGCGCGAACACTGGGCCAATGTGAAAGAACGAGGGAATAGGCAGTATAATAACGTGGTCCATAGAAGACCGTAACTATTATAAAGAGTTATTGAATTGAATAAACGCCAGAATGTATAGTGGAGCTTATCGTGGTTCCTAGTTGGCCAATTAGCGAATAATAAATAAATAATGTTATTGGTTTTACGTAGGCCTACCTTTAAACTACTGCGGCTTTTAGAGACGCCGGGGTGACAGAATTTTGCCCCAAAGGAGATCCTTAACGTGCCAGTAAATCGACTGACACCGCTCACTCGCATTTGCGCACCTTCAAATGCCAGCTGACTGCGCCAGGTTTCGATCCTGCAATCTTGACAACAGCAGGTGAGAATGTTACCGCTGAGCCACGCAGTCATTAGACATTGATAGCGGAGTAATGTGAATTCAGCCACGATATTGGTTGCGAGCAGCCGTGAGAAGTAGCTACAGCTTTCAGCCAGTCGATGACATACTCCATTGTGAGGGAGCCGGGTCAGTAGATTTACTGGCACGATAAAGACCCCCTTTTAGCGGCTTAGGAGCATGCTTAGCTTCTAGGCCCAAGATCGTGGATTCAAACGTGGCCGATATTTTTAAGAGCGTTAAAAGTCCCTCAGTATGCCTTCCTTCAGGGTGGGGGGAAGTAAAGCCGGCGGGCCCCTGTCATAGATTTATGGCATGTAAAAGAACCTTCCACTAACTACAATTGTGTGAAGCTAAATTTGTAAGTTAGATTTCATTAACGCTTATTAAGTTCCAACATTCGCCACCAGGTGTTGGTTGTGGTGGCATATAGTAACCAAGTTTGCGTCTAGGTGTCGTTGACGGTAGTATTTGGTAGAAAAAGTAGGCACTACTTGAAATTGATCGTCTGCAGCCCTTACCTGAATTAGACTACAGATACCACACGCTAATACAGCCACCACAATAATTAACACCGGTCATCAAACAGATTCACACAGATTCTACACACACCCTAAGTATTTACACGGGGCTACAGGACCACGTTGTCGCAGCCCCTTTGGGTCAAAACTTCGGCACCCGGGCGTCTCTAAACGCCACAGTAGTTAAAAGGGACGCAAAACCCATAACATTATTATTATCATCAAAGTAGATAATTATTCTGATATGCTTTCCAACTACCTAGTAATGTCCCACGGGCGATTGACTCTCAGCGTATGGTATATTGAGGATGGTAATAACCATTGTATTACGTGTTGACATTTGCCCCCCTTTAAATGACCGCTACACGTTTAGGAGCCCCCCTTGGGATACACTGTGGTGTTGGAGTGAGGAATGGCCCTTGTGGTAGCATTTTCTCATTTCCAGCAGTATACGACCTCAATTGTCAGGGTTAATGCAGATCCGTCGGAGCTTAATGAAGGAAGTTGCGCTTGCTGTCATGGAAGTTAGCAGCCAAGGGACGGGCATATGGACCCAGAGAGTTATAAATTCATTCTCCCCTTGTTACATGCTAGGGATTAACTTGTCGGATTACATAACACTGTGCGACTCGACCACAAATTACACAACCCTATTGCACGCACTTCTTTCTTTTGATCTTTTATATTGAGGCATTAGAGAAAAGGACTCTAGAGATTGTAAATTATTACAACGTTATAATTACTTAGCACGGCCAGAAAGGATAGGACACCCATTTAGCGGCTTAGAACACGGCGGTTCCATCCGGGAGATGGTATCCTTTAGATGTTCCTAGAAGCGTATATGAAGGTTGGGGCTAATATATTAACTGTTTCATTCTTTCCAAGAATGCTAATGAGGGCAGTAGATAGTCGGGAGTTTAAGCCATGCGAACTCGGCTGTTACGTTCTACTTTCTCCTGCCTGCCTGTCCTGCGTTCCATTATGGTCCACCAAGCACAGGAAGGACTTTAACCGCTTTCAGCATGGGTCTGTTCGCCATATAGGCTATACATGGTATAAAACGAAGTCCCCGGTTCTTGGATGTAACAGGTAATATGGATAACCACTGGATGGATTTTGATGCGGTTTTCACCATTCTGTAAACGATTTCTTGAGAAAGGTTTCTGTAGCAAAAACATTCATTTACGACCATAGGAAGCCGAGCAGTAACGATTTCAGTGAATTAAGTCTAAGAAAAATCTGCCGTCCGTGCGTCTAAAAACATTCATTGATATGGAAATTTCAAAGGGCACAAATTGTGTTCAAATTATCCAATAGGTTAGTTCAAACTACTGTACCCAACGTCGAATTAATTGGGATTTAATACTAGAAGGACATTTTTGACGTGCAAGTAAATCTATTAATGAAATTCCTTTCCATTTAAGCACCCTCAAATGTTAAACGTTTGCGCTGGTATACGATCCTGCAACTTTGAGTACAGAAGGTGAATGCGCCGCAGAGCCGGCCTCAATTAATGAGTGGCAACAAAAATCTCACTAACAAATTGGTCCATTACTAGGCAAGTTCCTTTATTGTTTTCTAGTTTTTGTTTTGAGGTTTTTTATTTTGAACATTGCAGAGAGGCGGACACTAGACCTTTTTCTACCTTAGAAAGGGAAGACAAAATTCCAAAAGTGTTCCTGTACTGGAGGTTTGCAGACAGGATAGCATGTGGAACCATATCAATGAACCCAATTGTAAAGTATAAAGAGACTGGTAACATCAGATCATGTTTGAAAGCCATTGCACACATCCAGAAGTTGGACTAAATGCTAGCGCCAGAATTATCTGCAAAGCAGATCTTATAATGACTATGCTTATTAACAGTTGATATAACACACTCCAAATGTTATGCTTATCATTTTGACAGTCCATAGCTTGTACAAAATGTGATGGGAATACTGGAGAGATTTATTCACCTATTTTTGCGTAGATGTTCGCAAACCTCCAGTATAGAAATACGTTTGGAAGTTTGGCATCCTTTACTCAGGAAGCAAAAGGCTTTGTGTTCACGAATCTCCGGAAATAGCTTGGGTTCGCAAATATCCTTGTCCACATCTCTCCGGGTACGTTTATTTTGAATCTAATATGTTATTGCATATTGGCTTTCACGGCCAGTGAATTAAGACTCAGCAATTTTTCTAGGTCTTGTGTGGGGTTTCGCCTAGGACACCAAGCTGGCTCATCAGCGGGGTCTTGGTGTCCCCGCCTGGACCCCCACAGGAGTAGCGAACTGCGTGCTACCTACCTTTTTATGAAGCGCATCTGGACGTATTTACTGCGAGAACTAAAAGTTCAAGCAGCCATAACCTCCGTATGAAGGCTTCCAAAAAGATGGTATATTGGCTTTCCCGGACAGTTCGATACTCCTGTAGGGGTCTGGGTGGGGACACCAAGAGCCCGCTGATGAGCCAGCTTGGTGTCCTAGGTGAAACCCCACACAAGACATGGCACAAACCTAGAAAAATTGCTGAGTTCAAATATGTTATTGTTCCTGGAAATATGTATTCTCCTCTGACTCAGTACATAGATTCAGTCATACTATCTTCAGTTAATCAAGTAGTTCTCACCCTCTTCTGGAATGCTTATCCCTCTCGCAGTCCCTAAAAAAACTGCCTTTTGCATAAGATTTCGGATGTATTATTCAATTTCATAAGCTCTTACCACGTTTCTTCTTTGCTTCTAAAAGTTAGTAAAGACGTTTGAGTTAAACATGGATAATTTATGTCTATGGCTTGTGTATTCCCTGCAGAGGGATTATTGAGAAAGTACGACCACTTGGTATCTGATGGTGAACCACAGCACATCAAAGCGCCAACTTAATGCCGTCGTTAGACCCACTTCTCGGGTGGCTTCCTGCCTCCCTTGCTCTTCTGCCTGCCTGCTAACTTGCATGCTTACAACCAGATATGCTTCAAGCGGCTCGTTTATTAAAATATTTACTTAGTCTACCCTCCCCCAGGTCTATTGTAACATCCTCTAACTCACATTTCCATATTCTGACTTACATTCTTAGTCCATAATTGCCTTCGCCAACCGAGTTTACAGCCATGCAAAAAGCTATTACCGAAGAAGCATGTACGTAGGATATCAGGGATATTAATTCTTAAGTGAGTGAGGGGTTTATCTTTATTTGCTTTGTAATAAGAGTGCAATGAGGAGGCACGTTTTAAAACGAAAAGGGTCTTTATTCACTAGAACCCCTATTATATACTCAAGAGTATTCTTTAAAGAGATGGGACTCCCGTATTAGGTAGGGAAGAGCTTGATGGAATTTAATCCTGGAAGGAATCTGTCATTTTGAAAAGAAAAGCCTCATTAAGTCTGAAAGTTTTGTTAAGAAGGATAACTTTCTTATTTCTTCTCTAACGAACTGTGGTTCGCTTTCAGTTACCAAATAGTAGTCTACTATAATGATAAGATATCGGATTTCTATGGTCCAAAAATCACCAAAATATGGAAGTGATTATATTTATATTTAATATATTTAATAAAATATGTTACAGGTATTGTATAGTTCAGAATGTTTGATACTGAACAACAAAGGTGAATTAGAGGAACTGGAGAAGAAAGAAAGAAAAATCTTGAGGAAGATCTTAGGATCCGAAAATAGAAATGATGGTACATGGCGGAAGAGGCCAAACAAAGATCTTTATGGACAAGCAGAAAATATCACAGATACCATACGGAAGAGAAGATTGAAGTTCTATGGACACCTTACGAGAATGAGTGATAGTCGACTAACGAAGAAGATCTTAAATTACATCACCAAGATAAAAGCGACTACGAAATGGGTAGATGAAATAAGAAAGGATATGGAGGAAGTTGGGGTCAGTCCAAATGAGATCTGGAAAGGAAGAGAATTCACAGTGAAAGGATGAAGAGTTTCTGGGAGCAGAAAAAAGGACTAATCAGCAAGTCAATTGTTCCTCGTGGTCCAAAGTAGGCCAAAATCGAACAAAGAAGAAGAAGGAAATATGTTACTCTTCTTTTAAAGCCGTGGAAAAAATTGGAATAATTACTGTCATCACTACGGATAATTAACCACGAGCATTTGCGTTACTATTTTGTATTTGTACCAGCCACGGTGGCAGTAAGTATGTAGTTAGTTTTAGTTGTAAGTAGGTAGTTAGTTTGTCTATTAGATATATGTCATTGTTCTATTATGCTGTGGTGTGTGAGTGTGTCTGGTAGCAGTTGCATTGTTTATTAGTTATAGTTCATTGTTTCAGTAGACTGTGTTGTGTGAGGGTGCATGTGAGTGTGCCTGTTGACAGAATGTTTTAGTGGTAGTATTTGTTGTTGGTGGAACTTATGTTTTTTGTTAGTAGAGTTTTGGTATTTAATTGTTAGTACGGTAGAAGGTTAGTATTTTTGTTAGTAGAATTGCTCTTTACTTATTCTGAAAGGGAGTAGCAGCCTTTCAGAATAAATCAATTCTTTACTAGTCTTATAGACGGTTAAGATATTGATAATATAAGCCAATAATGGCTACACTGCGTCCTTCTGCACGGCTGAAAGCAACGGGAAACTACAGCCGTATGCTATTCCCGAGGATATGCACCTCTCTATGCATAATTTCATGTGATGATGGCCTCCTCCCTTGTACAATTTCAATCCGGAGGTAAACTAGTCCCCCGTTCGGATCTCCGGGTGGGGACTACTCGAGAGGGGGTTAACATCACAGAAGTGACAAAGAGGAAATCTGACATTCTACGGATCGGAGCGTGGAATGTTAGAAGTCTGCTAGGAAGTGGAAGGTTAGAAAACTTAGAAAGGGAAATGGATAGGTTGAGGTTGGATTGGTTGGGATTAGTGAAATGCGCTGGCAGGAAGAACAGGACTTTTGGTCAGGAGACTATAGGGTCATTAGCACTAAATCAAACAATGGCCAAGCAGGGGTTGGCCTCATATTGAGTAGGAAACTTGGACAGCGGGTGGAATATTATGAGCAATATAGTGAACGGATTATTGTAGCAAAAATCAATACAAAACCTACCTGCACTACAGTGGTACAAGTCTATATGCCTACCAGTCAAGCTGATGATGAGGATGTTGAAAAGGTCTACGAAGAAATAGACGAAATTCTGAGGTATATCAAGGGTGATGAAAATGTTATAGTAATGGGAGATTGGAATGCTGTGGTAGGAAAAGGGGGAGAAGGGAAGATAGTAGGAGATTTCGGATTAGGTGAAAGGAATGATCGAGGAAGCAGGCTGGTAGAATTCTGCACCGAGCATGAATTGGTCATAGCTAACACCTTATTCAATAACCACAATAGAAGAATATACACATGGATGAGACCAGGAGATACAGGGCGTTACCAAATCGACTTCATTATGGTCAAGCAGAGGTTTCGAAACCAGATTTTGGATTGTAAAACATATCCTGGTGCTGACATAAACTCTGATCACAATCTGGTTGTAATGAAATGCAGATTAAAGTTGAAGAAACTGAAGAAAAGTCAAAAGCCAAAAAGGTGGGCAATAGACAGACTGAAAGAGAAGGATGTAAACGACAGATTCAAGAAGAGTATAAAGGAAGGTCTAATGAAAAACCCTAAACAAACTTCAATTGCAGACGAATGGGCACTTTTGAAGAATGAAATAACAAAATCCGCAGAAGAAAACATTGGTAGGAAAGAAAGAATACGTAGAAAACCGTGGATCACTCAGGATATACTAGAATTGATGGATGAAAGGCGGAAACACAAGAATCTAAGAGATGAAAAGGGGAAAGCAGAATACAGACGTCTGAGAAATGAGGTTAACAAGAAGTGCAAGGAAGCGAAAGAAGAATGGTTGAAAGAGAAATGTGCAGGTATAGAAAATTGTCTGAAATTAGGAAAAGTAGACACAGCTTATCGAAGGATTAAGAATACTTTTGGGGAAAAGAAGACTAAGTGCTGTAATATTAAGGACACAAATGGAAAGCCTCTAACAGATAGGGAAGAAAAGGTTGAGAGATGGAAAGCTTACATAGAGAGTTTGTATAAGGGAAAGGAGATTGAGAATCATGTAATGGAAAGGGAGGAGGAAATTGATGAGGATGCGAAAGGAGATTTAATATTGAGATCAGAATTTGATAGAGCTTTGGAAGACTTAAGCAGGAACAAAGCACCAGGCATAGATGATATACCGATTGAGTTGCTACGCTGCATAGGAGATGAAGGTCTGTTCAGGTTATTTCACTTGGTGTGTAGGATTTATGAGACAGGTGAGGTACCCCCTGATTTCAAGAAGAATGTAATCATCCCTATACCAAAGAAAGTGGGAGCTGACAGATGTGAAGATTACCGTACAATCAGCTTGATTACTCATGCTTCAAAGATCCTGTCTAGAATAATTTACAAGAGGATTGAAAGCCAGATAGAAACGGAGTTGGGTGAAGACCAGTTTGGTTTCAGGAGAAATGTAGGAACAAGGGAAGCTGTACTAAGTCTTAGGCTGATTTTAGAAGGTAGAATAAGGAAAGATAAGAGAACGTTCATGGCTTTTGTAGACTTAGAAAAGGCTTTTGATAACGTTGATTGGACTAAATTGTTTGACATTTTGAAATCAATTGGAATAAAGTACAGGGATAGGAGGGTGATATACAATCTGTACAGAAACCAGACAGCAGTCATTCGAGTTGAAGGACATGAGAGAGAAGCTGGTATTCAGAAAGGTGTAAGGCAAGGCTGCAACTTATCACCCATACTTTTCAATCTTTACATTGAACAAGCAATGAAGGAAATTAGGGAAAAATTTAAAGTGGGGGTGAAGATTCAAGGAGAAATAATTTCAACTCTGAGATTTGTTGATGACATAGTCATCTTGGCCGACAAGCCTGAGGATTTGAATGAGTTTTTGAATGGTATGGACTCCGTCTTACAGAAAGAATTCATGATGAAAATTAATAAATGTAAAACAAAAATACTGGAATGCAGCCGAAATAAATCAGAAACCTCTATGGAGATCAAATTGGCAGGTGAAAAGCTGAAGGAAGTAGGATACTTCTGTTACTTAGGAAGCAGAATAACCAGTGATGGACGAAGCAAAGAGGATATTAAAAGTAGGTTGGCTCAGGCAAAGAAAGCATTTCTACAAAAAAGGAATCTGCTGACATCGAATATAGATTTAGGTATTAGGAAGTCATTTTTGAAAGCCTTTGTCTGGAGCGTGGCGCTCTATGGAAGTGAAACTTGGACTATTGGTGCAGCAGAAAAGAGGAGAATTGAAGCATTTGAAATGTGGTGTTACAGGAGAATGATGAAGATCAGATGGGTAGATAGGGTTACAAACAAAGAGGTATTAAGACGAGTGGGAGAGGTGAGATGTTTCTGGCGACTGCTAATGAAGAGAAGAGATAGGTTGGTAGGACACATACTAAGACACCCAGGAATAGCAAGCTTAGTTATGGAAGGAAGGGTCGAGGACAAAAACTGTAGGGGTAGACCAAGGTTAGAATATGTTAAACAGATTGCCTCCGATGTAGGGTGTCGGAGCTATGTAGAGATGAAACGATTAGCTCAGGACAGGGAGGCATGGAGGGCTGCATCAAACCAGTCAAAAGACTGAAGACTCAAACAACAACGGTGGCAGAGAGCGCTAACGTGCTAGCTCGTGTCTTGCCGGCATCGGGGTAGCATTGCTTCGAATCCCACCTTGACCTTCCTGAAAATGGTTTACGTGGTTTCCCATTTCCATCACCAGACAAATTCTGAATGGTTCCTTTCAACACGTCCACGACCGACTTCTTTCAAAAATCCCTTCCCTGACCCTTCCTTAATTAGACCGAAGTTAGCGGTCGTCTGGGCGATCGACCTATCACCATCCCCAGTTGTATCTGCTGACAAATTGTGATCAGCTCCCACACACCGTCCTTGCCACGGTAAAGGAATGATCCCTCGCAGAGTCCGTGGGTGAAGCTGAACTAGGAGGACAAGCGATTAAAAAAAATGAATTTGTAATTCTTTCTGTATCCTATCTCGTATCCCGTGAACATGGTTAGGTATG
This sequence comes from Meconema thalassinum, assembly GCA_946902985.2. Lineage (NCBI taxonomy): Eukaryota > Metazoa > Arthropoda > Insecta > Orthoptera > Tettigoniidae > Meconema > Meconema thalassinum. The sequence goes on along the minus strand of OX336394.1, from coordinate 106,482,291 downwards.
GAACAAAACATAAAATTTTCCTAGTAGAAACTTATCTTCTCAAGAAGTTATTAATACGAATTATACATCCGCCTGAATCAATACTGAAAATAAATTAATTATTAACCTTGTTCTTAGTACATGTTTCGATGATTAATCAATTGTTATCGCCTTCATCAGCTAAAACATATTGAAAACAAAATAAAGCATAGCACTGTAATATGAAAGATTATTAAACCTAATTTTTACAACCTAAATATATGGTGCACCATATTAGGTTTAATAACCTTTCATATTACAGTGATACGCTTTATTTTGTTTTCAGTATGTTCTTAGCTCATGAAGGGGATACAATTTCATTAACCCCCGAAACATGTACTAAGAACAAGGTTAATAATTAATGTCCTTATCGTAGTCTATTGATTCAGGCGCGTGTATAATTCTTATTCTTATTAATAACGATTTTAGCATATCAATACGGAACCACCATGAATAATTTAATAATGTTCTCAAGAAATAGTTTTCAGTTAATTTGTTCGTAATTTTCATCGCCGTGCGATGTTTACTTGTGGAGGAAACTCAAACAAAAGGTATACAGGAACAATCCGCGAACTCTGGAGGCTCTCGAGAACGAAATAACTGCACTGATACGAAATATCAGTGAGGATGAATTACAGCGAGTGTACCAGAACTTCCTACGTTGGTGCAACGTGATTCTAGAAAAAGGACAGCGTTTCCAGCAACTAGTGTGACATTTATGTAACTAAAAATGATTATTATACGTTAAAAAGTGTAAATGTGTTAAACTAGTTGGGCGCTACGCTGCTGCTAGCCACAGTGCCCCGGCCGCCAGGCAGTATATGTGAGTCTCGCTTCTATAGGATAAACACGCGGATATCCGCAAAATATTTCGCCATGCGGATATAGCTTGCACGGCTTTGAAGATAGCGGACAAACTGCGGATAATGTTTGGAGCAAATTTGCGGATAGTTTTTAGAATACAATCCGAACTTGTTGAATATCATTACTAGAACCCGGATTTTTATGACACATATTTTTCCATTATGTTTTTTTCATGACAAGATGATTTACGCTAATCTCATTCAAGTTATGTCATTAGTCACAATTAACACTCCGAACTGAAAAGGGTTGCAAATTTGGTTGTATAACATTCATTTTAAACATAGAACTTGACATGCATAGCCTAAGGAAACGACTTTCACCTCAAAATTAAATGTGTTTCTTTAATGAAAATCCACAGCCTGCTTCCAGTCGACCGACCGGGTGATGGAATGAATGAAGCTCCCACCTAGCGGCGAGGATATGAACTGTGCCGGCTACCGAAGCCTGTCTCACTCCTCTGAGGCAATGATTAAATGAATGACAGATGAAATGAAATGATAGTGGAGAGTATTGCTGAAATGAAAGTTTTGACAGGGAAAACCGGAGTACCCGGAGAAAAACCTGTCTGCCTCCGTTTTGTCCAGCACAGATCTCACATGGAATTTGAACCGGGATTTGAACCACGGACCCAGCGGTGAGAGACAGGCGTGCTGCCGCCTAAGCCACGGTGTCTGCTTTAATATTTTATCTAATTGAAAATATTATTGTAATGCCAGTAGATTCGCATAACAAACGTGCGGATGCGGATAACAGCCGTGCGGATGCGGGGCGGATGCGGATAACGTTTTGTTTTTCCGCGCAGGGCTCTAACTCTAGGTAGGCTTGCCATACATCCCAGTTCGACCGGGACAGTCCCGGAATTTTTCTCTTGTCCCAGTGTCCCGGCCGGTTTTATCAATGTCCCGGAAAACAGCCGTAAGATGTAAAAAATAATGAATTTACGTGTTAAGGAATTTTTTATGAATCGGTTACTTTTCAACAATCAACATAGTTTTTTGTAATTGTTTTTGTAGTTAGACCAAAAGGTGTAGTTAAAAAAAAGACTTAGTAATTGTTCAATTAAACAATTTTATGAAGTACAAGCTGTACCCGGCATGCGTTGCAATGCCAATCAAAGAAAGTGTTGGCGTTGAAATTCTGTTTCTTGAAGTGCTTTTGGATACACAACACGTTAACTGCCTCTAAGCTATCGTAAAATGGATTTTCTAATTTAGAACCATTCGTGGAAGCGTGCACAACAACTTTCAAAAGTTTCATCGCTGTCACTCATTTGTTGAATCTACTCGTGCGCTACCTATTGAGAAATGTATTACTAAGTCGAAGCCCTTCCCTGGCTTGTACACAATAACTCATCAAGGTTTCATCGCAATCGAAGAATGTTATATGAACGCAATATGGGATTTTGTTGAAACGCTTCGCGCGTCGTCACCCATTTGTTGCATCTACTCTTGCGCTACTTATTGTGAAATGGATTTATTAAGTCCCCTTCCCTGGCGGGTACACAATAACTGATCAATGTTTCATCGCAATCGGATGAATAGTATATGAACGCATACCTGATTTTGTTTAAACGATTCGCGCTCCGTCACTCATTTGTTGAATCTACTCGTGCGCTACCTACTGTAAAATGTATTTACTAAGTTAGAAACCGTCACGTAAGTGTCCACAACATCTCACCCAAGTTTCATCGCTATCGGACTAATGGGATATGAAGACATAGGGGACTGTATTGAAACGCTCCGCGTGTCGTCGTTCATTTGTCGAATCTACTCGTGTGCTACCTAATGTGAAATGTATTTACTAAGCCAGAAACCTACCTTGGAGTGTCCACCATGTTTCACCCAAGTTTCACCGCTAACGGCAGAATGGTATATGACCTTATACGGGACTTTGTTGAAACGCTTCGCGCGTCGTCCCTCATTTGTTGAATCAACTTGTGCGCTGCATATTGTATAGTGGATTTACTAAGCCAGAAATTTTCCATGACGTGTACACAACATCTCACCCAAGTTTCATAGCTACGGACGAATGGTACATGAATGCATACGGGACTTGGTTGAAACGCTTCGCGTGTCGTCGCTCATTTGTTGATTCTACTCTTGCGCTACATATTGTAATATGGATGTACTCAGCCAGAAACCTTCCCTGGAGTGTACACAACATCTCACCCAAGTTTCATCGCAATCGGATGAATGGTATGTGAACGTATACGGGACGTTGTCGAAACGCTTCGCGCGTAGTCACTCATTTGTTGAAGATAAACGTGCGCTTCGTATTGTAAAATGGATTTACTTAGCCAGAAACCTTTCCTGGAGTGTACACAACAATTCACCAAACATTTATCACTATCAGACGAATGGTATATGACTTTATACGGGACTTTGTTGAAACGCTTCGCGTGTCATCACTCATTTGTTGAATCTACTGGTGCGCTACCTATTGTAAAATGTATGTACTAAGCCAGAAACCTTCCCTGGAGTGTACACAACATCTCACCCAAGTTTCATCGCTATCGGATGAATGGTATATGAAATTATATGGGACTTTATTGAAACGCTTCGCGCGTCGTCGCTCATTTGTTGATTCTACTCATGCTCTACCTAATTTTAAAGGGATTTACTAAGCTAGAAACCTTCCCTGGAGTGCACACAAAATCTCAGCCTAGTTTCCTCGCTATCGGATGAATGGTATACGAACGCAAACGTGACTTTATTGAAACGCTTCGCGCGTCGTCGCTCATTTGTTGATTCTACTCGTGCTCTACCTATTTTTAAAGGGATTTACTAAGCTAGAAACCTTCCCTGGAGTGCACACAAAATCTCAGCCTAGTTTCATCGCTATCGGACGAATGGTATATGAACGCAAACGTGACTTTGTTGAAATGCTTCGCGCGTCGTAGCCCATTTGTTGAATCTACTCGTGCGCTGCCTATTGTAAAGTGGATGTACTAAGCCAGAAAATTTCCCTGCAGTGTACACAACATTTTACGCAAGTTTCATAGCTATAGGACGAATGGTATATGAATGCATACGGGACTTTGTTGAAACGCTTTGCGTGTCGTCGCTCATTTGTTGAATCTACTCGTGCGCTATCTACTGTGAAATGTATTCACTAATTTTGAAACCTTCACGTAAGTGTACACAACATCTCACCCAAGTTTCATCGCTATCGGACGATTGGTATATGAACACATACGGGACTTTGTTGAAATGCTTCGCGCATCGTCGCTCATTTGTTGAATCTATGCGTGCGCTACCTGTTGTAAAATGGATTTACTAAGTCAGAAACATTCCTTGGAGTGTACTCAACATCTCACCCAAGTTTCATCGCAATCGGACGAATGGTATATGAACGCATAGGAGACATACATACCCACAGACAGACAAACTATCACGTAACATTGATTTTATATATATACAAGCTGTACCCGGCATGCGTTGCAATGCCAATCAAAGAAAGTGTTGGCGTTGAAATTCTGTTTCTTGAAGTGCTTTTGGATACACAACATGTTAACTGCCTCTAAGCTATCATAAAATGGATTTTCTAATTTAGAACCATTCGAGAGAGCGTGCACAACAACTTTCAAAAAGTTTCATCGCTGTCACTCATTTGTTGAATCTAATCGTACGCTACCTATTGTGAAATGGATTTACTAAGTCGAAACCCTTCCCTGGCGTGTACACAATGACTCATCAATGATTCATCGCAATCGGATGAATGGTATATGCACGTACAGGGGTTTTTGTTTAAACGATTCGTGCGCTGTCACTCATTTGTTGAATCTACTCGTGCGCTACCTATTGAGAAATGTATTACTAAGTCGAAGCCCTTCCCTGGCCTGTACACAATAACTCATCAAGGTTTCATCGCAATCGAAGAATGTTATATGAACGCAATAGGGAATTTTGTTGAAACGCTTCGCGCGTCGTCGCCCATTTGTTGCATCTACTCTTGCGCTACTTATTGTGAAATGGATTTACTAAGTCCCCTTCCCTGGCGGGTACAACATAACTGATCAATGTTTCATCGCAATCGGATGAATAGTATATGAACGCATACCCGATTTTGTTTAAACGATTCGCACTCCGTCACTCATTTGTTGAATCTACTCGTGCGCTACCTACTGTAAAATGTATTTACTAAGTTAGAAACCGTCACGTAAGTGTCCACAACATCTCACCCAAGTTTCATCGCTATCGTCGTTCATTTGTCGAATCTACTCGTGTGCTACCTACTGTGAAATGTATTTACTAAGCCAGAAACCTTCCTTGGAGTGTCAACCATATTTCACCCAAGTTTCACCGCTAACGGCAGAATGGTATATGACCTTATACGGGACTTTGTTGAAACGTTTCGCGCGTCGTCCCTCATTTGTTGAATCAACTTGTGCGCTGCATATTGTATAGGGGATTTACTAAGCCAGAAATTTTCCATGACGTGTACACAACATCTCACCCAAGTTTCATAGGTACGGACGAATGGTACATGTATGCATACGGGACTTGGTTGAAACGCTTCGCGTGTCGTCGCTCATTTGTTGATTCTACTCTTGCGCTACATATTGTAATATGGATGTACTCAGCCAGAAACCTTCCCTGGAGTGTACACAACACCTCACCCAAGTTTCATCGCAATCGGATGAATGGTATGTGAACGTATACGGGACGTTGTCGAAACGCTTCGCGCGTAGTCACTCATTTGTTGAACATAAACGTGCGCTTCGTATTGTAAAATGGATTTACTTAGCCAGAAACCTTTCCTGGAGTGTACACAACAATTCACCAAACATTTATCACTATCAGACGAATGGTATATGACTTTATACGGGACTTTGTTGAAACGCTTCGCGTGTCATCGCTCATTTGTTGAATCTACTGGTGCGCTACCTATTGTAAAATGTATGTACTAAGCCAGAAACCTTCCCTGGAGTGTACACAGCATCTCACCCAAGTTTCATCGCTATCGGATGAATGGTATATGAAATTAAATGGGACTTTGTTGAAACGCTTCGCGCGCCGTTGCTCATTTGTTGATTCTACTCGTGCTCTACCTATTTTTAAAGGGATTTACTAAGCTAGAAACCTTCCCTGGAGTGCACACAAAATCTCAGCCTAGTTTCATCGCTATCGGACGAATGGTATATGAACGCAAACGTGACTTTGTTGAAATGCTTCGCGCGTCGTAGCTCATTTGTTGAATCTAATCGTGCGCTGCCTATTGTAAAGTGGATGTACTAAGCCAGAAAATTTCCCTGCAGTGTACACAACATTTTACGCAAGTTTCATAGCTATCGGACGAATGGTATATGAGTGCATTCGGGACTTTGTTGAAATGCTTCGCGCATCGTCGCTCATTTGTTGAATCTACGCGTGCACTACCTATTGTAAAATGGATTTACTAAGTCAGAAACCTTCCTTGGAGTGTACTCTACACCTCACCCAAGTTTCATCGCTATCGGACGAATGGTATATGAATGCATACGGGACCTTGTTGAAATGCTTCGCGCATCGTCGCTCATTTGTTGAATCTACGCGTGCGCTACCTATTGTAAAATGGATTTACTAAGTCAGAAACCTTCCTTGGAGTGTACTCAACATCTCACCCAAGTTTCATCGCAATCGGACGAATGGTATATGAACACATACGGGACTTTGTTGAAATGCTTCGCGCATCGTCGCTCATTTGTTGAATCTACGCGTGCGCTACCTATTGTAAAATGGATTTACTAAGTCAGAAACCTTCCTTGGAGTGTACTCAACATCTCACCCAAGTTTCATCGCTATCGGACGAATGGTATATGAACACATACGGGACTTTGTTGAAATGCTTCGCGCATCGTCGCTCATTTGTTGAATCTACGCGTGCGCTACCTATTGTAAAATGGATTTACTAAGTCAGAAACCATCCTTGGAGTGTACTCAACATCTCACCCAAGTTTCATCGCAATCGGACGAATGGTATATGAACACATACGGGACTTTGTTGAAATGCTTCGCGCATCGTCGCTCATTTGTTGAATCTACGCGTGCGCTACCTATTGTAAAATGGATTTACTAAGTCAGAAACCTTCCTTGGAGTGTACTCAACATCTCACCCAAGTTTCATCGCTATCGGACGAATGGTATATGAACACATACGGGACTTTGTTGAAATGCTTCGCGCATCGTCGCTCATTTGTTGAATCTACGCGTGCGCTACCTATTGTAATATGGATTTACTAAGTCAGAAACCATCCTTGGAGTGTACTCAACATCTCACCCAAGTTTCATCGCAATCGGACGAATGGTATATGAACACATACGGGACTTTGTTGAAATGCTTCGCGCATCGCCGCTCATTTGTTGAATCTACGCGTGCGCTACCTATTGTAAAATGGATTTACTAAGTCAGAAACCTTCCTTGGAGTGTACTCAACATCTCACCCAAGTTTCATCGCAATCGGACGAATGGTATATGAACGCATAGGAGACATACACACCCACAGACAAACTATCACGTTACATTGATTTTTATATATATAGATATATATAGATTTTAAATTGTATTTTATTAACACTTCCTTATAGATGGTAGACCAGAAACAATTGTCATTAGAAAGGAAAAAATATATATTTGTATGTAGCAAAAATTCCTTTTTTATTTTTAAAAGGAGTGTAGAACTAACAATTTAGGGTGCCTGATTCCCCCCTCCAGTCACTTGCAATGCTTAAAACTTACCATTTTGCTTCTAATTTTTAATAAATTTCCCGGACCCACGCTCAATACCCTCCAGATCCCCCCGTAAGGCCATCCCATATTAATGTGTTCCAGTTTCACTCACCAAAAATATGGCAAGCGTACCTATAGGGAGGGTCCTCACTGTAATACGGGTTTGCAATATATAGAGACGAGAGTAAGGCTTTTAAATGTGAGACAATAAACAGAATCCCTGCTTTGTTGCCTTAATCTACTGTATTTTTCTTTTCTTTTTGTTTTGTTTATCGAGCTACCTGATACTGTTGTAAGGAGACGCTGCAGTTTGGACTTGCTCACGCTGGAAGTGCGTGCGTGCGTGCAGTATCTCTGGTATGTTAACCTCTTGTGATCCACTAGAGTGTGGGTGTCACTTGTCTTATCTCTCCCTTCACTTGAGTCTATGTAACTTGATGCTCTCTCACGACGACACTGGGACTGATTCATCGCTAATTAACATACGGAATAGCAGCGAAGCACGCAGCACGTGTGCCCATAACCTCATTTCCTTAGTGGTGTACGCAAGTTTCACGTTTCCTTGCCTTCATCATTCATTCTCCATCAGACACCGAGGTGGGCTCCTATTCAGGGAGGGAAGCTGTGGTAATGTAGATACTGTATGTCTCAGACTAACTCTTCAGCAGAGTTGTCGTTTCTACTTGCCGAATTACACGATTAATTCTGATCTGAGGGCTGAAACGGGGCAATAGTCTTATGCCTTTTCCAGGTATATAAACTATACCGGTATTTATGGAAACTCTCAGCTAAATCTTTGCGTGAAAGAGTAACAGACAGACACCACTAGACGTCTATTAGTATAGATATGCGTGGTGCTGGGAAATGACATTTAGGATTCAGCTAGTTGCGGTGGAAGCTATGAAATGAAAATCCACAGCCTGCTTCCAGTCGACCGACCGGGTCAGGAAATGGAATGAATGGAGTCCCCATCTAGCGGTGAGGACATGAAATGTGCCGGCTGCCGAAGCCTGTTGCACTCCCCTGGGGCAATGCTTAAATGAATGACAGATGGAATGAAATGATAGTGGAGAGTGTTGCTGGAATGAGATTTGTTACAGGGAAAACAGAAGTACCCGGAGAAAAATCTGTCTGCCGCCGCTTCGTCCAGCACAAATCTCACATGGAGTGACCGGGATTTGAACCACGGACCCAGCCATGAGAGGCCAGCGTGCTGCCGCGTAAGCCATGGAGGCTCACGGTGGTTGCTATGAAAGGAGATATTTATAGTGTCCGTGAAGAAAGCAATGGAAAACTACCGCATACCTCGCTGAAACTAGTATGCCTCATTATGGTGTTACCTCGGGTTTTGAAGGTTTCTACCGACATAACCTTTTTTTAAAATTTTATTTTAATTTTTTAATTATTATTAAATTATTTTTTCTGTTCTGATGTTTTAATTACTCTTTTCGTTTTACTTTTTCTGGTTACCGGTACGTCATTTTCTGTATTTCATTGTTGAAGTTAGAAACACCCAATCTCCGTACCAGCGGTGAAAATCCACAGCCTGCTTCCAGTCTCCGACCGGGTCAGGAATGGAATGAATGAAGCCCCCATCTAGCGGCGAGGATATGAACTGTGCCGGCTGCCGAGGCCTGACGCACTCCCCCGGGGCAATGATTAAATGAATGACAGATGAAATGAAATGATAGTGGAGAGTGTTGCTGGAATGAAATTTTGACAGGGAAAACCGGAGTACCCGGAGAAAAACCTGTTTGCCTCCGTTTCGTCCAGCACAGATCTCACATGGAGTGACCGGGATTTGAACCACGGACCCAGCGGTGAGAGGCCGGCGTGCTGCCGCCTAAGCCACGGAAGCGGTATTAAACTTAATTCCCTTGGCCCAGCCGGAATTCATACCCGGGACCCTTCGGCCCAAAGCCTAGGATGATAACCAATTAGCCATGGAGCCGGACAATTCGGTACTACTGTTTGAGGTTCTCTACCCCAGCGGCAGTCTGGGCACGGTGTGCCAAGAGTCCGCTGATGAGCCTGACACGGCAAACACCTAGAAGATTTGGTGGAATTAAGGAAGAAAAGTTCCAGCGAAAGGGACACATTGAGTCCCAGAATTGCTTTCCCTTTAAGAGGACTTTCAGAATTTATTAGTCCCTTTCTACAATTAACTTTCACTTAGCGTAGCCAGGTGCAGAGTAGGCTACATTTGCAATTTTAATTAAATCGTGGCACAATAATAATACCGTATAAATTAAGTTATACGCTTAGTCCGATAAAATATTGTAACTAGTTCATGGAAAAACAAATTCTACAATATCCTAATCGCATTTTCATAGAACATATAATGTTCCCAATATAACGTTTGATAACCAGAGAGCTTTTTAAATAATTAAATTATAAAACATTACCAACAGAAAAAACACACAAAATCCATCAATTTATAAAATATCATTTTTTTAAACTTCGCACTGCAAAGTACGTTACATAGAAAGAGCAGAATCCTCACTGATTCGCACCATAAAATCAACAATCACCACGTTGACTACTTAAGCATACTGCGATTCCAAACGGACAAAAGAAAGGCTTAAAAGCAATGAAGAAAGGAAGTAAGCTTGTAGTTTTACATGACAGTTAATCTCGCGCACAAGCGTTAACAGGGAATCAATCCTGGTCCGCCTTGAGAGGCACCATAACGCCCCTCGTGAGGAAAGTAGCCAGTTCAATATTCTATTATTTCAGTAAATAACACGGGGTCTCCCATACAAATACTCATAACGTTCAATGTTGCTAAACTTCAGAAATAGATCAAACGATTTGAACAACAAAGAGGAACTACGTGAATGCATTTGTACAAGATGACCAATGCAGATAGGGTTGCCCAACATCGGAGGTTGTCGCCATTTCGCAGGGACAGAATATAGGAAGAGACATGTTTTCGTTTGCAAGATAGTACATAAAGAACTGGCTATACACCTTCAACGACTGAGCCAAGAAAAAGCGCCGTACTATAAATATGCTCCTGAAAGTATACTGGAAAATGACAGTTTTACGTTGTACTGGGATCGTACTGTATTGACAGACCAGTCAGCCAAGCACAACAGACCTGATCTGGTTCTTGTTGACAAATGCACATATGCGGCAATCCCAAACCATGGCAACATGGGAACAAAACATGTTGAAAAGCGCTGTCAAAGTATAAAGAACTTTCAAAACTGATCAGGAAGCAATGGCACATGGTACAAGTCAGGACAGTTCCTATTATCATCTCCAGCACTGGCGTGATTCCGAACAACAACCGATTTGAAATTAGACCCAGGCGTTTTTAAGATTATGCAGAAAACAGTCAAGCCTGAAGGAGTGGGGGAAAAGAGTAAATCTACCAAGTAGGCTAATGCAGTCACTGAGAATTTGCCCCTTATGATGTATATATGGGATTGTAATTTTGCGCAAAATAAACAATAATAATAGAATTGTATACCTACCGACAGTAGTGGCTACGCTCGCTAAAGCGCTGCGTTAGGTCATGGGGCCAAGCTCTCTGCTGACTCGGTAGACGCGTGGGTTCGAGCCCCACCGTCGGCCGTCCTTGAAATGGTTTTCCGTGGTTTCCCCATTTTCAACACCAGGCAAATGCTGGGACGGTACCTTCTAACAGGCCACGGCCGCTTCTTTCCCCATCCTTGCCCAGTTTCATTCACCATCATTCATTTCATCTCTCATTAACTCCTCTCATGAGGTTGGCGTCAGGAAGGGCATCCGGCCGTAAAAACCATCGCCACAAAGACTTCCATCGCATCTCATCCCCGACCCCGTTGCAAAAACGGGAATAATAAGGGGTAGACATACAATAGAATTGTATACCTCTAATTGTTCTCTTTTCTACGGGGTTAAGCATGGGATGAGATTATTTTCTTTATAGCAATGGTTTATCGGCAGGATGTCCTTCCTGATTGTAACTTCAAGACAAAAGAAATTAATAAAGATGAATGGAATAGGGACCAGTAGGAATGAAGCGGCCCTGGCCTACCAGAAGGTACCATCCCAGCATTTTCCTTAAGTTAAAACAGGGATACCACGGGAAATCATTTCAGGGCTGGCGATGGTGGGATTCAAAGCCCTTCTCTTTCCGAGTCGGAAGATAGCCTGACCCCTGCAATCTTGCATTTCAGCGTATGCACTGTAGCTACATGAATCGATTAATGTCTACCACTCATTATTCCCGTTTCCAACGGGATAGGGGATGAGATGCGATGATAGTCTATGTCGCGGGTAGTTTTTACGGTCGGACGCCCTACCTGACGCCATCTTTATGAGTGCAGTTAATGAGAGATGAAATGAACGAAGGTGAATGCAACTTAGCAAGGGGATGATGGAAGGGGTAATCTCGAGAACCACTGGATGGATTTTGATGCGGTTTCCACCATTCTGTAAAGGATTTCTCGAGAAAGGTTTCTGTAGAAAACCATTTACTTATGACCAAAGGAAGCTGAGCAGTAACGATTTCAGTGAATCGAGTCTAAGAAAAACCTGCCCTCCGTGCGCCTTTTAAGCTTACGCTGGGCAAACCGTTAAAAAATCTTATGTACTATGAGTATAAGAATTATTCAGCATGAAAAGTTCTACAAAAAGTTCGTGACAGCATATCTCCATCTTTAATACATCGCACACTATAAGTGTTTTTACGTTTTCATTTCTTCCAACAATCTCCATTGAGTGGAAATTTAAATTACTAGCTTCAGAGCGAGTTTACGAGCTAGCAAGTGAGCCTATCACCCCAGCTTCGGCCAGCATCATACTAGTGAATCATGTCGTGTTAAGACTTCAGAGAAGAGTATACAGTATGTGTTTGGAGTTTCGCTGTTCACCTCAGCTTTTCTGAATTGCGTCTGGGACCTGCCGTCCGTGCGTCTTTTAAGCTTACGTTGTCTAAACCGTTAAAGATACCTGGCAAAGCCAGGGACGGATTGCTATAGTCTACGTATAAACTAAATATAAACTCTGATAGCTCCTCGTTCTGTTTCATCTTTTTTTTCCCTACCTACCTAGTATAATCAATTTACTAGATTAAAATCACAAATTCATAATGTCTCATTTTCTTTACTGTTTTTTTAATAAGACACTCACACCATGTTTTGTTGCAGCGTTCCGTTTAGTAAATTACTCACCTGGGATCAGCGTTTTAAAAAGGACGAATGATTAATAACGTAGAGAGTCTCTTATTTTTAGAAAAAGAGCGAATAAGCAGATGCGCGAGTTCATTTGAAAAGAGCTCATACACATCAAGCATTAATCTAATTGCTGGAACAAGACTCAGATTTACGGCCAGAGCTATTTCCAATGACAGTGATTTGAAACCTAGCAGAGCGTGATAGGCTAAGATTATTAGGAGGGGGAATGAGATTCAACTCATTGTTAGTAAAACAAAAATAAATATAAAATTGCTACTCTGTAATTGGCTTAATTACATTTTGTCATGAAAATATAATTTGCTTATTTAATTTTTTAGTACTTTTTAACTCTATGCGAGAGAGTTTAAATTTTGATCCACTTTCACCCTGAGGGATGTTTGCATTGAAACTTGCGTGAGTCGGGAAATCGATCATACAGTACACGAGCTATCGACTTGAGCATAGGCAAAAACGAATCTCGAATTATTTTTCTTACGGAGGGTGAGGGCATCTGATGAAGACTGTGGACCCATGCGAGACCTCTCGCATTTGTATAAACTACCCGCCCGGCTTTATTGGTTTGCGGGATCGACGAGACGCAGTTCCGTCAGGGGCTCTCGTCTTGGTTTATTTGTTTAAATGCACCTTATAAACAAATTGTATATATTTATGAAATCAGAGTGCAATTCGTCCCTGCTGGGGGTAATTCTCTTTCTTTTGAACGCTCATATATTACGATCGGTTACTTGTGTACATCCCCATGTCGATTATACCACCCACCCGGCTTTACTGTTATGCGGGTTTGACGAAATACAGTTCTGGCAGGGGCTATCGTCATGTTTATTATTTCCTTTGACCTTAATATAGCCAATTAATATTATTATTATCATCATTTATATACAAAACGCATAAACCATATTGTACCAATATCTTCCAAATCGTCTCAATAGTACAGGAAAAATATTGTTGGTTTATCTGGTTTAAGCGTTTTGTATATATTATTATTATTATTATTATTATTATTATTAATAATAATAATAATAAAAATAATAATAATAATAATAATAATAATAATAATAGACTCATTTTCCAAGCATCATCATCATCATCATCACCAACTGCATAAATGCTGGAGTCCCATGCAACGTCCATGTGTAAATAAAACTTGTTCAAAAGCTGGTGGTTGGTTCCTCAGTTTAGGGGCTACGACAACGCGGTCATGTAGCCCCGTGTACTTTGGGCGTGTGTAGAATCTGTCTGATAACCTGTGCTAATTGTGATGGCTGTATTAGTGTGTGTTATCTGTAATTCAGGTAAGGACTGCAGAAGATCAATTTCAAGTAGGTCCTACTATTGCTACCAAATGCTACCATCAACGACACCTAGCTGTGAACTTGGTTACTAGATGCCACCGCAGCTGGCACCTGGCGGCGAACGTTGGAACTTTAATAGAGAGTTAATCAAATTTAACCTACAAATTTAGCTTCACACAATTGTAGTTAGTGGAAGGTTCTTTTAAATGTCATAAATCTATGACATGGGCCCGCCGGCTTCACATCCCCTCCGAAGGAAGTACTACTGAGGGATTTTAACGCTCTTAAAATATCCGATGACTTCGGCCGCGTTTGAACCCACGATCTTCGGAATAGAAGCTTAGAATGCTACCAACTACGCCACCGAAGCCACCATTCAAAAGCTATCTATACACAACGTACAAAACTGCTCATGAACCAGTGAGACCTAGACCAAGTCCAAAGTGCTCCTTTGATTTTCTTCGAGAAGGTGAAAAAACCAAGAAAACCGTATATGGGTAGGCTAAGGTGGAAATAGAATCCATTCCTTCATGGTTGTCCTCATGTGGCTGAGCGTACAACCTTATAACCTTCCGACTAGAATAAGTTTTTCTTTCTGGCAGAAACAGGAATCGATCCCGATACGTTTGGAACATTAGTCTTAACACTTATACAATTAGAGGAGACTATGAAGGTGCTTCTAAATATCAATACAGAGCTCTCTAGAGAGCCATACGTTTCTTTTACATTTTTAGACTTGCGCAATGTACTGTATCACTGTGTCTTGATCGTCTATCATGGAGAGACCGTCCTAGCATCTGGTTGCTGGGCTGGACAAGGCGGTACTTGGCTCCAGCATCCTGAAGACCTTCAGTTGTTGCCAAGTGAATGGACGTGACTCCAGTCAGTCTCAATTCTGGTAGAGGAAAGGAAATACTAATGACTGAAAATACAATATTGAGGCGGAAAGCGAAATGCAGAGCCACCTTGTAGGACTCGGGAACTGCGCAATGCGTCCTATATTCAACAAGCTCGGATTGTAATCCAAAGACAATCCGTAAATTTACTCCGAACATTATCCGCAGTTTAGCCGCTATCCGCAAAGCCATGCAAACTCTATCCTCATGGTGAACAAATTTGCGAATATCCGCATCCACGCGGGGCTTTACTAAGTACACGGGGCTTCATGGCCAAACCTCTAAATTAATCAATAACAATAACTTCCAAGTTTGGGTTTTGGAAGTTGAGAGCAAGTTGGAATGGCGTAACAGTTGGAAACACGTAGTAGAAATGCAAGAGCTGCGTGACATAATTTATATGGGCTTGTTCGCATGCCTATGCAAGGCCTTCTCCACTTAGCATAGTTGACCGTCTTGAAGGTCTGCAATGTATCATAACCAGAACAATACATGCAGCTCACCACTTCCTCTTAAATGTGATGTCATCCATGCAAATAACACCACCAGTTACATCAACATTACCATAATCAAGATCACTTGACCGTATGTTCGCTTGATGGGAAAATAGCCAAAGGATGATAAACATAATTTTTCCCTTGAAACAAAAATTTCCCGTTATATCCAATAATCTGGGAATTTGTTTTATACAATGTAGAGAATTTTGTCATTATTTTCATAAAACATGTAGCTTTAAGCTAAGCAACCAAGCTGAATAAGGCCCCAATGAAGGGCCGAATACATGTTTTAATAAAGAAGAAAATATATTGAGTTTTTTTGTCGTGTGGCCTCCTGAGAGGCCGAGCGGAGGTCTTTCTAGTCGACGCCCCTGGGTGACCTATGCGCCGGGATGAGATATGGAATGGATGAAGATGAATGAAACTGGGGAAGGATGTGGAAGGAAGCAGCCGTGGCCAGACTGAAGGTACCGTCCAAACATTTGCCTGGTGTTGAAAATGGGAAACCACAGAAAACCATTTCAAGGACGGCCGACGGTGGGGCTCGAACACACGAGTCTACCGAGTCAGCAGAAAGCTCGGTCCCATGACCTAACGCTGCGCTTTAGCAAGCGTAGCCAACGCTGT
Organism: Meconema thalassinum; assembly: GCA_946902985.2. NCBI lineage: Eukaryota > Metazoa > Arthropoda > Insecta > Orthoptera > Tettigoniidae > Meconema > Meconema thalassinum. Next base: position 106,466,203 of record OX336394.1, on the reverse strand, counting down.
CGGTTATTGAGTAATGCCAGGTGTCAAAGCAATTTAATAAGTTAAAGCTATGTTACTCTGAATAACGGTTGGGGCCAGTTATTAGCAATTTGTCAAAATTTTGGCGAATAGATTTGGCGGATTTTGATAGGCTACTAGGCGTCTCATATGTTTCAATTCCAGAGCAAGTTATTCATATTTTGACCATGCCTCATCTCAGAACGTATGCACTGTAGGACAAATGTTCAGTGTCATGATGCTTAAGTTACTATTACCTCGTAAAGTATTGAATCCTTCTATTTACACCCTATATAGCAGAAATTTCCTGCATTGCAGGTCGGTCTCCATCGAAGTAGTTTCATGAGCTATATTATATTGGTTCTTGGAGAATATCACGTTTCTGTTTGGAGATATGCGGTATGTAGTATAATCACACTGTCATTGTGTGTAACCGTTCTATAAGCCTCGAGTGTCTCGAGTTGGCTTTACATAATTTATCAAGTAATACCACTCCGGGCCATCGCTATTCACAATCTGCTGGTGTTCCGGTTGTATAGCCTTTGTCTCAACATTGGCAGTGTTCTGACCTTTTGATGAGATCACCTACCATCTGTTCCATATTTAAAGGTTGACAGATCACTGAATGCAATCTTATGTGGAGTTACACGATTGGCAGACCGCCCGGTATCACTACCTCCTGCTGGCCAGTAAGGTCGACCAGGGTCACAGACCTTCCTTCAAGGGCTTGGCATCATGTCCCAAGAATCTTGTTACTTCTTCCAGCTATCTTATCCAGCTGTTGACTTCAGCAGGAATACCGTACCGTGTTTACATCTCACATTTCTCGGAGTGTAAACAGTTTATCAGGGGGTACTGAGCAGTGTTGCCGAGGAGCTTAATAGCGCAGAAGCTTTTGATGGTGGCAAATCATTTTCAAATAAGTGTCACGTTCGTAAGTTCCTGTCCCATGGTCGTTAATCGTGCACCACAGCCGCGACGGTAGCTGCAGAGATCGTAAGTTCGAATCCCAGTGCTGACAACCGCTATCCTAAGTGTGGTTTTCCCCCTGGATTTTCTGCATTTCCTCCTGACAAATGCCGGGATAGTTCCTTACTTCAAGTCCCAGGACACCTACCTCATTCCAGTCCCTAATAGGCCTACAATTATACACATTACTACAGTCATCACATCAACACAGGTAATAATAATAGTAATAATAATAATAATAATAATAATAATAATAATAATAATAATAATAATAATAATATCGTATGGCCTCAGGTGCCGGGTGCAAGTTTTGTTATTTGACGCCCAAAGGGCAGATTGCATGTCGAATTTTGTTGTTCCTTGGAGCGCTATGAAAGTCAAGGGTTAGATATCTAAGCTCCTTGACACTATAGCACTTTCTAATAGAGAATGGAGGAACTTTTTGTGTTGGTGGAAAATCCCGAGATTAATTTTGCCATTATGAACACGGCCTACTGAATTTAAATGGGTTCTTTAACATGCGAACAACGTATGACATGCGTGTCGTGATTTTTGTCGCCTTTCAAACATCACTTACCACGGCCAGGTGCGAACTTGCAAGCCTGGGGTTGGTAGTCCGACACGATAACCGATCACCCACTGTGGCAAGCTATCAACACAGGTTATCAGACAAGTTTAACACACAGCCAACTACACGGGGCTGATAACCAAGATGTCTCAAGCCCCTAAAATGAATTAACAACTCATAAGTTCCTCCGCTGCAGTGAACAGCATCGAGTCATGGATATGTTTTTAGGCCTAGATAATGAATACCGGAAACATGGACAGTCAGACAAAAAAGAACAAAAATGTTTAGAAAGTTTTGAAATGTGGTTATGGAGAAGAATGGAGAAAGTGAAATTGATCTAAAGAATGAGAAATGAGGAGGTGCTAAGAAGGGTAAGAGAGGAGAGGAGTTTCACGAGGATGATACAGAAGAGGAAGGAATTCTTGGGTGGGTCACATAATATGTAGGAATTGTCTACTACAAAGAATCATGGAAGGAACAGTAGAAGGAAAAAGGGGGAGAGGAAGAAGAAAGTTTGGAATGTTAACAGATGTGAAGAGAGGAAGACGTTACAAGCAAATGAAAGAAGATGCTCAGGACAGAGAGAAATGAAGGACGCCCAGTTGAAACCTGTCTGCGGACAGATTTACTGAAAGAGAATGAATACTTGTTGCCTTGGTAACCAAATGGGAGGCCTAGACGACGAACACTTGTTGCCATGGTAACTATTTAACTTTTGGACCTTTGCCCGCACTATGCTAATCAGAAAGCAGTTAAAGTAGTTATTGTTGTATTTTGGGGCAGATGGCCTCGTAGTTCCGTACCTTAAACCTTCAATAACTAACTAACTAACTAACTATTGCTGATTTAAGGGGAAGAACAGTGACCTCATCTGCTCCTAATCACCAAAAAGGAAAAGAAGGAAGCTTGTAGTTTTATATGACCGTTAATCTCACGATCATGAGCCATGGAATTTCCATTTTTACGTGGAATCCGAACCACAGGGCATGATATTTCATTCCGAAAATCTCACATGAATTGACTGGGAATTTAAACTTGTTGAGAGGCAAGTAGCTTGACCACTGTACCATCACGCGGCCAAAGATACCCACAGATATGCCCCCAGCTCTGACACATATCCATCTTAAAATATTTTTTGCTGTTCTCAGGCATTCTTTCTTTGTGAGAAGTATTTTATTAAAAATTTAAAAAAATCATCTGTTTTATTTCAGACACTATAAATTATTTTTAACTCCCGCCCAATCTAACAAGGTACACTCGTGTTGACCGATTGAAAAGCATATTTGCCTGGAGTAAAAGTGGTAAAACACAGAAAACCACTTTAGGATGACTGAGGTACGAATCGAACCCACCACACCTCAATTCTGCATTACAAGGCTGAATAAACTCCGTCCAAGCCTCAGACCAAAATTCAAATGTCTTCGCAGCGGTAAAAATCGAACCCAGACCTCTACGGTAACGATAGTGTCAATATTTTACATAATGATACGTCTTTTATCAACTTCACTCATTTGGGCATATTTGCTGTCCTTAAATATGTTAATTATTCAAATTAACCTAACCAAGGATGTCAGAGGTGGTTTTCACATTCTAGCCCATTTAATTGACTTCGTTTATTTACAACAGGGGTAAACAACCCGCGGCCGGCGTGCCGCTTGAGGCCCTCTAAGTCAGTTAATGCTACCCGCGGATAAATATTCTATACTTTTGAAAACGTGAATATATATATTGTGAATGATAAGTTTGACGATATATTTATTTTCATTTTGTATATACTTTGTTGTTAAGAATTCTGTTTTTTATAAAAATAAATATTTTACAACCTTGTGAAAGTATTACTTTATTTTATATACCCCTAAACCTTTTCGAATTAGGAGTAATTTGATTGTATCTCAGTAATTTGATAACTTAATAACGCAATTTTAGTTATAATAAACTATTTATTACCTTAAGTCAATACTGTACATTAAAACTGTACCGATTTCGATCACATTGTGACCTTCCCCAGCGTAGTATTGGATAAATAAATGTGCAATAGCATACACTTGATAAAATTTTGTCATAACAGAGGATACTTGAACTTCACAATGCCTGCTGGGGTTAAATCAAACGTTGACTTTACACTTAAATCTCCACACAAAATTGCAGCAACCATTCCCATTGCTTCATACCAAGGGTTCTTTGAAAGTAGCGCCCATCTTCATTTTTGCTACATCTGCAACTTTACCTGTACCGTACCACGATTTAAATTTCTAATAAATAGAGATTTTAACTTCTTTCTCCATTATTGACAGGACCTTAGAACTATTTCGCGATAAACCGCAAATTTCAATATTTATATCGCGATTTTCTTTCGAAATTAATGCAAATTTCTGTTGTCTCTAATTATTATTATTATTATTATTATAGCCTCCATGGCTTAGGCGGCAGCGCGCCGGCCTCTCACCACTGGGTCTGTGGTTCAAATCCCGGTCATTCCATGTGAGATCTGTGCTGGACAAAACGGAGGCAGACAGGTTTTTCTCCGGGTACTCCGGTTTTCCCTGTCAAAATTTCATTCCAGCAACACTCTCCAATATCATTTCATTTCATCTGTCATTCATTTAAACATTGCCCCAGAGGAGTGCGTCAGGCCTCGGCAGCCGGCACAGTTCATATCCTCGCCGCTAGATGGGGGCTTCATTCATTCCATTCCTGACCCGGCCGGAGACTGGAAGCAGGTTGTGGATTTTCATTATTATTATTATTATTATTATTATTTTTATTATTATCACAAATTATCCATTAAACATATTTTTTCTGGTCTTCGGCAAAACTTCAGTGGGCTTACACAAGAAACTTTGCTGGTATTCAATCGGTATTCAAGCTGTCCGGTGTTGCTGCTTTCTGTATATCCTGATAGATGTTAAATGGAAGATTCAGTAGGTGTAGAGCTGGTTTTGGTATTACTCCTGTGACTGAATATTGTGATAACAGTGACGGTTTGTTGCTTGCAAAGGCGTTCGGAAGATATTGGTGCAAACCGCGCCTTCTAACTCCCTCTGGTTTATGAGCTTGAGTTTAGTGAAACAATCACCTGAGCGTTATATAATTATGATATTATTAATAATAATAATAATAATGGTGCGTGGTCCTCGGAAAGGTCTGGTGCAAATCTTATACGGCTACGCCTGTAGGTGATCTATGCATCGTGGTATTAGATAGTTATATTTTTTTAAGGGCGTAACAGCGATGCCATCTGCTCCAAATGTGGTGAGTATGAAATGATCAAGACGTCCTCAACGCCCAACCATCGAGTAGAAATAATTAACCACACCTAAAATCCCACTGCCCGATCTTGAATCAATCCCTAAATCATTCGGACTAAAGGCTACATTTTAAAACTAGTATTTGATAAACGCGGTTGGAGAATGTTAATTCACTGAACCGTTCACACACGGACGAATTGTTTCTCTGTGACTTAGAAGGGGAGTCGTAGGATTTATTATTCTTAGAGTCTGACTCATTAAAAGAACATTTAAGAGCGACCAAAGAAGGCAGACTGGTCGTAAAGAAGTTAATGACATGGGGAACAAGCGTAGCCAAACAGAGCATTGGGCGAGTATTTACACTCTGGTGGTAGGTTTCTTCGCAATGTAGCCGTGCAACACGACACACAGGTTTGCAAAAAAAAAAAACTTTTGAAATTGTTTTAATTTTGATAACTGATTTTTATGTAGTTTTGGCGCTGATTTCAGAAATTATATTGGGTTATTCCTATCACGTAAGGTTTGTCTACAATATGAGGTCAAACTTTCATGGAAAAAATCCTAAAAAAGCCATTTTTATATCAGGATTATTTATGTACAATGTTATTAAACCACATTAAACATAGGTTTATCTTAAACATAGAGTGGGGGCGTGGTGGCGCAGCGGTCAAGCTGTTGGCCTATCACCAAGGTGGACCGGGTTCCATTTTCGAAGTGAAATGCCATGTCCTGTGGTTCGGATTCCACGTAAAATGGAGGTCCCGTGGCTCATTATTGCATTATTAACGGTCACGTAAAACTAAAAGCTTCCTTCCTTAAACATAGAGTTAAAAACGTTCATACGGGTTTATTACAACACTAATACAAGTCTTCGTAGTAACGTGTTTCTTTTCCTTCAAAGTTTCTTTTATACTTTTCCTGCTGTGGAGTCGAGAATATTCTCTTTTTAACATCCAACAGTAGCCAGCTATCATGTTAACGTCCCAGCGTCCTTGGTATCTTCGTTATAATTTGTACGTATGTTTAAAAAAAGTTAAAAAAATCAATGTGTGATGGAATATTCTCACTATTTTTTCTGTGTTCAGCACAAAAATACCATAAGAATCACTATAAAAATTTGAAACAATTTTTTCATCGCAGACCTGTGCAATCTGTGCCACTGTGATGGTTGTAATAGAGTGTGTATTTGTGATTGAGGCTAGAGTTCACTGTGGCGTTAAGTTGGTAACTATCCCGGCAATAGCCTGGAGTAGAAGTGGTAAACCACGGAGTACCACTTTTAGGATTACTGAGTTAGGAATCGAACCCAGCACTCTTCAGTTCAGCGTCACGAGGCTGAATGAACTCTGTCCCAGCCCTTACACCAGAATTAAAAATTTCTTCGCAGATGTGGGAATTGAACCCGGAACTGTACGGTGACAGCCAAGAATACACACTCCGAAAGAAAGAAAGAAAGAAAGAAAGAAAGAAAGAAAGAAAGACGCATAGTCTACTAAAAACAGAAAAATTACGAGCCTTACAGTAGTCGCAAACGATAGGCTATGTAACATCTGATATGTTATGCTAATATGTGTCTGCCCGGAGCGCAAATTCCTTGTTGACAGTGAACTCTGTTGGTCATTGAAATAAGTAAACCGTATGCGATATACATTCCACAGCAAAAGTATGAAGATTTAATAAATCATAATTGTTTTCAGCAAATATGATATAATGAATATTTTCACACCAAAGAACGACATCTTGAAGATGATTTATTGTAGGAATATCTTTAATGAGGCCTCCAAACCTTGAAGTAAACCTCATGCGATATACATTTCACATAGCCGACAGTACGTCGTGGTACCAATCTCCGCCACCGCGCGCGCTCATTGTTTCCTCTTACACATTTCCGTCCCTTTTCCAAAATCACTCCCACAAAAAATATCCAGCAACCGAGTGGAAATATGTTACACATCAAAATACAAAAATCAGCGCACGTAACCCTTACGTAATATATTTCTGAACTTGTGAGGGTCGGGAAGATATACGATATAACCCCCTTCTGCGTCCGCCAGGGGGTGTTGGTAAGTGATATCTAATTCATTATGACGCCTCGAATAACGGTGTAGCACAAGAATTAAATATGCCGTGCATTACGCTTTATCTTATGAATAAGTAAGTTAAATGGTTCGTGATATGGGCCGAGCATGAGAAGGCAAGGCACATCTGTTGAGTCGGAACTACGGGCTCATTAAAAGTGAAAAGGTTACGCAGCGCGGTATGAAACCATTACAAGAGTTTGGCGCTAATCCCCCGCCCCCTTTTTTTAATTCTCAAGAGGATAGAACAATAGCCCAATTAAAAAAAAAAAACAACAGAGAAACTGCCGTATTTCATCACGGATACAGTACAACATCTGCTGTTTCTGTTTTGGCAATCAGCTGTTACACGTATTAATACAAAGTTTTGTACCAATTCTCACGGAATGAAATGATCATTACAACATCAATGAAACCACAGAATCTTCACAGTAGAATTAAATTTATACTATTCTCTCTGAAGTTCCTTGAGGTATCATCATTTCTAGTGAAAAATGGTTTAAGCCTGTCAAGTATTTTATATTCCGGCAGATTAATTTTACCATTGCAACAGCAAAGGCCGAAGTAACCAAGCGTAGTTTTTCGAAAAGAGAAGAACAATGCAGAACAATGTTTACATTCGTTCGTCAAGGACCCAACGCTGTACGGCATAATATCTGGCATTGTTTCTGAAATGGCAGATTTATATTTTATATTAAAAGTGGTTTCGCCTTTTCTCCGATTTCTCATTGTTTTGCGTCTATTTGTAGTTTCCACACGACCGGTTAATGTTCTTTTTCGTCGAATGCGTCTATTTACAGTAGGATTTATCCCCAAATTAATGTCGTATTCGATCACACTATAGTGTCCTACATCAACGGAGCCGCTAAACAATAAATGACAAATAACACTTCCATTGTCATAATCTACAACGTGGTTAGTCTCATCGTTATGCACTCTAAACAAATAATCATTAAACAATTGGCTTATACCATGGAGTTCAACATGACCAGCATATTCACCGTTCAGGGACATAAGATTTTCATACTCAAGTTGGTTGTTGAGGGGAAGGCGAAAGACTCATCGCCAATAATAAAATCCTTATAAATATTCCAGTCAGCAACAATTTTTGTAACAGTTTGCAAACGCAACTCGCTATGACGTTCTTCGTTTCGATACAAACAGTACGAAACTGCTCTAAATAAGCAATTTCCGTCACCTGTTATTGGTACAATTCTTCGGATATCCATGACAGTAAATTATGAAGAGGAGCATAGAACCACTTAGCCAGTCACCTTAATAATGGAGCCAGTTTTACAATTATATTTCCTGTACGTGTCAAGAGTCGTATTTACACAGGGAAGCCCACTCTTAAAGCTGGCAATGAATTATCGAGACAAACCGGCCCAGTAATTCTGCGTAGTCACTTTCTAGTATGCCGTAGTTATGGTATATACAATGAAAGGTTTAACAATTCGTAGAAGCTGCGATATGTATTCTCGACAGAAAACGACTCACCACCAAAGACTATAACAGACCACCAAAGACTATATAACAGAAAGATCGGAAACACAATACAAATGGCGGTTCCAACATTCGACTGCAGCGGCATCTGCTACTGAAATATAGAAGTTAATTTGGATAACAATCTAATCAAAAGTAGGCCTACATTTTGTAATACCGGTATCAGAATTTCAACGTAGGCCTACTGTATTATTGCCGTATAACTGGTAAAGGTACAATTCATTAGTGGAATTTCATGTAACAACATTTTGGACATGCCTTGTATGTTTATAAGGCAAAGAAAGAACTGAGGAAAAATAATGAGTTACGTAGCACATGGCTCGATTTGAAGACACTCGGGTGGATTCACTGCATATATTCTTCGTAATGTGTTGGAATTCGTACAATCCTTGATTCACAGTTATCCCATGTGCAAAAATATGCCAAAACTTCTGTAGCAATAAAGATAAATAGCCTACCGTTATTGCAAATGTAATCTGTCAAATGTTGGAACTTATAAAGCTTTTCAATGAAATTACCATAGCGTTTTAAGTTAAATTGAGATGGGAACGTCGAATTCCTTAGTTACGGGAATGCCAAGAGTTAAATATGTTTTTGGCAATATAATATCAATTGCAAGAAAGGAAAATACGGAAATAAAAAAACGTGCCGGAGGGGGGATTCGAACCCCTTACATTGGGTGATGCATAAACTAAGAGAGTACGGCGTAACCACCTGAGCTACCGAACCACTGGTAACGACGCGCAATATTAAGGGAGTTAAACATCAAGCACACTCAAAATTTGATGTCAGTTTACGTTTTTCAGCATTTTCTGTCTGGTAATTCCAGTGTATGTCATGAAAACGTAATAAGCAATGTTCCCTTCCATTATAATTCTTATACATAAACATGAAATTAAAACGCGATGGACTTGTAACCGCCATGACTCTCATAAGGCAAGCCGTATGTGCGCATGCGTGATAGGCAAGATTTCTGAATTTTTGTTTATTAATTTAAAAATATTCTGTAACATATGGGAATGCCAAGAGTTAAATATGTTTTGGCAATATAATAGCAATTGCAAGAAAGGGAAATACGGAAATAAAAAAACATGCCGGAGGGGGGATTCGAACCCCTTACATTGGGTGATGCATAAATTAAGAGAGTACAGCGTAACCGCCTGAGCTACCGAAACACTGGTAACGATGTGCAATATAAAGGAATTAAACATCAAGCACACTCAAAATTTGATGTCAGTTTACGTTTTTTAGCATTTTCTGACTGGTAATTCCAGTGTATGTCATGAAAACGTAATAAGCAATGTTCCCTTCCATTATAATTCTTATACATAAACATGAAATTAAAACGCGATGGACTTGTAACCGCCATGACTGTCATAAGGCAAGGCGATTGTGCGCATGCGTGATAGGCAAGTTTCTGAATTTTTGTTTATTAATTTAAAAATATTCTGTAACATATTTGTTTATTTTAAAGACACTCTGCAAATCTACATGCCAAGAGCTCTCGTTAGAATGCATTACGAAGTCAATCGGTTGAGACGTTATCTCATTCTCGATGTAACAAAAATCGCCTTAGTGTTTTAAATATATAGACTAGCGGACCCATGCGAGAAATCTCGCATGTTCGTAAATCACACATTCCCCAACAGGTTTATAATGAGAGACTTACGGAGAAAGGTTGTTTTTGATTTACTGTTTCTGAAATCCATTCAAAATGATAAAAGGAAGACTTCAGAATGTTGAAATGACAAGAAACAGGCGTCACAGCGGCCAAAATGTGAAGTGGACAGCAATTATGGAGCGTATTTTCCTACAGCAACAGTATCTGCAAATCGCACACTTCGTACATTTTTAAAAAATGTGTTCTTTAAATAAATTATTGATATTTATGAAATTCGAGTGCAATTCGTCACTGTTAATGTCCATTCTCTTTCATTTGAATGCTCATTTGTCACGATCGGTCGCTTGTGAGCGCCGTATGAGGGATCTATACCTACTACGGAAATAATATACGGTACCGTATATGATATACTTCCTTGTATAAGGGATCAGATGTATAATGGAATGCAGATTAGCAATACAGTCTGTAAGCAAATTTGTGAAGAAAATTCAAGTACCGTACTTACAGCACTATTCAGCTTGTTTGGTTACCTACTGTCACAAAAGTGGGGATAAATCTGTTATTGTTTCCAAGTTCACTATATTCTAAATCAGGGGTGCACAACTTTTTTATAAGTGCGGGCGAAGTTTATTTTTACATAATAAGTGACGGGGCGCAAGTTACCTTTCAACATAGACACTTACCAAACCCTACCGCTAAAGCTAATTTTACTATTATCCGAAAAACCTATTTTATGAACAGAGAAAAGATGTGTTTCAATACCATTGTTGTGTCCTCTAAATGGTTTAAATCCATGTACAGTACCGTTACATTGTTAGTCAGTTATTGTTTTTTAAGGGGCGGAACTACGAGGCCATCTGCCCCTTACCGGTACATATTTATTTAATTATTAGCACATATAAATCCGTTCTCTGATGATGATGATGATGAAGAAGAATCCAGCCTAAAATTGAGTCCCCTTTAGGATGCCAACAAAATCACTGAATTCAAAATTAATGCAAATTTATGCATCTGTCAGTAATTTTAGAAACCGACGTGTAGGTTGCAACAGGGTGCACTCAGCCTCGTGAGGACAATTGGGTAGTGGGGCAGCGCCCCTGTCACAGAGACCAAAATTATTGCAAATTTCTGTGGTCTCTAATTATTATTATTATTATTATTATTATTATTATTATTATTATTATCATCATGCTATCGTCATGTGTAGAAAGTACGGTATTTCAAGGATTTTGTAGTCGAAGTCTATATAAAGAGGATTCAAAAAGTGTTTTAGATTACGTAATCAGGAGGATCTAATTTAAAGTTAAGTTATTCATGCAGATATGTGACAACTGGTCTGTAATTGCGCGAAAGTCCTTGTTTCATTTCAGTGATGACACAATGGAAGGCGAGTATGTTGACACTTGTTGGCAAGTGGCAGCGGGCACAGACAGACAGGGACTGTGCAGATTGGAACAAATGAAGAGCGCGCTGCACGCTCTCAGCCCACGCAAGCCTCTTGACACATCACACTTGTGGAATAGATCGGGACATCCAGACTCTGTCAGTGATTTTAGAAACTGATGTGAAGGTTAGAACAGTGTGCAGCCTCGTGAGGACAATTGGGTAGTGGTGCAGCGCCCCAGTCACAGACACAAGGATTAACGGCCGAGGGGACCCAACGCGCTGACCAAGCGTCACCCCATAATATGCAGGCCAAATGGCTGGGCAGCGGTTGCTTGGCAGGCCTAGGCGCTTCATGGGCTGCAGCAGTTTCACAAAACTCAATCTCCTAAAGCAGAGGGAGGTAGAAGGTGTGGTTTGTAGCAAAATCTTCCAAATCGTCTCAATAGTACAGGAAAGATCTTGCATTTCTTGAAAGGTCAACGGAAATATATATTTATTTGTTTATAAAGTGCTATTAGACAAATAAAAAAGACGATAGCCCCTGGCAGAACTGTGTCGCATACTGCCGCATAGCACTAGTGCCGGGCGGGTAGTCTGTACACATGGGGCGCATTCTCTGATTTCATAAATGTCGACAATAAGTTTAAAAAGTGCGATTAAACAAATACACATATTCATAGAAGCCCGCATAGCATTGAAGCCAGGCGGGTGGTTTATACACATGCGAGAGTTCTCGGACGGGTCCGCTAGTACAGTAGTTAATGTTGTAGTCAATTATATTTGGGGCTTTGCGATATCGTGGCCATGCTTCCCCATGTACTTGGACGAGTGTAGAATTCGTCTGATAACCTGTGCCACTGTGATTTCTGTACTAGTGTGCGTGTTTGTGAGAGGAGCCTTATGCCCGTTGCTCACGGTAAAATTTTCCTTCAAATTTATTTCACAATAATTTAATTTGATAAAATTTCTGTTGCTCACGGTCAAATTCAAGTTTTATAAAACCTTTGATAAAACTTTCCATAAAATAAGACATGTTTGTTCTATTCCGTATTATTTATTATTTATTTATTTATTTATTTATTTATCGTATGGCTTTCAGTGCCGGGAGTGTCCGAGGACATGTTCGGCTCGCCTGAGTCTGTAGCTGCTTCCAGCGGACACCCTTATTAGGGTGAGCTACATGTTCCATTCAATTTCAAGTAGTTCCAACTTTCGCTACCAGATATCAATGATACCTAGTGGTGAACGTTGGAACTTTGATAGGCGTTCTGACAAAATCTAACCTAACAATTTAGCTTTACACAAGTTTAATCTGTGAAAGGATCTTTTACATGCCATAAATCTAAGACATGAGACCGCTGGCTTTACTTCCCCTCCGAAGGAAGGCATACTGAAGGATTTTTAACGCTCTTAAAAAATCCGACGACTTCGGCCGGGTTTGAACCCGCTATCTTGGGCATAGCAGTTCAGCATGCTACCAACTACGCCACCGAAGCCGCTATCATTCAACAATTATTGATACATTCACACAAACGTTTTGTCCATCGATTTGAAGGAATATTTGTCATAATTATTTTGTTAATCAAATGATGCACTATTCCGTAAAATTAATTTTACGAAACGATCCAATCAGGGAAGCTGACATGAAGATGATGCTGGCCCCACGTGGTGAGAAGATTGTGAAGCTCGCTTGTAAACAAACACTTCGAAAATGGCAGGCTCCGGCTGGACTAAGGAAGCTTTTAGTGTTTTACTGGACGAGTACCAGAAATATCAGGGTTTGTATGAGGTTAAAACGCCCATATACCACAATAGAAATGCAAGAAGGAAGGCAGAAATCTCAATCGCCGAATATGTTTCACAAATTCGACCGAACACAAGCCAGGCTGATGTGAAGGCGAAGATAAACGGGCTTGAACTCACTTGCAGTCTCATTTCAGGAGAAATGGCTTGCCTCATGTTAGTGTCCTGTCGAATAATTTTGGGACCAACAAGATCTAGGAGTTTTTTAAAACTGCTTTCTTCCATTCTTAGAAAATTCCTATATGAATTCTGATCTTCTAACCTCAACTCATTTTGGACCAAGGACAGCATTCCTCTACCTTCTTCTCTTCTTTTTATCCATTCCCGAGTCCAGGACTTCCTAGCATTTCTTTTCTTCCTTTTTACCACTGTGCGACATATGTAGCTAAAGCAGCAATTTTTGCAAATTTTGCTATATTTGTTGGAGCCATACGGTACTCTCAAACCAATGTGTGTTGAACAGCTGATTCTTGGTTCAGAAGTTTATCGGTAGATGGCGATCCTGATACAACCACGGATTTTATAAAATAATTTTACCGTGAACAACACAGCTTGCGTTCGTCAATTTTTTATAAAATTAGTGGTAAAATAAATTTTAAGGAACATTTTACCGTGAGCAACGGGCATTAGCCTTAGAAGGCATAGCCGTAGATGATGTGGATCACGAGAGCATTTGCATTTTACTACATGGCAGTTTGTTCTCTTCTGCGACTTATAAAGTCGTAACAGCCTTCGTGTATTCCGGTGCAAGGAACAAGCCAACGGTATCGTAAAGTAAGTTTTGTATAAACTCATGAGTACTAGCATGAGAATTTGTACAAGCATCATAAACGTTTACTGGCCAGTCACTGTTACTACAGATTAGTTGAAATTAATTTCAAATAAAGCGAAATGTCACCGAAATACATAGGTTTTTATTTTTAGTGGAAACGGGAAGAACGTCTCATATCCTCTCACCTTTTCATCGCGGTTTCAAACACCGCTGAAGTCGTCGGACCCTTTAAGAGAGTTAAAATGCCTTCCTTTGGAAGAGAAGTAAAGCCGGCCGGCCCATGTCTTAGATTTATGGCATGTAAAAGAACCTTCCACTAACTACAATTGTGTGAAGCTAAATTTGTAGGTTAGATATGATTAACACTCTATTACTTCCAACGTTCACCACCATGTGCCAGTTGCGGTGGCATCTAGTAGGCAAGATCGCGGCAAGGTGTCGTTGACGGTAGCATTTGGTAGCAAAAGTAGGAACTACTTGAAATTGATCGACTGCAGTCCTTACCTGAATTGATTACAGATGACACACAATAATACAGCCATCACAATTAACACCGGTTATCAGATAGATTCTACACGACCACGTTATCGCAGCCCCTAAACTGAGGAACAAACCATCCCAACATAGCGATAATTAAAGGGCTGAGAGTACAAGTGGTAGAAGTTATATCTGATACGCATGGGGAAATCACCCTTATTTGCAAATCTCTTAAGGATATATTATACCTGATAAGATGGGGAAAATCACCCTTAATGACATATCTTTTAAGGATCATTTTCCCAAGTTTATCAGGTATCACTTGTACCACTTTTACTCCCAGCCCCTCAATTAATACACTGCTGAAATTCTCTACACGTAGGAACATATCCCTACAGTTGGCAACGCTGGGGAGTGGAAGGCATTGTTTCAAGATGGCATAAAATTGGTTAACATATTGTTTCTTTACGACATATTAAATTCTTTTATAACGTTCTCTCCACCAATGGCTGACTTCCGTAAACATTAGTATGGACTCCACATGATCCGTTCCTCATGTGTCGATGTTCTGGGGAGGAGAAAGGACATCCTATTGTTTAGGCCACCAGTGAAGCATGCGATCACCGATCGTCAATTATGCGTGAAACAGCGCAAACGGCACGAAATAGCAATATAAATCACTTTATTTAGCCTACATAGAAAGCATTAACCGAGGATTGTGTTGCAGAACATTGTTTGCAGGGTTGGGAAAGGTAGAGTTACCTTTACCTACCAAAATAGTAACGAAGATACAGTCACAGTTACTTTGTAACAGCGTAAGAGTTAAAATTTTCGCCATAGCCTATGGATATAATTTTAATGGCTGTATGGATAGTGGAAAAGCTACGGATAATGTTTGGAGTACATTTGCGGATAGTTTTTAGAATACAGTCTGAACTTGTTGAAAATCATTACTAGGACCCGGATGTTTATGAAATAAGATACGAATTTA
This sequence comes from Meconema thalassinum, assembly GCA_946902985.2. Lineage (NCBI taxonomy): Eukaryota > Metazoa > Arthropoda > Insecta > Orthoptera > Tettigoniidae > Meconema > Meconema thalassinum. The sequence goes on along the minus strand of OX336394.1, from coordinate 106,450,790 downwards.
TTATTAATATACTTGAATTAGAAACAGATATCACACACTAATACAGTCATCACAATTAACACCGGTTATCAGACAGATTCTACACACACCCAAAGTACACGGGGCTACATGACCGCGTTGTCGCATCCCCTAAACTGAGGAACCAATCAACCAACCAAAGTTTTGATATCAATAAATTAAAATATCTGTACTCTTTTAAAACCCATACCTATAGTTCGCGTCTCCTGTTTGCTGGCTGTTGTGATATAAGGCGAGCGTTCCACTACATTACAGTACAAGTAGAATCGATTCGAATACCGCCGAGTCAACAAGAATGTAACCAGTGAAAATTACCGTGGTTATGTTTACACAGTAGGCTATATAAGGTGTTCTCATATTAACCTACATGGAGAAAGAACGCCCCATTCACACACCACATAGCTGTTTGTTCACGGGCAAGAATGCTATCTGATATCGCATATTGTAATTACGGTACGGTACTACGTCTTGGGCGACATTTATTATGCTCACAAGACTTACACGTAAGTCCCGTCACAGCCAGAAAAGCAATTCAATATTGTTGAGTAGGCAAATATTCTGTACAATCATGTATAAATATGTCTGGAATCACGTAGATGTCAATATTGGAGGGGGAGTGTGGTGATGGAGGAGGTTACTACCACTAGTAACTTGTAACAATAATAATAATAATAATAATAATAATAATAATAATAATAGAGAAAGAACTACAAAGAGCTTACAAAGTTACTTGGAACAGTTACAATAAATAAACTATATCAACAAAGGCAAAATTAAAACATTATAACACAGTCGTTAAAACAGAAGCTCTATATCCATCTGAAACTATTATAATTCGTGGCAAGTATCGAATAAAAATGATCGTAAAACAGGAAAGGAAAATTCTCAAGAAAATCTTAGGACCAAAGTGTGAAAATGGAATTTGGATGAAACGGAAATCACATGAAATTTGTCAAGTTACAGACAATAATCACATATACCATAATATATATGAGAGGTTTTTGAGAAGAAAGAAGAAAGGGACAAAAAAACAACTGAAAATTGATTGTGTATTAACGCTCTCCTTAAGGGGGATTTAACGATAATAATAGTAATAATAATACAATAATGGATGTAAGAGTTTTAATTATTATTTCGTAATTATGTACGCAAACAGACTTTCACACATCCACCAGGAGTAATACAGCAAACAAGAAATATTTCACCCACAGTGTCAATCAGCGTACATTGTGACGAAGAGATAAAGAGGTTGACTACTTTTCGGGTGCACAATGCATAGATATTACACAGTATTTTCCTTTTTAATCCACAAAGTAAAATCGCTGGGTACAGTCTAATTTACACTGGGCTCAAAACGTCTCCCTCAGCTCTCATAATGCTCTCAGATGTCGCTTTTCAGCGTATATTTTTACGACACCTCTGCTGCGTTGCTGGCTATTTCTCTTCCCTTAGACGTCACTTGGGCAACATTCGTGAACTGCCGGCATAATGTATGTTATTCTAAACTGAAATGTATAATGGAAGGTGTACTGGTATTAATACAGAGGTTATGATAAAAACTGCTTCATTTTATCGATGTATTACTGCTACATGGCGATTCGTACATTAGTGCTTTAAAAACACCTGTGGGCTATATGGCATTTTATGTGTCTAAATTATACCCCACTTGGTTGTGCTGTACATACACACAATAATATTGCCATATTATTTCATATAATAAATATTAAATAAAAATAGAATAAATTATTCGAATAATTTTCTGTGTTAGATATTTCATTAAAAAGTAGAATTTTGCTCCTCTGCAAATGAAGAAATAAACAAGAGCCTAGTTTTAAAAATATTAAACATCCAAATGTACTATGTAACAGATTATCAAATCCTTAACCCAAAATGTAGCTGTAGAGAGATAAGATTTTCTTTTATTCGAGGATAGACAGACAGATTTATTTATTTATTTATTTATTTATTTATTTATTTATTTATTTATTTAGCGTATGGCTTTTAGTGCCGGGAATGTCCGAGGACATGTTCGGCTCGCCAGAGTTTGTAGCTGCTTCTATGCGGTCACCCATGGGGTGAGCTACAAGTATAGTCGCGTGTGGATGAGATAAAATGAATGAAGATGAATGAAAGTTCAATTTCAAGTAGTTCCGACTTTGGCTACCAGGTGCCACTGTTACCCAGCGGCGAACGCTGGAACTTGATAGAGCGTTTCTATGCAAATAACCGACAAATCTAGCTACACACCACTAATATTGTAGTGGTAGGATCATTTTCATGCCATAAATCTATAACATGGGCCCGCCAGCTTTACTTCCCCTCCGAAGGAAGGCACACTGAAGGATATTAACGCTCTTAGAGAATCCGACAACTTCGGCCAGGTTTTGATCCCGCGATCTTGGGAATAGAAGCTCAGCATGCTATCGACTACGCCACCGAAGCCGCTAATAAATAAATATAATATAATTATATGATTACAAAAAAAACATCAATAATAACAAAATGTGGATAATATAGATGGAAAGCGTGACCTACTAAAAATGATATTTTAGTAAATAGTAATCAGACAACAATCATTCATTTGTTATCATTATTTATTAATTTATGTACATTATCAGCTAAAATAACAAGTCATGTTTCGTTTCTAAAACCACAATTTCAAAGCTCTGTTTGTTTTAAATACGCATAAATAATTATATCCTCATTACATAGTATTTAGGTAACAGCAGCAATAACATTTATAGACACAATTAATACGGATATTAATTAATTGTTTGTATAATTATATTAAAAAGGATGGTCATGTTTTAAAAATTGGTGATTTAGGTAATCCCATTATAAATTTTCCATAAATTTCCATAGGCTCACACCATTGCATAGCATTGCGCAAGTTGTACGTCAATAGAGTGTGAAGTAAAAATGGTGTATAAATAAATAAATACATAAATAAATAAACAATTTCTCTAGCAGTACATTAGCCATTGATCGTGCTGTGCAGTGATTCCCCCGAGCGGACTAGACTCTCCAAAAAAGTCTTGAAAATTTCGCGGATTCTTTGCGAATTTTGAAATTAAAAGTAGAACTAAAAATTTGATACCAATTCTTCCTTATTTAATTTAAAAGATTATCGAAAGAAGAAGTCTCTTAAATTGTAAAATTTTAATAGCAGATCTGCTACACGACAAGTTAAAAACAAGTTAAGATGTTATAAGAACCGTACTTTTATATTAATTTTACGATTTTAAATAGTCATATCAAAATATTTTAATTATTTTAGAGTTAAAAATGTGTAACAAGACAGAGCAAAAGGTCTATAGAAATTAACAGATTATATAGTTATGAGAAATGGCGTTACCATGATAAGAGTTTATAGACCCATTTTTCTCTACGGCAGTGAGAGTTGGACGGCGAATAGAAGCGACATCATCGGGGGGTCAATGAAGTCCAAACGAAATGTCTCCGGAGAGTCGCAGGAAAAACACAGTGGGATAGAATGTGGTACAGCCGTATTCGAGAGAAACTCAAGGTGTCTTGGTTTGGCCACATAAGGAGAATAGGACAGCAAAGGAAACAACTATTTTATTTGGAGGTAATGGCACAGAGCAGGCGACTCATAGGAAGTAGAATTGGTAATAGGCGAGGTTCGGTTAATACATTATAGGATAGATGTCTATATATTAATCACCTACTAAAAAGAGTTTGTGGGCTATTATGAAAGGGGCTAATAGTTGAAACGTTCAGCCTAATTATAACAAAATTTCTTGTAGATGTAATATTTCTGATAAGCAAATAATATTATATCTGTCTAGTTTTATGGTCCTGGATAAAATTTCAACCAGTAAATATAACCAAAAATATTAAAATTATAAAAAAAGATAATTTTTAAAATTTATTGAATATTTCTTTTAAGAAACTCAAAGTAAAATGATTTTGTAGAATTTCCTCCAACAGAGGAGCTTTGCTAATGCAAAATGCCACACGTTTTGTTGTTTTGATTACTTCACTCTACTTTTCGGGTGAATTTATAGCAGAGAGATTTGAACTATCAACGATTCATGAACCATGTATTGAGATCACCTGTCTTAGAGGGTACATTCCAAAGTCAATGAATAATAGAAAACGGACTCAGCTCAGGTAACCCTCGGAATCCCCAATTCTGAAAGTTTCCAGACGCAATTCCTGATAGGAAAAGGGGTAAGTCCACGGGGAGGAAACATTACTAAGTAGGGTTACACAAGATGCGAGCCGTTGGTCAATAAAATGATTTTGAATTAAAAATTGTGACTGGTTTATATTCTTTATTTGATTTTAATCATTTACACACTTCGATAATATGTCTGCGGACGTCCTGAAACCTTACCATGGTCTCCCCGGATGGGGGTTAACGATCCTTATTCAATGGTTGTTCAATGTTTTTGAATAGTCCACGTTTTCAACCCGACCACACGGTAATCTACCGTGACCTATCTTCCTGGGAACGTAGTTATGTCATTGTTGCTAGCACACCATGTACATTGTCTAATGGCAAGTTCCTCGTAGGCGGGAGTGATGTCAACTCCAAGCAGGAATCAGCAGGCGAAGAGTCAGCATGCTGAAGCTGTATGATACGGTATCTTAAGAATGACAGCGAAGCATGTTTGGCACAAGACACTGGTCCATAGCCTTCTTAGGTTCCGGGCTACAGCGGTACAGATGTCATGTAGCCATGTTTTACAACAGAGATGTTCTCAAACTTTCTGAGATCTTTGAGCAATACCCTCATGCCATACCAAGTACCCGAGCACGATTGAATCGAATATAATAATAATAATAATAATAATAATAATAATAATAATAATAATAGTAATAATAATAATAATAATAATAGCAGCTCTGCACAATCAACAAGTTATACATCTAAGGAATTACTTTCATTCTCGGAAAGATACCAGTGTTTTACATCGAGCGGTAGCACCAGCTGACTTCAACCACACTCCCTTGAATCTCCATGAGGGAAATATCGTCATGAAAGACAAGAACACACTGAACAGAGAGAAGGTGCAGAGATGGGCTGCAAACGAACTTCATGGCAGATTCTACAACCAGTGCAATGACAAGAATATTGACAAACAGCTTTCGAACACATGGTTGTCAAGGAGAGAGCTGTTTCCAGAAACTGAAGGATTTAACCAGGCGATACAAGACAAAGTTATCACCACAAAAAGTTATAGGAAACACATCCTGAAAGATCAGACTGTTATAGATGACGAACGCAGGAAGTGCAATACCGGCTCCGAAACCATAGAGCATATTACCAGCAGCTGCAGAATTCTAGCGCCAACATCTTACACTTTTTTTTTTTTTCGTGTAGCCTCCTGAGAGGCCGAGTGCAGGTCTTTCTAGTCGACGCCCGTGGGCGACCTGCGCGTCAGGATGAGAGATGAGATGAATGGATGAAAATGGGCAAGGATGTGGAAGGAAGCGGCCGTGGCCTGTCAGAAGGTACTGTCCCAGCATTTGCCTGGTGTTGAAACATGGGAAAACCACGGAAAACCATTTCAAGGACAGCCGACGGTGGGGCTCGAACCCACGCGTCTACCGAGTCAGCAGAGAGCTTGGCCCCATGACCTAACGCCGCGCTTTAGCCAGCGTAGCCACTACTGTCGGTATCTTACACTGAGAGGCATAACGATGTTGCCAAAGTCATTCATCAAGAACTCGCCTAACCCGATCTCTCATACACGACAGGACGCCTTATTACAAATACTCTCCAGAAAGTGTGCTGGAAAACGAAGATTACAAGCTGTATTGGGATCGCACTATTCAAACAGACAAAATAACTTCTCATAATAGACCAGACATAACTTTAACTGATAAGAAGAACCATCACAGTACTTGATTGACATATCTGTTACGAATGACCATAATATCCACCATAAATACAGAGAAAGTTTGAAAAATATACTCCTCTAGCTATGGAGGTTGCTAGAATCTGGAGACAAAAAAATGTGACGATTCTTCCTTTCCTCCTTTCTCCCACTGGCCTGACACCTAAATCCTTTTCAGTAAATCCAGCCACACTAATTCTTCCCATATTCACCCATACTATTGCACAAAAGGCTGAAATTCTGAAAACACTGCAGTATCGTTAGAGGGTTTTTGAATACACATTAGGATTTTTCTTTGGACCCTCTTGTGAAAAAGGGACATGGAAGATAAAAAGAGAAAACAAAATTAACTGTCAAACGTCTATGCTATACCGTATAGTTCGAAAATGTATGCTATAGGCTTAAGTGTTACTTTACTCATTTTCTTGTTCGTAATGTACCGATATGAGTCATGGTACCGACTGTAAATTGAGTAAATAAAGAAATAATAATAATAATAATAATAATAATAGTAATAATAATAATAATAATAATGCAACAACCATGCGGCTCTCTTTACTTTTCCTATCTCTCTCTTCCTTCCTCCCCGGCATATCTCTACAATGCGTTTAAACCAATGCATCCTGTTCATAATCGAGAAAAGAGGTACACAAAATTAACACTCCAGATTCCTAGCCACCGAACAATGAAGTTCTTTTATTTTCACCGCCTCACGCCTCTTCAACACCTTCGATTTATGTAAGTTCGTCAACATTGCGAGCACTGCAGCACTGCAGCTCTCAAAAGTCGTCTTTCATCCTGCTTCTTTGAGCAATATACCTCTCACATCTGATTACTGCATTATGTTGAAATGCTATTTTTATGTTCAATTATAATATCAGGACAATAGCTGACATAATAATAATAATAATAATGTTATTGGTTTTACGTCCCTTTTAATTACTGTGGCTTTTAGAAACGCCGGGGTGGTGGAATTTTGCCCCGAAGGGGATCTTCATCGTGCCAGTAAATCTACTGACACGGCTCCCTCGCATTTGCGAACCCTCAAATGCCAGCTGACTGCGCCGGGGTACGAACCTGCAACCTTGGCCCCAGCAAGCGAGAACGATACCACTGAGCCACGCAGCCAGCCACAATAGCTGACAACCTATTTAGTTAGTAAGTCAGTTAGTTAGTTATTATTGAGAATTTAAGGGGTGAAAGAGCGAGGTCACCCACCCTTAGCTGACAACCTTCCTCACATCAATTATTTGGTAGTTGATGCAAACGAATGAAATATTAACAAGCACAGTACACACTCTAATACAGACACCACAATAACACAGGTTATAATACAATTCTCTCTATATATACACACACACCCAAGTACGCGGGTCTTAAATGACTACGATTTCCAAGCTTCAAAATGAAACAACAGCAACTTTTGCCAATTAGTAACTGTAACTTCGAAAAGGAAAGATGCTTTTTGCAATCATGAGCCATGGGTCCTCCTTTTTTCCGTGGAATCCGAACCACAGGACATGGCATTTCACTTCGAAAACCTCACATGCATTGGCCGGGAATCGAACCTTGAGAGGCCAAAAGCTTGACCGCTGCGCCACCACTGTTAACTTCGTTACTACTGTATTTTTGGCAAGTGACGCTAACCCATCCTGCTGCAGGGGATTGAACTATTGCTATTGCCTCCTCGAACACGTAGTTACGGAGCCTCTGCCGTGGTTGAGGGAAAGGCACGCAGGTATAGCACCGAACTTCCATTAGAGTACCTCATTTCAGAGTTGATCACACAGACCCATCAAAGAACAAAACGACACGGAAGTGTCGACCAGAGTGATCGATAGTCCGAACCCCGTAACAAAAACATAACAGGAAACAGTTGCAGTTAAACCATTCGATCACTTGAAACAAAAGTCATCACACTTTTTATGAGCAATTGAAAGCCTATCTCTGCCTATTAAAAACTTGAAACAATTTTAATTGACATGATTTGGGAAAAAGTGAGATACTGTATATCACTTCCGTCTGATAATGTTATTAGCATCAATGCTCACAGCTTTCTTTATTTGATGGATGAATATGTTCATCTGTAGGTTGATACTGGAATGGACTAAATGGTTTAACATCTGTATTAAAAAGCAAGGTTTTAATGGATGTGAAATTGGACACTTGTGCATATAAATCACGTAGAACTATCTCATAACTTTTTTATGTTGCCTTGTAGCACATGGGTGACAGCTGCACTGCTTTAGTGAAGTGAGAACATCTTGGTTGTATATCGGCATTGTTTCTGTTTATTTTCACCATTTGAATTTGAATTCATTTATTAATTACTATTGATATTACATTTGTGATATGTTTCACGAATCTGACGGCAAAACCAGTCCAGATTATCTGTGAGACATCCCTCCCTATATTATTCTGCTCAGGTCCCATTCCAGTTTTGTACCGAAAATAAGGTCCCATTAACACCAACCTACACATATGGGGTACCTACAGGTTCAACATAACCCAATGCGTAAGCGAAACGCACTCACTTACTTTTTAAATTCCTCACAATTAAATAAATACATTAAAACATGTATATTTACAATGAAATAATGAAAGAATGCAACACGGTAACCATGGTAACAGAATCTCACAGGTTCATCTATTTCTGTAAGACGCAATGCAATTCCAATTATTACATTACTGTGAAAGCTTACAGACGGTTATAAGGTTATCACGGAACCAAATTAAGCTGTAGAATTCATCAATGCATACAGTATAATGCGCTTAAGGGGGTCAAGGGGCACTCTAGAATTTTTTAACGCAATTTTCACGTGGGTGTGTGGTACGAAAGTCTCTTTCACCCGACTATAAAGGGTTTCCGAAAACCACATTTAAAGGCCCTTAAATTAGCAGTGTCTGTGATATTCCCAGAATACTAACTTCGCTTTGATATACCTATGAAGGAATGACAAACCCCAACCACTGCACCAGTAGCTGAATTGATAAAGTCTGATTATTCATACCAAGGATAAATCAGTCATAGCATTCATGATTGAGATTTTGCTAAGTGTACTCTTTACAACTAGAATATTCGCTGGCGAAGCCGAGACGGGTAATGCTAGTATTCATTATTTATACAAGAGTGCATGCAAAAGTGATGTTACTTGTTTTTTTAATTAAACCGTATCAGGACCAATTCTGGTGTTTGTGCGGACTCTTTGTTCAAGTGGAACAGGTTACCCTCTCCAAAGTGTGACTGTGGAGCCGATAGACAAACGGTGAAGCACATCATTCACGACTGTCCTCTAAGATCCTACGGAGGCAACATATTGGATTTTCTCTCAGCGACTCCTGCATCAGTGGACTACATTTTGAATTTAGATATAAAATTATGAGCCTATCTGTTCTCTTTTTTTTTCATTAAGATGTATTTTGATGTACTGTAAGTGTGTACCATACCATACGATAAATAAATAAATAAATTATTTATTTACATTTTATTTTTATTTATTTTCTGAACATTTTTTTGAATATATATAATTGATTTAACATATTAGGTGATAATGAGAAAAAAATATTAATATAAATAATTAAAAACACAAATCGTTACACTATGTCAATAAGTGATCTAAGTATTACCTTAGTGAAATATGCTGTTATAATAATAATAATAATAATAATAATAATAATAATAATAATAATAATAATAATAATAATAATAATAATATCGTATGGTCTCGGGTGCCGGGTGCAAGCTTTGTTATTTGACACCCAAAGGGTAGCTTGCATGTCAAATTTCGTTGTTCCTTGAAGCACTATGCAAGTCAAGGAGGTTAGATATCTAAGCTCCTTGAACACTATAGCGCTTTCTAGTAGAGAAATGAGGTACTTGGTGTTGGCGGAAACTCCCGAGATTAATCTTGCCATTATGAACACGGCCTACTGAATTCAAATGCATTCTTTGACATGCCAACACCGTATGACATGGTGTCGTAATTTTTGCCGCCTTTCAAAAAATCACTTACCACGGCCAGGAGCGGACCTGCAAGCTTGGGGTTAGTAGACCGACATGTTGACCACGCACCCACCGTGGCAAGCATATAAGCTGTTAAATCACTATAATAATAAGTTTATGTTATAAATTAATGTATATTTAGGTAAAATGTTTTAATGCGATGTATAGCTAGTTATTTGCTGTTCATGTTGGACAATTCAGGTGGTACCGGTAGTTCATTAAGTAATAATGGCACAATATAATTTAGTCTCTTAAATCCATAGCTACAGTATTTACACATGAAGGTTTTACATATTTAGTATTCGTTATAGCTTTTGTGTGTATGTTGTGAGATATCTCATGCCTGAATCTTGCACCATGGTAGTAGAGATTCAGTACAGTAATTTGAAACAACTTTATTATATTAAAATAAGGAATACAAGTGAAATATTTAAAGAACCTGTTTTGGCTATATTGCGTGTTTTGATTCCCTCAAACTGATATGACATATCTTAATTTGATTTAATTGCCATTATTAATATAGGAAGATCTTGAGGAAGATCGTGGGTCTGGTCAAAGAACAAGGAGAGTACGGAAGACGACACAAATATGAACTATACCTTCACGTGGAGAAGATAATGGACACCGTACACAAAAGGAGAATCTCTTTCTATGGCCATTTGACACCAATAAGCTCTAGAAGATTGTCCAATCGAATCTGTGCCTACTTTGTGGGAAAGGAAAACAAAACGATCTGGTTTACAGAGGTGGAACTGGGGGTTTAACATGAGGACATCTTAGAACGTGACCCTTTGAAGAAGAAACTTGGGGAAATAAAGAATTTTCAGACAAAACCCAAAATGAAAACAGGCACGATGTGGACCGAAGAATGGAAGGAAGCTCACCGAAGAAGAATGCGTGAATACTGGGCAAATGTGAGGGATCAAGGAAGAAAGCAATTGAAATAGCGTGGTCCATAGATGACCGAAACGAAAGAAATCCATCCGAGAAAAGCTTGAAAGTCGAAAATTCATGAACACAAGAAAGACGGCAGGCTCCCGAGTGAAAGAATGAAGTAATTTTGGGCGAATAAGAAGTTCAAAAAGACGAATTCCAGTGCTATTTAATGGTTACACGAGCTCCTTAGCGGGCTGAACGAATATAATAATAATAATAATAATAATAATAATAATAATAATAATAAAACAAGTATGCACCGTTAGCAGAAGAAACAAGAAATAAACTCTATTAAGAATTTTACCATTAGGGATGTCCGCAACTGGAGTGGTTTGAAAGGCTCCGGTAATGTGTCAGGAAGAGTTAAAAATGCAACATCTGATCGCCAGAATAGACTACATAAGGCAGTCTTACTAGAAAGTCCGTTTTTTTAATCCCAGTGATAATATGGATATAGGTAGTTGATTGTAAATTCCGCATCTTGTATGTTGAGATTCACCATATCCATGATGAAATAATGTTAGTTAGTTAGTTAGTTATTGTTGTTATAAGGGGCGGAAGTACGAGGTCATCTGCCCTTTAGGAAATAAAGAAAATAATAATAGTCTACTGTAATAAAATAAAATCTAATAATAAAAATAAATAAATAAATAATAATAATAATAATAATAATGACAATAACATATCCATGAATTAATCTTTCACAGTGTAGTGACAGTGATGGAACTGTTATATTCAAATAAATGCAGAACTTCCGTGCACCAAACAAAGTACCCGGAAACGTATACTGTACAGTAATATGTTTTCCTATTTGCCACATTTCCATAAACTGTATTATCAACAAATGGTGACTGCCCAGTGCCAAGGTACACGTGGGTGTTCAAATTCAACTGCGGCTTCTCAATCACAATAGGTCGACCGCCCGACTGCAGCCATACAGTAAGTGACTACGGTCAGAATAAAATGGGAAAGGCTTATTTCTGCGTAGGTGGAACCGACAATCAGACGTCATTCATGGAAGTACACCAGACCGGCCAGATGCGGATCCAGAGCGGTATTAGGAAGAAGCGAGTTTTCTTAACTCGTTATTTGGTGGGCTCTAAATCTCCGGCTTGTAATAATAATAATAATAATAATAATAATAATAATAATGTTATTGGTTTTACGTCCTTTTTAAGTACTCTGTCTTTTAGAGCGGCCGGGGTGCCCAAGATCGCGGGTTCAAACCCGGCGAAATCGTTGGATTTTTAAAGAGGGTAACAAATCCCGCAGTATGTCTTCCTTCGGAGGGGAAATAAAGCCCATGTCATAGATTCATGGCATGTAAGAGAACCTTCCACTATCTACAATTGTGTGAAGCTAAATCTGTAGGTTAGATTTGATTATCGCTCTATTAAGTTCCAACGTTCGCCACCAGGTGCTGGTTGCGGTGACATATAGTAGCCAAGTTCACAGCTAGGTGTCTTGACGGTAGCATTTGGTAGCAAAAGTAGGAACTACTTGAAATTGATCGTTTGCAGTCCTTACCTGAATTACAGACAACACACACGAATACAGCCATCACAATTAACACCGGTCATCAGACAGATTCTACTCACACCCAAAGTACACGGGGCTACATAACCGCGTTGTCGCAGCCCCTAAACTGAGGAACCAACCAACCGACGCATTTGCGCACCCTGAAATGACAGCTGACTGCGCCAGGAAATCGAAATTGAAAATGACATTCGAGAAATCAAAGAAATAGACGAAATTTTATCGGTCAGGCCTATCCTCAGATCGTTGAAGAAACATCATTTTACAGCAAACCCCCCGGATGAGAGCCACTACTGCATGGATAGAAGAAAGGAAGAAAATTCATAGTGGGAGAATGAAGAGTGTTTGGGAAGAGAAGAAAGCAAATTCAAATGCGTCTGTGAAATATTGTAGGTTCAATCGCGTTCATTAGTTGGGTATAACGTTGAAAAGAATAATAAAAAAATAGAGAGGCAATATATGATAATCGTAATAGATATTAACGTACGTCGATGACGTAGCTAAAATATCTACAAGAACTATACACACAATGTCAGCTGCCATTCGACAAAGAGTCATACTTCAGACTAACACCACAACCCATTGTAGAAAATGTCATGTTTAAACACATAGGAATTCATTCGTCATAATCACCAAGACAATAGCTGCGAATAAACCGGATATCACTGTCACGAGAAAGACCAGAAGAAAACATGCCTCAAAGACATTGCAGTACCAACTCCTACAACATCAGAACTATGATACTTAAAAAATGCGGCAAATAGATGGACTTGGCAACAGAAATAAAACGTCTTTGGAAACAACAATCAGCCACCGTAATCCCAGCCACAGGTGTCTCTACAACAACCCTACAACAACTGTATCTACCATACAACCTTTGCCTCAAAATACAGAAGTTAGTGATACTAGACCGCTGTCATATACTGTAGTTAGAACGTCCTGAATACTCATTGAACCGATAAAGCTTCCTGTGTAAGCCCACTGCAGTTAGGAACAATTTGTGATATAATAATAATAATAAGAAGAAGAATGGACCCGAAAAGGATAACTAAAAGAATCTTCGACTTTTTTCGCAATTAGAAAACCAAGCCGAACTGGTTTAAGGAGACTAACGACAAGGAACTAGGAGAGTTTCAAATTACAGAATGGATGCTTGCAGTTGGATCCGCGAAGTATATAACCAAAGATAAAATGAAGAGGTTCCAGGACCGGGTCACGACCAAACGACTATACAGAATTTCGGAAGAGGAGAGGACGGCAAGATCTGAAAGGATGACAAAAATACTGGGAGGACAGCAATACACGACCCACTAAACACTGATTGATCGATCGTACCTCAAAGTGGTTGAAACGGACAAGAAGAAGGGATAAAACATGGTGAAAATCTGTCAAGATTCAGAGAGCTTTTGAACTGATCAAGAAGCAATGTCACAAGGAACAAGTAAGAACACTGTTCTTATGATCATCATCTCCAGTATTGACGTGATTCTGAACAACATAAAAGATCCTCTCACAGAATTGATGTTAGACGCAGGTCTTTCAAATCTCATGCAGAAGACAGGTCATACTTTCGGCGTGTCGAATGGTAAGGTTACTCTTCGGTAAACAGACCTGAATGAGTGTGGGAGAAGATCGATGAAGCTACAGAATGTAGTCACCGAGAGATTAAAGAATTTGGTCTTGATGATGTACTTAATATTTGAGATTGTAAATAGTTTCTTTCCAGAAAATATGCCGAGAATGTGTAAGCGCATGCGATTAATAAATAAATAAATAAATAAATAAATAAATAAATAAATAAATAAATAAATAAATACATACATAAACAAATTAATAAATAAAAGACCACGGAAAATTGCTGAGGTGGGGATCGATCTCAGTTACCCTCACTAGGCTAAGTGTACCCAGTTACAGTTCAAAATTACATTTCTTGGTGGCGGCTTCGGTGGCGGAGTTGGGGAAGATCGCGGGTTCAAACCCGGCTGAAGCCGTCAGATTTTGTAAGAGCGTTAAAAATCCATTAGTATGCCTTCCTTCGGTGGGGAAGTAAAGCCGACGGGCCCGTATCATAGACTTATGGCATGTAAAATAACCTTCCACTAAATACAATTGTGTGAAGGTAAATTTGTAGGTTAGATTTCATTAACGCTCTATTAAGTTCCAACGTTTGCCGCCAGGTGCCAGTTGCGGTGACATTTAGTAGCCAAGTTCGCATCTAGGCGTCATTGACGGCAGCATTTGGTAGCAAAAGTAGGAACTGCTTGAAATTGATCGTCTGCAGTCCTTACCTGAATTACAGATAACACATAGTAATACAGCCATCACAATTAACACTGGCTATCAGACAGATTTTACATACACTTAAAGTACACGTGGCTACATGACCGCGTTGTCGCAGCCCCTAAACTGAAGAACCAACCAACCAACATTTCTTGGCTGAGCAGGGATTCGAACCTAAGATCTTTGGGACAGGAGTCTCAGTACGTACCTTTAGATCATAGAAGGCAGATGGAGTACAAGCCACATAGATATTGATCCCAAGGGTTATTTTTTCATGACCGCAATGAAGACAAATTAAGGCGCTCAGCTATATCGATACTAACCGGATACTGTAATTAGAATGACCACTCCATGCACATTATACGACCTAAAGCGTCATTTGGTATTAATTCTGTCGTCAAAAATACAACACGTTGAATAATAACCGTTGTACTTGTGACGTGCGCAGCTACACCACACAGAATCAATTAACTGTAAATTAATTGGGTTTGGTGTAGTTACGCACATCAACGAGGTCATGGGTCCAGGATGAAGCGCAGCTCGGGAGACGTGTGAATTCGACTCCCCAAGTCTGGCGTCGTTCAAATGGTTTTCCGTTGCTTCCTATTTTCAGCTCCAGGCAAAAGCTAGGACGGTGGCTTCAAATAGGCCACGGTCGCTTCCTCCTTGATAAAATTTTATTTAATATCTCATTAATTCCTATGATGAGGAACGGCATTCAACCGTAAGTCCTTTATAGATGTAATATAAAATTGAAACCCTCCTTATCAAACACTGTAAAAACGAAGTTTAATAAACGATTTTACGTACATATTTCGGTATACAATGATACCCTCGTCAGCGTAGATTGAATAATTATGAATCTTAAACTATGTTAACAAAGCCAAAATATTAATGGATATCCTTACAACCATTGGAATTCAAATGAAATGAAAGCCCACAGAAATATTAAGAAATCCACCTTAATGGATTGCCTATAATAGTACATTATGCAACGAGCCTATAATAGCAATAATTAAGACACGAGTATGTTTATAAATCGTCGCTACGCTCGTTTTATAATTTCCATGTGAGTGTCTCAATTACCATTATAGGCGAGTTGCATACGACTGTTTATGTTCGACGATAATTATAACTATTTTATGTTCGAACATAAATAGGCTATTCATAAATATCTGTCGAGATTTCGCCAGTTTTATGTACTGAACAGAGCGCATGGGACGCAGAAAATACCTTGTATTTGACCATGGCCTCCTGGAATACCTCACTATGACACTCGCCACGCAGTGAAATTTAAAATAGAGGACCATGGAAGTGAGCGCAGGTGCGATGCTATCCTCACCTAATTGGTCACATAACTGTTTCTTGAGCTCTGATTGGTGGGAGACACTGTATCATAATGAAAACTTGTACTATAATGAGCCTCATTACAGTACAGTTTTCTGACGTAGGCTATAATGTTTACATTTCGCCAGGGTCGAACATAAATATGGTTCAAACTATAAAGATATAGGACGTAGACCTAGGTCTACCCCTACAGTTCTTGTCATCCAACTTTCCTTCCATAACTAAATTTGCTATTCCTGGGTGTCGTAGTATGTGTCCTACCAACCTACCTCTTCTCTTCATTAGCAGTCCCCGGAAACGTCTCTTCTCACCCACTCGTCTTAATACCTCTTCATGTGTTACTCTATCTACCCATCTGACCATCATTCTCCTGTAACACCACATTTCAAATGCTTCTATTCTCCTATTTTCTGCTGCGTTAACAGTCCGACTTTCACTTCCGTAGAGCGCCACGCTCCAGACAAAAGCTTTCAAAAATATTTTTTTTATTACCTAAATTTATATTTGATATCTTTTCTGCAGAAACGCTATCCTTACCTGTGTCTATTTCTGCAGAAACGCTGTCCTTACCTTTGGAAAACTACTTTTTATATCCTCTTTGCTTCGGCCATCACTGGTTATTTTGCTTCCAAAGTAGCACCGTCAGTAACGAATTTAAGGTGACGCGGACTATATAATGGGGTGAATCAAGATGGCCGGCTCCGAAATCCCTGTCCGAAGGTCCGTGTTCGCTCTCAACAACCTGCCTTCTATGGATACCCCTTACCGTCTAGCACTCGCATAATTGAAGGCCGTCACCCCCTTCCTTTCCTCCCTGACTTCCTACCCCTGGCCGGCTAATTACACTACTGTTCTCCGTTCATCAATCTCTCATTCGCTATTTTTCATTCACCATTCTACTTACAGCCTTTCTCAATATCGCAGCGTTGAGAATAATACATGCGCATTTATAATTGAAGCCATCCCTATACGTATCACAGATACCCAGACGTCAAGTCATGAATTAGGACCAGCATTATTTACCGAAGATGCATTAGTGGACATTACAGATAAATCAGCATTCCCCATCTTCTGACTCAGTGGGAGATGGATTTATTATAATAATAATAATCCATACCCACATCGCGGCATAAAACGAATTCTATGGTTAGAATGTAGCTGTAAAGGGTTTCCTACACTGCCGAGAACACAGCTCACAATATATTAAATATCTCCGCATCTATTTATTTAGCGTGGGCAGTGCAAATGAAAAAAAAAATGTTACAGATGCAAATATAAATAAAAAATTACAAACACGTATTAAAGTCATTGGATTGTTAGTAGAGATATGGGAAACAATACCTACTCCTTTTGCTACAACGCGCAACGTGCAGAAATTCCAAAGAGAAATAGCAAATCATCCTTCTAGGAATCCATTAGTATTTTGAGACATCATTTATATTCTTAGGTTTAGGACATTTTGGGATTAATAGATAATTTTAATTTATTCTCCTTTAAGTTATTTTAATGCGATTTTTAGGGTTTCGCAGTAATGGTCCAGTATTAACTTATTCTTTTTTTAAATAATGTTCTCATTTATATTTATAAGATGAATTTTATATATTTTTAGGAAAACACAGGAAGGTTATAGACTGAGATCCAATGCTGAGATTTATAGTAAAATCGACAACCTTGAAGTGATGAACAGAAAACGGCGACTTTAGTTCTACGGACATATGGTCCGCATGGATTGCTATAGGTTAAACAAACACATTTTTTTTATAAAATCTGGAACTATAAAGGGCAAGGAGGCTATGTAAAAAAAATGAAAGAAGAACTTCAAAAATTCAAAATTACTGAAGAAAATTGTCTAAATCGAATAGAGTACAGAAAAAAAAAATTGGCCTCAAAATTCTTGTCGGGGAGAAGAAGAATCTCAACAGAGGAGAATGGACTGCTGAAAGAAGAGCAGCGCAGTCGACCAGGATGAAAGACTTCTGGAAGAGAAAGAAGGAAACTAGACCTATAAAGAAGTGATATTTGCGTGGTCCTTGTTGGCCTGTTCGCGGTGTATATATACAATAGATCAAATTTTAATTGATTTAATTGCTCATTTTCGTGTTTTAAAACTTATATTTATTATGATAGCCTATTTGTTAAGCCTTATTTATAGCAGTCTTGTAAATCAAAGAAGGCTATAAATAATAAATATTAAATTTAAACAAGAAGTTCCGTGAAGAACTATACAGCCTACTTTTCATGCCAATGATTATTCTACAGTATATGAACCTATCTAGAATAATGACGAAATTAAGTTGGTAATATCGAAATATCTAATTAGTTCAAAATATACCTGGTATAATGTAGCCTAATAGATCACTACAGTTGGCAGCCCTGGTGACTGAATATATTCTTAGTTCCACCTCTAAAGGTACAGAATACAAAATTTGGTTGAAGTCCAATGGACGTTACATGCAGTTAGACACTGGATCTATCAGCACGCGTAAAAGCATGTTGCCAACAATACCATGCGTGTGCTGGTCAGAAATAATCTGAATTATTATGATATCTTGTTGTGCCCATTTTGGATGAAATCCATTTGTTAGTATGGAGGTTACATGCATTTTAAAATTGGACATATCAGCAGGCATAGAATCATGTTGGCAGCACCGCCTTGTATTATTTACTCCAAATTAATCTAGAATGTCAGGTGCTATACGTGTGCAAAGTATAGAGCTGTTGGCTTGCATACTTTCTGATATATTGATATTAGGGTAAAAAGAATATAGACAGCATTTATTAACAGTTGGCAGCCCGGATTGCTCTTAACAATACTTATAGTCATATCTGTTATGGTACACATTGCACATACGAAATTTGGTAGAAATCAAACTGATAGTATAGAAGTTACATGTATTTAAAAATTGGTACTATCAGCAGGCTTATAATCATGTTGGTAGAACTGACGTATATAAGTTACTCCAAATTAATCTAAAATGTCAGAATATACGTGTGCATAGTTTAAAGCTGTTGGCTTGCATACTTTCTGATATATTGGTATTTGGAATTTAAAAAGATAGAGAGAGCAATTATTAACAGTTGGCAGCCCCGGTGGCTCTTAAGAATACGCTCAGTCATATCTGTTTATGTACAGATATTACATACAAAATTTGGTTGAAATCCAGTTGATAGTGTAGAAGTTATATGCATTTAAACATGGGACCTATCAGAAGGCTTAAAATTATTTTGGCAACACTGTCATGGTTGGCCTCCTGAAAATTAAACTGAAATAGTATTATCTACATGTGTGCCAATTTTGGAATAGCTCCCATGCATACCTTGCAAGATATCCAACATGGAGCTCAAATTTCTAGTGCGTTTTTTCAGCAGTTGGTAGAACTGACTTCATTTTCAAATATGGACGTGAGCTATTCCGGTGCACATCTTTACTCATACTAAATTTGGTTTTGATTGCTGCAGCCGTTTAGGAGTTGATAGGGTGGGACACACACACAGCCAGACAGACAGACAGACAGACAGACAGACATTTTCCCGGATCGATCTCATAAGACTACTTTTTCCTCATTTTTGCAAAATGTGAAAAGTAGGCTAAAAATTGTGAGGGTCTATGACATCATGGTCATTTAGCCGGATGAAATTGAGTGTGTGTAAAATTTTGTGTGATAACCTGTGTTATTGTGCTGGCTATATTTGTGTGTGAGGAATGGGAAGGAGGAGGCCATGGCTGTGACCTCAAGTTAGAAACTATCCTAGAATTTGCCTGGAGTAGAACTGAGAAACCACGGATAACCACTTCCAAGGTAGCTGACGTGGAAATTACATCCACCTCTCATCAATTTTGCCTCACAATGCTGGGTATACCCCGTTCCATCCCTCAGACCAGAATTACATTTCCGAGCAGAGCCGGGAATCGAACCCAGACCTCCGGCGCGACAGCCAAGAAAGCAAGCCGCTACACCACGAGGTGGCCTCAAGTTTTAGTAAATTCGAGGCTTTGCCTTCGCGACGATTCCCTGTTAGAGCGCACGACAGTGGCGGAGAAGGGGTGGAAAGGGAGGATCCATTAAACATGCATGAATATGATTATTATGAAGGACATAGTGGACGGTAATTAACGCTAGTGGATATAGCTCGACCTTGCTCCTCATGGAGAATTAGCTCCAGTGAGTGCTCGCGTATTTACATGAGGCAATGAACGCCAATTGACCGTGTCTCATGTGCGCTTATTAGAGCTTATTCTTGACTTCATCATCATAATGTCTACAGTGGGCGAGTGACGTGACGTGACATGACGGACAATATTTGAACAGGATGACACCAAATGTCAAGCAAGAGATGGTGACTATCATTGAACTATTAGATCAACTCCAGCCAAAACGCAAGTTTGTGCTTTCCACCTGCGAAATAAAGAAGCCAAGAGGACACTGAACATTAAGTGGCAAGGTGAAACAATCCTTCATTGTTTTACACCAAAATATCTTGGTGTCACCCTCGATCGAACTCTGTCTTACAAGCGACATTGCTTGAACACCAAAAGTCAAGTATCTGCACGAAATAACATACTAAGATGCCTAACAGGAAGGACATGGGGTGCTCACCCCACCACTCTCAGAACTTCAGCCCTTGGACTGAGCTTCTAAGCTGCTGAATATGCAGCACTAGTTTGGCTTTCTTCTTCACATTCCAAAGAGGTGGATATGGCGCTGAATGAGACTTCCAGGATTGTGTCTGGATGTCTTAGACCAACACCATTTCAGAAGATCTATCCTCTTATTGGAATTTCTCCACCTCATGTCCGAAGAATGGTAGCTGCAGCATCTGAGAAGAAACGGCAAGAAACCGATTCAAGGCATCCACTTTTCGGCTAACAACCAGCCCTACAGAGACTTAAGTCCAGAAACAGATTTTTGAGGGGAGTAACAGCCCTCGAAGGCTCACAAGAAGCTTCCCGTGTGAAGATATGGAAGACAGAAATCAAAGACCCAATTATTCCTCTATCAGAAAAAATAGCACCTGGTCACAACTTGCCGTATGGAATTTGGAAATCATTGAACAGGCCGAGGACGGGGTTTTCACGGTGCAAGAACAATCTCAAGAAATGGAACATGCTCGTCTACTATGATGAGTTCTGCGACTGTAGCATGTTACAAGAACCAGAACACCTGCTGATCTGCCCCTTGATGGAAAACATATGTTCAAAAGACGATCTTATGGCTACAAATAGTAATGCTGTAACTGATGCTACTTACTGGAAAAATGTAATTTGATTCGGACACGGAAAATAAATAACTCGTGGTGCAGCGGCCAACATGATTGGCTGTCGCCTGGAGGTCCGGCTCTGCCAAGAAATTTAATTCTGGTCAGAGGACCGAAATGGGGTAAGTCAAAACCAGTATAAAAACTAATTTATCATTTAGTTATGAAACTGTCTTACAGAACGCGTTTAGCTTAACCCTAGAACGGTGGCACTGATTACAACGTTGTTATCGGTAGCGCTGCGCATCGGCGACGATTACGATTCTAGAAACTGATAATAAATATCACTTATGTCAACTTTCATTTCACTCTCCAGGCTAGCAGAATGGAGACTGTTTTTGAATAATTTTTTTTGGGGGGGGGGATTTTGACTAATAATTTTTATTGTAATATTTGATCTGGTAATCACTAATTTTGACTAATAATTATTGACTGATCACAATTACTGTGATTATTTTCTTTTGGAATTTCGACTAATGTTGATTTATTATGATTTTTGGACTTTTTGAAGTTTTTTGACTGATTTTGATTGTTTTTATGGTATTTTGGCTAATTTTGATTTGTATGTATCTTTAGGCTTTCAGTATTTTTGTTTTTTCTTACCTTTTGACTAATTTTGATTTTTGTGGTGTTTTTAGATTTTTTTTTGTTTTTTTTTTCTTACATTTTGACTATTTTGTATTTGAATATTTGAGCTGGTTTTCACTAATTTTGTCTAAATGTGATTGTTTTTTTTGTATTTTGAATCTAATTTCGATTTTTTGTGCTTTCAGATTTTAAATATTTTTTGTTTTTCTCCTTAATTTTTGACCATTTTTTTTTATTATAATTTTTGAGCTGGTTTTTACCAATTTTGACTAATTGTGATTGTTTTCTTTTAGGATTTCTACTAATGTTGATTTTTTGTGCTGTTTGGACTTTTTTTTAACTCATTGACTAAATTTTGATTGTATTTTTGTATTTTGAATAATTTTGATTTTTTGTGGTTTTTAGATTATAAGTATTTTTGTATTTTCCTACTTTTTGACTATTTTTTTCTTTTAGATTTTAAGTATTTTTTACTTTTTGGCTATTTTTATTTTATTTTTTGAGCTGGTTTTTACTAATTTTGACTAATAGTGTTTTTGGGTAGGCTACCGTATTTTGACTAATGTTGATTTGTTGCGTTATTTTAGAATTTAAGTATTTTTATTTTTTTCTTACTTTTTGTCTAATTTTGATTTTTTTTCCACTTATTTGCTTTGTATTTTAGGACTGCCAAACATTGGTGGAGATTGGACAAACTGGAGAAGTGGGGGAAGCAAAAGAGTAACCCGTTTTCGTCGCGGAGACGAACGCTACCATTCTAGGGTTAATAATATACAATTTGTTAATGAATTTATGTTGTTTATTAAAAACACGTACCTTGAGAGGCTAATATTGTGTACTGTATATATGTGATTAAGGCTATGATTGAGAGGGTGACTGCCATGGCCGTAAGTTAGGAATCCTCCCGGCATTGATTGGAGTAGAAGTGGGGGGAAACCACACGGGGAGCCCATTCCAATATGGATGAGGTTGGAATCGAACCCACCTCTTCTCAGTTCTGCCTCACGAGCCTGTTCCAATCCTCAGACCAGAATTAATTTTCTCGGCAGAGGCAGAGATCGAACCTGGACTTCCGTGGCGACAGCAAGGAAAGCTAGCCGCTAACCAGGAGGTGGACTCTGCACTAGTTTGTGTGTTTGTAAATTGGGGGGGGGGGGGGGGGGGCAGGATTGGGAAGGAGGCGGCCGTGGCCTTAAATTACAACGGTTAAAAAAGTGACTATCTAGGTTGGCAACATTATCCCAGACAAGAAAATTTCTATAAAAGAAAAATAACTAGTTTTCCAAAAATGCAAAACAGAAATAATGTCGGATACATTATTTAAGATTATGTACCATGCCCCAATTGCGTCTCAGCGGTAACGTTCTCGCTTGCTGTTCCCAAGGTTGCAGGATCAAATCCTGGCGCAGCCAGTTGGCATTTGAGGGCGCGCAAATGCGAGAGAGCCGTGTCAGTAGATTTTCTGGCACGTTAAAGTTCCCCTTCGGGACAAAATTCCTGCACCCGGCGTCTCTAAAAGCCACAGTAGTTAAAAGGGTCGTAAAATCAATAACATTATTATTATTACCTAATAGCGTCGAACAGGAAAGACAAAAAGGAACATGATGAAAAACTTCTCATTGAGGTAAACTTTAATCTCGAGCCAGTAATTGTCAAAATTAAGAACAGTTTCATCTTGAAGCAAGTAGTGATCGAATTTAGTTTTTGGATGACAAATGATACCGCGCTGATGTTCCCCTCTGCTACACTCAAGGCAATTAAGGTAGAAGGGAACGAAATGAATATAAGAGACGAAAGAAATAGGTATCGGAAATTCATTATGTGTCCTTTGTTGTTGGAGTTCTGCAGTAATCTTTTAAGACTTTCATAAATAACATCAAAAGGTAAAGAGATTTATGCTAACTACAGGAGAATTTTATTTTCAAGTTGTTTTGTGGAAGTTGAATTGTCTTGCAGCCTGACATTAACTATTTATCTACACTTAAATAATAATGTTAGGGACAGATGACCTCGTAGTTCCGCCCCTTAAAACCTCAATAACCAACTAACTAAATGACAATGAAGGGCATAATCACGGTTACACATACGCACACTAACCATTCGAGTCTTTCTGTTCGAATTCTTTGAAGTTTATAGATCATTTGGATACCTTTCACATTTATAGAGTCATTGAGAACAATATATGTGTGTGAGTCTTCAGTCTTTTGACTGGTTTGATGCAGCTCTCCTGCCTCCCTGTTCTGAGCTACTGGGCTGAATTAGAACTAGAATAGGCGACCGGTATTGAAGGACCTCGTGCTCTTGGATCGGGAAGCGAACATCTCTTAGAAGTAAAAAAAAAACAAACATATTTCCTCCTAAACATAATAATTATTATTATTACTATTAATATTATTATTGTAATGAAGCCTCCGTGGCTTAGGCGGCAGCACGCCGGCCTCTCACCGCTGGGTCCGTGGTTCAAATCCCGGTCACTCCATGTGAGATCTGTGCTGGACAAATCGGAGGCAGACAGGGTTTTCTCCGGGTACTCCGGTTTTCCCTGTCAAAATTTCATTCCAGCAACACTCTCCACTATCATTTCATTTCATCTGACATTCATTTAATCATTTCCCCAGGGGAGTGCGTCACGCTTCGGCAGCCGGCACAGTTCATTTCCTCGCCGCTAGATGAGGGCTTCATTCATTCCATTCCTGACCCGGTCGGAGACTGGAAGCAGGCTGTGGATTTTCATTATTATTGTAATGCTTCAGTACATGCTGTAAATAAAAGTAAATTCTTCATTATATTAAATCAGTTTTTGTAGTCAGTGATGATAAATCCGTAAACTAAATAACAATCCGTACTAGATAGACAATGCTGCTTTTTAAACAGAGATATTTTGTGGATGCTCCTATTGACAACATCAATCTACTGTGTGTGATTCGCTTATAAACAAGAACCATTACCAATTTTGCTTATGTCAAATGCTTTTAAAATGCTCTTTCATCATTGAACTGTACGGTAGCTTTCTAAAAAGTTTGAACCAACCCCGGCAACAAGACGTACCAGTCCAGGGATCGCATGTCTGTCGCACAACTGTCACAGTCTTCTGTTTCGCTTACTGCTTGCCATCTAATCGAAAGTGCCATGGCCTCGGGGTATGACGCAAACTAAGGCGTTATATACAATGCCGTTACTCGTAGCTGTTACCTTTGCGGTAACGTGGGGGTAATGATGTCTCTAATTAAATTAAAATTCTCAAAAAATGTTAAATATACGCCAATAATAAGATCACCAGAAAATAGAATCGGTAGGAAAATAAAATAAAACGTTTGGAAGAGTAAGAGCATCATTAGGTGGATCACAGAACTTACGGAAGACACGAGAGAGTTACATATTACAATAGAAGACTTAACATACAAGACAGACACACTACTTGGCGGCTTCGGTGGCTTAGTTGGTAGAATGCTGAGCTTCTATGCCCAAGATCGCGGGTTCAAACCCGGCCGAAACCGTCGGATTTTTAAGAGCGTTGAAAATCCCTCAGTATGCCTTCCTCTGGAGGGGGAAAAAAGCCGGTGGTCCCATGTCATAGATTTATGGCATGAAGAAGAATCTTTCACTAACTACACTTGCGTGAAGCCAAAATTTGTAGGTTGGAATTGATAACGCTCTATTAGTTCCAACGTTTGCTGCCAGGTGCTGACATGAAGCCATCTGGTAGCCAAGTCCGCATGCTAGGTGTCGTGGAAGGTAGCGTTTGGCAGCAAAAGTAGGAACTACTTGAAAAAATTCAATGTCTGCAGTCCTTACTTGAATTGAAAACAGATAACACACACTAATACAGCCATCACTATTAACACCGGTTATCAGACAGATTCCACACACACCCAAAGTACACGGGGGTACATGACCGCGTTGTCGCAGCCCCTAAACTAAGGAACCAACCAACCAAACCTACTAGGCTACAGACGAAAAATTATTGGGCGGATAAAAAGAAGAGAAACCTGAACCATAAACCTGACTAAAATGGTCCTATGCAGACTATAAAATTAAAATAAATAAATAAATAAATAAATAAATACGCCAATCAATACATAACGAATACATTTCTATTCATATATCAAAGGTGCATGTTTCAACCTAGAAATGATGTCTTCTTCAGCCGACATCAAGAATATATAATTATAATATCGTTATACAGTAAAACCTGCCTTCAATGGATTCTTCAACAAACGAAAGCTTGTCTTAAACGGAAATATTTGACGGTCCCGTGACTTTAGGGATGAAAAACGTGTTCAATTCACTTCATTGAACGGAAACTGAGTTAAGCGGACGAAGGAAATCAAAATACACGTTCCAGAATGCAGTGTTTAGAAAGAAAAAAAATCAGCCACTCTATGAAAATCTACCTTGTTGCTGTAACAGTTGATTCTGTAGCTAACAAAGAATGTACAAATAGTTCTTCCTTCTTTTGTACTCCAACACGGATAATTGCCTGCTTCCTGTTCAAATGCTCGCTTGAATGAGCTGTCAATCAACAAGCCTGTCTTTGTTTTTGCCCTTGTCAATCAGTTCTTAACTAAGCACTTCTGAACTTACATTACTGCCATAGTTCGGCAGTGGTCGTTATGGCTTTGAAAGCAAGAGTTGTGCTTGATCTTAACACGAGAATGAAAGTAATACAGTAGCAGAAATATGTAAATATAACATTGAATAAGGTATGTAGCCTACACCATTTCATTTTTTCTCAGTATGTCCATTATTGAAGGCTAATTTCAATAGTGGTACAACTCCACTTTTAAAATGAAGGGAATCCTCTTTTTCATATAAATGAGAGGCGAAACTATGCATTATAGTGCACTCTCTTTGCAGAAGAACATTAGCTGGATGTGTACCATTTTTGAAATTCGAGAAAACCGACTTGTATGAACATGAAAAAGAGGATAACTCCTTTCACTTTAAAAATGGAGTTGTATCACTATTGAAATAAGGACTATGCATGTCCTTGGTTTGATTATGTTAGCATAGACCTACCACGTGGCCATACGCTCAGTCATACAAATACAATTTAGGCAATGTTATTTAACTTGGACGATCTCATAGACTCCTGAGGAGTTTCAACTCTTACTCAGCAATTATCTCGACTACTGTATCATGAGAAAACAAAATTAAAAGTAAGGTTTAAAAGAAGCTCAGAAAAATGCGTGTCCTCAAAGGTGTTTCTTCTACTGCTTAAAAAACAGACGGAAGGGATTGTCAATTAAACAGAGTGATTCAGGAGAAATAAGCGCAATTACCAAGCAGGTAATTACACAAGTGGGAGGAGTTAAGAAATAGAAGACAAAGTGTGTTTCGAGCCGTCTACTTTGAAGAGGCGTAGGGAAGTATCAAGACAAATAAAAGCCTGGAAAGTACTTCGAGGGGTCGGAAGTGGCATGACCTTGAGGTTTAGCAGAGTGAAGTAAGAACAATTATTTTACCTTGGAAGAGGAGTTCGAAAATGGAACGGTATAACAAAATAAGTCTAAATAAGGCCTCAACCTGCTGTTTGCGTAATGAAAGGAAGAGCAAAGAACTAGCAAAGCAGACGTGTACTAAATATATAATTCCAAAAAGTTCGTACACACCAAGACTCTTTAATACGGTGCTGAATATTAGTGGTTCTCAACCTTTCTTTTCTTATGCACTCCTTGCAACATACCTGAAAATGCCACCTTTTACCCCCCCTAGAATTTACATACCATGAAATATTGAACATATTTTCATTAAATTTGTTCTGAAACACTTCAATTATTTCAGAGTGAAGTAATAAAAATATGTTCAATATCAAAAGATTTCGTAATCTTGAGTTTTGAAGACCAGCATTGAGCCAACTATGTCACGCTATCAGAGAAAACATATATTCTTAAAAAGAAAATAAAGAAAAAAATAACCACCTCTAAACATGATCCAAAATGCCGTTCAATTTGATTATTCAATCTATCAATTAACACTTTTTAGTCGGTCAACACGCTTTGTCCGATTATATTAGGTGGGGTAACTATATATATAAAACCCACTCCTGAAAACAATTATATATACTACTCTAATATTATACACTGATAGAGGGGGAATTTTAGGACTTTAAATACCTGTTACAAGCAAATATGGACTTTTATCAACGTTGTGGAAAGTGACTTAAATGGCTTACAATAGTAATGAGAAAGCTCCAGAATCGATACCATACACCCCTTTGTCAAGTCATTCCAGCTCCGTGACGGTCGAAACGCCTAATCTTAAAATTCCCCTTTTATCAGCGAATAACTTACATGTAATTGTTTGCAGGACAGTGTGTTGTTACCCCCACCTAATCTAATTGGGCAAAGCGTGTTGATCAACTTAGAAGTACAAATTCACAGGCAACACTGAAGAACATGGTTCAAAACTTCACAAATTTAATCCAACCCTCGTGGTCACTAAGAAGAAAGTAACTTCCTTAACCTTCTGAAGTCTAGTAAAGAGTGTGTATGTCACGAAATGAACGAGAACAAGGGTTATATCCAAGCTTCACAACAGAAGAACCACAATACATTTGTAAATGATAATAAAAAAACGCGAGATGATCTGTTTTACACTGTACAGAGGTCAACCAAAATACTTATTAACTGTTTCACATACATTCGTGTAATTAATGATGTTTGGCAAATATTTTGGAAATGAATGAGCAGTGTTGCCAGATCCTTTTGCTCGTTAATCATCTACTACATTTACTACTTGCTCAAAAGTAATTTCTCGGTTATTCCTACAAAATAATACAACAAATTCATACCAGAGATTTGAATTTTCAAAAATCTACAAGCCTTAATAAGTAATCACATATCTTGTATCACTGTATCAGCTGTAATGTAATACTTTCAAATATAAAAAAATTGTAAATGCGAGTAAAATTGCATAGAATGAAATGAATATCAAACCTGAACTTAATTTCACGAAATACCCACCGATTCAAGAACGGGTTATATACAAAAATCAGTAATTTCATTTAATCAAAAAGTCAGGATTCTAATTATCTGGGATAGTTATGACGTAAGGTCATATAATTAAGCAGGTATTGGAACGTGTGTTATAATTAGCTTATCGTTTCATGTTTAAAACAAAGCATATGCACGCTAATCGTAGGATCAGTACTTAACATCAACACGTGATTGCATATTATCGGAATCCGTTTAGTATTCAGTGCGTATTGCTGGCCTCATGCCCATTTGAGCAATGTACCTGCAGGTTATTGCCCACTACCTGCCATATTTATATGTATACATTAGCACAGAGCGACGATTTTTCCAACAGTTCCATGGAGGGAATGGTGCATCGATTGGCCTCGTAGTGGACGCAAATTAAAAGCGGTCTGTAAATACCCCAGGGTCATCAAGGGTGCATTATTTAAATGTCTAGTTAAGAGTCTGTCAAACTTTTCAATGTATAATTTTTTAATAACCATTGAAGGACATGACAGAGAAATTTTAAGAAGGAGAAATATTATTACAACTCTTGCAATGAAATTTAAATTCTGGCCTGAGGGCTGGTACGGCGTACACTCAGCCTTCCCCCCCTCCCCTCCCCAAGCGGCTCACATCTAGTGGGACGTGGGTTGGCAACCACGGGGCCCCAGCTGAGTCCGGCATTGCTTCCACTTACTTGTGCTGGGCTCCTCTCCGTCTTCTTTCCTGTTGACCTCACTTGGTCAACTCTTGTTCTCTTCCGACCCCGACGGTATTAGGGTATCCGAGGCCTAGGGAGTCTCTTCCTTTCCCGCCTTAATTGGCCCTTGTCTCATCTTTTCTGATATGTAGCCCCACCACTTCTGGTGCACCCTAGATATTGCTACACCCTCAGGGGCTCACGGCTGATGAGTTCGGGAGTTGGCGACTCCGAGGTATTCCTGAGCTGGGTCCAGTTTCCTCCTTTTATCCATTACCTGTGGGGCGGGCCCTCTTCTCTTTCACTTTCCTATCTGCCTTTCATGGCTCTCCTTCCTTCTAAGTCCATCAATCCTCATTCTTGGAGGGTTGAGGGCGTTTCTTTTCCTCCTGTCCTTTATTTGCCTTATTCTCCTTTTGTTTTCCATTTCTTCTTCTAGTATATAACTTAGTAGTTAGTAGTTAGTTATAGTTTACATTTTATTGTCATCTTCACAATCACCCAAGCAATTAGGAGCAGATAACCTAGATGCTAGGCCCCTTAAAACAACATTTATCATCATCATCAACACTCAGCCTCGTGAGGCAAAACTGAGAATTGGAGGGTTTGATTCCCATCTCAGCCATCTTGAAAGTGGTTTTCCGTGGTTATTCTTCTACTCCAGGCAAATGCCGGAGTGGTTCCTGACTTAAGGTCTCGGCCGCCTCCTTCCTAATCTTCACCTAATTTACAAATACACACACGAATACAGCCCCATCACATAAATACAGGTTATCTGGTAAGTTCAACGTACACCCAACTACACGGGGCAGTTGACCAAGAGTTCCCAAGCCCCTAACATGAATTAATAACGACAACAGCAACCTATTAGTAGGGACAGTGGAACTAAATAAATCACCTCTCAAAAAGCAATGATCTCAAACCCCCGTTCCCGCCACCACCACCAGCACCACCACCACCAAAGTGGTAATTTGGCGGCTTCGGTGGCGTAGTTGGTAGCATGCTGAGATTCTATGCCCAAGATCGCGGGTTCAAACCCAGCCGAAGTCGTCGGAATTTTAAGAGAGTTAAAAATCCCTCAGTATGCCTTGCTTCGGAGGGGAACAAAAGCCGGCGCTACCATGTCATAGATTTATCGCATGTTCAAGAACCTTCCACTAATATATTACACTTGTGTGAAGCTAAATTATAGGTTAAATTTGAATAACGCTCCTAGGTTCCAACGTTCGTCACCAAGAGACTACTGCGGTGGCATCTAGTAACCAAGTTCTGAACTAGTAGTCGTTGACGTAGGAACTACTTGAAAATTCAATGTCTGCAGTCCTTACTTAAATTAAAAAGAGATAACACACACTAATTCAGCCATCACAATTAACACCGGTTATCAGACAGATTATACACACATCAAAGTACACGGGGCTACATGACCGCGTTGTCGCAGACCCTAAACTGAGGAACCAACCAAAGTGGTGATTTCAGACAGAGAAATAATTTAAAATAAGACCGCACACGCAATCTGAAACCTAACCCAAATATCACAGGCAGGCGCGCTTTGCGATTGCACACCAACGTTAACCAGATAATTGTTTTTGTTGCAATAGATCGACGCACTGGCTGCTCTTTATTTCGTTTCTGTACGGAAATATACAATCCAGACGTTGCTATCACGGAGGCAGAGAGTTATAGCATGGCCGGTGCAGAGATATACACGCTTGCTGCATTTTATCCATTACATGTAACACAAGCCAGACCGACAAGAGTAGGCTAACCAACGTGGGGCAAACACCTGATTCTTACCACAACTCGGCCACTGAATTCTCTAAAAGGTATGTTTGAAATTAGATCACATGCTTTGTATTAATATAACCCAAAATTTTTAAATAAGATCAAACCACAGCTTTGGTAACAGGTCATTTGCAAACAAATAAACAAACTAAATCTCATATTCCGAAACATAATAAATAATAATAATATCGTATGGCCTCGGGTTCCGGGTGCAAGTTTTGTTAACTGACGCCCAGAGAGCAACTTGCATGTCGAATTTTAACGCTCCTTGAAGCGCTATGAAAGTCAAGGAGGTTAGATATTTAAGTACCTTAACACTATAGCGATTTCTAGTAGAGATGAGGAACTTTGTGCTGGCGGAAAATACCGAGATTGATTTTGCCATTATGAACACGGCCTACTGAATTCAAATGGGTTCTTTAACACGCCAACATCGTATGACATGTGTATCGTGATTTTTTTCATCTTTCAAGAATCACTTACCACGGCCAGGAGCGAACCTGCAAGCTTGGGGTTGGTGGTCGGACACGATAACCACTCACCCACCGTGGCAATATTCCTAAACGAACTCGTACCTTCATAAGTGTTCTTCCAAAACTCAGTTTTCAGGGCAATGGTCCCGGAATGCATTCGCTGTACGACGAACTTTGTTCATTTTGAGACACGCCTCGTTGCGTAGTGGCTTGCATTCTTGGCTGTCACCGCGAAGGCCTGGGTTCAATTCCTGGCTCTGCCAAGAAATTTAATTCTGATCTGAGGGTTGAAACGGGGTACACACAGCCACGTGACGCAGAAATGAGTATAGGAAGGTTAGATTCCTACCTCAGCCATCCTGGAAGTGGTTTTCCGTGGTTTCCTCACTTCTACTCCAGGCAAGTGCTGGGATAGTACCTAACTTGAGGCCATGGCCGCTTCCTGCCAAAATTCTACCTTAATTTTACAAATACACGCACTCTTACAGACATCACAGTGCCACAGGATATCAGACAAATTCTACACACACCCAAGTACACGGGTATACATGATTTCGATGTCGCAAACACTTAAAAGAATCAAAAACTTGTTCATTTTGTGATCGGGAACATTATTTTCTATTTTCTCCTCTTTCGTTTTGTTGTTGTTGTTGTTGTTAATTCGTATTAGGGACTTGGGATACATTTGATCATCAGCCCCGTGTACTTAGGTGTGTGTTGAATTTGTCTGATAACCTGTGCTTCTGTGGTGACTGTACAATTGCATGTAGCTGTCATTGTTACGATCGGGAATGGGGTAGGTTCTCCGGGACTTGAAATGAGGTGCTATCCAGGAATTTACCTACGGGGAGTGAGGCAAACCTGGGAAGAAATAAATTCAGTCACTGTTAGCGTCGAGATTCGAACCTCCAATCTCCGGGCTTGTTGCAGCTCTCCGTCGCGATCGTGATCATTGATTCAACGCCTCGTAAGGTACAACTGAGAGGAAGTGGTTTCTTACTTCAAGCAAATGCTGGGATGGTTCCTAGCTAAAGACCGTCGATGTCTCCTTCCCAATCCTAGTCCTTCATAAACTACTATAGACCTCACAATAACACAGGCTATTGGACAAAATTCCTACACATACCCAAAGTACACGGGGGAAAATGGCCACGATGTCGCAAGCCCCTTAAATGAATCCACAACAGCAATAACTAAATAATATGAAGTGGCTTGCAAATACATTTAGGGACTAAACTATTTCCCTACTCTACGTCTGCTTACGCAAAGTAAAAGTTCTCTGAATATAAAAAGAACATACGGCCAACTTCGCAGTTAAGAACTAAGTACATTCCTTTCGTTGTATCGGTTAAAATGGCTGAAGGCAAAACTGCATTTTCATGTTTGAGTACTCTACGAGAGCCATTATACAAAATGATGTTTAACCAAGGACCATATTGTCTTGCCGCAGAAGTGCAGCTAATTTGGCAAGAGTGGGAGTTTTCCAGATGACTGATGCACAATCAATTAGTTTCCTCTACCTTCACAGTTGCTGATCACACCCCAACTTAACCTCCAGTTAATCGTAAGTATATAATTAATCTCCGGATAGTAATAACTACCACCATTAATATTTCATCCATCACCTCTCTTGCTGCCTGCTTGTGCGCGAGAACCGTCTGGAACAGGCCGACAAGAAAATCACTGTTAGTCGCGGCCTGTCACATAATAAGAAGCAGGACGTGATATCTACAAGATATCGGTATGCCAGAGCCAAAACATGACAGATTCATTTTGACGAGACTTGACATTATTAATAGGCTTACAGTAATCGACACAATGAGGAGATGCTACTACTTAAGATAAGTGCTGTTGTTGATTCTTTAGGGGCGTTGCAACATCATGGCCATGTAACCCCGTGTACTTGGATGTGGGTAAAATTTGTCTGATAACCTGTGCCACTGTGATGTCTGTAATTTGTAATTGAGATAGGATTTGGGTAGGAATCGGCCGAGGCTTTAAGTTAGGTACCAGCCCAGCATTTTCCTGGAATAAAAGTGAGAAACCACGGTAAACGACTTCCAGGATGACTGAGGTAGATATTGAACCCACCTCTTCTCAGTTCTTCCTCACGAGGCTGAGTGTACTCCGTTCCAGTCCTCTGATCAGAATGAAATTTCTTGGCATAGCCGGGAATCGAACCCAAGCCTCCATGGTGACAGCCAAGAATACTAGCCACTACGCAATGAGGAGGACACTTTAGGGTACTGTCTGGGGCAAGACAAATGATTCACAAAATTGCTGTCTGTCATTAGAGTAATATTCAGACATTCCTATCAGATCTACAGTTACAATTAATTAGACACAACAATCTCCATTTTTGACGCAGTTAAATATCGAAGTCATTATTATTAAACCTGGCATGGTGTTTTCAAAGATCTGCAAGAGAATAGAAGAGCAATTTATGTTCTCTTCATAACAATGAAATCCACATTTAAAATTCTGACTACCTCGACGGTTATTCAAATGAGACAATTAAAAGAACCAATCTTTGCAAACAAATATTTTTTTTAGCTTCCAGATAATATATTTTACATTATATTTATTTGTGAAATAAAAAGAGAGACCCTGTTAAATTTTAATTAGAATATTCTTCTATCTGTTCAACATTTTATACAACAGCAGCATGAATATATTTGTTAGATGGAAGTGTAATATTCATAGTGAAAGTGTTTCTTAACTCTTTCCATGGAGCAAACATACTGAACAAAGAGAATAACAGTCCTTTAATCTCGCTCTGTACTGATTATAAATATTAACTTTGATTGCCTGTGCTTCTATTTCATCAAGGCTTATTATTATTATTATTATTACTATTATTATCATTATTATTATTTTTTCGTGTGGTCTCCTCAGAGACCTAGTGCAGGTCTTTCTATTCGACGCCCGTGGGCGACCTGCGCGTCGGGATGAGAGATGGAATTGATTAAGGTGAATGCAATTGGAGAAGGATGTGGAAGGAAGCGGCCGTGGCCTGTCAGAAGGTACCGTCCCAGCATTTGCCTGGTGTTGAAAATGGGGAAACCACGGAAAACCATTTCAAGGACGGCCCACGGTCGGGCTCGAACCCACGCGTCTACCGAGTCTGCGGAGAGCTTGGCCCCATGACCTAACACTGCGCTTTAGCCAGCGTAGCCACTACTGTCGGTATTATTATTATTAATAATAATAATAATCGTTAATTACAGTTGAGGTGATTCGACAACGCGGTCATTCAGCTCCCGGTGCTTCGACGAGTGTGTAATTCTGTCTGATAACCCGTGTTACCGCGATGACTGCACTAGTGTATGTTCTGTATTTGTAATTCAGGAGAGTATTGGAAAGGAGGCGGCCATGGCCTTAAGTTAGGAACCATCCCGGTATTTGTCTGGAGTATAAGTGGCAAACCACGGAAAGCCACTTCCAATATGGCTGAGGTAGGAATCAAACTCACCTCTTCTCAGTTTTGCCTCACGAGGCTGAGTGTACCCCAGTCCAACCCACAAACCAGAATCAAATTTCTTGGCAGAGCCGCGAATCGAACTCGGACCTCCAGGGTGATAGCCAAAATTAAAGATCGCCTTGGGGACAAAATTTCGGCACCCCGGAGCCTCTAAATGCCGTAGTAGTTAGAAGGGATGTAAAACCAATAACACTAATAACATTTGAGTTATATTTCTATCGCATCGAGTAGTTCGGATTTGAAATAAAATAAAGTAAGTTCCGGGTCTTATGTAAATGAGATTTTAAAACAAGTAAAAATCCTGCGCTACCTCGCAGAGCTGCGTTAAGATCCATACCATATTCATTCTTTTCGGCATTTTCTCTTATTCCTCATTTAGTCTACGCAGAATTCTCGTTTATTCTCCCGAGGGACCCGCAGTCACACTAATGAAATGATAATTCTCACACCTGACAGTTCTACCATAATTATTCCGACGTTACACTCTTTAATTTCTCCTGGGATAACTCCTTCTCCTTCAATTCACAACTAAGACAAACTCTGATGCTGTGGTTACCAACCTGAGCGCTAACTACATGGCAATGGAGATAAATCCATTTTAAGGTCCTTAAGTCTCTTATGATAATTTTTATAATGACACTCGTTCGTATGTCTGGGTACTACAGCTCTTTATATCTGAAACCATTCTACCTCTCGACTAGCTATCTCTGGATTCGTATAGAGACTTATGTTTGGGTTCGACTCGTGGATTTGACAAAAATAATTCATGTCTATGGGTTGGAACGTTGCACTCTCGTGAGGTAAACGTGAGAATGGGTGGATTCAGTTTCCAAATCAGCAATCGTAGAACTAGGCCAAGATGGACCTAACTTAAGGCTACACCGTCTCCTTCCCAACCCAAACCTCAATTATAAATACGCATCTTCACCAATACCAACGGCTTCGGTGGCGTAGTTGGTAGCATGCTGAACTGCTGTATCCAAGATAGCGGGTTCAAACCCGGCCGAAGTCGTCGGATTTTTTAAGAGCGTTAAAAATCCTTCAGTATGCCTTCCTTCGGAGGGGAAGTAAAGCCAGCGGTCCCATGTCATAGATTTATGGCATGTAAAAGATCCTTCCACAGACTAAACTTGTGTGAAGCTAAATATTTAGGTTAGATTTCGTCGGAACGCTCTATCAAAGTTCCAACGTATCACTGATATCTGGTAGCGAAAGTTGGAACTACTTGACATAGAACGGAACTTGTAGCTCACCCTAAGGGTGTCCGCTGGAAGCAGCTACAGACTCAGGCGAGCCGAACATGTCCTCGGACACTCCCGGCACTAAAAGCCATACGATAAATAAATTAAATCACCACTACCGTCCGGCTCCGTGTCTAAATGGTTAGCGCGCTAGGCTTTGGTCCTAAGTGCCCCGGGTTCGATTTTCGGTCGAACCATCTGGGGGTTAAGTTCCGTGGCTCGGGGACTGGGTGTATGTGACGTCTTCATCATCACTTCATACTCATTACGACGCGCAGGTCGCCCACGGGCGTCAACTAGAAAGACCTGTACTCGGCCTCTCCGGAGGCCACATGAAAAGAAAAATCACCACTACCACTACAGACACCTCAACAACAGAGGCAGTTGGCATTTGAAGCTGTTTAAATGTGTGGGAGAAGATTTACTGGCACGTTAAATATCCCCTTCAGGGAACATTTCCTGGTTCCAGCATCTCTAAAAGCCGCAGTAATTAAAAGGGACGTAATAACCATAACAGTATTATAATTACCATAATCGTCATCATCATCACCATCATCATCATCACAATTACACATATTTTCAGAACACGCAAAATTTAGGAATCTATGACAAAGTCCAATTATAGGACAATGGTACCGGCATTACAGGGAGCATCTACAATGTTTTCCCTTGTTGCAATCAGTCGGCAACGACCATGCGAGTCAACTGTTGGGATAGGACTTCTCGGTTCAATACCTCTACCATGTCCTCCCTCCACTGTCGAAATCTAGTTTGTGCTCGAACTGTGCAACTGTGCTCCTATACTGTTGGCGCTCTTTGCTTTCTCAAACAAGGGCACTGTACTAAACTACCGGAGGTTTCATGAATTATTAAAAAACAAAACTGTGAATTCCTATGCATGTAAGATGATGATCATGATGATGATGATGATAATTGTTTATTTTATGGGGGCACATGCAGTTTATGGAGCCAATACAATTGCTATTCTTGTACAACAAATATATACGTTTCCAAAGAAACACACATATGTTGCTATTATAAGCAAAGCTTAATTTTTTCAAAATTCGATTCTTAACCATTTATATCCATTTTTCAAAATATGGTCTTTACTTTGCCATACAGCTATGCACTATTAGATGAAGATTATTGTGTAGGTTCATTATTCAAACGTTCACTTCGATCGCATGATTAGGACACAAGAAATAAAAAAAACTTAATTTTAAAATTTCACACAGTCGCCATCTTGATGTTATGTAAACAAGTCAACTAAATTACATGTCAGTACATAAACTTTGACCATCCGAGTGCAGTGAATCTTTGTACAGCAAATGTGTATACACATTGTTAAATGTTTCAACTTCACTTGGCCGCCATGTTCGTTTTGTAATTAACAGATTTATGAAATTTACGTAGATGAACTTCTAGTAGTACCCTTTTTCATCGTACAAAATTTCTTGGTGATATCTGTTATTGTTGCGGAGATATAAAAATGTCAGTGAAATATTTCGCGCGGCTGTCAGGTTGGATTGTTGAAAAGTACTAAAATTTGAAGGGCACGGTTGAAGTCGGACGAGATAGTAGTATACATTTACCGAGTTGAAATAGCTTTGGCCGTTTATATTAAATTAGGGACAAATATACAGACAAAAGGTGATCTCATAAAACTTTTTTTTTTCATAAACGAAAATAGGCTAAAAATTGGTCGTTATGCAACACCGGGCTAATTTTATTACTGGCTTAGCAACCATCGTTAAATAATCTACTCGTGTGGCTCATGATCGCAAGATTAATGGTCACGTAAAACTGGAAGCTCCCCTTTCGAAAAAGAGAATCTACTGGGAAGTATACTGTAATAAGCAGACTACCGATTTGATATGACACGACACGAAGTCCAGAAGCATTACCTCACGGATCTGAAAGAAGCGTGCAGTCACAGCACACCATTAGTTCAGCCTTACATTCCGACCGCTGGGTCACGGAAGGAAATGTACAACTACGGTTCGAGGTTATACCAGTTCACGTGCCCTTATGGAAATATCCAACATCACACAAGGAATCGTGAACATCCACGCATTCGGTTCGTCAATCATTTATTCATAACTACCAACCCTCCCCGGCTTTGCCCGGTATTTTAAGCTTAGAAGGAGTTTTTTTTCGATTTCAATGAACTAAGACCTATATCCGTTTTCAGTCTTGGGATGATGAGTTAAAATCACTGACTGGACTAGGAGATAGCATATGCAACGAATTCTTGTCAGCCGTAATTTAAGAATGGTAAGGTGCATGAAAAACAAATTCCCCTTCCGTCCAATCTAAAATTGACTGTGTATTCTGCGGAACGAAGGCAGAAGCTGGGGTGATAGGCTCCTTCACTAGCTAGCTCGTAAACTATCTCCGAAGATAGTGATTGAATGGAGATTTTTGGAAGAAATGAAAACGTAAAAATACATGTAGTGGGCGATGTATTGAAAATAGAGATATGCTGCCCTGGACGTTTTTTAAAGAACCTTTATTGCTGAACAATTCGTACACTCATAGTATAGATATACTTAACGTGTTATCCAGCGTAATCTTAAAAGGCGCACGGACGGTAGGTGTCTTTTCGACTCGAATCACTGAAATCGTTACTGCTCGACTTCCTTTGGTCATAACTACATTATTTTCCACAGAAACCTTCTTCGAGAAATCCTTAACAGAATGGTGAAAACAGCATCAAAATCCATCGAGTAGTTTTTGAGATTACCCGGAGCATCCAAGAATCGGGGACTTTAAGTAGAGATACACAACCACTATCAATTACTCCCCCACCCAGTCAGTCGACCGGCCAGCGTGACGCACTCGGTTCAAGTCCAACATCTCGGGTTCGATTTTAGACTCTGGCGGTTAGACGAATAACGAAATGCAAAAGCTTCTTGGCTCACTTTTGCTTAGAAGCTTTGAACATCATGATCATACACTTAGGTGTGTGTGGAATTTAAATTATAACCTGTGCTATCGTGATGGCTCTAGTGTGTGTACTTGTAACTGAGCCTATGATTTGGAATGGAGGCGCTCGTGGCCTAATCAGGGAACCATCCCGGAATTTGCCTGGAGTAGAAGAGGGAAGCTACGGAAAGCCACTTCTAGCATGCTGAGGTTTTAAACAAACCCACCACTTCTCAGTTCTGCCTCACAAGGCTTAGTGAACCCCGTTTCAGCCCTCAGACCAGAATTATATTATCCGTAGAATGTAGAATCTGGAAACAAACTTGGAACAAAATTCCCAGTACATAGGCCTACCTGTAAACCCCAGAAATAATGACAATCAAGAAACAATCCCCGTGGCACTACAGCTCTAGAAGAGCCTAGGCCTACCAAGTGACTCAACCGTTTGGCCTGCAGATTATGGGGTGACACGTAGTCAACGCGTCGGGTCCCTTCAGCCGTTAATCTTAGTTTACCTGGCCGGGCACTGCCTCACTGTCAGACAGCTACTCAATTGTCCTCACGATGCTGAGTGCACCCTGTTCCAGCCCTCGCGTCAGTATCTAAAATCCCTGATGGAGCCAGCAATCGAACCCGAGGCCCTCGAGTGAGAGACAGGCGCGCTAACTCAATATGACAGGGCATAATAATAATAATAATAATAATAATAATAATAATAATAATAATAATAATAATAATAGTCTCAAGTATTGCTAAAAATGTCTAATACCTGAATAAGAAGGAAAATTAAAATGTCATAGTGTTCTTCATTACGATGTAAGTATGTAAAGAAGTGAGTGAGTAAGTAAGTAAGTAAGTAAGGAACTTTACGTAAGTTCCCACTAGTTACTATGAGTAAAGACGGCGTTCCGCTATTCCAGCCCAAACAAGTGTTATCGTCTTTTAGAACCGCCATTACTACCATTGTTTTCGCAAGGAACATGCTCTACATGCTGCGCTGTGACATAACACAACTGTTATCGCAGCAAACTCGGTTCAACAGCTTCCACAATCCTGCGACACAACAAGACTGAGGAAAACTTTAGATGATGAGACTACGAAGCTCATTTTAACACGGATACGTGTAAGTGTTGGGGTGTCTATCTGTGATCAACGTCGACAAAACGCGGATATTCAGTGGTTACCATAGCAACAAGTGTTCGTCAACTAGTACAGTAGAGACATCTATACGTTGTTATATGAACATTATTATTGATGAAAATCAGTACGCATATCGGTCGCGAGATAGCACCAACTTGTATTGTTGGACTAAAAGTCCCTAAAGTTTCTAAAGGTCGTTCAAAATTTCATTTTGTTTTTCTTCTTGCATCTCACCGCTTGGCCTGGCTGCACGGAATAAATCCGGACGTCCGCCTGGCTAACCCGCGGCGCATCCATGATCGTTAAATCGTGCACCACGGCCGCGTGGGCAACCACATCAAGGCCGTAGATCGTAGGTTCGACACCGGTGCTGACAACGGTTATCCAGAGTTTGGTTTTCCCCGGTTTTAGCCCCCACTCCCTCCAGGCAAATGTTTGGATAGTACCTTAATTCAAGTTCCGGGGTAGTTATCCAATCCCCATACCTGATACAGTTACACACACTATTACTACTACAGGCATCACAGTAATGCAGGTTACTAGACAAGTTCAACACACACTCAACTATACGGGAGTGCTGTCCAAGATGTCTAAAGCCCCTCAAATGAATTAACAACAACAAGCCTACTTCCCGTCGAAAAATATTCTTCAGAGAATAAACAGCATCTTTTTTGTGGTTAATTTGGACAACTCCAATTATGACTAGTAAGTAGTACACCAGAGCATTTGAATGAGTATTTTTAATGGCATTGACTCTGTCTTGAGGAAAGAATTCCTGTTGAAAATCAATAAATGTAAAACAACAAGTAGTTCCGTGACGAACTGAAGAGCCTACTTTTCTTAAAATTATAGAGATTATATATCAACAGTTGGCAGACCTGGCGACTCTAAATACTGTGTATATATAGTTCCATCTCTTAAGGTACTCAATGCACATGTGAAATTTGGTTGAGGTCCAAAATATCGTATGCACGTTACATGTATTTAAATATTGAATTTATCAGCATGCGCAAAATTAGGTTGGTGGCACTGCCATAAATGAGATGCTCAAACTTAAATTGAAATATTATGATCTATATATGAGCCAATTTTGAAAGAATTTCATTTACTAGTATGGAAGTTACATGAGATTCAACATTAAAACTATCAGCACGCGTAGAATCATGTTGGCAGCACTGTCGTATATCGATCACTGAAAATTAACCTACGTTTCCAGGTGATATATGTAAGCAAAGTTTAGAATTGTTGTCCTGCATACTTTCTTATATATTGAGATTAGGATAAAATGTATAGAGTGCATTTTTCAACAGTTGGCAGCCCTGTTAACACTAAAAGAATGCAGATTCATATCTGCTCCAGTGCGCAAATCACATATCAAATTTGGTTGAAATCCAATAGATAGTATGAAGGTTACATGCATTTAAAGATTGGACCTATCAGCAGACATAGAATCATGTTGGCAACACTCTCATGTATGGGCTCCTGTAAACTAGTCTGGTGTGATATTATCCATATGTGTGCCAATTTTGGAACAATTCCCATGCATATATTCCGAGATATCCAACATAGACCTCAATTTTCAATTGTGATTTTTCAGCAGTTGGTAGCACTGACGTTATTTTAAAATATGGCCGTGAGATATTCAGCCACAGGTCTTTACACATACCAAATTTGGTTTCGATAGCTGCAGCCGTTTAGGAGTTGATAGGGAGGACTCGCATTCAGAAGGCACACATACAGACATTTGCCCGGATCGATCTCATAAGTCTACTTTTTCCTCATTTTTACAAAATGTGAAAAGTAGGCTAAAAATAATGGAATACAGTCGAAATAGATCAGAAAGCTCTATTGACGTCAAATTGGCAGGTGAAAAGCTAAAGGAAGTAGGCGACTTCCGCTACGTAGGAGGCAAAATAACCAGCGATAGACGAAGCTGAGGATATAAGAAGAAGGTTGGCTCAGGTAAAAAAAAACATTTCTACAGAAAGAAAAAAATGTTGACATCGAATATAGATTTGCTTGTTTGTTGTCACAATCTACCAACATGTTATTTTATAGTTTTAAATAAATGATCTGCACATTGTGTTGCCCAATACACATATAATATAGCAGAGAGAGCCAACAAATAAGAACCAACTGAGTCATCGAAGTTTAGGAGAAGGTAATAACGTAAACTATTACATTTCTCGTAACAGTATTCCACCTGAAGGCGACTCTGTGTAATATGCTTGATTGCTGTGTTTGGTAAATAGCCTGCACATTGCGTTACCCATTAAGCAACTAAAACAACAGAGTGGGCCATTAAGTTGGGAATCGACTGAAGTTTTAGCTTGGAGGACTGTATTACAAAATTTTTGTTCCGTTTGAGGCGACAATTTGACCTACATCCTTTGCGCTTCTTCATTCTTCTGATAGCGACATCTTCTGTCACTTCAGTTTTCAATCAAAATTATTGGAGTATTGACGTAGGCAGTTTATTAGGTAGATCTCTTATTTTAATAGCATCATATTACTGTAATTTTTTTAATACATGGCATTTAATTATTTGCAAGCTTTTCCATTTTTGATTTAAGACAATTTTTGTAAGGATATCCATTTCTTTTCGGCTTTGTTAACTAGTTTTAAGATTTAATATCAATCACGCTGAGGAAGGTATCAATGAAATACCGAAACATGTACGATTAATAATGTAATTAAACGTTTCTTTAGTGTTTGACTGGGCGGTTTTAACAAGATATTATTAGATATAGGTATTACGAAGTCATTTTTGAAAGCCTTTGTCTGGAGCGTGGTGCTCTATGGAAGTGAAACTTGGACTGTTGGTGCATCAGAAAAGAGGAGAATAGAAGCGTTTGAAATATGGTGTTACAGGAGATTGATGAAGATCAGATGGGTAGATAGAGTAACAAATGAAGAGGTATTAAGACGAGTGGCGACTGCCAATGAAGAGAAAGGTTGATACGACACATATACTAATACACCCTGGAATAGCAAACTTAGTTATGGAAGGATGGGTGGAGGACAAGAACTGTAGGGGTGGACTAAGGTTAGAATTTGACAAACAGAATGCCTCGGATGTAAGGTGTGGTAGATGTTCAGAAATTAAAGGATATCCCACGGTAGGGAGGCATGGAGGGCTGCATCAAATTAATTAAAACCTGAAGACTTAAACAAACAAACAAACAAACAAACAACAAGTAGTACAGTAAAATAAAGCATTATTTTGGTAAACATTTGCTGTATTCCGTCGTAGGAATGCTGGTATGAGTAATGAGAAATATTCATCCCCTCTGTGTGTGTTTGTCGCAGATTAAAAAAAAAAGATGCAGGCGCTACCTGAAAATAAATATGGATGAAGAAGTCGGGGTCGTCTCTGGAACGTGCCAGTCCGGCAACATAAACAAAGGAATTCCCTGTGTAGCTCCACAAAAAACACGCCAGGGAAAATATTCGTTTTAATAATTTAAAAAAGCACCATCATTTCTACTGAGAGCTGATAGCAGCTCTCTTCGTTTGATGACCAGTAGCACTGAGAACCAAACGGAATAATCGAATACGCGGTTCTCGAATATGGACTTTCGATAGTCCAAACGTTGACAGAAGAATTCCCTTTCTCAAATAGAAACAATACATAACCAACCATATTTATTGTTCCTTTGCCGTAGGCTATATGGAAGCGAAGGAGTTCTTAATAATTATACAGTGTGGTTCAGAATAAACACCACAAATTCTTAGATATTGCAGATCGTTGCAAGTGTATAACAAAACATCCTTGACCACATCGGTGCTGAAGTTAAAAGGAATTACAATTGGTGGCGCAGGAGTTAAGAGTATACATTTGTATGTGTTTATTCATATATTGCACAATGCGCTAATTGTTCCACAATGCATGTAACTGATCAATGATGCAACGAA
Source organism: Meconema thalassinum (assembly GCA_946902985.2). NCBI lineage: Eukaryota > Metazoa > Arthropoda > Insecta > Orthoptera > Tettigoniidae > Meconema > Meconema thalassinum. The sequence continues at coordinate 106,406,337 of OX336394.1, read as the reverse complement.
AACACTAAACTACACGTACGGACACAACAGTACGATTCATTGTGCTTGAAGACACCTGTCACTTCCACAAGAAGGGTACAGGGGAAAAGCGATGAATGTCACAAAATTACAAAAATTGAGATTTCTTATTGTTAATGATTGTACTGTTCCCTAGTAACATTCAAGAGCCTAAAACTGGTTAAAACACAGAGTCACGATTTATGAGGCTTTGAAAATAATGTGTGCCGGGGAAAAACGATGAAGGTCCATGGCTTTCAAGGCAATAACGATGATAGTCCATTAAATCTCTATAAAACAGCAGCTTAATATTACATAGTTATGTTGTACCTTTTACTGAGTAGTGTAAGTTGTGAAGTATTTGTGATTAACAATAGTTTTGACTCAAATAATACTAGTGTGCATTCTTTAGGAAAAAATAGGCATTCATCGCTTTTGCACTTTTTTTTTGCCAGAAAATGAACATTCATCGTTTATGCACGTTAAATTGTGCAGTTAAATACAATAATGTAAAATAATCAACCTTTAGGTATACATTGTTGTATGAATCGTTACATAATTTACAAACCTATATAATCCTTTCCGTACTACATAAATCTCAGATAACTGTAAGCAATATTATAAGAGTTATAGCGTTTTAAAAACTAAAATTCATTTATCTCAGCTTGAGATTCGTCGTTTTTCCCCTGTACCCTTTTTGTTCAGAACTCCTTACTTCTTGACAGCAATTACTTCTTGGCGCAACGGTAACGTTCTCAACGACTGTAACCAACGTTGCAGGACCGAATCCTGGCGCAGTTAATTGGCATTTGAGGGAGCCATATCAGTAGATCAACTGGCATGTTGAAGATCTCCTTCGGGAAAACATTCTGGTTTTTTTTTTTTTTTTTTTTTTGTCGTGTAGCCTCCTGAGAGGCCGAGTGCAGGTCTTTCTAGTCGACGCCCGTGGGCGACCTGCGCGTCGGGATGAGAGATGGAATGGATGAAGATGAATGAAACTGGGCAAGGATGTGGAAGGAAGCGGCCGTGGCCTGTCAGAAGGTACTGTCCCAGCATTTGCCTGGTGTTGAAAATGGGAAACCACGGAAAACCATTTCAAGGACAGCCGACGGTGGGGCTCGAACCCACGCGTCTACCGAGTCAGCAGAGAGCTTGGCCCCTTGACCTAACGGAGCGCTTTAGAACGCGTAGCCACTACTGTCGGTAACATTCTGGTACCCCGGTGTCTCTAACAGCAACAACGGGACGTGGAACTAATAACATTATTATTATTATTATTATTATTATTATTATTATTATTATGTCTTACCATTGACTCCCACTAAGTATAAAATCACAGACTAATTATATCAAAATGTAAATGATCTTCCGAACAATGAACAGACTCTTCATACACTACACAGCATACATGATTCACAGGGGATTGAGGTTGGGTGCTCTGGTAGGCCAGTCTATCGGCTAGTAACAGTCCATCTATAGATACCCAAATGCTACAAGGGCTGTGTCATTAACATGTATGTGCCTTTGTTGGATATTGGATGTGCCATTGTTTTTTTGTATCTCCAGATCCGACGTGGTCCGGACGTTCGGGGTTATTTTGTTCTTATTATTATTATTTTGCAACGATCTTCAATATCTACGAATATGTCACATTAAGTCGCAATCGCCCTGTATATTTTTAAAACAAACCGTTAACATTTTGAAAAAAAAAATATATATATGGCCTTATTTTGGGAAACATTCCGGCAATCACCCGGAGTAGAAGTTGGAGAGCACGGGAAACCACTTACAGGATGGCTGAGGTGAGAATCGAACCCGACGCTTCTCATTTCTTCTTCATGAGGCTGAGTGTACGCCGTTTAACCCTCACGCCAGAATTTAATTTCTTGGCAGAGCGGGGAATTGAACCTCCGCGGTGACAGCCAAGAATGCTAGCCACTACACCGGAAAATGGACGTCTGGTATCTTAATACATGGTGGAGGCTTGGAGCATAATTACTTCCGACTAGACGTTTTAAGTACTAAGCTAGAGCTACCTAGCGGTCAGAAGCGAAATCACTCTAGCCAGTCACTCACTGGCAGCCATACATATCGATATGGAAACTCGATTTGTTGTGATATATTAGCCACTGCGCAACGAGGCGGATAATCTATAATCGAACTACTCTTATGATAATGCAGCTTAAATTTACGACAATCGCCAAGGCTAATACGTACTGTGTGTTGGCAACAAAATCTCGATCGACAAATTTTCTCAAATAACTTAGTGTTCATAGTAAGACGACTCGGTCAATAGTACAACAAGACTCAAAATGAACAATACGTTATGTACCAGGAGTACTTTCTCAGATGCAATGTATCTTGTTTATGTCTGAGAGATTCTTCTCAGAGGCTGTTGAGAAACTGCGACAGGCGACCTCTTGCACTTTGGCAAATATAGGCAGGCCAGGTAATAGAATCAAACTCCGCAGGTAAATTGAGTTTGGCTCCAACTGCGATAGCTCTTAGCACGTGAAGAGCCTCAGCTTTTGTCTTCTCTAGCACGCGATACCCACCTCACACTGCAACCGGAGAAAGTAGATTTTCACAGCCTCTTTAGTGCAAGGAGATGTCATCAAAGAACAGAAATATTTAATTTTTGAAACCAAATAAACAAGTTTTCTTACTGTCACTACACCTGTGACTCTGGGGATTTGTTGTTGTTGTTGTTGTTGTTGATGATGATGATTCATTTAAGGACTTGGCGGCACCTTGGTCATATAATCTCGTATACTTGGGCACGTGTGTGTGTGTGTGTGTGTGTGTGTGTGTGTGTGTAGAATCTGTCTGCCTGTATGATTTTGCGGTAAATTATCAAGTAAGCAATTTTGATAGAGATTAATGTTCTAATCTCAATAGATATAATTCGGCATTTCTTTCGAGTCATCAGGGCTACCAACTGTTGATAAATGTTCTCCATAATTTTGAATTCTAATCTCAACATATTTAGGGTATTAATTTGGAGCAACTCATCCGTGACAGTGTTGCCAACACAATTCTACACGTGCTGATAGTTTCAATGTTTTACTTCATCTAACTTCCATAACATTTATTGAATACCTAAGATTTTTTTTTATATTATGTATATGACGTAAGGGATATATTTGTCCGTATTTTCAGAGGCAGCAGACCTACCAACTACTTAATAACTCTCTGTGAGCATTTGAGCCGTTCACCCTCAGTATCTCAGAATCCACGGAAGGAAACTATTTCAAACAAACTGTAGTGCTCTATTAGGCTACAATATTTCAGGTATATTTCGAACAAATAATAAATTCAAACTTAATTTCGTCATTATTCTATACAGGTCTATAAGTAGATCAATCATTGGATTGAATCTTACATTTTAAAAAAGTTGTCTCTTTATTTCGTCGCGGAACTACTTGTTCACTATTGACAATTAACCAGATGTGACACGGATAATCGAACTACATTTTCGAAGTCAGCACAGTGAAGTTAATCAAACACACCTATTTTCCTTTTGTACCCCAGAAATTTATTTTCTGTTTTGCATCATTTTGCGGTAACTTCGAAAATAAGCCATGCTGATAGAGATTAATGTTCTGAATCCAAATATGGTGTCAGTTTGGTATTATCACATCATGGTTAAGCTCAATTCCATTTTAGCCTATTTTCAGTTATGAAAAAATAGGCTTATGAGATCACCTTTTGTCTGTGTGTGTGTGCGTCCGTGTTTGTGTCCCCACCTAATAAAATCTAAACGGGTGGAATGATTTCAATGAAACTCGGTAAGGTCATAGTACTATTATAGCCGACCCCGCCCGTCACCTTCAAATTGTATTACTTCTCACCAATTCGAGATTCAATCCCCCAATCTTGGGCACATTCGACGAGAATATTACCACTGCGTCACGTACTGCTCGAGTCTAAGTTGCGTGAACCTGAGAGGAATGTGCATCGCGGACTATGAGTAGTGGTGTTGACGAGTGATGAGGTTTCTCGGTCCGTGCATAGTACAGAACCAAATACATTGTTCGGTGACTCACTCAGTCACTCCTAACACCACAGTGGTTTGAGCAACGGCCGAATGTTAGCAGTATTGGAATAGAAAGGAATACCATATATCACGGTGGGCTGTTGACAGATCCTTCTCTTCACGCCCGACCCTTCCCTGCTCTTTCTCCTCACCCCGTAAGTTCATAGAGCTTGGACTCGAGCAGTAGTGAGCCTAGACAAATATCGAATCCAGAATCTGACGTGAAGCAAGGTCGCATTTTTCCCAATTCTACCACACGAGTACAGACACCACAGTCAGACAAAGTATACACGCACGAGGCTAAAGACTATACCGCAAGTCTCTAAATAATTGCGTGTAGCCCCCGGGGAGGCATAGTACATCATCCGCCACAGGATTCAGTACATCATTGAGTTTACATGCCTCGACACAAAAGAAAGTCCAACGGACTTAAGTCCGGTGAGTGTGGAGGCCAGTAAATTGATCAACCTTCACCTGTCGGGCGATTCGGATACTACTCATTCAGGTGTGGACGGACAATACGACTAAAATAGGCAGGGGCAATATCTACTTCCATGTCTGATATATATTAATTTTTTGACTCATGTTAATTTAATATTATTTGACCCTTTAATGTGAGGATTTTAAGTCTGAAATATTTCCGTGTAATAGGGAAACATGCTGAATATTAATATTGAAATGAAACTGCCGATGTATCTAATGGCACGAGGCTGTAGCATTGTAACATCCTTGATGAGGCCTACCAATGGAATGCGTAATCTTGGGTTATAAGACCAAGCCACACAGCTCGACATAGAGTAAATATTAATAAGCAGCCCCGTTTCTGCGTAGAACGATCCATATTTGTAAACCGGGTCATAGGGATGAAAAGCACCAGTTAATGCACCAGTCTGTGGTAGAACTGTGGGGTGTAACGTCATTTAAAACATCCACAGCTGGAGCGTATCTTCAAAGGTTGCAGCATTGCAGTGGCATCACAGGCGGAACATTCCCACAATCCCCTGTCAAGTGACTACAACATAATCCCAGTTCCCTAACTTGTACAGTGTTTTATTTTTAAACTGTTTTGAAGGATACCCTTGATGAATATACCACCTCGTGGTGTAGCGGCTAGCATGCGTGGCTGTCCGGCTCTGCCAAGAAATGTAATTCTAGTCTGAGGGCTGGAACGGGGTAAACTCAGCCTCGTGAAGCAAAACTGAGAAGAGGTGGGTTCGATTTCCAATCTCAGCCATCTAGGAAGTGTTTTTCCGTGGTTTCCTACAGCTACTACAGGCAAATTCGGGAATGAGTTCTAACGTAAGGCCACGGCCGTATTTTTTCCAATCCTCACCTGAATTACAAATGCACACACTTATACAGCCATCACAATTAGACACGTCATCCGACAAATCTTACACAGACCCAAGTTTACGAGGATAAAATAATGACCACGATGTCGCAATACCCCTAAATATAAACACCACCAACAACACTAGCTGTACTGACCCGCTACGAGGCGTAACAGGTGAAGTTTTGACTCACTCTTGTGAGGGTTTCGAGATAGAATCCTTTCCGAGTCAGTTCGCATATTCAGCTCCGTGTGTATGACATTTTGTCTTATAACCTGTTTTCTTGTGATGGCTGTATTAGTGAGTGTATTTGTAGTTCAGATGAGGGCTAGGAAGGAGACGACCGTGGCCTTAAGTTAGGAATAATGGAAAACCACGAAAAACTACTTCTAGGACGGTTACGATGGGAAATGAACCTAACTCTTCTCTGTTCTTCCTCACGGGGCTGAGTATACCCCGTTCCAGCCTTCAGGACAGAATTCAATTTGTTGGCAGAGCTAAGAATCGAACCCAGGAACTTTGGGACCGGAAACTCAATAAGTACCCTGAGAACACAGAAGGTGCCAATGTGAGTTTCAACCACCCATTGCCTGGCCCGTTGTTAAACGGTTGGCATGCTAGACTTTGGCACAATGGGTCCTGTATTTTATTCCCGGCCGGGCTATTGCGATTTTAATATTGACTGATTAACTCCCCTCGTTCGGAGAGTGGGTGTCAGTGACGTCATCAAAATTCATCCCATGATCACCACGACGGACGAGCAGATCACCCACGGGTGTCAACTCGAAAGTCATGTTGTGGACTTCACTGGAGGCCAGACACCATTATTTACCATCTATTATTTCAATAACAGCCTAAATATATCTTGGTTGGCTTTCAAAGTTTCACATCATTATTGCTGCAGTGTCTCAACCATGTTAAGTTATTTACCATAGATGCCATTTAAGTTGTAAAATATTAATACCCTGGTTTAGATTTTCAAAATATGTATTGGCCTCCAAACTCCTCTGACATCAATAAATAGAAAATTTCCAATTTGTTTTTACAAACAGTATTGTCAAGTCATTCGATCCAGGGTTTATATACTTCATTTTAGGAACGGGAAATTAAGCATTGTTTAAATATAAATTTAGAAACTCTCTCTGTTGAAATGTGGCTGCTTCATTGGCGTGGTTGCTAGCATGCTCAGCTTCTATGCCCAAGGTTGTGGGTTTAACCCCGGCCGAAGTCGTCGGACTTTTAACAGCGTTAAAAATCCCTCAGTATGCCTTCCTTCAGGGGGGAAGTAAAGCCGGCGGTCCCATGTCATTGATTTATGGCATGAAAAAGAACCTTCCACTAACTAAACTTGTGTGAAGCCAAAATTTGTAGGTTAGATTATATGATAACGCTATATTAGTTCCAACGTTCACCACCAGGTGCCTGGCTGCGTTGGCATCTAATAGCCAAGTCCGCAGCTAGGTGTCGTGGGCAGAAGCATTTGGTAGCAAAAGCAGGAACTATTTGAGAAATTGATCATCGGCAGTTCTTACCAGAATCACAGATAACACACACTAATACAGCCATCACAATTAACACTGATTATCAGAGAAATTCTACAGACACCCAAGTACACGGGGCTACATGACCGCGTTGTCGCAGCCCCTAAATTAAGGAAACAACCAACCTCTCTGTTGAAAGCATAGAAATATGCTGACTTTCGACTATTGCTCAACGATTTTCAGCAAATCTAAGTTGGTAATACTAGATAAAAAGCGTATTTTAAACCACTACGGCAGTAGCATCACAGGCGGACATGTCCGGCCCTGTGAAAGTAATCATTGATCACAACATAATCCCAGTGTCCTACTCACCATCACAACTTGTCTTCTATGTTGGAACCATTTTGAAATATGTAAAAGGGTCATGGCTTTATCAGAAGCAGACTCCACGAACTTGCTGGTCCGGGGATGATTTATTTGACTCGGGAATTGCGCCTGACGGGCAATGTATCAATTTTCAATGTAACGCCAGCTTAACTAAAAGCCGTGGTGTCCGAAATATTTCGCCACACTGACCAGCGAGTGGATCTAAACAGAGCTACAAGTTCTGTCAATCTCGATATGGACATCCCTAATTCACTCTTCACACATGTCAAGTACCTTCAGAAAAGAAAGGAAAATCGCAGTTCAGTTTTCAATTTACGGTAAAATGACAAATGTTTGACCACAAAAACCAGAACAAATAAATCTGGACGTCAGCTCTGTCCAGTCGTAAGTGCACTTAAGCTAGATATAACCCAAGCTGGGGAAATCATATGGACTGCCACCATCTCAAACACACAGGGGGCTTTCCAATCATACTTTTCAAATCCCATGCACAATCGATTAATTGTTATATGTAGTAACTAATCGTTTCTTCTGCTTCGATATATCGATTATTTGATAATTAAAATTAATCGATTAACAGTACCAGCCCTAAATCTTACCCATGACCTTTCCACAAAACGATCTATTATATAAAAATCAATGTTACGCGATAGTGTGTCTGTCTGTCTCTCTATATGTATGTCACCTATGCATTCATGTACCATTCAACCGATTGCGATGAAATTTGGGTGAGTTGTTGTGTGCACTCCAAGGAAGGTTTCTGGCTACACATTATTTATGTAACACAAAAGGGTGAGGGACTTAACAGGAAGCCTTAAATCCCACAGTAAACCAATTGCACAATCTGTAGTCTATAGGCCTACTTATGACACCGCAATGCAAGGTGTGAGAAAGGCTTGCTGATTCATCGCGAGGTATAATAATAATAATAATAATAATAATATCGTATGGCCTCGAGTGCCGGGTGCAAGCTATGTTATTTGACACCCAGAGGGCAGCTTGCATGTCGAATTTAGTTGTTCCTTGAAGCACTATGAAAGTCAAGGAGGTTAGATATCTAAGCTCCTTGACACTACAGCGCTTTCTAGTAGAGAAATGAGGAACTTTGTGTTGGCGGAAAATCCCGAGATTGCGAGGTGACATGTCCTGACATGGATATCACTTCAGTTTCTATCTTCCCTGGGCTGGCTGCGTGGCTCAGCGGTAACGTCCTCACCTGCTGTTACCAACATTGCAGGATCGAATCCAGGCGCAGCCAATTGGCATTTGAGGGTGCGGAAATGCGAGGGGGCCGTGTCAGTAGATTTACTGGCACGTTAAAAAATCCCCTTCGGGCCAAAATTCCGTCACCCTGGCGTCTCTAAAAGGCACAGTTGCTAAAACGGACGTAAAACCAAAATAGTACTTTATGCAACGAGCCTATAATGGCAATAATTAAGACACGAGTATGTTTATACAACGAGCGTATGCGAGTCTTATAATTTCCACAAGAGTGTCTTAATTACCATTATAGGTGAATTGCATACGACTGTTTATGTTCGACGATAATTATTATAACAATTTTATATTCGAACAAAAATATTCATAAATATATGTCGAGATTCCGCAAGTTTTATGTACTGAACAGAGCGCATGGGACGCAGACAATGACTTGATACCCCACTATGACACTAGGCAACGCAGTGAAATTTAAATTAGAAGGCCTGGGAAGTCAGCGCAGGTGCGCTGCTATCCTCACCTAATTGGTCAAGCAACTGTTTCTTGAGCTGTGATTGGTGGGAGAAACTGCTTCATAATGAAAAATAGTGTTATAATGACCATCATTATGATACAGTTTTCTGACATATAATAGTCAGGGTCGAACATAAACATTATTATTATCTTTCTTTCTTTCTTTCTTTCTTTCTTTCTTTCTTTCTTTCTTTCTTTCTTTGTACCTGTCTTTGATTGGCATTGCAACACAAGCCGGGTATAGCTAGTTACTATATAAAATTCACGTGCTCAAGAGTAGGAAAGTATCCTAAAAGTACACAGGTTTGCAATTGACAGTGAATCTTCATTTGGCCCCGTGTGTCATAAACTCGTGCCTGGCAGGGTTACGGTACTAATATAGTTGAGTGTTTTAATTGCTATTCCACTCGTGGAGATTTACGAGCAGGCACTGTGACGTAATGCACACCTTCACGGGGTCGATATCTTTTAACGTTTACAGCACATTAATATGATACGCTCAGGCCGTTATGTCGAAACAACTTGATCCGTTAGTGGAGACCATGGCGCACCTTTAACAATGATCCACGCATAAAATTCTCTTTCTGGACAATTTTTAGCGGATTCGGTGGCGTAGTTGGTAGCATGCTGAACTGCTGTGCCCAAGATAGCGGGTTCAAACCCGGCTGAAGTCGTCGGATTTTTTAAGAGCGTTAAAAATCCTTCAATATGCCTTTATTTGGAGGGGAAGTAAAGCCGGCGGTCCCATGTCATGGATTTATGGCATGTAAAAAATCATTCCACAGACTAAACATGTGTGAAGCTAAATTGTTAGGTTAGATTTCATCGGAACGCTCTAACAAAGTTCCGACGTTCACCACTACTAAAAGTTGGAACTACTTGAATTTGAACGGAACTTGTAGCTCACCCTAAGGGTGCCCGCTGGAAGCAGCTACAGACTCAGGCGAGCCGAACATGTCCTCGGACACTCCCGGCACTAAAGTCATACGATAAATAAATAAATAAATAAATAATTCAGAAATTGAACGTAATGACAGTGTGGGATAAAAATACAATATTTCAGCTGAAAAGGTGATAGAAGGCACTATTCAAATTAATGGTTTCATTTTTTCAGAGATATTTACAACCATAAAGTTATTGATAATGTCAAATTCGTTAGAGATAAGGCAATTAAAACGGAATCAAATAATTCTAAACTTAAAAGTACAGATGTTTAAATATGTATATGTCTGGAGTAGAAGTGGGAAACCATTTTCAGGATGACTGAGGTGGGAATTGAACTCGCCTCTTCTCAGTTTTGTCTCACGAGGCTGAGCGTACCCCGTTCCAACCTTCAGATTAGAATTACATTTCTTGGCAGAGTCAGGAATCGAACCCGGTTCCTAAATTAAGGCAACGGTCACCTCCTTCCCATTCCTCATCTGAATTACAACTACACACTCTAATACAGCCATCACAATAACACAGGTTATCAGACAAATTCAACACTCGACAAAGTACACGGGGCTACATGACCACGATGTTTTAGAGCATTGGTCTTTCACCCAGCCGACCGGGGTTCAAAACCTATCAGAGATTTTTTTTGGCTTGATTTTGTTTGTTTGAGTACTGAGACGTTATAAAATTGAGCGTTATATTGTGCATCTTGCAATGGAAAATATATATTTAATTAAAACAATATTCTCAACCGGATCGGAACGAGTGACATCTACTAGCAACCAGTTGAACTATGCCGGAGTTAACCACGGCCTACTTGATGCGAGCTGCGCTCTTTACCGGCAAGTTAGTGAACCCATGCCTACGGTGTAATTGAAACATTTCCTCTTGTTGCAGATAGAGCGCACTCGCCCCAATGGATAGGCGCGATTAAAATTACCTGTGCAGTAGGTATATTAAATGTGTTTCTCCCACTGATACGTTTATACCAACGAAGTTTCAAATATTGTAAGTAGTCGGTGTTAATATACCGAATTCCTACATTGTTTGGAGGGTTTGCTGATGAAACTGTAAATTGTTGGGGTAAATCATAATGATGATGATGATAATTGTTGTTTTAAGAGGCCTAACATCTAGGTTATCGGCCCCTAATGGTTGGGGTGATCGTGAAGAAGATGATGACATGGAAACCATAACTAAAACTAACTACTAACTTATATACTAGAAGAAGAAAAGGAAAACAAAAGGAGAATAAGGCAAAAAAGGACAGGAGAAAAAGAAATGCCCTCAACCCTCGAAGAATGCGGATTGAGGGACTTGGAAGGAAGGAGAGCCATGAAAGGCAGATAGGAAAGTGATAGAGGAAGGGGGTCCTCCCCAAAGGTAAGAGACAAAAGGGGGAAAACCGAACCAAGCTCAGGAATCCCTCGGGGTCGCCAACTCCCATACTCACCAGCCGTGAGCCCCTGAGGGTGTAGCATTATCCAGGGTGCACCAGAAGTGGTGGGGCTACATACACCCTGCCTCCTTAAGGGCCTAGAGCAGAAGGCAGGCGATATCATGAAAAGAAAAAGAAGGCTGACCCCTCGCAGAAGGAGGGGTTCAGAAAAGATGAGACAAGAGCCAATTAAGGCGGGAAAGGAAGAGACTCCTTAGGCCTCGGATACCCTAATACCGGCGGGGTCGGAAGAGAACAAGAGTTGACCAAGTGAGGTCGACAGGAAAGACGACAGGGAGGAGCCCGGCACAAGTTAGTGGAAGCAATGACAGACTCGGCTGGGGTCCCGTGGTCGCCAACCCACGTCCCACTAGATGTGAGCCCCTGGGGGTAAATCATAAACTATGGTTTGAACGCCGCTGCTCAAATCCAGCGTGCCATTTTGCACTTCGAATAGGAAGAAAATAGGAGGTGATAAGGAAAAAGAGTTATAACTATACCGATACATTTAGGAGAAAGTAGGCTATATGTTACCTCCTCAACATCTTGTTATATTTTTGAAGACATGACTTTTTGAGCCTATACATGTATTCATTTATTCATGTATTGCGTGCCTGCCGTTACTATGCTCATTCTGTAGAACGAATTCCCACCCGTTATTATTCTCGCTTCTACGGGATATAAGAGGAGGTGAAATGATATTTCATACGGTGCATGGGTTTTACGGCAGGATGCCCTTATTATGCCAACTTCAGCAGAGGGGTTATGGATAGATGAAGTAAATGAACAAGAATATGATCTAAACTAGGAATTGGGAGGTGCCAGCCGTGGTCTATTAGAAGGTTGCAAGAGGGAAATTCGTCCCAATTTATTGCAGCATTTAGATCTGCCGGAAGTTTGCACTGAGAAGAGATCTTTAATGTGACAGTAAATACACCGATATCCTAAATGCCAGCTGGCTGCTCCAGGAATCAATCCTATAATCTTGGACTTAGCAGAAAGTGGGAAACTGCGGAATTCTATTTCAAAGACAGCGGTTGGCGGTGTTCGAACCCATACTTCTTCCAAGATAACGATTAATGATTCATGATAGGAGGTTTATGTGACCATTAATCTTACGATCATCAGCCTTGGGACCTCCTTTCCTTAAGTGGAATCTGAATCCCTGGACATGACATTACATTTCAACTAGAAATTTTCACATAAAGAGCTGACTATCGAACCCGGTCTGCCTTGGTGGGAGGCCAGTAGGTTGACCGCTGCGCCATCACGCACATGTCTTTATTATTCGATGAATTTCAATGAATAACTTGTGGACTAAGATTGGAGTAAGCCTGTCTCCTGAGAGCCTGTCTACATCACGACCTGTCTTTCAGGTAAATTAATCGCTGTAGATATCAGGTAAGTAGCCGCGATGCGATAACACTGAACAATGTAAGGTCCTTATCTTTTCCCCTATTGTCACGAGAGTGAATATTTTCCATTTGTAACACTGTACTGTATATTGATCAAGGCACCTGTTACTCCATTAGCATCTTATCTGATGTCACACTAATAATTGTATCGGACGCCGGAACAACTTCCGGTACTGGGTGTACACCTAGTCCAGCAGTTCCATATTATTCGAACTTGGTGGTTCTCAATCTTTTTTTTTTTTTTTACCTCGGGGTGCCCTTTGACAAAAGAGATTATTGCCAGGCTGCTCTCTTTATCAAAATGGAATTATGGTTCATTTAACGTTTCAGGATGAGTAAACTATGGGAAATTCCTTCTCGTTGAATGGCAGGGTTAAACAGTGGGAGTAGCTCTGGCCTTCCTCGTAATTTAGCCCCGTGTACTTGAGTGTATATCTTATATATACTAGCTGAAGTACCCGTTTTTCGAACGGCTTTTAGTACTTGCTGGCCAAAATCATTCATATAATCACACATTCGTAATGTAGTTATGTTATTTCCATGTTACCAACCAAATCCGTAACTTAACCAGTGGAACCGAAATAAATAGTATTAAAACAGCTCAATAGTACCGGTAGTGATTTGATTGCTTTCCATGACATTGATGAAGTAGAAAGTGAACCAAGGTAGTTTTCGAAACTAAATAATAATTTGAACAATTTAAGTCAAGTAGGCACTTGACGACATCGATAACACAAGAAACAAAACTGAAATGGGGGCTCTGACGCATCCCGAATGCGAAGTGGGGCTTTGCTCTTTTCAGAGACTCCCTTCAGTGTACTGTAAATATAGTGTAAGGCACTGATAAATAAATATGAAATGAAATTAAATGAAATGAAATGAAATGAAACCAGTTAAGAGTTTAATTCCCAGCCAAAGCATTTGTGTAGACTACATGTATTTTCACTCACCCAATTATTAATCAGAGTTAGGAAAGTGAAAATCCACAGCCTGCTTCCAGTCGACCGACTGATTGAAATCAGACAAAACTGTATTCAATTGCGCCGTAAAACGGATATACCTCAGTCATCACGAATGTCACAGTTTAGAGAACATCTCATTGTCATCGGACTAAATGGATCATAAGTTAGTCTAAGTAGTCTACACGAAAATCTTCACGAGAACATAACAACGTAAGTTACAGTATATAAGAGGACGAGAAAGAACCACGAGTGTCACAAGTACGTGCAAGACATAGTATCGGCAGTTGACGGAGCATCTCGGATATCTCCGTCCGCGCCTCGGCTCCCTTGTTGCAATCAGCGTGCAACGACCAGCCAAGTTTACTGTTAGGATTGGACTTACTCGATCTAGAATCTCTGCCATCACTATTTAGATCTGGTCAGTGCTTGGGCCTGGCAGCGACCTTACGGACGAGCGCTCCTAGTTGGTTGGCACTCTTTGCTTTCACAGACAGTTCACAGTCCGGCCGAAGCCGTCGGATTTTTTAAGAGCGTTAAAAATCCCTCAGTATGCCTTCCTTCGAAGGGAAGTAAAGCCGGCGGTCCCATGCCATAGATTTATGGCATGTTAAAGAACCTTCCACTAATTACACCTGTGTAAAGCTAAATTGGATAGGTTAGGAATGTAAACAACGCTCTTAGGTTTCTACGTTCGTTGCCAAGAGCCGACTGCGGTGGCGTCTAGTAGTTAAGTTCTGAACTAGGCCTAGTAGTCGTTGACGGTGACGTTTGGCGGCAAAAGTAGGAACTATTTGAAAAATACTAAGTTGCAGTCTGTACTTAAATTAAAAAAAAAACAGGTACACACACTGATACAGCCATCACAATTTACCGGTTATCAGACAGATTCTACACACACCCAAAGAACACGGGGCTACATGACCGCGTTGTCGCAGCCCCTAAACTAAGGAACCAACCAACCAACTGTTCACAGTAACTTACTATAAGATTTTCTGAATTATTAACGAACAAAATTATGAATTCCTTTGCATGTTAAAGGAAATGTACAGCTTTTATTACTAAATATTACGGTATTAATTGTTTTTCTTGGAATAATCTGGTCGTTGTGCAACACTGCATCTGTGTTTTACTGGCCACCACTGTTCTCTACCCGGCCCTGAAGGTACTGAGCGCTAGCCACTGAGATACAGACTGTGGTTAAAGGACATTATGCGCTATTTGACAAGACACAATTATGGAGAGCCTTGTAATTTAGCACCTATTATCTACAAAGTTATGATCCCATTCTTCAGACTAGCCAACCTCTTAAAGCAAAATGGGTGTGCTACAGAATACAAGACATGGCTAGGATTACTTCAGTAATGATGCATGTCGCGGGTTCAAATCCGGCCGAAGTCATCGGATTTTTTAAGAGCGTTAAAATCCCTCAGTATGCCTTCCTTCGGAGGGGAAGTAAAGCCGGCGGTCCCATGTCATAGATTTATGGCAAAGACTGTTCGCGTCCGTAGCATTCCTCAAGTAACACGTGTCTCCTGGGTGGTGCTAATGAACGGTCACTCCGTGGGAAACATCTACACCAAGGAGTTTAAGCAGCCAGACAATCCCAGTGATCTCCAGGCTCAAAATATTGCTTGATGTCACAAAACGTGAATACAAATAGCCCTTCTCAGGGTTTTCCAGCTAAGAACCATAGAAGGCACAAGTAGATCGAAATGTCAAGTACTACAGAAAATATTATTACAAAATTAAATCGAATAGTTCTATATAAATTTATGTCGATAGTTGTACTTTAATAGGTGGAATTTGATGTAAATTTCATGTATGTGATAATTTAATGTTTTAATATGCCATACGCTAAATAAATAAATAAATAAATAAATAAATGGCATGAAAAAGTACCTTCCACAAACTACACTTTCGTGAAGCCATAATTTGTAGGTTAGAATTAATAACGCTCTATTGTATTGTTACTGTTTTAAGGCGAGGAACAGCGAGGTCATCTGCCCCTAACGCTCTATTGGTTCCAACGTTCGCCGCCAGGTGCTGACTGCGATGCCATCTAGTAGCCCAAGTCCGCTAGCTAGGTATAGCAAAAGTAGGAACTACTTGATATTATTGTCTGCAGTCCTTACTTGAATTAAAACAGATAACACACACTAATACAGTCATCACAATTAATACCGGTTATCAGACAGATTCTACACACACACAAAGTACACGGGGCTACATGACTGCGTTGTCGCAGCCCCTAAACTAAGGAACCAACCAGTAATGATGCCACTGTATCAAGAAATTTAATTTCGATATACACATCAGTCAAACGTGATTTTTCGTAATGTTGTTGTTTAATTTGAGGGACTTGGACATCGTGATCATCAGCTCCTTATACTTGGGTGGGTGTAGAAGTTCTCTAATAGCCAGGATGGTTCCTAACTAAAGGCACCAAAGTCCACGGCCGCCTCCTTCTCAATCCACACCTTACAAAAACACACAACTAAAATAAAAATAAAAACAGATCTGTTACAAAAATATGTTAAATGCGAAAGAAATCTTGATATAAAACCAGCTTGAAGAAGGGAGAGTGAAGTGGATGTTATGTAGACGAAAATTTTAGGCTAAGATTGAATTTGTCAGAATGGGTATAATCAAGTACAAATGTGAAGAAGCTGCGGAATGATAGCCTATCGTTGTGATAAATATTCCAATCTGTATCCAACATTTAACTTTTAACATATTTTTGTAACATATCTGGTTTTTCTTTGGTTTGTTCCTCAGTTTAGGGGCTGCGACAACGCGGTCATGTAGCCCCGTGTACTTTGGGTGTGTGTAGAATCTGTCTGATAACCGGTGTTAATTGTGATGACTGTATTAGTGTGTGTTATCTGATTTTTTAAATTCAAGTAAGGACTGCCGACTTGGAATTTTTCAAATAGTTCCTACGTTTGCCGTCAAACGCCACCGTCAACGACTACTAGTTCAGAACTTAGCTACTAGATGCCACCGCAGTCGGCTCCTGGCAACGAACGTAGGAACCGAAGAGCGTTGTTTACATTCTTAACCTATATAATTTAGCTTCACACAGGTGTAATTAGTGGAAGGTTCTTTAATATGTCATCTATGACATGGGACCGCTGGCTTTATTTCCCCTCCGAAGGAAGGCATACTGAGGGATTTTTAACGCTCTTTAAAAAACCGACGACTTCAGCTGGCATAGAAGCTGAGCATGCTACCAACTACGCCACCGAAGCCGCCTGGTTTTTCTTTAATATTAGTTATGTGTTATTTAGCTTATAGGGTGGCCTGGCTGCGTGGCTCAGGGGTAACGTTCTCGCTTGCTGGGCCCAAGGTTGCAGGTTCGTATCCTGGCGCAGTCAGGTGGCATTTGAGGGTGCACAAATGCGAGGGAGCCGTGTCAGTAGATTTACTGGCACGTTAAAGATCCCCTTCGGGGCAAAATTCCGGCACCCCGGCGTCTCTAAATGCCAGAGTAGTTAAAAGGGACGTAAAACCAATAACATTATTATTATTTAGCTTATAGACATTAATGTTTTTTAAATAGTTTTGAGAACAACCTTCTTTTACGGTACATCAAGTCTTGCTCTGCTATTTATATTAATCGTATTATTTGCCCTGAAGAGGGCCACAATGTGCCCGAAACCTGTGCAATAAAAGTACAAATTAATATTGACTTAAGGTCTTTAATCTTCACAACTTATTATACTTCGTCAATAAGGAACACGGTAATTTTCATGTCACATTACTTCAGTTATAATAATGAAATCTTGAGTTCAGATTACGAGGAGTTGCTGAATAGTAGACACAATCTTGAAAGAAGATGCAAGATGAATGACAGGAGGAGGAAAACAAAATTAATGAAATCTTTCCAGAACGTAATTAGCTCAAGTAACTGACATCAAAATAATAGTTCAAGCAAGGAAAATCTGTTGTGGCCAATACTACCAAATTGTTGGCTTATAGTATTTCTACCCCTATTTGACAAGACACAATTATGGAGAGCCTTGTAATTTAGCACCTATTATCTACTACAGAGTTATGATCCCATTCTTCAGGCTAGCCAACCTCTTAGTGCGAACTGGAAGTGCTAGTGCATGCTTACGAAACACAAGACTTAGTCAAGAATACTTTGGTAATGATGCCACCTGGGTGGTCTAAAAGTATTCCTATACCAATTGTCTTGACTCCAAACCGTGGCTCTGCCAAGAAATTTGATTCTGACGTTTAATTAATTTAGCGAAAGCAAAACCTTAATTGAATTTTAATTTATTGTTGCTCTTGTACAAGTCATTGAGGCTACAAAGGCTCTTATTCAGAGGGCGGTTAAATAAAATTGAAGAAAACATTGAGTTGACTGTAAGTTTATGTTTTATAAACAGGCATTTGTTACTTCTATATAATCTTTGATTTTTTCTATAGGTAATTGGTAATACTTCTTGATAATCTTTGAATTTCTGTGATAGGTAATTGGTAATACTTCTAGTTTCAAGAAAAGTATAGACATCATAATACATTTATTTACACAGATTTTTTTTTTTTTAGCGTATGGTTTTTAGTGCCGGGAGTGTCCGAGGACATGTTCGGCTCGCCAGTTTTTTTTTTTTGTAGCTGCTTCGAGACGGACACCCAATGGGTGAGCTACAAGTACCGTTAGGGAGGGAAGGAGGGAAGTTGGAATGTAAGGATGAGGAGTTGGAAGGTAGCGGCTGTGTCCTATAGTTAGGGACCAACCCCGGCATTTGCCTGGAAGGAAGATGGGAAACCACAGAAGACCATCTTCAAGGTTGCCGGCGGGGGGATTCGAACCTCCTCGCCTCCCGGATGTGAGCGACTGCCATCAGTCATGCCGTAACCACCACGGCTAACTCACCCGGTATTTACACAGATAAAAGCAATAGTCTTATCACGGAGACTATCTAGCGAAATGCTATTTCACTGGTCAGTGTATTTGAAACAGATCAAGTTTATTATGTAATTTCGTCGAGAACGGCTTGTTGACAGCAGAGTTCCATTTCCTGAATCGCCCTGTATGTTTTTGTAATGAATTCATTTACCGTCGTAATCGCTGCACTATTTGTACCACATACGTCATTGAGTCGCCCAACAGATTGAATCACATATTGCTGCAGACGTGGGTCTGGCATATTCAAGCCAACAGTAAAGGAAACGTCTCATTAAACGTAATATTCAGCGGATGATCTAAACGAGCATCGAACCTGGCCAAGTGACTCAGCATAGGGAAGGCTTCATTGAAGCTTTGGCTCATGAAATATTCCACCGAGAATACCAGCTGCTTCCTTTCCAATAGCATTCGTCGGAGCTGCTTGGGGGTTAGTGACCCGTGTCGAGATCATATTCGTGAATTCCCTTCACTGCTCTGGGGAGAAGATGAAAACTCCGGTAGGGAGGCTAATTTTAGCAAGTAGTAGAAGCAACTGAGATTGCATGTTTTCGTTCATAAGCTAATAGTGATAGCTGGTCGCCACGAAGTTAAAAGTTGAAATAAATCACCTTCATATGGGTTAATTAAATGCATGTTAAAATATTCATTTTTACTTGTGATATTGTCTAAAGTACAGAAATTTCCGTGCAAACGACCCAGGTACCAAACCCGGCCCCGTCATGAATGCTTTTAAACCCTGTAAGAGGGATGGTACGAGGTGGACTCCGTCTCTTGAAGACAGCAGACAACTGCATGGCTGTAGTTGTGTTTAACTGTAGTTTTAGGGTGAGTGATATGGTAATTATCCCCGGATATGAAATAAGGTACTATCAGATAACCGCTCCGGAGGTCCGGGTTCCATTCCTGCCTCTGACAAGAAATGTAATTCTGGTCTGAGGACTGGAACGTGGTCCATTCAGTCACGTGACACAAAACAGAGAAGAGATGGGTTCGAATTCCATCCCAGCCATCCTGAAGAGGTTTTCCATGGGTTCCCCACATCTATCCCCCAGGCGAATGCCGGGATGTTTCCTAACTTAAGGCCACGACCGCTTCCTTCCTAATCCTCACCTGAATTACAAATTCACACGTTAATACAGCCATCACAATAACACAGGTAATCCGTCAAAATTTCTAAACTCATTCAAGTACACGGGGCTAAATAATCATGATGACCAAGCCCCTCAAATGAAATAATAACAACTACTATCATATCCCGGGGAAAACTCACACTTAACATAGCTGCTATCAGCGCCGGGATTAAAACCTACGCTCTCCGGTCTTGCTGCAGCTCCCCATCGCGGTCATGGTAAGCGATTTAACCCTTTATAGGGCAAAACTATTTTATATTTTCGTGTGTTTTTACATTTTATTTATTATAATTGGACCATGTTATGCATAAAGGAACCCAAGCGCCCGTTTTACTGAAATTGGGTTATAACTACCATCTAGCGGAGGAAATATTGAACTATCTGACCACCAATATTATGGACTTGAGACATAGAATACATATTTTAAATTTCAATTCTGAAAGAAATGCTTCCTTTGTCTCGTGGATTGGAGAAAACGCAAAACAGAACAAATGCCTTGTATCTGATGTTTTGTAGTGCTTATATTCATCTAATTGGATTTTAGCTGTTCTGAAACGAATAAGTCTTTGAAAGTCAAAGAGTGTTTTATATAAGAGATGTAAAAATAAGCTGCCAAACGTAGAAACAATTAAGAAGGGTAGGCACACATTGATAAAAAAAAAACACCCTGAAAGATACAGATCCAATTATCTCCTTGGTTAGACTGAATCTTATTATTTACCAGCTGATCCCGCTCAGACGAGCAATAAAGTATAATACATCCCCCTTAACGAAAATATGCTATTTTCAGATTTCACACGTGTAATAGGAATTAAGTATCAAAGGTTATCATTGAGCCTCAATATATCAGTTCCATCTTGATGGTGGTTGATTCCTTTATGCATAACATGGTCCAATTATTAATAATGTTAATCTTTGTTTCTCTAATTTTATTGTTTATATATTTGGTTCGTTGGTTCTTAAGTTTAGGGGCTGCGACAACGCGGTCATGTAGCCCCGTGTACTTTGGGTGTGTGTAATTCTGTCTGATAACCGGTGTTAATTGTGATGACTGTATTAGTGTGTGTTATGTTTATATATTTATTTTAATCTTCTATTTATGTTATTATACATTTAATTTTGATATTGTTCTCTTGAGTTAATTAATTAATTAACCAATTTTCAATTGATATTACAATTATTTTCATATTTTTTATAGTTATGTTTATAATTTTTAATTTATATTTCTCTTATTATTGTAATTTTCTTCTCCTTTCTTCTTTCTTCGAATGAGCCAACTATGGACTACGTAGATTAACCAAAATGGTTTTCAGCTTGATGAATTGGGATTGGTTTCACGATCTTAAGAGTCTTCTTCCTAGCCCATATCTCCTTCATTTTCCGAATTTGTAGTTTTTTAGCTCCTTCTGACCTCTTTGGTCTCTGCCCTTTCTTTAGTTTAATCTGTGGGTCTTCTTTTAAAATTTTCCGGAAAGCTTGTCTCTCTTGTATAACAGATTCAGAGATGTTAAAGCTTTGCAGATCTTGTTTGACTTGCTGGTACCACAGTGATGTTGTTTTCTTGCAGGAGCTGGCTCTGTGGATTACACTGGTCAATCTTGACACGTTCATTCTCTCAAGGTGTCCGTAGAATTGGAGGCGTCTCTTGATGATTGTGTCCATTAGAGGTTCTTGCTTTAGGTATAGATCATCGTTGGGCCTGCGATACCTTTCTCCATTTATGATCCTTGGTCCTAAGATCTTCCTCAAGATAATTATTTCCTTGACCTCTAGTTTCTGTAACAGTTTTGCCCCTGTGATGGTTAGCGTTTCAGCTGCATAGAGAACCTCGGGCCTGATTACAGCGCCATAGTGTTTTAATTTCGCATTGATGGATATGGATTTCTTCTGGTGAACGTTTCTGCATCGATTGTTTGCAATATTCAGTTTTTATTTTTTTTATTATATTTATTTCTTTGTTAATATTTTATTTTTACACTTTAGTTGTGAATGTTTTTAGTTCTTTTTTAATTTTATCCAACACATTACGTCAAGTAGATACGCATTTAATATTTGATTTTTAGAAATACTAGCACATCGGTATGAAAATTCTCCGAAATTTGGCTGTACGATTCAACTATCACCATCTTTGAAAGCATAAACTGTCCTTACGACAGGTGGTTAATACCCATAGAGACCACTATCGCATAAGGGGTTAACGCGCAGGGCTACATCATAGGGTATTCATAAGAGTTGGACAAACAATCTCAAATTGCTCGGATGAGCTATCGCTGACTCGCTGGACTTTTGAGAGTCTGATCACGTTCCTAAAGGGCGATAGAAGACAAGTAAACCCCGTGGAGGCGTGCCTGGTGAACGCAAGTGGTAATCCAGGAGATGATGTAGCAGTGGAAGAGTGGTCACCCAGGTGGAGGAGTATCTCACTGACCATGACATTTCACTGTGGGCGCTGAGATCATGGTCGTTGTTTATAGCACGGCTTCTTCCGGTTGAGGAAGTTGCTCATTATTACACCGCTTAGCGCACCTGTCGACATCACCTTCAAGGAGACCGCCCCAGGAAGATAGATGTAGTCGAGAACATGAGGACCAACATTAAAGACTATCAGGCGCCTTGATGGTCTAGAACTACGGTCAGGGGCGTATATACAATTTTTTCGAGGGGAGGGACTGAATATCCTGGAAAATTGTGAGTATTCTCATGGGATTGACACCACAAAATACCCAGAAATATCAACCAATATCTTAGAGCATTTAACTTTGTGTAATTATTTTAGATAATATTCAAAGTTTATAAAGCCTACAATTATTACTGGCAATACACAAAAGTTGTAAAATATAACACAACACACAAATGACATTTTATACTTAATGCATTTTCTATTATGACCTATGGAGTACGAATGGCAAATATCTAAATATTTTTTATGTTCGACTCTGACTATTATGTGTCTGAAAACTGTATCATAATGATGGTAATTATAACACTATTTTTCATTATGAAACAGTTTCTCCCACCAATCACAGCTCAAGAAACAGTTGTTTGACCAATTAAATAAGGATACCTTCGCGCATGCGCTCAAAATCCAACATGTCTATATAAATTACCGAAAGTGCACCGTCCATATGTTCGCGTAAATAAACTGGTGAATATGAGACAAGAAATAGCACTGAACCTTAATATAGCCAAATCCAATATCTACACAGCGCTTTGATTTCAAACGACTACGGTGACAGTTTTACTGAATACTGTTTCACGATCTGCACATATGGCATTGAAGCACAAAGAGCGCATGCGTCGGTCGGCCAGAGAGCTTGGAACACGGAGATATGCTACCTAGCGCACCACCCGATCACAAAATTCTAGTTACTGATCAGATATTTATGAATATTTATGTTAAAACATATAATAAAGTTATAATTATTGTCGAACATAAACAGTCGTATGCAACTCGCCTATAATGGTAATTAAGACACTCGTATGGAAATTATAAAACTCGCATACGCTCGTTTTATAAAAAATACTCGTGTCTTAATTAAAGCCATTATAGGCTCGTTGCATAATGTACTATTAATTTACTAAGCAGAAAGGTAAACAGGTTGTTTATTTTACAAGTTGATAATTTATTTCTTTAAAGTACCGTACTGTGGAATTCACAGTTTCGCCTCACAAGGCTGAGTGTACCCCGTTCCAGCCCTCAGACCAGAATTAAAATTTCTTAGCAGAGCGGGGAATCGAATTCGGACCTCCGGGGTGGCAGCCAACAATGCTAGCCACTACACCACGAGTTAGCCTAATTTCAATCTTAATGTTGTTTATAACTTAGCCAATAAGTTAAGATTAGGGTACAACCAAATTTACAATTATTTTATGCTCTTACCAAAGCAACACTTTCTTAATTTTTATTGGCTTTTTTCGGGGGGTGGGGGTGGAGGGCTGGAGCCCCCCCCCCAGTACCCCCCTTATATACGCCCCTGTATGGGGAGCAACATTAAAGATTAAGGCGCCTTGATGGTCTAGAGCAGCGGTTCCCAACCTTTTTCGACTCGCGAACCCCTTCTGCGACGATATGGGTTGGATGAACCACTGACTTTTAACCTTTTATAGGGCAGAATATTATTGAAGATTTTTTATTTGTATTTATTTTAATTTAATTTTAATTATTTTACCCTAATATTAATTATTATTAATTTTATTGTTTTGTTTTCTTTAACACGTTATTATTCTTAACTTAAGATAATAAAAGAATAGATTTTTAATTTTTATAAGCTTATTTATTTTTAATTTTAATTTTATTATCATCTTTTAAACTTGTTAATTTTAACTGTTTCGCTGTACTATTAGTTATTAATTTCAATTCTTGTTTTCTTTGATATTTTAATGGTCTAAAAATTGAGATTATGAAAGTATTATTATTTTAATTTGTATAGGATTATTTATTTTTAATTATAATTTTATTAGGCCTATCATTCTTAAAACTTTTTAAATTGCTTTTATTTAAAAAAATGTTTCATGCACGCCTACTTTAGGACGAGGAGATAAAGAGATAATATTTGATTTTAGTAATAATAACACTTCCAAAAGAAAATTTGTTGATATAGGTCTATGGTTGAAAGATTCAAACATCAGCATCATTGTCAATATAAATTGTCCTTATAGTAGGTCTTTCCTTATGGTGCACCATAATATGTTTTTTGATAAGAATGTTTCTTAGTGTTAAGCTTTTCAACCACCTGTTTTCTTTGACATTTTGATCTATATCGACTGATGAAGGGGCCAAAACAATTTGGCCTCGAAGTGATCATTTATTAAAATAAATGGTATTGATTAGGCGGAACTTTTGCCACAATTATCTACCAATGAACCCAATGCAAGTCTGAGTGTTGGAATGGGGAACACTCGGCTTCATAGAGACAAATGAGTGCAAGTCCGTTCGATTCCCACTTCAACCATCCTAGAAGTGAAAGAAATATATATCCTTAGTTTCACCTCTACTTTTACCAACCCCTGTCTGTCTATCTAAGAAGCAAAGACCCCAGTGATTTGATTTGTAAGCGGTTCTCTTTCTATCTCTCTCTCTTACACAGCTACAGGTGCCTGAAGTCGAGCTCAATTACCCTCAATGCAACACCAATTCAAAGTTTATAACAACACAGATTACATTCTAAAGAAAAGACAAGAAGTATTGGAATATTGTTTCAGGGAATGTTGTTTTCTTTTGTATATATCTCCATCTTACTATTCCCATTTAATACTTGATTTCTCCTGTTTCCTCTACTATTGAGACGATGTGGAAGATTTTGGTACAAACACACCTTCTAACTCCCTCTGGTTTAGGAGCTTAAGTTTTGTGAAACATACACCTTAGCGTATTATATAATAAGATAATAATAACATTTCGGACTGGAATTATGGTTTGAAGGCCTGTATAATGAGGTAGCGAAAAGTAACCTTCTCCTACAAGGGAAATGATCGTCGACGAGACTCTACAATCTGTTTGACATGCCCACCCAATATCCATCACAGATTAACATGATGTCAAACATGAAGAGTTTTTGAATTAAACCCCAGACCTCTGCCGATAAGGCGAGCACATTTACAACATTGACATAACAGTTGACGTTATCCGTTGCGCTTGTTTCCGCTAATAACTATGCATGTCGCAGTACAAAAGTTTATCTTGAAGCACTATTAAACTGCAGCTTAGCCTGTTTCGATAACAACCGGCTACTGACAAAACAAAAACATCGTTCGATGACTGGCCGTAGGGTGCTCTACGTGTGACGTGACTCTAAATAAGAGAACTTTTACTCTGCACAAGTGCAATAGAGTACCTTCTCCGGGTTGTGATTGTGGTGCCGAAGAACAGACTGTTTGCCATATAGTTCAGGAGTGTCCTCTGAGATCTTTCGCTGGTGATCCAACGGAGTTCCTGGTGGATATTAGTTGGTAAACTAACTGTAATAATTTATAATTAGTGATGTTGCCATACGATAAATAAATAAATAAATGCTATGGACGAGACGAAACAGGAGTAGTATTCGTCTTTCAAGATACGAGTGCCGGTGGCTGCGATTGGAACTATTCTCTTTTTTACGTGTATCACGCTGTCAGTCTGCCTTGTTGACAGGTACTACCCGTTTGACGTATCCTTGCCAGCGGTAGATGTCTAAACTACTAGTTGTCAGCGGTGGACGCAATCTGTTTTCTTTGAGATAGCGGTACTGTCTGTAACTTACTGTATGCCGATGGATCATTGTGTCACGATCTTTGCGTTTGGTCAAATCTGTGTTATTCGTACGCTTAATAGCATAATAATTATAACCATATACGCACCTGGAGCAGAATATCGCACATTCTCCTGAGTCAATAGTGCTTGATGCTGAGTGTTCATGCCTTCCCTCTTGCCCCAAACTAGCCATGTCTCGTTGATAAAACAGATGTAAGTAGTTGACAGCGCTCTCACTTCACTTCAGAAAGGCAAAGACTCATCATCAGACGTGTGATACAGTCGCGCGGGTAGGATGGGACATGACTCACTTCTCACAAGCCATCAACAAACGCTGGCGCAGCACTTGTATCTTCGTTCCTTTTACGTTACCAACGAGGGGACGTGGCGGTGCAGTGGTAAAGCTGCTTGCCTCTCACCAAGGTAGATCGGGTTCGATTCCTGGATTTTTGTAGTGAAATATTATTTATTTATTTATTTATTTAAACCAAGTCTACTTGTTAATTGTCACTTTAACTCAGAGAGTCATATCGTGACCTACAGACAATAAATACATAGATAACATAAATTTACAGGAAAAATCTACAGACAGCAATATGTACAGATAGGCTCTCCTAGGCTTTAACAAGATTTATAGCTTAGGAAGCCATCTCCTGTACTTGAATGCTTAATTTACATGCATCTTTGTTCTGAATCTCATCCGACGCTTTCTTATTCCACATTGCCCTGATGGTATTAAAATATTTTGCTAATTGACCTGCTTTCCCCCATTCCCTTTTTAGTAATTTAATTAAAGTGTGATACTCATTTTCATTTTCTATTCTGTTTATATCTGCTTTGTCTACAAACCTTGCTCTTATCATTTTAATTTCCTTGCATTCCCTGATCAGGTGCGCCGCACCCATAACCTTCCCACAAAACAGGCAAATGTCCTCTTTTCCTACTTCTCTCAACGCTTTGTTCTTATACACCCCCATTAACCACCAAATTATCCCTCTCATTTCTCTTTTCATTAGGCATTGAGGCTTTATGCTCATAAAGTTCCTTATTTCGCAGAACTCCGTTAAGGTTCTCCTACTGGTGCACTCTTCCCTTAGCACCTGCAACTCTACGTCATTAACCCTTCTGCACACTTTTTTACACACCCTACCTTCCTCTCTTTGTAAGTCCCTATCCCATAGATAGCCCATTCCTAATCTTTCCAGTACACTTCTTACCCCGTCCACCCAGTAGCCCTCTTGCTGATGCTTCATTTGGTGCAGGTAGGCTACCTTAAGCATTTCCCCCCCTCCACCTGCTTTTAAACGAATCCAAGACTTTATGACCCTTTTTATGATATGTTGTCTAATGCTTACATCCTCACACAACATTCTCGCTCCACAATTCGCCGTGCAACTAGGTAGCCCCAAAATTATCTTGGCAAACCTACTTACAATACTGTCCAGGGTTTTCGTTCCTTCCTCTAAACCCCATACTTCCACTCCATAGAGTGCTCTTGAAACGATGAGTGCGTTGAACACATTCTTATACACTTTGTAGTCAAGATTCGGTAACCTACGCTCTAACACTTTAACATTCGCCAATGCCGCTAGCCCTTTCGATTTTGCCCTTTTAATTTGTTCGGTCCATTTACCATTACTCGCCATTATCATCCCTAGATACTCAAGTTTTTTCACCGTCTCTAACTGAGACCCATACAAGACCCACTTTTCATTCTTAGCCAGTTTAACTCCCTTTTTGCAGACCATAACTTTGGTCTTACTCGGGTTAATTTTTAAGTTCCAGTCCTCACAGTATCTCACAATCTCGTCAATACTATATTGCATATTATAGGGTGTTAGAGCAAGCAGAAGGATGTCATCAGCGAAAGCTAGGCCCGGGATATCATAATTGTCCAAGCAAGGGTTGGACCGTTGCTCAAAGCCCTTTGACTCGAAAATATCGTTGATAAATAGCAAAAAAAGCACCGGGGATAATTTGCATCCCTGTTTTAGACCTATATTAGACGTTATCTCTCCTACAATTACATCATCTTTAGTTTTAATTGCACATTTCACTTCGGAATACACATTCTCAATTGCTCGTATCATTTTATGTGACACCCCGATTTTTCCCAGTTTAGCCATGACAGCTCCCCTGCTCACTGAATCAAACGCCTTCTCCAAATCAATAGCTGTGATATACAGCTTACCTCTTTTCCTTCTTATGTACTTGTCCATCACCGTCTTAACCACCATTATATTGTCACTGGTCCTCATTCCTTTTCTGAACCCTGTCTGGAGTCTCGAGAACACCGAACAGCCCTCTGCCCATGCTATTAAACGCTTGGATAAGACCCCGGTGTACATTTTGCTCAAATTATCAAGCAAAGTTATGCCTCTATAGTTGCCTGGGTCTAGTTTGTCCCCACGCCTCTTATATATTGGACAAATTATCCCCTCCTGCCACGCCCTTGGAAATCTACCTCCGTCAAAGATTTTGTTAAAGATTTTTACCAAGCTGTCCATCATGAACCTATTGCTACTCAACTCTTGCCAAAATTCATTTGTTATCCCCGAAATAGCACCTGACTTCCCTCCTTTACTTTTTGTCATTACTTCCTTAATTTCCTCTATCGATATGACTTGGTCCAGCATAGGCAGAGTGACCCCCAGCCCCCTCGGGACGCCAAACTCATCCCTCTTCCTCCAATTATCTTCAGCATTTAACAGATTCTCATAATATGCAATCCATATTTCATCACTTATAGAGCTCCCCCCACCACTTCTGCTCCCCCTACAGTAAGACTTTATCCTGCTCCACACTTTGCTACAGTCGTTAGCTTTAGAATCCTTATTTAGTGCTGTTGCTTCCTTACCCTGCCATTCATCTTTCATTTTACTGAGCAGTTCCCTATATTCTTTCCTTAGACGACAAAATTCTACTCTCATCGTATCATCCCCTCCTCTCTTGTATAACTTCAGTGCCCTAATAACTTCGGTTTTCTTCCTTCTACAAGATTCATCGTACCATCCTTTAATTCTCCCTAATTTTCCCCTAGCCTTCACGCGCATTTTCTGCCCTGCCATCATAATTGCATTCTCAATCATACGTATTACCCCTTCAATTTCATCATTACTGATCATTAAACTTATTCCTACCTTTATCAGCTCAAAATTTTCTCCCTGGAAGTAGTTCTGGAACTCTCTGCAGTTTTCCTCCCTCCATCTGAATCTATTCACTTTTCTCTCTATAGCTTTAACTTGTGGGTTCCCTTTTGATTTTGTCACCGCTCCCTGCATGTTGACGACAATTGGTAGGTGGTGTGATTCCCCCCATTCTTCAACAGTGAACCTCTTAATTAGGGCGAGTGCTCCTCTGGAACATATTGCTAAATCTATTACACTTCCTCCAATCTCTGTTATATACGTCAGGTTACCTTCTTCATCCCCCACACAGACACCATTTAATATATATAACTCTTCTGCACCACATAGTTCCAAAATCTTTTCTCCGTTCTTGTTACATTCCTTGTCTTTGCTGTGCCTATCACCACATACGGCCTCGGCAACCCCCTTGCTGTAAAGGGGCTTTCTGTCTGCAACCCTCGCATTGAAGTCCCCTAACAGCACAATCTCTGCCTCTTCATATATATTTTGAATTCTGTTTATTTCAATAGCTAACTCATCGAAAAAGCTTTCTCTTGCATACGGGGAATTCTCCGGAGGGTTGTAGACAAAGCCGAAACATACCGTTCCTTTCCCCCTCCCCCTAATATCTGCTTTTACCCACACTACTTCTTCCAGTTCTGAACTAATAAATTCTGATAATTCCCTCACCTCTTCTTTAATTAAAACAACAATACCCCCTGGGAACCTACCGGTGCGAGCTTTCCTAATCTTAGGTTTTGTATATATATTGAAGCCATCTAATTTAACCTCGCAACCTACAGGGAGCCAACTCTCAACAAATCCTACAATCTGCATATCTTCTATTAGGGTCAAAACTACATCGTTGCCTCTCTTATTTAAAAAACCCTCTATATTTACGCTAGCAATATTCCAGTTTAGTTATTTTTTACCCCTACCCTCCTCGCTGGCGGTAGCTTTACTTCTAGTAACTCTAGCTTTCTCTAACTCTAGTATACTACCACCTGGAGAAGAAATGACCTCCTTCTCCACATTAAACTGCTCTGCCAAGGTTTTCTTGCCCCAAAGTTCTTTTAGACTAGTAACTCGTTGTTTGCCAGTCTCACCTTTCTGCAAACCACGCACTTGTCCGGTGATCCTGGCGCTGACGTTAGTCGTTCCTGCTCGCGCCACTTCCGTGTTGGACTTGGAGGTCGCTGCTCTCTGTTGACTCATCACCGCACTTTCCTCTGACCCGACAACTGCTTCCACCTGGTTGCTAGGTCTAACTGTCTCCTGTTGTTGTTGCTTCTCCATATCCTGGAGTTGTGCCACTGTCCAAATCCGATCCCAGTTGTTGCCGCTAACCGCCAGTCTATTACCTTTTACATAAGCCTTGAGACCAGAGCTCCTTGCCTTCCTTAAATGAAACTGCAAGGTCCGTTGCTCGCTTGCCTCTTCTTTACTCATTTCTCTCCTTATCCATATCCTCTCCCCTTTCAAGTTCCTTGTGTTCGCCAGATTTCTGTGAGCCATCAGCGAAGAAACTAATGACACTTTCACGGGCCTCGTGCCCCTTCCTCGCCCTATCCTGGTCACATTGTCAATCTCTGAGACTCCAATGTTTATCCGCATGCCTTCACTAATCACTCGGAGCACCTTGGATGTTAGATCCTCGGTGCTTTCCTTGGCATCTTCCTTTATTCCGTAAATGAAGACGTTTTTCTTTCTCTCATCCAGCTTGGTCTTCCTTAATTCATTTACCTCCACCTCTAATATCTTCACCTTTTCTCTCAGGTCTTTTATCTCTCTACTATTCTCGGCCAGCCTTTCTGTCACTATTCCCATCTCTTCTCTTATACATGTCTTCATCTCCTTGAATTCCTTACATTGCTCACGAAGAATGTCCCGGACCTGGTCATTTTGTGACACTTCCTTTACAATTTCCCTTATTTTTTCCATTTCTTGCCATCCCAGCTGACCAGGCCCTGGGTTTGACTCCACTCCTCCAATTAATAGTAGCGTCGCCACAACCAGCGCTACCATCCCCATCGCCAAACCCCCCATCTGTTCAGTGACGTTGCCCACTATCACCTTCCCGACACCGAAATCGCACTTCACTCTAGCCTGCCAGCGGCCGATGACCGCCCGGTACTGCTGAATAGCGATTCCCATTCTTCCTTACACTTCACTGCACGTCTGTTCACCTTGCTTGCTTGGTTGAAACTGAGTGAAATATTACGTCCTGTGGTTCGAATTCTACGCAAAAATAGATCTCCTGAGGTTCATGATCGCGAGATTAACGGGACCGCCGGCTTTACTTCCCCTCTGAAGGAAGGCATACTGAGGGTTTTTTATCACTCTTAAAAAATCCGACGGCTTCGGCCGGGTTAGAAACCGAGATCTTGGGCAGAGAAACTCAGCATGTTACCAACTACGCCACCGAAGCAGCTATTTTTTATTTTTTATTGTTTTTAATAAAACATTAATGTAGCACCCTAGGTCATGGAGATAAAGTAATAATATTTGGTTTACAGACACATTAACACTTCCACAAGAATTAGCTGAAATATTAGTGAAACATTCAACCATCTGCATCTTTAAAGATATAAATTGTCCTTTTGGTAGGTGGTTAATATACTGACCATTAACCGATAAAGGGTTAAAGCAACAACAACTAACTAACTTCCCTCCCAAAGAGTTCACGTGACCTCTGTCCTCGTAGCAGTAGCTTGCGGATCGACGTCCGGCATGTCAACAAGCGAGTGCACGCTCGCCATAGGGTGCACCTTCGAAAGGTGTGAGCTAACATCTTCGGGTTTATTAAGGTACGCTGTGAAATCAATATCTAGGCGGCACAAGAAGAAGGTTTATAGCAGCTCTTAAAGCTAAAGTGGAGTAGCACGTACATCGGGCAGTTGGATTAAATCCCGGCCACACACATTTATTGAATTAACATTGAGTTACGACAACAGGAAGAAATTTCAGCATGAAAGTGTAATACATTTCAATAAATCAGACGAGCGAACTCCTGATGATAATAAAAATGAAATGCTCTAACGTCCGTTTAACTGCTAATGGTCTTGTGAAGTTTGCTATTATGGCGTTTCTTAACGTGCTAGTAAATTTAGACGTTCGATTTCAAATGTTTGTGACTGCATTCCTCCGGCTAACGTGCAGCGCTAGGCCATGGGCCCAAGATATCGCATTAACTAAGTGAAAGGTCTCAATCATCTGTTGCATAAATTTGGACCCAGTTATCAATTTACCAAGAAACAAATGTATTGTCTGCGCACCAGGGGAAGTCAGCTGGAAGTGAACTGCTGATGCCTTCCCGCGTGATGCATAGTACCTTGCATTCAAAGAACATCAAGTCGATCGCTGTATTAATATGCAGTACTAGAAACCCACCCAGGCTTCGCCAGGTATCTTAAACGTTTTACTCAGCCTAAGCTTAAAAGGCGAACGGACGACACATCCCAGACGCAATTCAGAAAAGCAGAGGTGAACAGCAAAACTCAAAACACATATAAGTTACTCTTCTCTGAAGTCTTAACTCGACACGACTCGACAGTTTGATTCTGGCAGAAGCTGGCGTGATAGGCTTCCTCGCTAGCTCGTATACTCGCTCCGAAGCTAATAATTTAAATTTCCACAGAATGGAGAAACGTAAAAATACTAATAGTGGGCGATGAATTAAAGATAGAGATATGCTGTCGCGGACTTTTTTTTGTATAACTTGTCATGTTAAATAATTCTTACACTCATATTTAACGGTTGACCAAGCGTAAGTTTAAAAGGCGCACGGACGGTAGATTTTTCTTCGACTCGATTCACTGAAATCGTTACTGGTCGACTTCCTTCAGAGATAAATGAATGTTTTACTACAAAAACCTTCTTCGACAAAATCCTTTACAGAATGGTGCAAACCGCATCAAAACCCATCCGGTGGTTCTCGAGATTACCCGTTATATCCAAGAATCGGGGACTTTGTTTTATAGGCTACTATGTAGAGATTTCAATATTAATAATAACCACCCAATATAATAAGGTTCTCGTTAACGTGTCGACAACTATGTAATAATGATAATAATAATAGTAATGGGGTTTCGTCCCATTTAACTACTACGGCTTTTAGATTTTTGCTCTAAAGGGGATGTTTAACCTACCAGTAAATTTTCTGACATAACTTCCTCGCCTTTAAGCACCCTTAAATGCCAATTGATTGCTCCGGTATTCGATCCTGTTATCTCGGGAACAGCAGGTGAGAAATTAACAACTGCACCACGCAAGCCAGCTGTGTTGACAACTGAAACGCAATCCATTAATTGGCTGAATCCTTTTAACGTCTTTTTAAGATGAGTTTGCATACAAAATTGTAAATTCCTTGTCACAGAATATTATTTTGCCAATCTCGCTGGGATTCAAATGCTACAATCATCTCAATATCTTGAATATCACTGACAGACAAGATTTCTCTCATTCCAAATGAGATTGCTACGTGAGAAGATAACAAGACGTGTCACTGTTGGAACGTCAGAATCAATACAGGGATATCTTAAAAAATGTGGAATGTGGTTTACTGCCTCCCCTGAACAGGTGTCGGGCTGTGGCATGTGCTACGAGGATCAGCTATGTGGGGCAGAGGCACCTATTGTCCAGCCTCGTATGAATAATGTTCCCCTCAGACCGTTCGATATTCCAACTCCAAGAGGGGCAGTACTAACATGTGCCCTTGATGACTAGGCTGACGATTTAGCATAAATATACATATTTTTATGGGTACATAGAATAACAAATGAAGAGGTATTATGATGATGATGATGATGATGATGATGATGATGATAATTGTTGTTTTAAGGGGCCTAACATCTAGGTTATCGGCCCCTAATGGTTTGGGTGATCGTGAAGATGAAAATGAAATGTAAACTTATAACTAAAACTAACTACCAACTTATATACTAGAAGAAGAAATGGAAAACAAAGGAGAATAACGCAAATAAAGAACAGGAGGAAAAGAAATGCCCTCAGCCCTTGAAGAATGGGGATTGAGGGACTTGGAAGGAAGGAGAGCCATGAAAGGAAGATAGGAAAGTGAAAGAGGAGAGGGTCCACCCCACAGGTAAGGGACAAAAGGGGGAAACCGGACCCAGCTCAGGAATCCCTCGGGGTCGCCAACTCCCGAACTCACCAGCCGTGAGCCCCTGAGGGTGTAGCATTATCCAGGGTGCACCAGAAGTGGTGGGGCTACATACACCCTGCCTCCTTGAAGGCCTTGAGCAGAAGGCAGGAGATAACATGAAAAGAAAAAGAAGGCTGACCCCTCGCAGAAGGAGGGTATAAGAAAAATGAGACAAGGGCCAATTAAGGCGGGAAAGAAAGAGACTCTCTAGGCCTCGGATACCCTAATACCGTCGGGGTCGGAAGAGAACAAGAGTTGACCAAGTGAGGCCGACAGGAAAGAAGACGGAGAGGAGCCCGGCACAAGTAAGTGGAAGCAATGCCGCACTCAGCTGGGGCCCCGTGGTCGCCAACCCACGTCCCACTAGATGTGAGCCCCTGGGGGGAAGAGGTATTAAGACGAGTGGGAGACAAGAGATATTTCTGGCGACTTCTAATGAAGAGAAGGGATAGGTTGGTAGGACACGTACGAAGACACTCAGGAATAGCAAACTTAGTTATGGAAGGAAAGGTCGAGGACGATAACTGTAGGGGTAGACCAAGGTTAGAATATGTTTAACAGATTGTCTCGGACGTAAGGTGTGGTAATCAGATTGAGATGAACCGATTAGCTCAGGCCAGGTAGGCTTGGAGAGCTCCATCAAACCAGTCAAAAAGCTGAAGACTCAAACACAATGTTACAAAACGTACCCGCTTCGTTGCACAGTGGCTAGCATTCTTGGCTGTCACTGCGGAGAACCGGGTTCGATTCCTGGCTCTGCCAAAAAATGTAATTATGCTCTGAGGGTTGGAACGGGGTACACTCAGTCTCGTGAGACAATACTGAGAAGAGGCGAGTTATATTCCTACCTCAGCCATCCTGGAGGTGGTTTTCCGTGGTTTTCCCCACTTCTACTCCAGGCAAATTCCGGGATGGTGCCTAACGTAAGACCACGGATGCTTTCTATCCAAATTTTACCTTAATTGTAAATATGCACACTAGCACAGACATCACAGTGACACAAGCTATAAGACAGCTTCTACACACACCCAAGTACACGGGGATACATGACCACGACGACGTATAAAACGTACGTTTCAAACCTACAGTGGCAGATAACATAGGCCATAGATGCTTGTCCGGCTTCGTGACTGAGTGAAGAGCGTTCTAGACTTTGGGCCGAAAGGTCACGGGTTCGATACCTGGCTTGGAAACATAAGTTTTACTTTGTAGCGTTGCCAAGTTTTGTCGTAATTTAATTCAGGTTGACGGCAGAAAGTGCATTTGGCCGTAAAACACCCACTACTCAGAAATTCATCGCATCCCATTCCATATTCCGTTGCAACAGCAATAATAACGGGGAGATATATTATTATTATTATTATCATTATTATTCCCCAAAATATCACCAGCGCAACGTCCAGGCTGCAGTCCTATTAGTGAATGCGCAACACAAGGGCCATTGTTATTAATCATAACGAAACAATAAAATCACTAAATGAATTACTCAAAACAAACGAGCTGAATGTGCTAATTCAAGTTGAATTGTTTTCAAAACGTCATTTCCATATGTGCATGTGTTTGATTCACAATTGCCCATACATAAACTGGGCAGTTCAAATTCACTGCTCACCTTCATGGCTAAGCCTCAAGCACACGCAACATATTTTGGGACGCGAACAAACATACCTCAGGTTCTATAGTGTTATAAGTTAAGGGGATACGGCACGATTACAATTGTCAAAATTAACATTTATTATATTTTTATATTTTATTAATCTCTGAAGTCTGCCCTTTAAAATATAGTGTAACCATTTAACCATTATAAATTGCCATAATTTTAATTTACACTTGCGCTAACAATGAGATAATCATCATGTGTGGAAAGTATTAACTGCAGCTTTCTGAGCTCCATTAATGTATGTTCCTTTTTCTAGGCAGCGATTTATCACAGAGCTGTGAAATTTACACCATAAATTTGTCTCATTGTGGTTAATATTTTAATGGAAATGTTCCCAGGTTTAAAGTAAAACTGTTCGGGGTTTTGGCTGCTTTTTTTTTTAAGAAAAAGTAATTATATATTTTACAGTCTTAACAATATTAATTTCTGACTCCCCTGAAATCCAATATAAAAGATGCTCCATTAATATGTCAAGTCTGTCTGTTAGGTAGTCAGCCCGAAGGCTGGTTGGATCCTCAAAAGTACCGCCGTTACGTTATGTGAGTAGATACCCACAAAAACCCAAGGCAGCGCTATTTTGAGGCGTTCTAGGCAAGAAGAGGAGTGAGGTAGTTTGCCATTTCTTTCCTCACTGAGTCAGAACAGTAGTCCTAACCCTATGAGTTGAACCTTTCACAGCATCCACAGGCACCGACTGTGCCCCGAATGTCATTACTAAGCACCACCCATACCTCAGCAGCTTCCATATAATCACAGCCATGAGTGAGACTGAAACATCGGTGAAAAACCACCTTTTACTCTAGCCTGTGCCAACTGACAAATGCAAATGTAGGGTTTGAATAAAATGTGACATCCATTTCATTATCATACCTTCATTAGATTCTGAGGAAAAGGAACATGAATTAAACAAATTTAACATTGGTAAGATAGGCGATTCCGTATCCCCTTAAAATAGTTCTTTAATCAGGAGTTTGAGGTTAAACTATGTAAAAATGACCCTTTCCTGGACATCAGCCCACCGTTTATCCTTAAGCAGGTTTCTCTGGTTAGCTTTATAACATGGAAGAAGTAATGTTGTAAACTCGGGTTTGAAAATAATTCTCCAAGTAATATTCAAATATCACTCGATTCCTTATCAATGGAGAAAATAAACTTTCATCTTTCTTAAGATATAAATCTACCAAATATTTCTTAAGCTCTTATTATATTTTTACGGCTAAAATGGTTTGTGTTCATACATATGGTAAAATGAATGATCTTGTGGCCTCCGGAGAGGTCAAGTGCAGGTCTTTCTAGTTGACGCCCGTGGGCAACCTGCGCGTCCTAATGAGGATGAAGAGATGATGAAGACGTCACATACACTCAGTACCCAAGCCACAGGAATTATCCCCAGGAGATTAAAATCCCTGATGGCTCGGCCGGGAATCAAAATTGGGGCACTTCGGGCCAAAGCCTAGCACGCTATCCATTTAGCCACGGAGCCGGACATGGTAAAATAATAAGTAAATTATTGTCGAGGGCAGATGACCTCGCTTTTTCTCCCTATAAATCACCTAAAACATAAATTATTTTTGTTGATTCATTAGGGCTTTGCGACATGTTTTGTAGCCCCGTGAATTTTGTCTGATAACCTGTGTTGTTGTGAGGGCTATATTATTATATGTGTATTTGTAACTTGGAGTAAGATTGGAGACGGAGGTGTTCTTAGACTTAATTTAGGTAGGCCTACCAACCTGGCATTTTCCTGGATTAGTTGTTGTTGATTATTTAGGGGGTTTTCGACATCGTGGTCATGTAGCCCCTTGTATTTGGATGTGTGTAGGATTTGTCTGATAACCTGTGGCACTGTGAAGTCTGTACTTGAGTGTGTATTTGTTAACTGAGGTAGGATTGGAGTAAGAAGTGACCGTGGCCTTAAGTTAGGTACCAGACTCAGTTGGGGGTCCTGTGGTCACTAACTAACGTCCCAATAATCGTGAAACCCTGGAGGAGGGGGGATGAAGACAATATTTCAAGACTAATTTTATTTATATATATGTTATTACTGCAAATTCAAAAACAAGACAAGCTATTTAAAGCGAATGCTACAGAAAACAAATTTAACTTGTCTATGGGGAGTAAGTTGACGAGTCTGTCAGCAGCGCGACTTGTCGTGTATTTTAACGCACCACCATGTTTCTCTATTCCATCTGTCTCTCTGTTTTTTGAGTCAGTGAAGCTGTCACAGAGGAACCTCGACCGTGAGTGAAATGAAATTAGTTTCTGAGGGCCTTGCTGTTCATCCTCAATTTTCCTTGAAGACGCGGGTCTACTGCTCAAGCAAGTCGCCTGGAATTGCCTTGCACAGCTAACTGCTCTAGATCCATAAACTTGTGGTGTATGTAACTTAAAATTGGCAGTTCCACCACGATGGTGGTTGTTTTAATGGGAAACGTGAGAAATAATAATAATACAACTAATAATAATTATTATAATTCCTGAAAATAACGGACACCATTCGAAAAATAAGACTCTCCATTTATGGCCATTTAACACGAATGAACTCCGGAAGATTGCCCAATCGAATCTGTGCCTACTTTTTGGGAAAGAAAATCGAAGGGATCTGGTTTACAGAGGTGGAAAAAGACCTACAAGAACTGGGGATATCACATGAGGACATCTTGGAACGTGACTCTTTGAAGAAGAAATTTGGGGATATACAGAGTTTTCAGCCAAAACCTATAATTGAAAACCGGCAAGAAGTTGACCGAGGAACGAAAGGAAGCTCACCGAAGAAGAATGCGCGATTACTGGGCCAATGTGAAAGAACGAGGGAAAAGGCAGTTGAAATAACATGGTCCATAGAAGACCGAAACGATTATAAAAAAATAAAATACTGAAAAGATGAGGGAAAGCCGTCTTCGCTAGTGTGGACATGTCTTACGAGCTGCTGAAACAACTGTTGCACACACTGGATTGGCATTGCGGGTAGATGGGAAGCTACGAGCTCAAGCAGCCTTTCACCTCCCTATAAAGGCTTCCAAAAATATGTTATATTGGCTCTCGCAGTTAAGAGGTGCAGGTGCGCTACATAAGAAGGGAGGTAGAGCAAAGTTCGCTACTCTTGTGGGGGTCCTGGCACGAACATCAAGAGCTCGTTGATGAGCCACCTTGGTGTTCGTAGGTGAAACCCCACACAAGACACGGCATAAATCTACAGTAGATAATTTGCTGAGTTTTATCCAACCCTGCTAAATACCTAGGAAAGACGACGACTTAAGCGAATTACTGACAATTATTCTTCCTCGAAACGACCTCAATCGACCCGTTTGAGGCCTCGAACAAAAATTCTAGCAAAGAGCTGTAAATAACACATTTCATTTCCAGTAGACTCTTTTCAGAAGTGACCTAATAATTCTAGGATTATGAATATCAAGTAAGAAACCACAAATATCGAGATATCCTATGTCTGCAATATGATTATAAGGAGATTAGAGTAGGATCGTGAGAACAGACCTCGCTGTAGTTTGCCAAAGTTGGGTAATCACTGGACTCGCCTAGATACAACTCCGTAAGCCTCGCGGATTGCACGCTATGCAGACCATTAACTAACGAGACTTAGCAGATTACCAATCCCATATTTCCGTGGCAGTATTCATAAATAATTCTTCGTACAAATAACAATGTTCTCAGATACAAGATATTTAAGAATCAGGAATTAAGATACTTCAAAGACAAGTACTGTAGTTGGTTGGTTGGTTCCTTAGTTTAGGGGCGGCGAC
Organism: Meconema thalassinum; assembly: GCA_946902985.2. Taxonomy (NCBI): domain Eukaryota; kingdom Metazoa; phylum Arthropoda; class Insecta; order Orthoptera; family Tettigoniidae; genus Meconema; species Meconema thalassinum. The sequence continues at coordinate 106,366,636 of OX336394.1, read as the reverse complement.
AACGCGGTCATGTAGCCCCGTGTACTTTGGGTGTGTGTAGAATCTGTGTGATAACCGGTGTTAATTGTGATTCTGTATTAGTGTGTGTTATCTGTTTTTAATTCAAGTAAGGCTTACCACGGTGGTTGAGTGGTTAACGTGTCGGTCTACTAACCCCAAGCTTGCAGGTTAGCTCCTGGCCGTGGTAAGTGATTTTTGAAAGGCAGCAAAAATTACGATACGCATGTCACACGATGTTGGCATGCCAAAGAACCCATTTGAATTCAGTAGGCCGTGTTCATAATGGCAAAATTGATCTCGGGAGTTTCCGCCAACACAAAGTTCCTCATTTCTCTACTAGAACGCGCTATAGTGTTCAAGGATCTTAGATATCTAACCTCCTTGACTTTCATAGTGCTTCAAGGAACACCGAAATTCGGCAAGCAAGCTACCCTCTGGGTGTCAATTAACAAAGCTTGCACCCGGCATCCGAGACCATATGATATTATTATTATAATTCAAGTAAGGTCTGCAGACATTCAATTTTCAAGTAGTTCCTACTTTTGCTACCAATCACCACCGTCAACGACTACTAGTTCTGAACTTGGTTACTAGAAGCCACCGTAGTTGTCTCCTGGTGACGAACGTTGGAACCTAAGAGCGTTAGTGAAATCTAACCTATAATTTAGCTTCACACCAGTGTAATTAGTGGAAGGTTCTTTTACATGCCATAAATCTATGACATGGGACCGCTGGCCTTACTTCCACTCTGAAGGAAGGCATACTGAGGGAATTTTAACGCTCTTAAAAATTATACGACTTCGGCCGGGTTTGAACCCGCGATCTTGGGCATAGAAGCTCAGCATGCTACCCACTACGCCACGGTAGTTATTTAAGAGTGATAGAAATGCAGTAGCTTTAATGAATAGAGCAGCCATCCACAAACTGTGGTCAGTCGTCGCTTCGGCGGTTAGTGGCTTGTCGCAAGACAAAATGTTTCACTCCACTTCTTCTAACTTTAATATATAAAGTTACAACTGGACCCACGCGTGCACGCTCGCATGTGTATAAACCATCCGCCCGGCTTTATTGGTATGCGGGCTCAACGTGACACAGTTCTGATGGGAGATATCGTCTTGTTTATTGGGGTTTAAACGCACCTTTTATACAAGTTGTCGATGTTCATGAAATCAGACTGCTGCGGGTAATTCTCTTTCTTTAGAATGCTCATTGTTATAATGGGTTACCACCCACCCGGCTTGACTGTTATGCGGATTTGGTTAGTTAGTCATTGTTGTTTTAAGGGGCGGAACTACGAGGTTATCTGCCCCTTATGCGGACTTGGCGCTACACAGTTCGGACAGAGGCTATCGTCTTGCTTACATATTTACACGCACTTTATAAACAAATACATAGGCTATATTTCCGTTGACTTTTCAATAAATGCAAGATTTTTCCTGAACTTTTGAGACGATTTGGAAGACTTTGGTACAAACCACACCTTCTAACTCCCTCTGCTTTAAGAGCTTGAGTTTTGTTAAACATACACCTTAGCGTTTTATAACTTACTAGATAGCCTATATGTTTTTTTTCTCGATGGTAAATGCAACTGAAATACTTCTTCAATTTTGGTTGGTTGGTTTTCAAGTTTAGGGGCTGCGACAACGCGGTCATGTAGCCCCGTGTACTTTGGGTGTGTGTAGAATCTGTCTGATAACCGGTGTTAATTGTGATGACTGTATTAGTGTGTGTATCTGTTTTTTTAATTTAAGTACAGACTGAAACTTAGAATTTTTCAAATAGTTCCTACTTTTGTCGCCAAGCGCCACCGTCAACGACTACTAGGCCATGTTCAAAACTTAGCTACTAGACGCCACCGCAGTCGGCTCTTGGCAACGAACGTAGAAACCTAAGAGCGTTGTTTACATTCTTAACCTATCCAATTTAGCTTCACACAGGTGTAATTAGTGGAAGGTTCTTTAATATGCCATAAACCTATGACATGGGACCGCCGGCTTCTTCAATTTTTTTTCGCGGTTTAGGAGACTTGCTTATTTAGCAGGCACATTTAGTCACTTGAAATAATTGAACTCAAATCTTTAAGGAACGCCAAGTCCCACTTTTCACAGTCTAAGATAGAGATGGAACATTAAGATATTATGTCTTTTGTTTACTGAATGAAGTGCTGTATTATGTTCTGTGGCTAGGGAGTCCTTGGACATTCATGCGATATGCTTAGGTGGGCCTTAAAAATAAAAGTTTGGGAAACCCTGGAATAGAGCCTCATTTAATGTACATAACAATCTCTCTTACATACAAATACTGTAGACTTATCTTCATATAGCCTATCTTCTTCTTCGTCATCATCTTATCCCACTTCAAGTGGGGTCGATGTTTCTGGCAAGTCTTTTCCATTTTATTCTGTCCCACACATCGTTGTCCCCTAACTGCTTCTCCATTAGGTCTTCATGGATATTGTCAGTCCATCTCCTTCGAGGTCTGCCTCTATTCCTCGTGCCATCCACAACCAGAGACATCGCTCTCCTTCCTACATAGTTATTATCACGACGCATAACATGCCCATACCACAGCAGTCTTCTCTCCTGGATTTTCTTGGAGACTTCTGTTACTTATCTTATTATATAATACGCTAAGGTGTATGTTTAACAAAACTCAAGCTCCTAAACCAGAGGGAGTTAGAAGGTGTGGTTTGTACCAAAATCTTCCAAATCGTCTCAATAGTACAGGAACAATCTTGCATTTCTTTAAAAGTCAACAGAAATATATTTATTTGTTTATAAAGTGATTTTAAACAAATAAGCAAGACGATAGCCCCTGGCAGAACTGTTTAACGTACAGCCCGCATAGCACTAGGGCCGGGCGGGTAGTCTGTACACATGGGGTGTACACAACCCATTATGCGAGAGTTCTCACACGGGTCCGCTAGTACAGTAGAAAACGCTAAGGTGTAAGCTTCAAAAGACTCAACCTCTTAAACCACAGGGAATTAGAAGGTGTGGTTTGTTCCAAAATCTCCCAAATCGTTTCAATTGTTCAAGAAAAATCTGGCATTTCTTCAAAAGTCAACGGAAATATATTGATTTGTTTATAAAGTGAGTTTAAACATATAAACAAAAGGAAGCTTTTAGTTTTTTGTGACCGTTAATGATGCGATCATGAGCCACGGGACCTCCTCCTTACGTGGAATCCGAACCACAGGACATGGCATTTTGCTTCGAAAATCTCACATGCATTGACTCGGAATCGATCCTGGTCTACATTGGTGAGAGGCTAACAGGTTGACCGCTGCACCAACACAATAAACAATTCGATAGCCCCTGCATGTACTGCTTCGCGTCTAGCCCGCATATCAGTAGAGCAGGGCGGGATTTAACAAACTACACATGAAAAAGAATTAAAGTTAATCCATGAAAATCCAAGATGCACAAGCCACGATCTCATAATGGTCTTAAACTCTCACTAATAGCCACCATTATTGCACTGGTAAAGTGAATCGTGAGTACTGAACGACGAGAGACGGCAAAACGTATACAATAATCTTTTTACTGTTCTAAGTTTCTGTGAAATGACTCAACCGCATTTTTGACATCACCTCCACTATTATAGGGAGTGCTAGTCAGCAACCGGCAAGATACGGTGGACCAATAATAGCCACCTTACTGCAATGTCAGCAAGAAGTCAGTCGTTAAGAGAACACAGACTGCAGTCATTGTTCTCCTCTGGCTATACGGGCACCGGGTTATTAACATGGATGCATTCTAGGGCTGGGGTCTACCTATGAGATATGCGTGGATACGGATATAGATTGCATGGCTTTGCGGATAGCGGATAATGTTTAGAGTAAATTTGCGATTAGTTTTTAGAATACAATGTTGAACGGAATATTTTAAAAATAAACGTAGTTTTTGCTAAGACCTGCGTCTTTTACGTTTCTTGTTATTTTCATAGTTGCTTTCGCTTGGATTGTATGTGAATAATTATAGAGAAGTGAGAGAAGCCAGTCATGGAAATACTGTAGTCTCAATTAGTATTTACTTATGCAAATAGGAAGTCCCTTATTACACTGCTCGAGTCCAAGCTCTGTGAACTTGCAGGGTGAGGTGAAGGGGCAGGTGAGAAAAGAAGGGCCTGTCAACAGCCCGCCGTGTTATTTGGTATTCCTGTCTATTCCAATACTGCTAACATAGGGCCATTGCTCAAACCACTGTGGTGTTGCGAATGAGTGAGTGAGTCGCCGACCAATGTATTTGGTTCTGTTATTACGCAAGGAAGCCTCCGTGGCTTAGGCGGCCGCACGCCGGCCTCTCACCGCTGGGTCCGTGGTTCAAATACCGGTCACTCCATGTGAGATCTGTGCTGGACAAAACGGAGGCAGACAGGTTTTTCTCCGGGTACTCCGGTTTTCCCTGTCAAAATTGCATTCCAGCAACACTCTCCACTATCATTTCATTTCATCTGTCATTCATTTAATCATTGCCCCAGAGGAGTGCGTCAGGCCTCGGCAGCCGGCACAGTTCATATCCTCGCCACTAGATGGGGGCTTCATTCATTCCATTCCTGACCCGGTCGGAGACTGGAAGCAGGCTGTGGATTTTCATTTTCTTTACGCAAGGACTGGGAACCCAGCACGTGTGTCGTGATATATCGTCATCTTCCGCGATCTACATTCCTCTCAGGTTCACGGAGCTTGAACCCGAGCAGTAGTTGCGCTTGCTTGCGTGGGAATATCCGACGACTAAATAAGTGCTTTAACTAGCCACCCGCTGTTTCATTTGCCGTTACTCAGAGGGACACAACTCAGTCAACATTGTCATGCGATTCACACACAGCCTAGGGAAACGAATTTCTCCTCAAATGTCTAAAGGTGTCGCTTTAATACTTTAAGCTTTATCTAATGAATTAATAATATTATTGCAATGTCAGCGTTTTCGGATAACAAACGTGTGGATGCGGGACAGATGCAGATAGCAGTCGTGCGGATGCGGGACAGATGCAGATAGCAGTCGTGCGGATGCGGGGCGGATTTGGATAACAGTCGTGCGGATGCGGATAACGTTTTGTCTATCCACGCAGGGCTCTAAAGATAGCCTACAGTACTTCACTACAAATCGCAATTATCTCAACTAAGGTATCTTCCCAGCTCCGTATGTAATAAATGCAATGACATCATTCGGGTCTTAACCACCCAGCTCTTGTGTAATCGGCAAACGCTACTCAACTGGCGGTGACTAATCACTCTCTCCACGTCACACGGCCCGGTGAGGCTCCGCTCTAAAGGGAAGGCTCTCACTGTACAATTTAATCTAAATTCTCAAGTTGGTATTTACTCTAAGAACTTGTCCTTGTTTGAATTTCTGATTTCTTGCTTTCGGTATATTTTTGATTATTATAATTATTAGTTTTATTTAATTTTCTGTTTTATTATTTAATAAATTTCTTTTCATTGTAGGCATCCACCTCTAATTTTTTAATTTAATTTGTATAATTTTATCTGTGTTCAGAAACATGGGCTAGAAATGCCCCACCCGAAGTACGTAACCTCATTGATCCTGTAAAGAAAACCAAGGGCTTTGAACAGCCGCGACATATATGGAAGATCATTAACCGCATCCGTACTGGACATGAAGTTTGTGCATACAACCTGCACAAATGGGGGAAGCAGCCAGACCCCTGCTGTGATTGTGGTGCATCGAACCAGACAGTCAGGCACATTGTGGAAGATTGCAAAATAACAGCGTATGTAGGTGACCCTAACGACCTTTTCAGTGCTACACCATCGAGCCTGGACTGGATAAATAGACTGGACATAAGATCATAATGTGCTTGTATGTACTTTTTATTATTATTATTATTATTATTATTATTATTATTATTATTATTGTAATTATTATTGTGTTTCATGAGTGATGCCATATGCTAAATAAATAAATAAATGTGTTAAGATTGGCAGATGACCGCGCTGCTCCGCCCCTTAAAATAACAATAACTAACTCTATCTGCAATTAGCGTCATGAATTTCCCGACACCATTGTAACCATGACAACCAGTGTTCGTCACCTATAAATAGTAGGTCAGTAGCTTCATCTATACGTTATAATTATATAGCTATTGTTGTTTAAAGGGGCGGAACAGTGAAGCCATCCTCCCCCATCTATACGTTGCTAAAAGAACGCACGCTCTTAGTGACGTATCTTAGTTACGTGTAGTTTATTCTTGTATGCATATTAGATCAGTAGCATCATCTATACGTTGCTATAAGAACGCGAGCTCTTAGTTACGTATGCTAGTTACGTGTTGTTTATTCATCTATGCATACTTAGTAGTGTCACATAATTTGCTATAAGAACACAAGCTCTTACTTACGTGTCTTAGTGAGATGACTGCTTGCCACGGTGGGTGAGTGGTTAACGTGTCGGTCTACTAACCCCAAGCTTGCAGGTTCGCTCCTGGCCGTGGTAAGTGATTTTTGAAAGGCGGCAAAAATCACGACACGCATGTCATACGATGTTGGCATGTCAAAGAACCCATTTGAATTCAGTAGGTCGTGTTCATAATGGCAAAATTAATCTCGGAGGTTTCCGCCAACTCAAAGTTCCTCATTTCTCTACTAGAAAGAGCTATAGTATTCAAGGAGATAAGATATCTTACCTCCTTGACTTTCATAGTGCTTCAAGGAACAACGAAATTTGACATGCAAGCTACCCTCTGGGTGTCAAATAACAAAGCTTGGACCCGGCACCCGAGGCTATACGGTATTATTATTATTAGTAATATGACTGAGGCTATTGGAGCTGAGCCATATCTTACCTCTGTGACAGTGTTAGCTGACATGTAAGTAAATAAGAATAGTTTCTAACTTGGTCACCGGCGCTCGTATCTTAAACGGGCAATACAGCTACCACTGGCAAGGATTCGTCAGACAGGTAATACCACAATAATATACATAACTGCAGATATAGCTTATCTGAGTTTATCAGATAAATTCCACACACAGCAATGGATGCTGTGATAAGCACCAACACTGATTTATATCCTGACTTATCCCATCCATTGAGAATCTTGAAATTAATCACTCATTAAATGACAACGCAGGGAAGGCTACAGTGATTTAGTAGCCTATATAATTATGTTAATGTATTAATTCATGTATCCGAGTGTTAATTGCTTTACAACATTCGCCATGCTGTGTTATGAATAGCTGTCAATCTGCTACATTATGGATCAGTTCCCTATGTTCAATTAACAACACGTCATTTAACCGTGGTTATTGTTTTATCTTCCGTCTGCACTGCCTGCCCATCACTTCAAACATCCAAAATGTATCGCAACACACATGCAAATTAATACGCTAAGTTCTAGACAGCTGAAAAATATATTGTATGTATTTGGAACTTTATTATTATTATTATTATTATTATTATTATTATTATTATTATTATTATTATTATCGTTTCGGTCGTCTTGGGACCACGAGTCAATTTCAGTGCTTTGTCCTTTGCTGTTCCTTCTTCCTCCAGTATTCCTTCATCATCTCACTATGTTTCCTCTTCCTTTCCTCGGACCATTTTGAGCCGGTTTTCTTTCTCTTCCTCTCTTGGAATCTTTCCATTTTTAGCACTTTTGCCTAAAAATATCTCTGTGGTGTATCTTCTTCTCTGATATTTAAACTTGTTCTCTATCTCGAACATTTAAGCATTTTTCCAGTGCAAATTATTTGTAAGGATATAATTTTTAGCCTATTTTCATTTTATGAAGAAAAAAAAAGGCTTATGAGATCACCTTTGATTCGTGTGTGTGTGTCCCTAATAACTTCTAAACGGCTGGAGCGATTTCAATGAAACTCGGTAAGATCATAGCCCCATTCTGGCCGGCCCCGACCGTACCCTTCAAATTTTATTGTGTCGCACCAACCCAACATGGCGGCAGTGCGAAATAGTTCACCAGCATTCAGTATCTCCGAAACTATTACCCATATCAGCCTGAAATTTTGTACGGTGATAAACGGCACTACTAGAAGTGTACCTATGAGACGTTCAAAAACTTGGTAACTACAAAACCAACATGGCGGCCAAGCGAATTTGAGACTTTTAAATAGTCTTTTCTGGCGATTTAACCATCCAACCGTAATGAAACTTGGTACGGCAAGTGTTTATGCACATTGTAATGCACTGGCGTCTAACTTAGTTCAATTGTTTACATCACCTCAAAATGGCGGCTGTGCGAAATATTTCACTGGCATTCTACATCTCCGAAACTATTACAGATATCACCCTGAAATTTTGTACGGTGATAAAGGGCACTGCTGCAAGTTTATCTTTGTAACATTCAAAAATCTGTAAAGTACAAAACGAACATGGCGGCCAAGCGAATTTGAATCATTTTAATAGACTTTTCTCGTGATTTAACCATCTCAGCGCAGTGAAATGTGGTACAGTAAATGATTATACATATTGTAATGCACTGGCATCTAATTTAGTTCAATTGTTTACATAACCTCAAGATGGCGGTTGTGCGAAATTTTAAAATTTCGTTTTTACTTCTTGTGTCCTAATCATGCGATTGAAGTTTGAATACAACACGTACACAATAATCTTCATGTAATAGTACGTAAATAAAAATCCAACCAGGCGACCATCTGATATATTTAGACAGTTCTCAATATCTACGAATCTATCACAACCATAAAATTGAATTTTTGTATGTTGATAGATGCAATTAACATGAGTAGGATATATGAAAATAGGCTGTATAGTTCTTCACGGAACTACTTGTTATTTTTATTTTATTAATGTTGAAACGCTCTTAATTTGATATCTGAAGAATATACCATTGTATATTGAAACATGTTCGTTTGAATATGAATAAACTACATGTTTTAGTATTGACAAGGCGGATTATACAGTATTACATCTAGACAACTGATACACAAAGTAGGTTGCTAGGCAACACTGAAAAAACTAGGCTCTCATGTTGACGGCCCTTTTGTTGGAATGTGAAATGTACCAATGCGTGCGATTGTATCACTGTCACTCACACATTCTGCATGTTTATCAATATGGGCTTAGTGCTCGGTACAACTGAGTTAGACCAATGTTTAAACCAACATAACTATATGAGACTTGCGAGCGGAACAGTCCCCAAGGGACGATAGGTTCTCAGACGTACTGTACCAAGTTCCTTAACGGCTTTAAGTTTGTACATGGAGGGAGACATTTTACATCCCCAGAGAGCGGACAAAATTCGAAGTGAAGTGTAAGTCGTCATTATAATGCACAGATTGAGAGTGCTCGTGTAAATAAAAGATAAACTTATTTTGACCCACGAAATAAATAAATAGACTCATGAAATAAATAAATAATTACATAAATAAGTAAGTAAGTAAATAAATAAATAAATAAATAAATAAATAGACTAAATAAAAAATAAAAATAAATGAATGAATGAATTTATAAATAAATGAAGGAATAAATAAATGAATAAATGAATAAATAAATAAATAAATAAATAAATAAATAAATAAATAAATAAATCCAAAAATAAATAAATAAATAAATGAATTAATTAATATTAAATGAATGAATGAGTGAATGAATAAATAAATGAATGAATTCATGAATAATTAAATAAATAAATAATTAAATAAATAAATAAATAAATAAATAAATAAATAAACGAATGAATAAATAAAAAATAAATAAATAAATAAATAAAATAAAACAAATAAAATAAATAATTAGATAAATTGATGGATAAATAAATATATAAATATATAAATAAATAATAAATAAATAAATGAATAACCAGGCTGACCAACCAGCTTTTCCCAAGAAGGAAGACCAAGTCACCGTGGCCGACAGAAGTGCACACAGATGTTCTGGAGCTGGGAGTTACAGAAAAAGACATACCTTATCGAACGTCTCTCAGAGAAAATTAAAGCAAATTATGTTCCAGGAAAAACTTCCAAGGAAGAAGACAGGTGCCCTCTGGACAAAGGAGAGAAAAGAACAACACAGCCAGAGGGTGCGTGACTACTGGACAGACATCAAGACCCACTCCAAGCAAAATAGTTGAATATCGTGGTCCGTAGTTGGCCTATACGGAACAAGAAGCAGAATAGATAAATAAATAAATAAATAAATAAATAAATAAATAAATAAATAAATAAATAAATAAATAAATAAATAAATAAATAAATAAATAAATAAATAAATAAATAAATAAATAAATAAATAAATATTCTCTCAGGATGGTAGGCTATTGTTGGGGAAGAAATAGGGTCGGGGTTTGTAAAAGCCAATGCAGTGAATTCTCAGTCGCGATCTACAGTATTCTGCAAGAAAGAAGTTAGTGTAGTGACGGAACTCTCCCTACATCGCTCAGTATTTAGACCGACCTTGCTGTATGGAAGTGAGAGCTGAAAACAGCAGTGCTAACTGCTAATAGGCGATCATGGAGGCGACTTGTTCACAAACAGAGGCTTGCTGAATAGATTGAACACTTAAAAGCAAAGCTAGAGGTAACTGATATGAGGGTAGCACGAATGATTGCTGGGGCAGATAGATGGGAGCAATGGCAGGAAGGTACTCTTAATGAAGAGATAGAGGCTAACTTAGAAATGGACACGCTGTTCGTATGAGCCGACTCAGATGGTGGGGTCATGTAAAGAGAATGTAGGAGAAGAGATTACCTAAGAGGTTAATGAGTTCGGCTGTAGAGGGTAAGAGAAGCAGAGGTAGACCTAGGAGGTGATGGTTAGATTCAGTGTTGAACGATCTCAAAGTGAGAGGTGAAGAATCAGAGGAGGCCGCAGTGCTAACTGCTAATAGGCGATCATGGAGGCGACTTGTTCACAAACAGAGGCTTGCTGAATAGACTGAACACTTAAAAGCAAATCAGTCTCAAATGAACATAAATAAATTTTAAAAAAATAAACAAATAAATAAATAAATTGATAAAACCACGACACTACAACACGGTTGATTTACCAAAAGCCTTGTATGCGACAGAAACAACATTAATTGGAGGGATAACAAGAATTCATGACATCGAGAAACAAGAACGGAAAATTCTTAGAGAGATACACGGCGCTGTTCTCCGAGACGGAACTTGGATCACACGACCTACAAAGGAACTCGACGGAAACACAGACACCATCACAGAGACGGCTACAGTTCTATGGAAACCTGTGGAGGAAGGATGAAAACAGACCCACTAAGAAAAGTTTTAACATCATTAATACAAGAGTACGAAGCCTCCGTGGCTTAGGCGGCAGCACGCCGGCCTCTCACCGCTGGGTCCGTGGTTCAAATCCCGGTCACTCCATGTGAGATCTGTGCTGGACAAAACGGAGGCAGATAGGTTTTTCTCCGGGTACTCCGGTTTTCCCTGTCACAATTTCATTCCAGCAACACTCTCCACTAGCATTTCATCTGTCATTCATTTAATCATTGCCCCAGAGGAGTGCGTCAGGCTTCGGCAGCCGGCACAGTTCATATCCTCGCCGCTAGATGGGGGCTTCATTCATTCCATTCCTGACCCGGTCGGAGACTGGAAGCAGGCTGTGTATTTTCATTTCATTCAATACAAGAGTACATTGAAGACCAGTTTGATGAGAGAAACACAGGAGGACCTAGAACGATTCAAAATCCCTGAAGACGATATTAAGGACAGAAATCAATTCAGAAATAAAATCAGAAACAAGAGATTTGAACAAGTCTAAAGAAAAGAAACAATAGGGAAACAATGGGCAGAGGAAAGAAAGAAAAAAACACAGTGAATTAATGAAGAGGTTTTGGGAAGTAAAGATAATAGGAAAAGAAAATGAAGCTGTGTTTAGGTCAAGTTCGCACGCTCTCGCAAAGGGGGAAAAATCGATGATAATAATAATAATTAAAAATAGTTAATAAGTAAATAGGAGAATAAATAAATGAATTAAAATAATAAATAGTATAGCTTGTGCTTTTCAGAATTCCAGCTGCTGGGTCTAAACCAAGCGTTTTTTTAAATCATGTTTGTAGCCATACAATCATCTTCAGTTTTGAGGCAGGCCTATGTTAGAAGGAAATGGTTCTTTCTTTCTTTCTTTCTACCTCATTCGGCTCCGTGGCTAAATGTTATGCGGGCTAGGCTTTGACCCGAAGTTTCCCGGGTTCGATTCCCGGCCGAGCCATCAGGGATTTTAATCTCCTGGGGTTAATTCCCTTGGCTCGGGGACTGGGTGTATGTGACGTCTTCATCATCACTCCATCCTCATTACGACGCGCAGGTCGCTCACGGGCGTCAACTAGAAAGACCTGCACTCAGCCTCTCCGGAGGCCACACGATCATTCATTCATTCATTCATTCATTCATTCTTTCCCCCTCCAAGAACGTAAGCAAATAAACGGACCATGAATTGTGGAAATTCTTAAAAGTATTAGAGAAACACCGTGTACCCTGTGACTGAATTTTATACAGTCAGAACAGTCACATAGCTACAATCCTAGAGCTATCTTTAGACCCTGAAAAATACCTTTGTTTTTTTGTTATTTTAGAGCGGGTGTGCTTTTAGAAGACTTAATTAAAGCCTCCGCCAAGGTAATAAAACGCGTGCGCATGCCCACACATTTACACAACATGGAATTCATTGCAGAACGACTGCAATGTGTTGTTGATTTTAATGGACTAACCAACCCCAAATGCTAATAAAGGGTTCTCTTTGCTAGTGCTCACAGCAGTAGTGCAATTCGTAATTAAATACTAATATTGAGATGTTTGAGGAGGTTTTGAGCTTTGAAACTGTGCTTCTTAGAATGATTACCAGTCATTTAGATGTAGGGTACAAAATTAAAACGTTTGACGCATGTATGATTTAAACCCGTGACCTTCGGTGTTGGTCACCACATGCGTCGGACATTTTACTATAATAATATCGTATGGCCTCGGGTGCCGTGTGTAAGCTCTGATAACTGACACCCATAGGGCAGCTTGCATGTTGAATTTTATCGCTCCTTGGAGCTCTTTGTAAGTCAAGGAGGGTAGATTTTTTTAAGCGTATGGCTTTTAGTGCCGGGAGTGGCCGAGGATATGTTCGGATCGCCAGAGTTTTGTAGCTGCTTCTATACGGACACCCATTGGGTGAACTACAAGTACCGTCGCGTGTGAAGTGTTGTCTGGGGAGGAAAGTGTCAATGTAAGGACGTGGAATTGGAAGGTAGCGGTTGTGGCCTATAGTTAGGGACCAACCCCGGCATTTGCCTGGAAGGAAGATGGAGAACCACAGAAAACCATCTTCAAGGTTGCCGGCGGGGCGATTCGAACCTCCTCGCCTCCCGGATGTGAGCGACTACCTGCAGCCACGCCGTAACGACCACGGCTAACTCACCCGGTGGAGGTTAGATATCTAAGCACCTTGACATTATAGCGCTTTCTAGTAGAGTCCCGCCTCCCCAGTTGTATCCCCCACCCAATGTCAAGCTCCAGGACACTGTCCGTAGAGGAGGTAAAGGTGGGATCCCTCGCTGAGTCCATGGGAAAAGCATACCTGGAGGGTCAACTGACTACGAAAAAAAAGCCCTACGTTTTTTCGAGTGGTAGTATTTAGCACAATCGGCAAATCCACGAGTACCATATTCCACTTTGATTTCTTAGAAAGATTATCACCCTGTCGATAATGGGATTTGAATCTGCTTTGACTTACTGAAGACCACCGACAGCGCCTTGGTTTGAATTACTAGACAAATATTAGGACAGTGGTGCCCTTTCACTCTTATCCTCCGCCCCTCTTGCCATTTGAGCTACTGCAGTCAGTCCTTCCCTTGAATTCTGACCTCATCAGTTGAGTATCACTGAGTAATTTGAATAAGAGACCTCAGTTAGGGACTACAAGATTACCATCTTCTCTGTGATTTATTTGAATTATTATTAGCAGTCCTTACCTCCAGATTTTATCTTTACTGCTACTCAAATTCATAACTAGAGCTTTGTAGGTAAGAAAATTGTTTGGAAGGTCAGGCGATGCCGCTCATAATAAACTTGTTCGTACCATGTTTGGAAGGGACTGGTTACCATTTGCAGACAAATTGCCAATACCCAGAGTGGCTAGCTGTACGCCCACATGCGCCAAAGAATAGCATGTGGAGAGGACGTGAGGTCCATAGAAAGAGTACCTCATTACAAACCATACATTCACGACTGCCGATAATGTTAGTCATTATCGGGAGACAGCGCTTAAAATAAAATGCTTCTTACGAATTGGTTTTTACAACATGCCCATTCACAGAGATACCATTCAAGATGGGCTGCCTTCTGTGGTCTTGTGGTTCCAAAGGTACTGAGTTCGATTCCTTGCTCATCCAAGAAATTTAACTCTTGTCTGAGGACTGGAACGGTGTACGCTGAGCTTCGCGAGGCAGAACTGAGAAAATGTGAGTTTGATTCTCACCGAAGCCATCTTACAAGTGGTTTTTGGCATATCTGCTCCAGACTAATGCCTAGATAGTTTTGACCACGGCCGCCTCCTTCCCAATCCTCAACTGAATTAAAAATACACACACAATATTACAGATACCCCAATAATACAGGATGTCATACAAACATTATGGACAGTCCGCCTCGTTGCGTAGTGGCTAGCAATCTTGGCTGTCACCGCAAAGGCCCGGGTTTGATTTCCGGCTCTATGTCTAGAAATTTAATTCTGGTCTGAAGGCTGGAACGGAGAACACTCAACTTTGTGAGGCAAAACTGCGAAGAGACGGGTTTGATTCCCAACTCAGTCATCCCGGAAGTGGTTTTCCATAGTTTCCCCACTTCTACTCCGGGAAAATGCCAGTGAAAATGAAAATCCACAGCCTGCTTCCAGTCTCCGACCGGGTCAGGAATGGAATGAATGAAGTCCCTATCTAGCGGCGAGGATATGAACTGTGCCGGCTGCCGAGGCCTGACGCATTCCTCTGGGGCAATGATTAAATGAATGACAGATGAAATGAAATGATAGTGGAGAGTGTTGCTGGAATGCAACTTTGACAGGGAAAACCGGAGTACCCGGAGAAAAATCTGTCTGCCTCCGTTTTGTCCAGCACAGATCTCACATGGAGTGACCGGGATTTGAACCATGGACCCAGCGGTGAGAGGTCGGCGTGCTGCCGCCTAAGCCACGGAGGCTTCCCGGGAAAATGCCAGTATGGTTTCTAAATTAAGGCCACGGCCACCTCCTTCCCAATTCTCATCTGAATTACAACTACACATACTAATACAGCCGTAACAACAACAACACAGGTTATCAGACCACTTCCACACACACACACACACAAGTACACGGGGCTACATGATCAAAACCCCTAAATGAATTAACAAAAAATTCCAGTCACACCCAAGTACACTGAACTAAATGACAACGATGTCCAAGCCTCTCACAATAAACAACAATAAGATGGGAAGTTTCACGTTCACAATTTTCCCTTGTAAGCGCGCACAGCTATGAAGGAAGATACATTTTATACAGTCGAAATGCTTTTTGAGCCCAGGGATTACTTTCCGATAATTCAAAAAGAGGGGATAGCAAAAGAAGACAGGGGGAAGAGATCTATCTGGCTAGGGGACCGAAGCGGAAGTGATGTCAGGAATCTGGCTCGAACATTTTTCATGGGGAGAGGGGACTAGAAACAATATTACGATAATCTCCGTGGCTTTTCTCCATGTTCTCGCCCAATAGAATCCTGGGAGATTCCCAGCCTCTCTCGATCATCCCGTGGTGCAATCGCTAGCATTATTGTCTGTAAAATGCTTTACAAAGCATGTAGTAGAGAAAACAACACAGGCAATACGGGCGATGCACGAAATCAACTACATTAGATCACTCAACTTACAGACGGCGATGGCGCTATTTAGATTTTTTAAAATTATGCCTATTCTAACATATGTGATGGAAATCATTTGGCCGTACCTCACAGAGAAGGACCTATCCTATCTAAAAAGAATAAAAGCTCTATCCACAAAGAGAGCGATCGGAGTATCCAAGACAACAAGATCAAGACTCGTCTACATTCTAGCTCGAGAATCCTTCCTCATTGAAGACTTCAGAACACACCCGAACCTGCCCGACACCAGAGCATCAGAAAATCTAGCAACACTCGGCAAAAAAAAAAAAAAAAAAAAAGAGAAGACACCCCTTCAGAATTCTTTGGAACTGGAGCCATGATAGACCGGACATGGACAACATCCAGCTTCGAGATGAGGCACGTGTTCACAAGACTGGCAGTACAAGGTTTCCACCATCTAATTTGTACCAACACCTCATACCATGAGCTGACAGAGACATGTAAGTGCGAACTATGTGGATACATGTGTGAACGTTACCACGTACAACTCTGCACCAAAGGAACAAAAACAATTAAAGAATATGCAAACCAAGGCCCAAGCGTGCGAGTACAGTGTATATAAATGTATTATTTCTTTTCTTTGTGTATGGCTATTTGGCTGCAATAAATATATATTATTATTATTGTCTGTCCCCAGTGTTACAGGTTATCAATATGTCGTCAAGCAGTAGGCCTAGCCAAAGTATCGAATAATGTAAAGCGGGCGTTCTTAACATTTTTACTCTCACACCTCCCCTAAAAGTAAACTTAACAATCACACCCTCCACTCCCACCTTTCCCCCCACCCGCTTTTTCACCGCCACTTTGTAGGAGGCTTCATGCAGTGGCTTTTGGGAAGATACAAAACCTAACTTCGGTAATGTACCTGATGGATTGCAATCGAGCTCTCTTCTACTTAAGTGAGGGGGCTACGTGACGCAGCCGATAGAGACGCTGAGCTTTTCACTGAAAGGGAGTGGGTTCGATCCCCGCCCAGGTAGTGGATTTTAGAAACAAAACTACCACTTTCGGAAACACAAATAGCCCTGAGGTTCACTCAGCCTACACTAGAAATGAGTGTAATGGGTAATTCCTGGGAGCAAAGACGGCCGGGCATGGAGCTGACAACTCCATCCCCTCAAGTGCCGATGTCACAAAAAGTGGAAGCCTCTACCTTCCACTACTACCAGGGCCTCCATGGCCTGTACGGAGTTGGTTTTGCTTTGCTTTGCATCTGCTTAAGTGACTCCAGCGACTCTCCAGAGCTGGAGTTTCTCAGGCCTCATATTATCATTTGCAAAGAATTTTGGGCACATAAGAAACACTGTGGTTTTCAATTCCTTCACGACCAAGGTTGCATGTGAACCCATATTTAGCATATTCATGACTGTACTTCCTTTTCTTTGACACTTTTTTCTTCTTAAGAAACAGCACTGTAACTTATACTTTTGACAGTAAGTTATTGGAGATAATATTGGAACAATTTCCTACTTTAAGTAGTAAAAACAAACTGTTGATGAGTAAATTTAAAAATTAAAACCGATCTTGTAAAAATTCATTGTTACACTCATGCAGATTGTGCATTTCAATAAAGTGAAATACTAAGCATTCTTTCTTGAAGAAATCCATTGTTTTAGCTGTTTAACCTATCCCTCAGTATGCCTTCCTTCGGAGGGGAAGTAAAACCGGCGGTCCCATGTCATAGATTTATGACATGTAAAAGAACCTTCCACTAATTACACTTGTGTGAAGTTAATTATAGGTTAGATTTGATTAACGCTCTTCAGTTCCAACGTACGTCACCAGGAGCTGACTGCGGTGACATTTAGTAACCACGTTCAGAACTAGTTGTCGTTGACGGTAGCATTTTGTAGCAAAAGTAGGAACTATTAAAAATCGTTTATCTGCAGTCCTTACCTGAATCACAGATAACACACACTAATACAGTCATCACAATTAACACCGGTTATCAGACAAATTCTACACACACCCAAAGTACACGGGGCTACATGACCGCATTGTCGCAGTCCCTAAACTGAGGAACCAACCAACCTATTCAAACTATGTACCTATTTCATTAGATCTATTGTTGAGATCAGAAAAATTAGTATAAAAATAAACTCTTATAACTTTATGTTTTACGTTCTGACTGGTGTAAATTCTGAAAATGAATATTAAAAAATTATAGAGGACAGTCACATCTCCCCACTAATCTCTTTGCACCTCCCCAGGGGAGGCACACCTCACAGGTTAAAGACTGCACTGTATGAACTAAGGTTCAATAATTCTAAGTATCATAAAAAGAAGAAAGATAGAATACTTTCGCCATGTAATGCGCAATAACAAATACAACCAGTTTCAATTAATAATTCAAGGTAATATTAATGGCATTATGGGTCTGGGGACGTATATGAATATTGTGACTGAAGAACTTACCAGAGGTTTAGTTAGTTAGTTAGTTATTGTTGTTTTAAGGGTCGGAACTACGAGGTCATCTGCCCCTGAAAGCCAGTGGTTTGGACTGAACACGGTGTCACTGATTTGATTCTAGCGGCGTCTCTAACCAAATAACCTACAAATTCAGCTACACACTATCAATTGGGCCTGCCGGCTTTACTTCCCCTCTGAAGAAAGGCATACTGAAGTATTTTAACGCTCTTAAAAATCCGACGACTTCGGACGGGTTTGAGTCCGTGATCTTGGGCATAGCAGTTCAGTATGCTACCGACTACTCCACTGAAACCATGAAAACAGGAAATATGTAATGTAGAAGTTAGTTGTGCCAGTAAGTAAGCCACTTCTAGGAGATTGCTGATGTAGGAATAGGACCCATTTCTGCTTCGATTTTGCCTCATTAGGCTGAGTGTGCCGCGTTTCAACCCACGGATATCCATGATAACATCTGCTCAGCTCATGGTACTGTTCCATGAACTTCAGATGCTGTTATTGTAAAGGTCCAGCGCATGACTATTGGAGAATGTCAGAAAAAGTTTAGCGTTCACTCCCAACATAGCAAAACAGTGGTTGTTTTTCTGACAGGTTCAAGCGAACTGGAGGAGAATGACATAATAAATTAAATATGGCGCATTGAGTCATGGTGACATTTTGTGTTTAAATATGACTTCAGTTTGAGTCAGAGAACAGTGGTTTTTACATCGCCCAAGTAGATCGTGGAGGCGGTAAAGGGCTTCTTGTTTACACAGTCGTATCAAATGTCAAGTGTGTGTTGTTAATCTTCAGATCCCCAAAGGTTATCAAAACCAGGGGGACGTGGTAGACGACCACGGGACGCCAGCTGAGTCCGGCATTGTCTCCACTTACTTGTGCCGGGCTCCTCTTTGTCACCGGGCAGTAATGATTTCAGTGAATCGAGTCGAAGAAAAACCCACCGACCGTGCGCCTTTTAAGCTTACGCTGGGTACACCGTTAAAAATAGCTATATAATATGAGTGTAAGAATTGCTCAGCATGAAAAGTTCTACAAGAAAAGTCCCGGACAGCATATCTCTATCTTCAATACATCGCCCACTATAAGTATTTTTACGTTTTCATTTCCTCCAACAATCTCCGTTCAGTAAAAATTTAAAATACTAGCTTCGCAACGAGTTTACGAGCAAGCAAGCGAACTTATCACCCCAGATTCAGCCAGCATCAAACTGTCGAGTCGTGTCGAGTGAAGACTTACCGACATACTACTGGCATTGCATCAATGAATACTGGGATATAACTCATAATCGCGGGCTTCGAAACCCAGTTACCAACAGATTTACATGAACTTATCTTATTTAACGTACCAACAGGGATACTCTCCACAAAACAAAATATTTTATTCTGAGACCGCTACTTCATTGTAACTTGTCCAAAGGCGTAATATCACCACATAAACATGGCTTTATAACGTAATTATGCGCCACAATTCTGAAGTCTCTCACGAGCTAGAATAATAGTATATTGTTTACATAGCAATATAACCCATCTGTGTTTGATGTAGAATGGTTATAGCTTAATTAAAATATTTGGTTGTAATTTCAGTCATTTGTAACTGGTTAATTTGTTCAGTATAAAATAGCCGAATCGCTCGTTATGTACGTCAAACACTAGAACATACAATAAAATATATATACAACTTAACAAATTAAAAATAAGCACGCCGGCCTCTCACCGCTGGGTCCGTGGTTCAAATCCCGGTCACTCCATAAAAATAGTAATAGAAATTGCTAGCTTCGGAACGAGTTTTCATGCTAGCGAGCGAGCCTATCATCCCAGCTTCGGCCAGCATCGAACTGTCGAGTTGTGTCAAGTTATGACTTCAGAGAAGAGTATAATGTGTTTGGAGTTTTGCTGTTCACCTCAGCTTTTCTGAATGCGTCTGGGACCTGACGTCCGCGCGACATTTAAGCTTTCGCTGGGTAAACCGTTAAAGATACCCGGCGAAGCCAGGGGTGGATTGCTAGTTTACAGCAAAACAAGTCAATATGACCCCTATTATTGCATACTAGTTACATTCTAGGATCCTTGTTGAAGTTTGTTACAACTATGATAGGGAGGAACCTTAAAAGTGACAAATGGTCAAACATGAATGAATATATGAATTCTAAAATGGACCTTAAATTGTAATTAATATAGCTTGATTGGTTACATCCCCTTCAAATATTTGTGACACAGTAAAGTTAGGGTTTTATTTTCAATTTCGAGGGAGTTTCGGAGAACATGTGAGACAAGACGAGTATAATGATGGCGATCTGATCTACAAGTAAGAGTACGAGTGATATGAAACTTCCAACATATCGTCTGACGAGAAAGTGATGAGAAAGATTTGCCTGCAGCAAAACTTGTGACAGTCAGATATCAAAGAAGTAACGCTCATTCCAGAGAACTTTTGTCACTTCTACCATGTGTGGGCGTACACATACAGCGTGCCAGATACTGGTCACAATGTGACCTTAATAATAATAATAATAATAATAATAATAATAATAATAATAATAATAATAATAATAATAGTTAATGAAAGAATACTGGTCCAATAGAAAGGCTCGAGATTTCAGCACGAAAACAGCCGCCAAACAAGCCACCAAAAACATCAGACAACAGCCAAAACACAAGCACCGTGGTCCATAGGTGGCCCAAACGACCAAAGAAGAAGAAGTTATGGGTTGACCGTTCCTTTTAACTGCCTGGCGACGGACGCCGAAATGTTGGATTTTCCCCCCTGGTGGGTGACTTTTAACGTGCCTGTAAAACTGCCGACACGAACAGAAAGTGGTGGCTACGCTCGCTAAAGCGCAGCGTTAGGTCATGGCGCCAAGCTCTCTGCTAACTCAGTAGACGCGTGGGTTCGAGCTCCACGGTCGGCCGTATTTGAGATGGTTTTCCGTGGTTTCCCCATTTTCAACTCCAAGCAAATGCTGGGACGGTACCTTCTGATAGGTCACGGCCGCTTCCTTCCACATCCTTGCCCAGTTTCATTCACCATCATTATATCATCTCTCATTAACTCCTCTCGTGAGGTTGGCATCAGGAAGAGCATCTGGCCGTAAAATCCATCCGCCACAAAGACTTACACCTCATCCCCGACCCGTTGGGAAACGGGATAAGGGGTAGACATACAAAACCACCGACACGAGATTGTCGTATTTAAGCCTTTAAATGCTATTGATTTGAGCTGGGATCAAACCCATATTCTTGGGCGTTGAAGAACAATGATCAACCAGCAACGTGGCACAGCCCGCACAAATAGGAGGTTTAAAGAAATACTTTCTTAAAAATTTTGCGTTGGCAATGATCCTGATTTGAACGGAATTCTTCCAAATTTCTCGATGAAAAACCGGTCGGAAAAATCTCGATATCATCGGTTGTTGTTATTGTTGATTGATTGTGGGTATTTGCGACATCAATGTCATGTATTCCCGTGTATTTGGGTGTGTGTAATTTGTCTGATAACATGTGCATGTACCTGATGACTGCATTAGTGTGTGTATTTGTAATTCAGATGAGGATTCGGAAGGAGGCGGCCGTGCACTTACTTTAGGAATCATTCTGGCATTACCCTGGAGCAGAACTTGGAAATCACGGAAAACCAATTCCAATATGACTAAGATGGGAATCGAACCCTCCTTTTCTCAGTTTTTGCCTCACCAGGCTATGTGTATCCCGTTCTAGCCCTTGGACCAGAATTCTTTTCTTAATTACACGAGGATACATGACAATGATATCGCAAAGTCTTAAATAATCATTAACAACAATAACAACTCTCTTTCCGAGGTTGCAAACTCGTTCTGGAGATTTATGTGCACCATAAGCGTCCCCTTGATTGATATACAACCTACTGCACAGTTAAGGCAGCAAGGAAGTCGTCATCTCCTGACTTGGTATGGCCTTGGATGGAACTGGCAGCTGTTCACCCTTTATAAATGTGCCTGCCTTAGCTGGACTACGGGCTGTCATCATCCCAGGATGGAAGAAACAGAACTGACTTAATTTGCGATCCTGTATGTTGTGCCTTTCGAGAAAAAATGGGAATACTGTTTTAATTTCTCAATATTTCGAAATTATCAGTATTTTAAGAGTATGTTCTTTAACTATTTAAGAAACACAAAATACCTCATTCCTGAATATACAAGACGAGTGAGTCATAGTTGAGCAACCATTATTGTCTACTTTGTAATTTTCACGCCCATATTTAATGTCTATGCTTAAAGAAAACTGCATGGGTCCATATCTTGGTGTAGTGGCTAGCATTCTTGGCTGTCACCGTGGAGTCCCGGGTTCTGGTCTGAGGGCTGGAACGGGATACACTCAGCCTCGAGAGAGAAAATTGAGAAGAGGCGAATTCGATTCCTAACTCAGTGGTTTTCAATGGCTTCCCACTTCTACTCCAGGCAAATGCCGGTATGGCACCTAATGCAAAGCTTCCTGCCCAAATCCTCCGTCAATTCCAAATACACATACTAGTTCAGATGTCACAGTAACACAGGTTATCAGACAAATTGTATGCACACGCAAGTACACGGGGCCACATGACCACGATGTCTCAAAGCCACTAAAAGAATCAGCAGCAACAACAGAACTGTATAGGAGTTGGGCATTGAGATTATTAGAAAATAACCAGAGTACAGGCAAACAAATGTTTAATTCCTCATAAATGAACTAATACATAAATATGCATATGCTACACGTGTTAGGATTTTCAATAAGGCAGCCCTGGGTTCTGTACCTGGCCATTGTGGTGGGATTCTCGAAAGAAAAGAAATAATATTCAGTGGTTACTACAAACGAGATTTTAGTTTAAAATTCAATTTCACAAAATAGTTATACTCCCTAATATTATTAGTATTGTTTTAAATGAGACCTGCTTCGGTGGCGTAGTTGGTAGCACGCTGAACTGCTGTGCCCAAGATAGCGGGTTCAAACCCGGTCGAAGTCTTCGGATTTTTTAAGAGCTTTAAAAATCCTTCAGTATGCCTTCCTTCGGAGGGGAAGTAAAGCCGGTGGTCCCATGTCATAGATTTATGGCATGTAAAAGATCCTTTCACAGACTAAACTTGTGTAAAGCTAAATTGTTAGGTTAAATTTCGTCAGAACGCTCTCTCCAAGTTCCAACGTTCACCACTAGGTATCATTGATATCTGGTGGCGAAAGTTGGAACTACTTGAAATTGAACGGAACTTGTAGCTCACCCTAATAAGGGTGTCCGCTGGAAGCAGCTACAGACTCAGGCGAGCCGAACATGTCCTCAGACACTCCCGTCACTAAAAGCCATACGATAAATAAATAATACATTTAAATAAGACACTTTTTGGAAATCAATCAATCCCCCTGCTCAAATCTATCAGGTCACCAAGTTCGAAGAATAGGCGTTATCACTCTGAGAGTATGAAAGCAAGCGAAGTACTGGGCGTTGAATTGGTCGCACGAAAGAGCTCGGTAAAATCATAGGGTGGTGCCTTTTTTTTTAAATAAAAAGTCCCCGCCCTACCACAGCCATCTCGGTCGAACGTCTGTCATGTTCTGAAATTAAAACGACTAAGTGCTACGAAGGCACTCGAAAAAATATAACAGACGATCGAAACATGTCATCCAATTAAATCGTTTCTCCCCTCCCTTTTTTTTCATATATATTTATGAACATAAAAATTCGTCACTACAAACCAATACCGCTATATGCGTCTGAATGCCTTATCCTATCAGAGAAACGTTTGCTCGCGAATTTAGAGAGAAAAGAAAGAAAGAAAGAAAGAAAGAAAGAAAGAAAGAAAGATCCTACACACCATACTTGGCCCGGACCACGAAAATGGCATCTACATCAGAAAATCCAGGCAAGAAATATACTCAAAGATAGAGAAGATCACAGACACAATGCGAAAACGCAGAGTTTGTTTCTACGGTCATAAACGACGGATGATCGACTCCTGATGGACGAATCGTATCTTCGGTATCTTTGACTCAAAACCAAAAAACGACAATGTCATGGTACGTTAACGTCCAGAAAGATCTTAAAGAAATAGGGATACGAGCAGAAGATGCACAAGACCGAAGTCTTTATAGAGCAGCCATCAAGACGTTTGGGAATTTCCGGGACGAAAAACGGACAAATGGTGCGAAATGGACAGAAGAACGTCGTGCTAAACACAGTGAGCTCATGAAGACAATGTGGATCAAGCGAAAAATGAACAAATGTCCGAATGTAAAATGAGGCTTATCATGGTCCCTAGTTAGCCGATTAGCGAAATAGAATAAATATATATTTAATCCCGTATCTTCCAAGGTTGGCTTCACCCAAGGAGTCTGCGAGGTATCATTCCTCTACCGTCACTAGGACAGTGTCTTTGAGCTGAATACACTTTGTCAGCAGATACAACGGGGGATGGTGACAGGCCAATCACCCATGAGACCGCTAACTTGGGTCTAATGAAGGCAAGGTCAGGGAAGGGAGTCGGTCGGTGGACCTGTTAAAGAAACAGTCCCGGTATTTGGCTGAGGGTAAAAATGGGAAACCATGGAGAGTTATTTTCAGGACTGCTGGGTTGGGGTTCAAACCCACGCTCTCCCGATACCAGTGAGGCACGAGGTAGCACATTAGCACTGTTGGCAACCGCGGCCGGTACTATACATAATAAATTCTTGTAATTCTTTCGTGGTTAGAAGAGTGAGTGAATAAGTTATTCCCCGCCGTTATAATTGGTCTCTTATCGTGTTGACCGACTGAAAAGCAATTATTTCACTAGAGCTCGAAGGCAACACTGAAAAATGGCATCTATATTTCTACAATTCCTGGAAGTAAATGTGACCTGAATGAAGCAAATGACTCAATTCCGTCTAGAAAACAGGTTTTTATTTGTTCCATGAACCCCCATGATATCGGGACACCTCGTAACGTATCGGCTAGCATTCTTGGCTATCACCCCATAATTTGAGAATCGCTTCTGTAGACCATTTTCAGCTTATTCCTGTTGATAAATATGCGCTTAAGGAGAAGTAATGGGGTTCTTTTAAGAAAACATGCGGAACTGGAGTGAGTTTAAATATAGTGACACTGGTCCAGGTAGTTAATGGAACATGAACGGGTAATGGAGGTCTGCAAACCGAGCGACTTATAAGGTAAGACTAGATCAGGCGAGGTTCAACGGCATGGCGACAATAACAAGGTCAGTGCAACTGAAATCATTAGCAAGTTATGGCGGTTTATAAGCAGAGAATGGGCAAAAGGGAATACGTGAAGATAGCACAAGTATTAAGTAGATACAAATAACTGTTTGTTTTCCTAAGAATGCTGCATAAGACAGGGGTGTCCAACCCACGACACACCACGTTCCACTTGAGATTTATATCTGCTCAAACGTGTCACTCTACTTTGCTCACCCGCACTGTCCCAATGTTACCAGAAAGGATAACGAGAATGTGTGTCTATTTCATGTATACTTTAAAAAAATCTCCATGAAAAAGGGAAAATATTATTATTTAATGAAAACAAAACTATACCATTAAAACTTAAATATCTGTCAATAAATTTTATTAAAACATAACTTGATTAACAAGGACATATATTCCTCCTCTTTTCTAGTTCTTCATTGTTGAAAATCAAGGATGAGGTAGCAAGAAACGGCAGATGTTTGAGATACTGATCAGTTAGTACGTAAAACACTACGTACTTTTCACCAAGTTACTGATGGAAAAGGTTTTTTCACATGTGTATGTAGACAATCTCAAATGAAAATGTATAATAATAGTGAAAATCCACAGCCTGCTTCCAGTCTCCGACCGGGTCAGGAATGGAATGAATGAAGCCCCCATCTAGCGGCGAGGATATGAACTGTGCCGGCTGCCGAAGCCTGTCGCACTCCTCTGGGGCAATGATTAAATGAATGACAGAGGAAATGAAATGATAGTGGAGAGTGTTGCTGGAATGACATTTTGACAGGGTAAACCGGAGTATGTCTACCCCTTATTATTCCCGTTTTCCAACGGGGTCGGAGATGAGATGAGATGGAAGTCTTTGTGGCGATGGTTTTTACGGCCGGATGCCCTTCCTGACGCCAACCTCATGAGAGGAGTTAATGAGAGATGAAATGAATGATAGTGAATGAAACTGGGCAAGGATGTGGAAGGAAGCGGCCGTGGCCTGTCAGAAGGTACCGTCCCAGCATTTGCCTGGTGTTGAAAATGGGAAACCACGGAAAACCATTTCAAGGACGGCCGACGGTGGGGCTCGAACCCACGCGTCTACCGAGTCAGCAGAGAGCTAGGCCCCATGACCTAATGCTGCGCTTTAGCCAGCGTAGCCACTACTGTCGGTACAGGGTAAACCGGAGTACCCGGAGAAAAACCTGTCTGCCTCCGTTTTGTCCAGCACAGATCTCACATGGAGTTACCGGGATTTGAACCACGGACCCAGCGGTGAGAGGCCGGCGTGCTGCCGCCTAAGCCACGGAGGCTCTTATAATAATAATAATAATAATAATAATAATAATAATAATAATAATAATAATAATAATAATAATAATAATAATAATAATTTATGCTTCCTCTAGTTGAAGGCTGCCAAATTGACAAACCTTAACATACAGTTTAACACATATAATATGTAATAGGAATAAATGGATTTAAACAAAAATTAACTGTCGAGTAGAAAATTTGTGAAATACGCTAAATGCTTCAAGTATGAATAACTGTCTATCATTCAAGGATGATGTTAAGTTGCAAACGCTTATGACATTTACTAAAGTTTCAACTTAAAATTACAGGTTAATGTGTTCTAGTCTCGATATGATCGTAACTGTCAACTGTTAGTCTGAGAATATAATTACTGGAGGTCCCTAATGTGATCAAAATAGCATGGTTTATAGATTTTAGCAAATACCATTTATCAAAAGCAATAGATCCAATTACACGTGGACAATATGTCAGGTTAATATTGACTGTAAACAGAATTAGTGCATTGGGGCCATTCTAACTTACAGTGACTAACTCACTCATTGACAGGATCAATATATTTCAAGAGCATCCTATTTATCGTCATCACTGATTCCAGTGCAGCCAACCGTACGTAATTAGGTCCATTCTAACTTACAGACTAATTCACTCAGGGATGGTTTGTTGTTGTTGTTCATCCATTTAGGGGTTATGCGACATCGTGGTCGTATGCGTGTATTTGTAACCGAGTATAGGATTGGGAAGGTGGGCTTAAGTTAGGAACTATCCCAAAATTTTCCTGGAGTAGAGGTGGGGAAAGGTGAAAAACTAAAGGAAAAACTTAGGAAGCAAAATAACCAGTGATGGACGAAGCAAAGAGGATATAAAAAGTAGGTTAGTTCAGGCAAGGAAAGCATTTCTACAGAAAAGGAATCTGTTGACATCGAATATACATTTAGGTATTAGGAAGTCATTTTTGAAGGCCTTTGTCTGGAGCGTGGCGCTCTACGCAAGTGGAACTTGGACTATTGGTGCAGAAGAAAAGAGGAGAATTGAAGCGTTTGAAATGTGGTGTTACAGGAGGATGATGAAGATCATATGGTTAGATAGGGTAACAAACGAAGAGGTATTAAGACGAGTGGGAGAGGAGAGATGTTTCTGGCGACTGCTAATGAAGAGAAGAGATAGGTTGGTAGGACACATACTAAGACACCCTGGAATAGCAAGCTTAGTTATGGAAAGAAGGGTCGAGGATAAGAACTGTAGGGGTAGACCAAGGTTAGAATATGTTAAACAGATTGCCTCGGATGTAGGGTGTGGTAGCTATGTAGAGATGAAACGATTAGCTCAGGACAGGGAGATGGTTAGCTGCATCAAACCAGTCAAAAGACTGAAGACTCAAACGACAAACAACATAGGTGGGAAACTTCGGAGGTGGGATTATAACCCACTTCTTCTCAGTTCTCCCTCACGAGGCTGAGTGCATCCCATTCCATCCCACAGACCAGAATTAAATTTCTTGTCACTAAAGGCTGGATAATGAACCCGAATCACAGAGGGAGTCTGCCAAGAATGCTAGACACTGTGCCACGAGATGGACTAATTCAAACAGATACTGCATCAATACTTATTTCATGAGCACCGCCATCACTAGGCTCTGCCAAGAAATTTTAATTCTGGTGTGAGGGCTGGGACGGGGCGCACTCTGCCTCGTGAGGCAAAACTGAGAAGAGGAGGGTTCGATTCCCAACTCGGTCATTCTGGAAGTGGTTTTCCCCACTTCTACCCCAGGAAAATGCTGGAATGATTCTTAACTTGGGCCCCGGTTGCCTACTATCCAGCCATATTCCCAAATTACAAATACACACACACTAGTACAGTCATTACAATAACACAGGTTATCAACGATCTGTTACGTTGATTTCTTGAAGGTCATTTTCAATTTCTATTAACACATTGTTCTTAACTTTTAATGAGGCGGCATGATTAAATATCCTTTTAGTAAGTCTTTCATTGTCCATTATTTGGAATATGTCCATAAAATTTCAATCGTATTTTTCTAATATTGTGTGATATTTTCTCGGATTGTTGGTATAACTCGTGAGACCTCCTTTTCTTCCTATGTACACTGGGTCCAAGATTTTCGTAAGGATTTTCCTTTCTTGTTTTTGTTATATTATTATTATTATTATTATTATTGCAGTAACAAGTAATTTTGAAAGTCAGGAGAAAGGCGGAATAATTGTGTTGGTCTCTGGCGCTACATCATCATCATACAGTATATACAGTATAGGACGCTAAGGTGTATGGTATATAGGCTTTCACGGCCAGTGAATTAAAACTCAGTAATATTTTCTAGGTTGTGCAATATCCGGGCACGGACACCAAGAGCTCGCTGATGAGCCAGCTTGGTGTTCCTAGGCGAAACACCACACAAGACACGGCATAAACCTAGAAAAAATTGCCGAATTTTTATTCACTGGCCGTGAAAGCCAATATACCATGTTTGGAAGCCTTCATAGGGAGGTTAAGGCGGCTTGAGCTTTAAGCTCTCACAGTAAAGAGTCGCAGGTGCGCTTCATAAAAAGGGAGGCAGCGCGCAGTTCCCTATTCCTGTGGGGGTCCGGGCACGGACATCAAGAGCCAGCTGATGAGCCAATAGTTGGCTACAGGAAAAATAATGCATTTCTTGAAAATTCAATGGACATATATTTATTTGCTTATGCGTGTAAACACGTAAACAAGACGATAGCCCCTGCCAGAACTGTGTCGCGACCAGCCCGCTTAACAGTTAAGCCGGGCGGGTAGTTTAACACAAGCGAGAGTTCTCGCACAGACCTTCTAATATTCCAAAATAGGTAGACTTCTCTCCACGGCACGCGTAGGTGTTGAGCGACTCAGACCGTGGTAATCGTATTCCTACATTTCGAAATTAAATGCTGGCTAAAGGAAGAAAGAGTTTCCACACTCACCTCTAAACGAATCTAACCTATATACTCACAAAGGAGCTTATAAAATAAACCGAAATAAAATTACGATACCTGACTCTGTAGACTCTGAAGCCACCGATCATCCGTTAACAAAGGGAAATGTTCGGCGCAGATACAGGCTTGCCATCTATCACGTCGTAATATTTCTGGTCCACTAAACGGAACTGACAATGAAGAATGAGCCCAAAAATAAGTTACTACCTCATAATTTATTGACTTTAAAGATTAATAACCATTTTAATTCAATATAGATACCCTGACCTACGTGAAGTGGTATTACGATGCACACTGTGAACGTAGTTTTTAGCGGTGGTATTTGTTTTACCTCGTTGCCACTTCGGAGTTGCCGAAATAATTCCGACATCCACTATTCGTCCAAATAAAAATGAATAAAAATAATAAATAAAGGAGTAAATAAGGAAATGAAAAATCAAATAGTAATAAGAAATTAAAAATTAATAAATTGGAATTAAAAAAATAAAAGTTGAAAATAATAAAAATATAGAAAAATCAAATGAAAAAGGCGTATAATTTAAACTTTTACGTAATTCATCCATCAATACGGATATTTAAAACATTTGTACTATCAATGGCAAATGTATTTGCATTCTATAATAAATAATACTGTATATTGGTTTACATCCCTTTATGTTTGACCCTGACTATTATATGTTGGAAAACTGTACTATAATGAGGCTCATTATAACACTATTTTTCATTATGAAACAGTTTCTCCCACCAATCAGAGCTCAAGAAACAGTTGTTTGACCAATAGGTAATTAGATGCGCTGAGTTCCACGGCCTTCTAATTTAAATTTCACTGCCTGGCCTAGTGTCATAGTAGGGTAATCGAGGAGGTCATGGTCAAATACAAGGCATGCGCTTTGTTCAGTACATAAAACTGGCGAAATCTCGACAGATATTTATGAATTATGTTCGAACATAAAATAGTTATAATAATTATCGTCGAACATAAACAGTCGTATGCAACACGCCTATAATGGTAATTAAGACACTCGCATGGAAATTATAAAACTCGCATATAGGCTCGTTGCATAATGTAGTATTGTATTACAATATAGTGGTTTTAGAGACGCCAGAGTGCACCATTTTGACCTGCAGTGGATCTTAAAAGTGCCATTAAATATATCTCAACACCTAGCGCTGGCGCAGTCACTACAATTATTGGCTGTCAACCCTGAGGTTAGGATTCGATTCCCGACTCTGTCAACAAGTTTGACTTTGGTACGGGGTACACTCAGCCTCGATGTTATGCATCTTAAACAACAATGATTATTATGTAACGCCACTTAGGGCGTTATCGTGTGGGCTACGTGTCCTCCGCAATCCGCAGGCTATGAGTCAAGGAGCAGTCTTCCTTGGGTTCGCACGGCCCTCTGGGTATGAGCGCAGGGTTGGTGTGGTACTACAGCGTTGTGTGTACTAGTTGATTGTTGTTGTTGATACATTTAGGAGCATTGCGACACCGTGGTCATGTTGCCCCGTGCCCTGGGATATGTGTATAGCAGGCATTCTCAACCAGGTGCTTGCGAGTACAAGCTACCATGATTCTTTTTTCAATTCAAATTCTGTTGCACGAGCCGGAATAATCGTGTGTTCATTAGAAGTTTTGACAGTCAAAAAATTATCATATTGTGAAATAGTATTTTTAATTCACAGTGAAAATAATTGGACTTCCCTGTTTTATGAGTAACACGAGAGGTGCTGAAACTCAGCAATTATTCTAGGTTTGTGCCGTGTCTTGTGTGGGGTTTCGCCTAGGACACCAAGCTGACTCATCAGCGGGCTCTTGGTGTCCCCGTCCGGACCCCCACAGGAGTAGCGAACTGTGCACTACCTCTCTTCTTCTGAAACGCACGTGGGTTTCTTAACTGCGAGAGCTGAACGCTCAAGCAGCCTCTCACCTCCCTATAAATGCGCGGACACCAAGAGCCCACTGATGGACCAGCGTGGTGATTCTAGGCGAAACCCCAAACAAGACACGTTATGAACCTACAACAATTGCTGAGTATTAATTCACTGGCCGTGAAAGCCAATATGCCATCTATTACGAGAGATGATTATTCGACTCGACTGTCCACACGTTACTGTATCTAATGCCAGCTTCCGTGGCGTAGTTGGTAGCATACTGAACTTCTGTGGCCATGATACCGGGTTCAAACCCGGGCGAAGTCGTCAGATTTTTAAGAGCGTTAAAATCCTTCAGTATGCCTTCCTTCAGCGGGGAAGTAAAGCCGGCGGTCCCATGTCATAGATTTATGGTACGTAAAGGATCCTTCCACAGACTAAACTTGTGTGAAGCTAAATTTCTAGGTTAGAATTCGTTGCAACGCTCTATCAAAGTTCCAACATTCACCGCTAGGTATCAGTGACATCTGATAGCGAAAGTTGGAACTACCTGAAATTGAACGGAAATTTTAGCTCACCCTATGAGTGTACGGTTGAAGCAGCTACAGCCTCTGGCCAGCCGAACATGTCCTTGGACACTCCCAGTACTAAAAGCCATACGATAAATAAATAACTGTATCTAATCTTCATGAGTCATGCAAGCAATTGCAGCATGCCTGGTGAGCGGTGATTCACTAGCTATTTCCGCACTTTTGACGGAGAAATAAATTGTAAAAGGAAAGAGGGACGCATGCTTGCTTCTTTATTATTATATATATTATTATATTCCATTGAATGTTGCTTGAGCACTCGGTAAGGCATGAGGGAGGTACCTACAGTCTGGAAAATATCTGATAACCTGTGCCATTCTCACGGCCGTAGTAGTGTATGTATTTGTAATTAGTGTTAGGATGTGGATTGGAGTCGGCCGTGGCCTCAATTTAGGTACCATCCCAGCATTTACCTTTAGTAGAAGTGGGAAAGCACGTCTAGGAAATCTGAGGTCAGTGTCATAACTTCTGACTGCAGTTTCTCATTTTAGTCCGGGAACATGACTTACCGTACCGCTAAACAATTAAACTAAAATGTTAACTGTGATAGTTGGTGCCTCTAACACACACTGGATGATTGATGTTCAAGGGGCTGATCACGGTATATTAGATACGAAATCGATTTGGTCCCGCACGCAAACAGGCTTTGTAGGCTGCATGATCGAGTGCTAATCGCTGTTACAATGAAGCTATTATATGGGTTGAAAAATAGTAAACAGTAATAATAATAATAATAATAATAATAATAATGACAATGTTATTGATTTAACGTCCCATTTAACTACTGCGAGCGGCTTCGGTGGCGTAGTTGGTAGCATGCCCAAGATCGCGAGTTCAAACCAGGCTGAAGTTGTCGGATATTTTAACAGTGTTAAAAATCCCTCAGTATTCTTTCCTTCGGAGAGGAAGTAAAACCGGCGGTCCCATGTCATAGATTTATGGCATGAAAAAGAACCTTCCATTAACTACTCTTGTGGAAGCAAAAATTGTAGGTTAGTTTGATAACGCTATATTAGTTCCAACGTTCGCCGCCAGGTGCTGATTGAGATGGCATTTAGTAGCCTCGACCACAGCTAGGTGTTGTGGACGGTAGTTTTTGGTAGCAAAAGTAGGAACTACTTGAAAAAATTAATCGTCTGCAGTCCTTCTACCTGAATCACAGATAACACACACTAATACAGCCATCACAATTAACACCGGTTATCAGACAAACTCTACACACACCCAAAGTACATGGGGCTACATGACCGCGTTGTTGCAGCCCCTAAACTAAGGAACCAAATAACTACTGCGGCTTTTCGAGACACTGTGGTACAGGAAATTTGCCCCGAAAGGGATCTTTAACGTGCCAGTTAATCTACAATCTCGTATTTGCGCACCTTGAAATGACAACTGACTGCGCCGTAATATGATCCTGAAACCTTGGGAGCAGCAGGCGAGAACGTTGCCGCTGAGCCACGTAGCCAGTCTAAAGAATAATATTACTACATGATATTCCGTTTTGGAATTCATGAGAGTTTGCTCTTTCATCACCAGTTAGTGTTACGTGTACATATGCAAAGCCCTTGGAGCATTGGAGTATTGTCTGCGTGCCAGGAGAAGTCAGTTCGATACGCTGCAAAGGGGGAGCAGGGGTTTGGTTGTGCGCATGCGCGGTCTGTCTATCCCTAACCTAAATGTATCGACAGTCAGTTACTGCGTACTCCCACATTGAGCTTGTTGGTCATCCAGCTTTAAGTTGTTATTTCAGTTGAAGGGCTTGCAGACATCGTGGTCATTTAACCCTGTGTACTTGGGTGTGTGTAGGCCTATATAATACCAGGTGAATCAACTGCCCCTAATAATATTGTTTTATGCAGCCCAACTAGCGTTGTTATCAGGAAGGTCGATATTTCTCTGCTTACATCCCGTGTGGTACTAATGCACAGCAAGCATGTTTTGCAAACGATACTGAACACTATTATTTTTACCTCGATGTGACTACAGACTAATACAAGGGAGAATTATTATGGCCAATGGCCATAGCTGGGTATTTTTAATTGAACGCCCGAGGGCTCCCAACAAGTTCAATTTCAAGTAGTTCCATATTTGGCTACCAGATGTTACTGTCAGTAACACCTAGCGGCGAACGTTGGAACTTGATAGAGCGTTTCTAACCAGCCAAATACAGTACAACCTACAAATTTTGCTACACACCACCAATTGCAGTGGTAGATTCGTTTACATGCGATAAATCTATGACATGGGCCCACCGGGTTTACTTCTCCTCCGAAGGAAAACATACTGAAGGATTTGAACGCTCTTAAAAAATCCGACGATTTCGGCCGGGATTGAACTCGCCATCTTGGGCATAGCAGTTCAGCATGCTACCGACTACGTCACCGAAGCCGCTAAAAGGTTTATTATGCTGATCAAACCCCAAAATAGGCAACGGGTGAGTTAGCCGTGGTCGTTACGGCGTGACTGCTGGCAGTCGCTCACATCCGGGAGGCGAGGAGGTTCGAATCCTCCCGCCGGCAACCCTGAATATGGTCTTCTGTGGTTTCCCATCTTCCTTCCAGGCAAATGCCGGGTTTGTTCCCAAACTATAGGCCACAGCCGCTACCTTCCAACTCCTCGTCCTTACATTCCCACTTTCCTACCCAACGGTACTTGTAGCTCACCCATTGGGAGTCCGTCTCGAAGCAGCTACAAACCTGGCGAGCCGAACATGTCCTCGGACACTCCCGGCACTAAAATCCATACGCTAAAAAAAAACATCTTGGACAACTGTTTACAAAGGAATCTTTCCTTCACACATCCACCCTTCTCCAATATTTAACGCAGGACGGCGCCCAAGGTATGTTCATGTATCATCGAGGTTTCTATCTGGAGTATGTAGGGCGTGGTGGCGCAGCGGTCCAGCTGTTGGCCTCTCACCAAGGTGGACCAAGTTCGATTCCCGGTCAATGCATGTGAGATTTTCGAAGTGAAATGCCATGTCCTGTGGTTCGGATTCCTCGTAAAAAGAGGTCCCGTGGCTCATGATCGCATGATTAACGGTCACCTAAAACTAAAAGCTTCTTCTATATGGAGTATCTCAACTTAAGATCAGCATACTTCAATCATAGTGTTGCCATTCCGTGCGTACTTGAGGCGATGCAGAGTAACATATTGGGTACTGCGAAGGTCATCTCCAGTAACACGTGCGGATAACCGTAGATCAACAAGAGCTAGATATAGGCACAACGCTGGACAGGGCTGCCTATTTGGGAGCGCTCCGCCAGGCGACACCTACATTCACTGAGTTACAATCAACACTACCAGTGGTACTGGTACTGATTCATCAGAATCAATGCTACTTTCGAGGAGAAGGGATACTTGTAAACGTTAGTAATTAGTGTTCTGGGTGTGACTCAACAGGGCATCCAACACTCACACGACAGGTCCGCCTAGTTGCGTAGTGGCTAGCACTCTTAGCTGTCACCTCGGAGGCCTGGATTTGATCCCTGGCTCTGCCAAGATATTTAATTCAGTTCTTAGGTACACTCAGCCTCGTGAGGCAAATCAGAGAAGAGGTGGGTTCGATACCCACCTCAGCCATCCTGGAAGTGATTTTCCGTGGTTTTCCCACTTCTACTCCAGGCGAATACCAGGATGGTTCCTAAATTAAGGTCACGGCCGCCTCCTTCGAATCCATCACAATAACACAAGTAATCAGATAAATCCCACACACAACCAAGTACACAGGGCTGCGTGACCACGATGTCGCAAAGCCCCTAAACGAATCAACAACAACAACTTATAGGACAAAAATGTCCGGGTCCCGTGGTGAATAGTTAGCGCGCTAGGCTTTGGTCAGGAGGGTCCCGGGCTAGAATCCCGGTTGGGTCATCGGGGATTTTAATCTCCTGGGGTTTTATGTCTACCGGCAAGATTGGAGGTTGAAATAAAAATGCCCTCATAACGTAACAGAAATTTACGGGTGACTTTGAAATATAAATCCGTTGAAATAATATTTATATGAAGCACTATACAAAACTGTCATTCTTCTTAAATTGCAGAGGCAGATAACCTCACCATTCCGCCCCTTGAAACAACAACAATGATCTTCTTCTTCTTCGATCACGTTTTGTACCATGACCAAGCCAATGGTGGGGTTTTACTGATTTAAGTATTGACAGTTTATTTTGAGAAATACAAATATGAATACAGCGTAAAGGCATTTCTAGACATAATAAGAATCGATCTCAAGTACGGGTGTCTCAATACGTAACCCTAGACAACAATAGAATCCTTTAAACGTTCACCTTGCAGGTCTAATACTGTGCAGAATGCTCTGGAACCATTTTCAGTGTTAATTATTTATTAATTGGTTACTTTCTTTCAGTCGTATTTTGTCAAATTTACCCCCCACCCCCTTGAAATATCTGTTGAATTCACTAATAGAAAGATCAGAATGACAGAAGCAATAAGTTGCTTACTAATCCTTCAATTTGAAATTCTGAAAAAAATATAAACGTCCAAATTTAACCAATATATTTGATAATTCTATGCCACAGAATTTCAATCCTACAGTCTTTGAAGAATTTGCTAAAATCTTCAAATTTGTACTTCAGGATTTGGAGCGCGAACTTAAATTTCTTTACTATTGAGTCAGTGATCTCATCGAGGTCCCACCTGCTGCTTGCCGTCAAGGCCTCCTTCAGTGTGGTCGCATGTCGGGATGAGCTAATTCTCGGCCCTCTATGCCTCCACTCATGACGTAATATGCGAGTCGCGAGTCTTATCTCTACAGCGGAACTTCTTCGCCAGCTGAATATTAATCATGGTCCCCATTTTAAAGCCTTCGTTACGGGATGCTAGGAAATGCAGATTTTCATCTTGTTCATTAATTATAAAGATAGAAAAATATGCCAAGGAGTAGAACGGTGGAAGCTAGAAACACCATCACCAAATGCCATACTACGTTTACTAGCATGACTCCAGAAGGAATTTAATCAGAACTTCTACTTATTACGAAATTACAGATGTTCGGTATATGGTTTTCTTTAACAGTATGTGGCTTTCGGAGAGGCCTAGTCCAGGCCTTTCGAGTTTAAAACTTGAGTGTTGTGATGAATATGAAACAATTGATGCAAACGTCTTAAATACCCGTCTCCGAGCTATGGATATTAACTATACAAAGTTAATATTCCACGACCTAGCTAGTATCGAATCCGGGACCCTTAATTCTAAATAGAAGCGTGCTATCCACTTAGCCATGAAAACGGACGGTATGTGGTGATATCGTCCAATTCAAGGTGTGATGAAATGCTAAATAGATAGTTGCTATTGCTTCATTTGAGGGGTTTTGGACATCGTGGTAATTTAGCCCCGTGAAGGTGGGTCGATGAGTAAGTAGGATTTTGTTTGACAACCAGTGTTTTTGTGGTGACTAGTGTGTGTAATTGTAATTCATGCAGGGATTGGAAACAAGGTGGCCGTAGCCTTAACTTAGTAACCATCCCGGCATTTGCCTGGAGTAGAAATGGGAAACGACGGAAAACCAATTCTAGGAACGCTGACGTTGGAATCGAACCCACTTCTACTCAGATTTTCTCACGAGGCAGAGTATACTCCGTTCTAGTTCTCAGACCAGAATTGAATGTCTTAGCAGAGCCGGGAATAGAACTCAGACCCTCGAAATGACAGTTAAGAATGCAGGCCGCAACAACACGAGGTGAAGCGACGTTCTTATTGACTCTTCCATCTGACAGTGACCTACTGAGTGACCTGTGACAGAGATTTAATAAATTCATTTTGGTGTTGTAATTAGAGAGATCTTTTACGAGCTGATATCAAGGATCAGACTTTCTTAGCCGGGAATCGGAAAAGTTCGAAGACCCGAGGCTCCTAGCCCAAACCTAGACCCAGTCACACTCACGGTTGGTAAGTGGTTATCGTGTCGGACAACCAACTCCCCAAGCTTGCAGGTTCGCTCCTGGCCGTGGTAAGGGATTTTTGAATGGCGGCAAGAATCACGACATGCATGTGATACAATGTTGGCATGTTAAAGAACCCATTTGAATTCAGTAGGCCGTGTTCATAATGGCAACATTAATCTCGGGACTTTCCGCCAACACAAAAGTTCCTCCTTTCTCTACTAGAAAGCGCTATAGTGTCAAGGAGTGAACCATGTGTTATTTCCCCGTACAAATACAAACCGATATAAAATAAGTGAATTAATTTACGTATGTAACAGTCATACAGCGTAACTTATTGATGTATAAGGATTACAATGCGACCAAGAACTAAATTTTCCGACCACCCCCGAGCCGAGAAAACGTTACCTTACAAAATTGATAACAACTTATTTTCTTGGACACATAAAAGTTTGAAATTAATAAACCAGTTATACAACATTCCAATGTATATTGTGTTAAAATTTGGATTCGGTCTGATGACGGGCTTTTGAGATAATAATTCTTAAATGTGACGCATGTTTGAAACACACTTAAAAACGGGCACTTTTTATGTTCCAACTGCGATAAAATATAAATTAAAACTTCTAAACTTACATGAACTAACGTAAAATAGAACGACGAAAATGATGATGTTATTGGATTTTATGTAGATCTATTGGTTACTTCACAAACAACCTTCAAACTCGAGTGCACATAATATTTTGGTCGACAGTAGTCTATTGATTAATTATATGAAATACTTTCAGCGCCTTGCAAATCATTTCTACAGTGTTAAGTCACAAAGTAAATGTTGGAAAACTGCCATCGAGTCTTAATAATTTGCACACCTGTGTATTATTATTATTATTATTATTATTATTATTATTATTATTATTATTATTATCATCACTTCATTACGGTCGGCAAAATGCGTATTTTTATTATTATTTATTTATCGTATTGCTTTTAGTACCGGGAGTGTCCGAGGACATGTTCGGCTCACCAGAGGCTGTAACTGCTTCAAGCAGACACCCATAGGGTGAGCTACAAGTTCCGTTCAATTTTAAGTAGTTCCTACCTTCGCTACCAGATGTCACTGATTCCTAGTGGTGAACGTTGGAAGTTTGATGGAGCGTTTCATCAAAATCTAAAATATAAATTTAGCTTCACACAAGTTTAGTCTGTGGAAGGATCTTTTACATGCCATAAATCTATGACATGGGACCGCCGGCTTTACTTCCCGTCTGAAGGAACAACTACACGGGTCTGATGACTAAGATGTCCCAAACCCCTTAAATTAGTTAACAACAACTGCAAATAAACGGAAATTTGTTAATAACTGTGGAGACCATACCAAGCACTATAATATTGCTAAATAATTAAAACTCTATTAATATTAAATATTATACAATAGAAAACTTTGAGCAGACGTCATCGACACACACTGATTGTTGAATAAGTGACGTCAGCAAGCTGACAGGGGCATGATTGAGTGGAGAAAAGAGTTTCTTTCCTCCATTTCTGCTTCATGTGTTGCGGGTAGTATTTCAAATCACATCACGTGACGTAATGCAGTTCCAAAATCCGTCCACTTCAGGCTTAGATTTTTTAAAGCAGTCATTCGATTTTTTAAAAGTTAATTTGGTAACCCTGTGTACAACTCGAACGCAGCTGGAGTGGGATTAAAACAAGCGCTCATCCAAAGTTCTCCCCTGGGTGTTTTCATTCTCTTATCCACGGCATACACTTCCCACGCCGTCCAACCTCTTGTATAAATAATATTGGATGGATTATCTCCTATGTAGATAATGGACTGACTGAAGAATATGGGTGACCACGCCAGTCGTATCTGCGGAAGTAAACACCTGGAGCCATAATTCCCCTTCCAGTTATAAGCCCTACAGACTTGAATAGAGACATATTTGCTACTTGCGTGGGACTATCATCTCAGTAAATCTTTCAATATGAAGCAAAAACATTAACTATGATGGAAAATGTATTTAATAGACGTATTAACGTACTGTATGTGAAGCCTCCGTGGCTTAGGCGGCAGCACGCCGGCCTCTCACCGCTGGGTCCGTGGTTCAAATCCCGGTCACTCCATGTGAGATCTGTGCTGGACAAAACGGAGGCAGACAGGTTTTTCTCCGGGTACTCCGGTTTTCCCTGTCAAAATTTCATTCCAGCAACACTCTCCACTATCATTTCATTTCATCTGTCATTCATTTAATCATTGCCCCAGAGGAGGGCGTCAGGCCTCGGCAGCCGGCACAGTTCATATCCTCGCCGCTAGATAGGGGCTTCATTCATTCCATTCCTGACCCGGTCGGAGACTGGAAGCAGGCTGTGGATTTTCATTTCATTAACGTACTGTATGTATTACTGTAATTAAGTTTATAAAGATACATCTGTAAATACTATAATGCTTAATGAAACATGTTTTCAGTATGGGTTGTATTAAGATAATAGTACTAAAAGGGTTATTTTCAATGAAAATTAATATAATAAAATTCAACTCCAAAATATCCAATTTAGAATACGCAAGTCTAGAATATCCATTTTTCGCAAGCTCATAGTTACGTGTTGTTTGTTCATCTATGCATACGAGGTCACCTATACGTTGCTACAAGAACACTAACTCTTAGTTACGTGCTGTTTGTTCATCTTAGCATACTAGATCAGTAGAATCATCTATACGTTGCTACAAGAACACTAACTCTTAGTTACGTGCTGTGTGTTCATCTTAGCATACCAGATCAGTAGAATCATCTATACGTTGATAAAAGAACACGAGCTCTTAGTTATGTGGCGTTTGTTCATCTTAGCATACTAGGTCAGTAGCATCATCTAGACGTTCCTACAAGAACGCAAGCCCTTAGTTAAGAGTTGTTTGTTCATCTATGATTAGCCCACTCGGTTAGTAGCACACACCTACACGTTGCTACATGAACGCAAGCCCTTAGATGCGTATTGCTTGTTTCGTTTCGAATTTATTTGTTTAGTATAATGCACGCCGAAAAGTGTAATCATTATCGCGAACGGAAACGCGTGGAGAAGGAGGAGAATAAGTTCCAGAAATTTGCCCTCGACACGCCTTTCCCCTCTACAAATACCGATGAAAAAAGTAGACTACAAAGCGTTTCACGGATTCAAATAAGCTCTCAAGTCAGTAATTTGTAAATTATTCTAAGCTTTTCTATGAATCGGAGAAAATGTACATTTTTTAAATCTAATACATGAAAAATGGGACTAAACATGCTGTATTTTCTTAAATGTTCATGTATGAGAAAAACTTTGTCAAACTTAACATTAAGCATGCAAAGGAATTCCAAATAATCAAAAATCGATTACCATTTACAGTGAATATAAAATAGCCTATATGGACCATATGTTAAGTGTTACTTTTAATTGCTGTGATTTTAGGAACACCGATTTATTTGAAGTTTTGCTCTAAAAGCGTTCACCGGTCACTCACATTTAAATACATTTAAAAATGAAAATCGAATGCATGGAGATGCGACCCACATCCTTGGGTACAATGCCCCATTCGGCCACACAGCCAACTATTCCCTTTTAATATTTCAGTAATTAGCGTTCAAAATTCATTTTTAAAAATTCTACAGTTTGCACCACAAAATCACAGGTAGGCCTAGTTATAAAAATTATTTTGTCAATACATACCAAACCTGCAAAAGAAAGTTATTGTTAATCAACATTATTACTAACACAGACACATCTAGAGTACAATGTTATACTTGTATAAATTGTGAAATATAGGCTACAAATTTTACGAACAGAGGTCGTGTTGTGTACATCAAGAACAAGCAACCAAGAGTGTCTGATCGCGATAGCTCAGTTAGATAGAGCATCATACTAAAAATACGAAAGTTCCAGGTTTGAGTCCTGTTCGTGACAGACATTATAACTCTCTAGTTGACTTGATGGCTTGAGTAGGACTGCATTACCTTCAAATAGCTGAAAAACCTCGTTTTGTATTCAACTGGTTGAGAAAATACAACAATTTGGAGTGCAATTTCATAATATTGTCTTATTTCTAATAATTTTGCTCTGCCAGGAAAAGTTTCCAATATTAATTGCGTACTTTTCTATTTATATCTTACTGGGAAACACCAATCACCATCCTTGTGGCGCAGTGGCTTGCATTATTGGCTGACTCCCCCTAATGTCCGTGTTCGGTTCAGGATGGCAGAAGTGGTAATGGAACGTACCTCTTCTCAGTTATACCTCGCGAGGCTGAGCGTACCTCTTTCTAGCTCTCAGGCCAGAATTAGGCTACCGCAAATTTATTGGCACAGCCGGGAATTCAATCAGGAACTCAGGGGTGACAGTTAAGAATCCTAGTGACTTAGCCACGTTGTTGACTTCGAGACTTTGGCCCCAACTTTGACATTGCAACATAAAGAGGTGTGCAAATTATTAGACCAAATTAATGGATTGAAATCGGACACAATTTTGCATTCGAAATCATTTTATTATAATTTTACTACCCTAATTTGTGTTATATTCTCCCCTATGGACTTAGGACATTTCCCATAAGGAATTGCGTGGAGAAATGTTCAAAATTGGAGATTCTGAGGGATACCTGAGCAAGGTCAGTTTTCTCCTTTTTCATTGACTTTGGAATGTACCTTCTAGATCAGGTGATTTTAGTCCATGGTCCTCGAATCTTTGAATAGTTCGAAAGCAGACCAACAGTAATAAAATACTTTGAATCATTCTGCCCTAAATTCGCTAGAAAACTAGAATAATGTAATGGAAAGAAAACAGAACGTCTGACATTCTAAATTAGTAAGGACTCTCAATCAGTGGAAATTCTAAAGAAATCATTTTACTGCCAGTTTTCTAACAGAACGTTTAATTTACACTATTGTTTAATCATTTGAAAAAAAAATGCCACGCAAACTTTTTTACTGCAAAAAGTCATAAAAAGGAAAATTAAATGTTGGAATACTAGCATCGTGTCTAATAATTTGCACGCCTCTGTATATTTTACCGAATGACTATGATATCGGCAGAGAGAGAACAGCGCATGACCTAGCCAAGTAGTTCAACGGACGGCACGCCCATTTCTGCTGACTAGCAAACAAAACATTTTATGAAGTGAGTTATTGTTTC
The DNA here is from genome assembly GCA_946902985.2 of Meconema thalassinum. Lineage (NCBI taxonomy): Eukaryota > Metazoa > Arthropoda > Insecta > Orthoptera > Tettigoniidae > Meconema > Meconema thalassinum. Next base: position 106,323,381 of record OX336394.1, on the reverse strand, counting down.
ATTTAAGGGGTTTGGCATAGTATTCATATAGTCACTTCTACTTGCATGGGTGTGGAATGTTTGTGTGATAACCTGTGTTACTGAGATGACTATATTAATGTGTATTACGGTGTTTGAAGCCATTTTTCAGTGTTGCCTTGGTAAACAAAAAGTTTGATGCTTTTCTGTCGATCTACACGATTGTACCCAGATGAGATGAGTTATCTCCTAATCTTGAAAGAAAACATGGATTAATAAATACACTTGGATGACCAGTTTCAATCGTCAAGCGATCATCATCAGATCGATTACACTGGCTATAAAATATATGTCTGAAAATATGGGTGAAAATATTTACAATATACAATATTTGCTAGTTGTGGTCTATGTGATGTATTGTTGAGATACTGGAAACATCACATAGACCACAACTAGCAAATACTGACGAGTTGCGTTATCTCAACTAATACTGCAACTAAATAAGTGTATATATTGTAAATATGTTCACCCATATTTTCAGACATAGATTTTCTAGCCTAAGTGTAATTGATCCGATGATGATCACTTGACAATCGAAACTGGTCATCCAAGTGTATTTATTAATCCATGTATTTTTTCCAGGATTTGGGAATAACCCATCTCATTTGGATACAATCGTGTTCACCGACTGAAAAGCATCAAACTTTTTGTATATTAATGTGTGTATTTGTAATTGAGGCTTGGTTTCGGATGCCAAAAGCTTAAGCTAGGAACCATCCCTGTATACACCTGAAGTTTAAGTCGAAAAGCATTCAAAAGCAATTTTAGGAAGGATGAGGTGCAAATCAGACCCAGCCCTTCATCGTTTTGCCTCACGAAGCTGAGTGTACCCCCTTTCCATCCCTCTGACCAACAATATGTCAAGAAATAAAAAAAATCATTCTGGTCTGAGTGCTGCAATGGAGTGCACATAGCCTCGTGGGGCAAAACTGAGAAGGGGTTGGTTCTATTCCCACCTAGAAGTAGTTTTCCGTGGTAGCCCATTTTTCTCGAGGCAAATGCTGGGATCGTTTTTTAACAAAGCCATAGTCATTTCCATCCCAGTTCACGCCTCGATTACAAATACACACAGTAGTACAGCTATCACAATGACATAGATTAAATCAGACAAATTGTGCACACACCCAAGCACACAGGGTTATATGACCACGATGCCCAAGCCCTTCAACTGGAACAACTAAGAAAATCCAAATACTTCCAGAAAAAGATACTTCCACTTCATTCAAATTGTTCATTTAATTTGAAGTGATTTTCATGTAATTTGGCTGGATTGGATAGTAGACGTTGTTGTTGTTTCAAGTAGTACAGTGAGTGTCCTCCCTATAGAAAGGAGCCTCGCAGAGGCCGTGCCATGGACAGGTCGCAATGAATCACTGTATGAACCGATTTCAACAGCGGGTCGGGAAGCCTTGGATGCGTTCTTGTAATTTATTACATACGCAGCTGGTAAGATCCCTTAGTTGTGATCATTAAAACTTGCTGTGAAATACTGTAGCCTACCTCGTATCACGTGAACATGGTTAGGTATAGAACAAAACATTGACATTTCCTACTGGAAACTTATCTTCTCAAGAAGAAGTCTTCCAGTAAATGTGTTGGTAAGTTTCAGTAGCGTGCAATTTTTACTTGTGGGGGTAACATTAAACAAATGGTATACAGAAACAATCCACGTACTCTGGCGGCTCTGGAGAACTGCACCGATACGCACCGATATCAGTGAGGATGAATTACAGCGTGTGTAAGAAAACTTCCTACGTTGGTGCAATGTGTGTCTAGAAAATGAAGGACAGCATTTTCAGCAACTACTCTGAAATTCATGCAAGTAATTATGATTAATGAATACGTTAAAAAGTGTAAAGGTGTTAAACTAGTTGGGCGCTATGCTACCGCTAGCACCAATGCCTTGCTCGACCCAGCCGCCACACGGCCTGTGCGATGCTCTGTTTTATCATGAGGACCCTCACTGTGTAATAAAAAATTAGCAATTAATATTGAAAACTTTTACCATCCTGTAGCGCTCGCCATACTTGAGCTGAGCAAATAAAGGCAAACAGAGAAGCAGGAAACAGCCACGAAAACTCAGCAGGGCTTAAATAAGTCAGAGACATCAACTACTGTAATATGCTTCGCTATCTCTACATTTTACACCTGAGTCGAAGAGGACAATGGCCCATAACCGGTCTACTACTGTCATTAAATCACGCCGGTTAGGTACGGTGATGGAACTGAATTGGAAAGAAGTCTCGCACTGCAGTGGCCGGGCGGTCAAGGGACAAAACTTTGGGCGTTCACTGGGATCTTCTTTTGTAATACAACAAAATTAAGGTAATCATCTTTGTGAATTTTTAATTGTAAAAAATCGTTGATAACTTTTAGAAATAATACCAAGATGTATTAATGCATTATATTTAAGTTCTATTCGTTCGAATTTGCCAGCAGTTGACAGGACATTTAGTTCAAAATAGCAGCTGACCAAGAAAGATTACTTCCTTGATATAACTTACTGGTAAAAATAACTAGATTCACTTTAAAAATCATAAATATACTGTAAGTAAATTACATTCAAAATTATTTGAAAACATCATTCATCAGTTATAATTTCCTATGCGAGGGTTTATCGAAAATACAGAAAAATGGCTCGATATATGCGAACAGAAGAACATTACTAGCGATAATGCTGTCCTATTCCTTACAAGTCCTGCTGTTACTGTTTATGCGCTTGACAATTTAAATTAAGGAAGCTTGTAGTTTAACGTGACCGTTATTCTCACGATCATGAGCCACGGGACCTCCTTTTTACGTGGAATCCGAACCACAGGTCATGGCATTTCACTTCGAAAATCTCACATGCATTGACCGGGAATCGAACCCGTCCGCCTTGGTGAGAGGCCAACAGCTTGACCGCTGCGCCACCGCGCCCCGGACAATTTAAATTAGACTGACAAATTACCTAACCTTAAGACTTCATTGTTAGTACCGTAAAACATGTCGACTGAATTTTATATGGGTTAATAATCAAAGAGGTTGTATGAGTTTTGCACCCAATTAATTCGTAGGTTAATTGTTTACCAATTTGTAAGTGCTCAAGAATATTTCATCAGACTGATAATGGATACCAAAGAAAATAAGAAGAAGGACATTTTTTTTTAAACAGAAATGTTTTCAAGAAATTGCAACATTTCCCAATGAACATTTAATGATAATTTGCCATCTTAAAATTGTAATTAGCCTACTGGACCCACCCATCTTAAATTTTCTAAGGAATCCATACTGTACTGTATCGCCTTGGCGGAAATTCACACAACCACATTCTTTAAAAATAATTTATTTATTTTTCAATTCAATACGGAGCTATTCAATAATTATGATTAATATTATTACTTGTTAAACATGATTTTTTACAACAAAGAGAAAACGAAAATTGCATAAAATTTTTGTTAATACTGAAACAAAGAACAATATCAAAATTCTCACAAAATTGCCACGATATTTGTTCGTCTACTCGAGAAAAGTATGTCAAAATATATAACAATGTAATAAAGTTGAAAATTGTTAAAAATGTACTTTTTTGCTAAAAAAAATTTATCGGATACAATTTCTAAAATCGTTCATGTTAGTGAGAATCGAACCTCGGCTTTTACATCGTGTGACGAACGCCTTACGCGCCGGGCCACTGCGATTCACGCAAGGTACCGTAAACAGAAAGAAAGAAAGAAAGAAATAAGACAAACTAATAAACTGAAAAGCCGGCACTGAAGTTTGATCAGGTATAGAATATAGAGAATGTTATGTACAATCCTATCTGGGGCATGGACATTCTGGTGAGCTTTCGTGACATTTTCTCAGCGACACAGCAGATAAAATATATATTAGATGAAGTTTATTTTGACAAGCTGGAGAAAGTTGCTGTAAATACCTTGCGCCAGTGAGACGCTTGCAACCAAGAGGATCGCCGCTGTTACTGCAGCGTTCATTGTGCCCTCACGGAGTCAAGAAGCGTCTAAAATACCACCGTCAAAACCATATCAATTTCTCTGACGAATTTCTCTAGAAGACCACAATTTTATTTATTTTTTCTTCAAAGTTCAACAATTTCCTTGAAGACCGTCCTGATTTCTCACACACGACAGTCAGAAACCAATCACCCGAATGGTTAAATTGTTTATTCTACTTCTTTAAATGTCCCTTAATTATCAAAAAAGTTTGAATGAAAATAATTAAAATATTTTACGTACTTTCGTCAGTTACGAAGAAAAAATCACAATCCGCTACACAAATATGGAAAATTTTACTGACACTTTTCCTTTTTTTCGCGTTAATAAAAAAAATACAATTTTTTCGGTTTTTATTTCGTTATATTCCACCGCCGACGGGGAGCACGCGGCCCGATCGAATCGTGCACTAACTTCACTGTGTGCCTGTTAGTGTTCTCTTTTTCAGATGTTATCAACTCTTTGCCCTTTCTAAGGTCTTAGGACAAAGAATTACGAACGTTAGGCACCGCGTCGTTGTGCGGACTGAGCGCGATTCAATCAAATCCAGCGAATATTATCGCGAGAGGAGTGGACATTGTGCCTCGGGCATGTTCGGTCATGTTCGGTTAGCTTCGCTACGCACTCCTAGCCCGGCAATGCGAGGGAAAGACAATTGAACGCTTCGTGACGACAGAGTTAGAACGGTTTACAAACGATATTAGGTTAATGGTATACACTTTATGGGGCATTCGACAAACTTCGCTATCTATTAAACACGAGTTTATATGAGATTCCCTACGATCCTATTGGTTAATAATGGCTATTAGCGTGTTGGAGAATGATACTCTGGAGAGAAAATGTCTGCAAATTAGGTCGCGAGTTCGATCATTCAGAGGAGTAGTTATTAACTGTTGTAAGGTGGAATAGGGTCATTTGTTGTTGCTTCATTTATGAACTTGCGAATTCATGGACATCAGACCCGTGTGCTTGGATGGATGTTGAAACTGTCCAAAAACCTGTGCTCTTGTGGTCAGTGTGTTTCCCCGGGAATTTTCTCCGGGTGGGGGTGGATCTATTATCTGGGGGAAGGGGGCGGTTGAGCAGGCGGGCTGGCACTTCATATGTTTGTCTCTTTCCCTGCCTGTGGTCCCATGTCATAGTTCTTATGGCATGTAAAAGAACCTTCCACTAAATACACTCGTGTGAAGCTAAATTATAGGTTAGATTTGACTAACGCTCTTAGGTTCCAACGTTCATCACCAGGAGCCGACTGTGGTGGCATCTAGTAACCAAGTTAAGAAGTATTTGTCGTTGACGGTGGCGTTTGGTAGCAAAAGTAGGAACTACTTGAAAATTGAATGTCTGCAGTCCTTACTTGAATTAAAAACAGATAACACACACTAATACAGCCATCACAATTAATACCGGTTATCGGACAGATTCTACACACACCCAAAGTATACGGGGCTACATGACCGCGTTGCCACAGCCCCTGAACTGAGGAACCAACCAACCATCTCTTTCCCTGCACAACAGTCAACTACGGGATATATTTGCAGTCAGTTCGCCTCGTTGCGTAGTGGCTAGCATTCGTGGTTGTCGCTGCGAATGCACGGGTTCGATTCCCGGCTCTGTCAGGAAATGTAATTCTGGTCTGAGAGCTGGAACGGGGTACTCAATCCCGCGAGGCAAAGCTAAGTAGAGATGGGTTCAATTTTTACCTCAACCATCCTAGAGGTCTTTTTCCGTGGTTTTCTCACGTGTACTCCAGGCAAATGCCGGGATGGTAGGCCTACCTAACTTAAGGCCATGATCGCTTCCAATCCTTGGGGCCGATAACCTCTTAAAATAACAATTATCATCATCATCATCATCATTACCATCGCTTCCTACCCAAATCCTACCTCAATTACACACACCAATACAGACATCACAGTTGTCCTCCTGAGGCTGAGTGCACCACATTCCAACCCACAAGGCATAGCAGGAAAGTGAACCCACTAGATCACAAAGTTGGTACCCCTGATAGACGAACATGAATTATTATTATACTGGCTAATGACGAAGATCAGTAGGGTTATGAATCCTACAAATTAAGGGTCAACGACTCCTATCGATAACCCTGGATGTATAATCAATATCAGATGTAATGCTGTCGAACGACCTCAGGTCAAGAACAGAGTGGACAATAGTTACATTTATTAGTTCTGCCAGAAATGGGTCATCGTCAAAAACATAGTCACTGTATTGTCTCCAACACGAGTTACACAGTATCTTCTACTGCTTTCTAACAATGCTCTTGCGAGTACAGATTTATCGGGGAGAGCTGTATATTTTCCACGAGTGTTACTCTGCTGACGTTTCGGCATCCCTGCAAGCGAGGTTCAAATGCCACATCAGGTAATAAAGATGTTCGTTTCCCGACTCAGATAGCGGCCATTCTGAGTGTAGTTTTCCACACTCCTTCCAGAAAAATACACAAAAATAGAGCAAAAAAAATCACACAACTACGGTTAAGATAGGCCTAATCATAAACGTGCAAATCCCCAATTCAGGAAACAACACCAAAAAAATCGACAATGCATTATGTTCCCGTTATATTACAATTTCATTTCATTGTTGGATTGTGGTCTTAAGGAAATTTGGTTACCAGTACCCGACGCGAAATGTCAATACGTAGATAAACGTCAGATCGGTGATCAACCCTGACATCTTTTGCTTTCGTTGGTCTATATTTTCGAGAGTGAACCAAGTATTCATGAAAATGATGAACTTTTATTTTAACACGGAAAGTTATGTTTTACCTACAAATTTTCTTTCTTCGGTCGGGAATATTCTTGTATTTTACCAAAGAGTATTCATTCATTCCTCGCTCAATAATATTTGTATTTTCCAAAATAATTTTCATTCGCCGCTCAAGAATATTCTTGTAGTTTCCTCAAGAATTTTCTTTCCTCGCTGAAGAATAATATTACTATTATTATTATTATTATATTTTACCAAAGAATTGATTTCCTCACTCAAGAATATGTTCGAATTTTACCCAAGAATATTTGATGGCACTATAGGTTACTGCCGTTCCGAAGTAGAAATTCTTAATCCTCATATCACTTTCCACAGTGACAGGCTTATGATGGATTATTTATTGCAACAATTACCATATTACTGAGTGGTTCTTTTGTAGAATCTTAGCTCTGTCCTCTCATTTATTGCAGGAGCATGCTATATAGTGTTAGGTGAGATTTATGGCCTCATAGGTAAAGGGTTTTCTTAACTTGGAACGATGTATACTAAAAAAAATCACAGTGCTATTCTTTCAGGCTAGGACCGTGACTTGGGAATTATGATTTTAGGATTTTAAAATACATAATAATAATTTTACATAAATGTTTGTTTGTTTGTTTGTTTGTTTTTGAATGCAGAAAATTTGATTTTTCCGTAATTTTGTTTATATTATAATTATTAATCTTAATTTTGTTTGATTAATTTTCAGTCTTTTCAATTTTAGGTGTCCACCTCAAAATTTTTAATTCCATTCCAAATTTGTATAATTTAATCTGTGTTAATAGGGGCAGATGACCTCGTAGTTCCGCCCCTTAACACAACAATAACTACTACATCAATGTAGTGTATTGTTTGAACAAAATCCATACGAGTATTGTCTGTCTTCGTCTTCTGTTGGCGAGGTTTGCGTTTGTTTGAAGTAATTTCATTTGTAATTGATGATCGTTCAATGATTAGAACGTCTTCATCCTTTTGCCGACTCGTTCCAGGTTCGTGGCTGAATCTTACTACTTTTTAAATTTTATTATTCCACTTTTGAATATTTTGTGAATTAACCAAACGCCTCTTATGTTTTTGCGGTTTGGAGACACACACTAAACTGACAAGTCATGCACACCAACAGTTAGACCATATCCTTTGTTGCCTAAATTTACACTACGAGCGCTAGTGTCAACCAATACAGGGTCAAATTAAAATCGGAATATCAACTTCCGTTTTGAAAATTCAGAAAATCTTCTTCCCACAAACTGAAGAGGAATCAAAGAATAGATTGAAACAATCAAACTTGAATTTCATTTTAATCTGTAGAACAAGTTCCATTTTAAAAACAACTGTTTTTAGCATGGTTTGTTTCAAAATATAATTTAAGTCGGAAGTAATTTTCAAAATTTGATTTTGAAGTATAATAGAGCTTTTCAAAACACGCATTTGTCACTTTTTCAGGGTCTTTTAGCTTTTGAACGTTTGGCACAATTTTCAAATAGCTTAACTTTATTCTTTTGCTAAACTGGACCCTAAAGTCTGAGTGCTCTTAAAGTCATTTAATGAATGTCTTCAACATTACAATGTTGTCTATTTCAAATCTTTAAAAGCGAGTGGGAGTTTTGCACACAGTTAAGTATCAAATCATAGCTTTAGTAATATGTAACATAGAATTATGGGAACTTACAACTTACTTATAGTCAATACATAGGGCTTTTATTTCATTTATAAAAGCGAACAGTATGTGAAGTATTGCATGATTTATTGATAGGACAATATTTGTGAATTTTTAAACGTCATGAATCACAAAAGCACGATTTAACAAGAACTACCAGTCTCAATGGAATGATTTTTCTTTCATATAAATAAAACACATGGACACCAAGGATGAACCACCATTAATTCTATATTGTCCATAGTATGTTATTTTTAAATATTTAATTTGTCTTTCCTAAACAGTTCTTTGTTAAATTTTCCAAGTAGGCTATATCTTAATTATTTTTTAAATTTTATGAATGAGGTTCATCCTCCGTATTCATGCGTTTTCTTTACAGGAAAAGAAATTCATTCTATTCATACTGGTAGTTTTTGTTGATTCATGACGTTTAAAAAATCACAAATATTTTCCTTCCAATAAATCACGCAATATATATACAGTTCACCTTCATATATGTAATAAAAGCCCTATGCATTGACTATAAGTTTGAAAGTTTTTATAATTCTATTGGGCATATTAGTGAAGCTATGATTTAATTGCTAACTGTGCGAAAACTCCCACATACGCTGTGTGTGTTGTGTTCCTGTGGGATGAGCCAACGTCACTTTCCTCATCCCGCCATCTTAGGATCGAATACTACTGATTTCAGTTATCATATATAAAATACAAAATTCAATCTCTCTCTCTGCCCACATCCCCAACAAACGCACAGATTCTCTCCCCACACTCCTCACACACACGCACACTGAAGGAAAGCAGGGAGGGTGGGCGAGGAGTGGGGGAATGCAGGCTAAGGGAAGAGGTCAGACCTACAGTTGTAATTGGTTACCAAAGCATATTACCTTGTTTAAACAGGGCATGGAGTATGAGTTAAACGTTAACATTGTTTTACGCACATACACCAGTTTGTTTCACCTGCGGACCACAACTCGAGGACATTATATCCATAATTGTGTGTATGATCCCCACTGTATACACAGTACGCACATGTGTACGTTATCATAGCAGATTAGCCCAAAATTCATCTACATCTCGCAGAATCTGTTTGTTTCTGAAGAGTAAATATTAATTCAGCTTGACCACATTTCTCTAAATACAAAACGAGGCATTGTATGAAATTTGAGAAGAAATAAATCAACTGGGTGAAATAGAATGGAATTGAATACTAAGCTGTATTTCGTCTAAAAAGCCTAACGCGTTTGGAAGCTTCTTAACCCTAGAATGGAAGCGCAAATTGCAACCTTGTTATCGGTAGCACTTTCGCATCGGTGACGACTAAGATTCTAGAAACTTATAATAAACACCACTTACGTCAACTTTTATTTCAGTCTGTAGGCAAACAGAATGAAGATTGTTTTTTGAATAATTTTGTATGGTTATTGTTAATTTCTTTTTTGATTTTGACAATTTTCAATGGAATGTTTGAGCTGGTTTTCACTAATTTGGAATAATTGTGATTGTTTTCTTTTTGTATTTTGACTATTTTTTGTGTGTTTCTTTGGACTTTTTGATTGTTTTTACTTCGTGTATTTTGACCAATTTTTAATTTTTTGTGTTTCTTTTTAATTTTAAGTATTTTTTCTTTTTTTAATTTTTGATCTTTTTTTGACGAATTTTGACTGATTTTAATTTTTAGTTTCTTTAAATTTTAAGTTTTTTTTCGTTATTTTTTACTTTTTGATCTTTTTTGACGAATTTTGACTATTTGACTGTCTTTTTTTTTGTGTTTTTGGATTGACCAATTTTGATTTTTTTTGCGTTCTTTTATTATTTTTGTTTGTTTTTATTTTGAGTAATTTGGTTTGTATTTGAGGACTGCCTACCAAACACTGGTGGGGATTGGTCTGAAGGGAGAAGTGGGAGAAGCAGAAGTGTAAGCCTATCCCGTTTACGTTGCGGAGACGAATGCTACCATTCTAGATTAAATCAATGGCACGGGAAATATTACACACAAATGGCCCGATTTCTCAACTTCTCTTGGCTGCTTTGCATGTAATGGCGTAGGGCATAGTCCATTATATTACCGTACAAAGGAAATCAATTGTATCACATATTGCTCAACACACGAGTGCAATGGAGTAATTCCATTCGTATTACTTTACCGTAGAAGTTTCCACCTTTAGGCTGGAATGCAAAACAGTCAATTTATAGAAAAACCAATAAAATGTTGCAAAATTATTCAAAATAACAAGCCGATGGACTCGATGAAAATGAATATACGAACAAAAAGAGCGTATTTGGGAGGGCAAAGAGAAGAGAGGGAGGTTTGACTACAACTGTCAAATATTGCACAAGAAAACAAATATATTTGGCACCAAAATATAAAATTCTAAATCTTCAAAATTATAATTTTCATTTACACTAACATCAGTAGTTAAAAGTAGGTTGGCTCAGGCAAGGAAAGCATTTCTACAAAAAAGGAATCTGTTGACATCAAAATAATATAGATTTGGGTATTAGGAACCTGGGGAGCGTGATGGCGCAGTGGCTTAGCTACTCGTCTTTCACCCGGACGGCCGGGGCTCGAATCCCGGTGACAGCGGGGTGGAATTTTCAACTGAAAAATCACGTGGCGTCAGGAAGGGCATTCGGCCTTAAATCCCCGGCCAAAACCAAAATGAGCCTGGTTGGCTCCGGTGACCCCCAATTAATTGGGAAAAGCCGAAGAAAATTTCGGTATTAGGAAACTATTTTTGAAAGCCTTTGTCTGGAGCGTGGCGCTCTATGGCAGTAAAACTTGAACTATTGGAGCAGCAGAATAGAAGAGAATTGAAGCGTTTGAAATGTAGTGTTACAGGAGAATGATGAAGATGAGATGGGTAGATAGGGTTACAAATGAAGAGGTATTAAGACGATTGGGAAAGGAGAGAAGTTTCTGGCGACTGTTAATGAAGAGAAGAGATAGGTAGGTAGGACACATACTGAGGAATAGCAAAGTTAGTTATGGAAGGAAGGGTCGAGGTAAGAACTGTAGGGGTATACCAGGGTTAGAATATGTTAAACAGATTAAACCCTCGGATGTAGGGTGTGGTAGCTATGTAGAGATAAAATGATTAGCTCGGGACAGGAAAGCATGGAGAGCTGCATCAAACCAGTCGAAAGACTGAAGACTCAACCAACCATACAAAACAAACCTAACCCCAGACCCCCTCGCTTGTAGTGCGATCAATAATTTTCGTCCAGACAGTCATGTAACCAAGTAGTGACCAATGGTTTTCGTCCAGACCAATGGTTTTGTTTACAGAGTCATCAAACCAAGTAGCGACCAATGGTTTTCGTCCAGACCAATGGTTTCGACCGTATCAGAAAAAATTCCTCCAGATAACGACCGTGTTGGGCGCAATGTACAGGACACTCTACCTCTGACCCACAGAGGGAGATTCCCAGAAATAGTGCTAACAAGATGCCCCACATCAGGGCACATCATATATATTATTTCAGTAGTATAGATCCCTCCCGCGGCGCTCACAAGCGACCGATCGTGACAAATGAGCATTCAAATGAAAGAGAATAGACATTAGCAGTTACAAATTGCACTCTAATTTCATAAATATACATAATTTCTTTCAAAATGACTTTAAAAAATGTACGAAGTGTGCGATTTGCAGATACTGTTGCTGTAGGAAAATAAGCTGCAAAATTGCTGTCCACTTCACATTTTGGCCGCTGTGACGCCTATTTCATGTCATTTTAACATTCTGAGGTATCTCCTTTATCATTTTGCATGGATTTCAGAAACAGTAAAACAAAGGAATAAGTACTCAAATCGTATAATTTCATAAATATCGAATAACCGGTGAGTGTTATGATGATGCAATTTTCACTGATTGCCTTCTTAAGTTAGGGAACGTAGAACTTCGAATTCTAACTGAAATGTAAATAGTGTTCTATATAATCATTTGGTTGAAATAAAAACATAACAACCTTTCTCCTTAAGTCTCTCATTATAAACCTATTGGGGAAAGTGTGGTTTATGAACATGCGAGATTTCTGGCTCGGGTCCGCTAGTTTTATTTCCATGCACAAGTTTATTGGCAGTAATCGCGTTGAGTATTGCTGAAGGAATAAAGGAGAGAGTGTGTTTAAATTTCTGGGCACACACCACTTAGTGCATTACCAATCCACACCCGCGCGTATCGCACTATAAAACTGTCCGTTCCAATGCTGTGTAAGTGCCATCCACTGCTGCACGGCCTTTCTCTGAACTGCAACAAAACAGTGGTTCGTTGTGGCTTCATTGGAAAAGTTAGGATAGGATATACGCAGTCATCATCAGTCACATCAGCGTGCCACGGTGGGTGAGTGGTTATCGTGTCGGGCTACCAACCTCAAGCTTGCAGGTTCGCTCCTGGCCATGGTAAGTGAGTTTTGAAAGGCGACAAAAATCACGACACGCATGCGATACGTTGTTGGCATGTTAAAGAACCCATTTGAATTCAGTAGGCCGTGTTCATAATGGCAAAATTAATCTCGGGATTTTTCGCCAACACTAAGTTCCTCCATTCTCTACTAGAAAGCGCTATAGTGTCAAGGAGCCTAGATATTTAACCTCCTGGACTTTCATAGCGCTCCAAGGAACAACAAAATTCGACATGCAAGGTGCCCTTTGGGCGTCATATAACAAAGCTTGCACCTGGCACCCGAGGCCATACATATTATTATTATTATTATTATTATTATTATTATTATTATTATTATTATCAGCGACATCTAGACCACCTCGTAGATCAGTGGCTAGCTTTGTGGGCTGTCACCCCGAGTTCGATTCCCAACTCATCCATCCTAGAAGTTGTTTCCCGTGGTTTCTCATTTCATTTGCAGGCAAATGCCAAGATGGCTCGACTAACTTAGGGCCATGACCACCTCCATCCCAATTCTCCCCTCAATTACAAATAACTATACTGTATACATAATACGCTAAAGTGTGTGTTTCACAAAATTCAAGCTCGTAAATCAGAGGGAGTTAGAAGGTGTGGTTTGTACCAAATTCTTCCAAATCGTCACAATAGTACAGGGAAAAATCTTGCTTTTAAACAAATAAACAAGACGATAGCCCCTGGCAGGACTATTTCGCGTACAGCCCGCATAGCACTTGGACTTGGCGGGTAGTCTGTACTCATGGGGCGCGCACAACCCACAATTTGTTTAAAAAGTGCGTTTAAACAAATAAACATATTTATAGAAGCCCGCATAACAGTAAAGCCTGGCGGGTGGTTTATACACATGCGAGAGTTCTCGCACGGGTCCGCTAGTATACACTAATACAGACCCCAGTCTAACACAGGTCATCGGACAAATTCTACACACACCCAAGTACACGGGGTCACATGACTGCGATGTCGAAAAGCCCCTAAACGAATCAACAACAACAACAAACACAAACATGTTTCCTGTCCCTAACCAGAATAAAGCAACACAACTGAGATATTGTCGGATTAAGAGTTACGATTTGAGTTGGAGTACCTCGGAATCGCCGCTCTGAATACCAATCACTGAAGAACCACTGCCTCACCGGCAGCAGTCGGACAAAATGAGCATAACCTGTTCACCTTCCGCTCACGATATAACTACCCTAATTGGTAAACAACAACAACAGCCACATGAAGCGTATTTATCTTCCATCGCCAACTTTAAAGGATCGGCCTGCCGGCCGGCCTTCCAAGGACCGGTTCATTACACCATGCTGAACAAGAACACTATATCACGCCTGAATTAAGAATTCATATATGCTTTATTACATGCTAATATTACTGCTTGATAGCTGTTGAAGACCAGAAGTGATTGAAAAGATCTAGGCTCAAATATCGTCATGTTGCAGAGAGCAGAACTATCTTGTTCTGCCATTAAAGCCTTATTAATACAAAAATACAGTGTAGTAATGACTCCTGATGAGGTAAAAGTCAATGTGCTGCAGGCTAAATCGGACAGGTGCTAAAGGGGGATGGAAAACACGCCTTAATTTCTTGTTTTATCGCATACTATTAAGAAACCGCTCTCGAAAGACGTGTACTGAAAGTTTGCTGAGCCATACAATATTTTCAAACTTACAAAATATCCTAATGAACAATGAACATACTATGTTTGGGATAACATTACTTTAGACTTGACATTTAAGTGCATTGCTAGAGGTACCTTGTGGTCGGAAGTGAGGTTACTCTAGTAAGTCAATCACAAGCAGCCATTCATGTCGATATAGCAACATGGTGAACGAAACTCGATTTTTCGTGGTATATTGATATTCATCATATCGATATAGCAACATCACGAGTGAAACTCGATTTGTCGTGACAGGTCCGCTACTAGTAAATACATAAATAAACAATACATAAATAATTAATTAAAAAACTGAATTAAGTAAAATAAAATAAGCCTCGTGGTGAGGTAGTTAGCATTCTTGGCTGTTACTTTTAAGGGGGCATGGTGGCACAGCGGTCAAGCTGTCGGCCTCTCACCACGGCGGACCGGGTTTGGTTCCCGCTCAATGCATGTGAGATTTTCAAAGTGTAATGCCATGTCCTGTGGTTCGGATTCCATGTAAAAAGGAGGTCCCGTGGGTAATGATCGTGAGATTAACGGTCACGTAAAATTACAAACTTCCTTTTTTTTTTTGTCACTTTGGAAGCTCAGATTTGGTTCCAGACTTTGACAAAAAATTTGATTCTGGACTGAGGGCTGATGTGTGAAAAAACCCGTGGAAAAACCACCCTCAGGATAGCCGTTGTCATCATCGAGGTTCAAACCTACGATCTCTAGATTTGCTGCCGCTGCCCGCACGGTCATGGTGCACGATTTAACGAGCACGGCTATGCCATGGGACTCAATTCCTTTGCGTGCACACAAATTGGTCTGAATGAGAAATGGAGCATATAGGTTGACTACTGTAGAGGCATCTTATAGCAAAAGGAAATACTATCTCGACATCTACAGTACTTGAATGGTAAAATATTACTAGTTTTATGAGATGTCTTAATGAAAGGTTATTGACCGACTTACAGTCAAGCTAGACGAATATAGGCAGCCAGACTCCTTGGGGGAGTGTGGAGGGACATATATCTTCTCGTCGTCTTAACTTTCTGAATATGAACGTGTCTGTCCTGTCTGGATAACAAGGGTGTTAGTCAAATTAATAAAAATAGTTACAAAAAGAAATAAGAGGAGCGTGATGGTACAGTGGCTTAGCTGCTCGTCTTTCACCCGGACGGCCAGGGTTCAAATCCCGGTGACAGTGGGGTGAAATTTCCACCTGAAAAATCACATGGCGTCAGGATGGGCATCTGGCCTTAAATCCTCGGCCTAAACTAAATGAGCCTGTTTGGCTCCGGCGACCCCAATTAATTGGGAAAAGCCGAAGAAAGTTTAGTTACAAAAAGAAATAACTCATGAAATTACCAGACTCCGCTTCCCTGTCATCTTGCAAAGCCGTTTCAACGGACCCTTCATTAAACGGAAACTGTATTACGAGGACAAAAGAAATCAAAATACGTATTTTAATGAAAAATTTCCAAGTTCCAGAATGTAATGTTTTAGAAATTTTTTAGGCATGCTGTGATAGTCTACCTTGTCTGCTGTAACAGTTAATTCTGTAGCTAACACGGAATGTGCAAATAGGTCTTCCTTCTTTTGTTCTCCAACTTACACATCAAAGTGTACGGTTTAGGCTATTGCCTGTTTCCTGCTCCTTAAGACTTTTCCAATACTCGCTTTAATGAGCTGTCAACCAACGAATGTCTGTAATTATGCTCATTGTACGTTTTTCTTGTACAGTACTGTATTAATTATTCATAGCAGAAATATGTAAATATAACACTAAATAAGGTATGTACACCATTTTTTCACAGTAGCCTATGTCCATTATATGCATGTTCGGGATTTAATAATAATAATAATAATGTTATTTTTACGTCCGTTTCAACTACTGTGGCATTTCGAGTCGCTGGGGTGCCTGAATTTTGCCCGGAAGGGGACCTTTCAGTTGGCAGTAAATCAAGTCACACAGCTCCCTCGCTTTTGAGCACCAATGCCAACAGACTGCGCCAGGATTCGATCCTGCAACCTTGGGCACAGCAATCGAGAACGTTACCACTGAGCAACGCAGGCAGCCGTGTTCATGATTTAATTCGCCGGCTATAACTCATCGTGTCAACATATTGTTTCCATTTTTCCCTATGCTGTTCAACAATGAGAGTCTTCCCATATAGAACGAAGCCGCGCTGGCCCGTGTGATGGGCGGAGAGTGATTATTCACCGCCAGTTGACTAGCATTTGCCGATTGTACAAGGGCTGGAAGCCCAGAATGTTGCGATTGCATTTTTGACATACGTTAGTTGAGATGATTACAACTTGTGGTGAAGCACTGTAGGCTATTTCGTATCCCGTAAACATGGTTAGGCATGGAACAAAACATCGAATTTTGATAGTGAAAACTTATCTTCTCAAGAACAAGTTTGCAGTAAATTTGTTCGTAAGTTTCAGCGCCATGCGATTTTTACTTGCTGGGGAACCTCAAACAAAAGAAACAATCCGCGTACTCTGGAGACTCAAGAATGAAATAACTGCACCAATATGAAATATCAGCAAGGATGATTTACAGCGAGTGTACCAAAACTTCCTACGACGGTGTTAAGTGTGTTTAGAATATGAAGGACAGCATTTCCAGCAACTACTCTAAATTAATGTAAGTAATTATGATTATCCACAATGAAAATCCACAGCCTGCTTCCAGTCTCCGACCGGGTCAGGAATGGAATGAATGAAGCCCCCTATCTAGCGGCGAGGATATGAAATGTGCCGGCTGCCGAGGCCTGACGCACTCCTCTGGGGCAATGATTAAATGAATGACAGATGAAATGAAATGATAGTGGAGAGTGTTGCTGGAATGAAATTTTGACAGGGAAAACCGGAGTACCCGGAGAAAAACCTGTCGGCCTCCGTTTTGTCCAGCACAGATCTCACATGGAGTGACCGGGATTTGAACCACGGACCCAGCGGTGAGAGGCCGGCGTGCTGCCGCAACACTCCAGCAACACTCTCCACTATCATTTCATTTCATCTGTCATTCATTTAATCATAGCCCCAGGGGAGTGTGACTGGCTTCGGCAGCCGGCACAGTTCATATCCTCGCCGCTAGATGGGGGCTTCATTCATTCCATTCCTGACCCGGTCAGTCGACTGGAAGCAGGCTGTGGAGAGATAATATTACATCACACTAGCCCATACATGAGAGTGTTACCAACATGATTCTATGCCTGCTGATAGGTCCAATCTTTATATGCATGTAACTTCCATACTATCTATTGGATTTCAACCAAATTTGGTATGTGATTTGATCATCGGAGCAGATATGAATATGTTTTTTTAGTGTAAACAGGGCTGCCAATTGTTGAAAAATGCACTCTATACATTTTCTCTTAATCTCAATGTATCAGAAAGTAGGCAGGCCAACAGTTCTAAACTTTGCATACATATAGACCTTTAAATGTAGGTTAATTTTCAGTAACCGATATATGACAGTGCTGCCAACATGATTCTACGCTTGCTGATAGGTTTTATGTTGAATCACATGTAACTTCCATACTAATAAATGAAGTTCTTTCAAAATTGTCACATATATAGATCATATCAATTTAAGATTGAGAATCCAATTTATGGCAGTGTTGCCAACCTGATTTTACGCATGCTGATAAATTCAATATTTAAATACATGAAACGTGCATACTATCTATTGGATCTCAACCGAATTTTGCATGTGCAATGTGGACCATAAGAGATGGAACTAAGAATATATTTAGAGTCGACAGGTCTGCCAACTGATGATATAATGTCTCAATAATTTGAAGTAAGCTAGGCTCTTTAGTTCGTCACGGAAATGCTTGTTAGTTATATCAGGATGTCTTCATTAGAGTAAGGAGCAACCAAAAGTTCGTTTCATGAATCTCATTTCTGCTGCTGTTAGTCTTTTTCTTTTCATCTGCCTTCCTGATGGTCCAGGCCTCACTTCAATATGCAAGAACTGGTCTAGCAAGAGTTTGATATACTTTCAGGCTAGTGTGTCGTTGTACCTGAGATGGCTTGAAAACTTGGTTGATATGCATGTTAAAACTCCCGGGCAGTGATATAATTTAGGTTGAAAATCACTACCGCAGATAACGCCATAACTGCACCCAGTTCATCCTCAATGCCATCTCGTCTGCTCCTTCGTCTGCATTATGTATCAGCGGCTGCAAGCCCAGACCATTTGCAGTTTATCAATGGAAACGCTAATTATGTCTTCGCGGTCACATAAATAAAGGCGTGGGTCACGGCAGATTGCTGGAACAACGATATCTAGCGTGCGAATTATTCTTCTGGCTAGCCATTAGCTGCATTACATAGATCTCTGATTTTGGTGTTGATCATCAATCAAATTCGTCTGGGCGCAACTCACGGAAAACTACAACACGTCATTAAACATTGGTGTACTATATTACCATAATAATAATAATAATAATAATAATAATAATAAAAAGAAGTAGAAGAAGAAGTTAATTCCAGACAGGAAAACATACAGAAAAAAACTCAGAAAACAGAAATTTGAGCAAACGCCTAAAGAGAAGAAAACAGGAAAGAAGTGGACAGAAGAGAGAATATTTGAGAGGTTTTTGGGAAGAAAGAAGAAAGGGTCAGAAAAGAAAACATGAGAATTGATTGTGTTAGTTAGTTAGTTATTGTTGTTTTAAGGGGCGGAACTACGAGGTCATCTGCCCCTAAAATTGATTGTGTATTAACGCTCTCCTTAAAGGGGGAATTAACAATAACAATAATAATAATAATAATAATAATCAATCAACAGAAACGGCATTTGGATGAAGAGGCCTAGTTCAGAACTCTATCAAAAGAACAATACGATAACAGACAAAATTAGAAAACGCAGAGCCAAATTTTACACTCACATCCACAGGATGGCCACCTCCAAATTGCCAAAGAAACTACTTGGTATCAAAACACAGAGAAAATAGGGCACAGAATGGCTTAAAACGGTACAGAGAGACTTACAAGTTATCAACATAGAACATTTCGAAGACCGAACTGAGTGCCAGACGAAAAACGCGAATGTTAAGTTTGAACCAAAATCATTACGACAACCTGGGAACAATTGGACGGATGAGAGGAAGAGGGAGAGGGAGCATTCCGCGAGAATGAAGAGATATTGGGAGGAGCGGAGGAGACACACCTCCAAATTACATCATGTTATCAAGTTTAATCGCTCTCCTGTAGGGGAATTTTCAGTTAAATAAAATAAATAAGTTAATTATCGTGTGGCCTCCGGAGGGGTCGAGTGCAGGTCTTTCGAGTTGACGCCCGTGGGCGACCTGCGCGTCGTAATGAGGATGAAGTGGTGATGAAGATGTCACATACACCCAGTCCCCGAGCCGTGAGAGTCACTCCCAGGAGATTAAAATCCCTGATGGGTCGGGTAGGAATCGAACCCGGGGCACTTCGGGCCAAACCCTAGCGCGCTAACCATTTAGCCACGGAGCCGGACAACAATAAAATAATTCCGAGTCACAGCTGGTTTAATGATGTCAAGTAGCAATATCTGCTCGAGTTACTTATAATCTTATTAATGCAGCCAATGGCCATGTACTTTTCTTTTCATGACAGGTCAGGGAAGGGATATTGGAAGCGAATTGGCCGTGGACCCATTGAAAGGAACCGTCCCGGCATTTGCCTGGTGGTGAAAATGGGAAACCACGAAAACGGCCGAGGTGGGATTCAAACCCACGCTCTCCCGATATCAGCGGCTGGTCTCTAGTTACTTGTCAGCGGCTTCGGTGGCGTAGTTGGTAGCATTCTGAGCTTCTAGGCCCAAGATCGCGGGTTCAAACCCTGCCAAAGTCGTCGGATTTTTTAAGAGCGTTAAAAATCCCTCAGTATGCCTTCCTTCGGAGGGGAAGTAGAGCCGGTGGTCCCATGTCATAGATTTACGGCATGTTAAAGAACCTTCCACTAATTACACCTGTGTGAAGCTAAATTAATTATAGGTTAAACAACGCTCTTAGGGTTCCTACGTTCGTCGCCAGGAGCTGACTGCGGTGGCGTCTAGTAGCCAAGTTCCGAACTAGTAGGCCTAGTAGTTGACGGTGGCGTTTGGCGGCAAACGTAGGAACTACTTGAAATTCAAAGTCTGCAGTCGTTACTAGAATTAAAAACAGATAACTTACACTAATACAGACATCACAATGAACACCGGTTATCAGACAGATTCTACACACACACAAAGTATACGGGGCTACATGACCGCGTTGTCGCAGCCCCTAAACTAAGAAACCAACCAACCTAGTTACTTATCCTGTTCAGTTTTACCCTCGGGAGTGGAACACACGTTCGCAGAACTCACTCCCAGGCTTGCAAGACAAGTGCCGAGGGACTTCACAGCAATAATGTCGTGACGTTAGACTTGGCCTTCAGTTCAAGTCATTATACCGCAATTAAAACAACTTTATGATTTACTCGAGGGGAGTGGCTGTGATAAAACTTAAGAATAGTCGACTTATTTGGAAGTTATTAAACTCAGTGACCATGCCATTCATAAAAGAGGCTTTAATGAAAGCATACTTATCTGTTCCTCTCAGACTTCAGACAGGGAGTGGGGCCAAAGCTCAATGACATCACACAAAGCATTCCATAAAGACGGTCCAGGTTTCAGCAGTCGGACTTGGAGTGCAAGAGCTTACTGTACATTTTACTTTTAGACGATTTTCATTTATGATAAAAAAAAAAGCGTATGAGATCACCCTATGTCCGCGTCTGTGTGTATATGTGTGTCCTCCCCTAATAAAATCTAAACGGCTGGAGCGATTTGAATGAAACTCGGTAAGATCATAATACTATTTTGTCCGACCCAAACCGTGCCTTTCAAATTTTATTCCATCTCACCAATCCAACATGACGGCTGTGCAAAATATTTCACTGGCATTCTATATCTCCGAAACTATTACTGATATCACCCTAAATTTTTGTACTGTGATAAAGGGCACTACTATAAGTTCATCTATGTGACTCTCAGAAACCTGTTAAATACAAAACGAACATGGCGGCCAAGCGAAGTTGAAACATTTAAATAGACTTTTCTCGCAATTTAACCACGCGAGTGCAGTGAATCATGGTAGAGCAAATATTATTTTATACACATTGTAATGCACTGACATTTAATTTCGTTCAATTGTTTACATAACCTCAAGATGGTGGCTGTGCGAAATTTTAATATTAAGTTTTAATTTATTGTGTCCTAATCATACGATTAAAGTCAGCGTTTGAATAATGAACCTACGCAATAATTGTCATTTAATAGTACATAATTATATGGCGATCATCAGAAATATTTATACGGTTCTCAATATCTACGAATCTAATACATCAATCAAACTGAAATTTTGTGTGTTGATAGAGGTAATTAACATAAGTGGGATATATGAAAATAGGCTATTTAGTTCTTCACGGAACTACTTGTTTGTATACCAATGAAGTGCTCATCTTTTTTCGCCAGGGAACTTAACGCCTCAGCGAGCTAAAGTCTCTCAAGAAAACAATGAGTGCACTATTTATAACTGCACAGTTTTCTATCAATATATTTTTCTATCATTCTAAT
Organism: Meconema thalassinum; assembly: GCA_946902985.2. Lineage (NCBI taxonomy): Eukaryota > Metazoa > Arthropoda > Insecta > Orthoptera > Tettigoniidae > Meconema > Meconema thalassinum. The sequence goes on along the minus strand of OX336394.1, from coordinate 106,301,279 downwards.
TTTCTTTCTTTCTTTCTTTCTTTCTTTCTTTCTTTCTTTGACCTACCTCGTGGTGTGGCTACTACCATTTTTGGCTGTTACTCCCGAGGCTCAAGTTCGATTCTCAGTTCTGATAAGAAATTTACATAATTTCTGAGGGCTAGATCGGAGCAATTACCGGCAGTTAGCTTTGCACTTCCCCAAATCAATTCCCTGGTATACTACTGCAGCGTAAAACATTTGCCACTCTGAGCGTCTTTGTGCCTGATTGCGAAAACCTACTGACACCCACGTCAATGTTCTCAGATAGTGAAGTATGCGGCACACTCCCCGCACCACTCTACATCTCTCTCCTACCGCTGAACTCTCAACTCTCCCACCTCAGCCATCCTAAAAGTGGGTTTCCGAGGTTTTCCCAATATGAAGCTGTCAAAGACCAAATTATTTGTGATTTGATTGGCAATTCCTGCCTCACTACTGTATGGCCTCTGGTTATAATCTGACTTTGTGTAGAGCTTCTTCAATAAAAGTTATCCTGTGAGAATGTCAGTTGCGTATGTGATCTAAGTCTAAATATGGCAGTGAATATTGAAAATCAACATTTTGTACAGAGAAATTTGCTTAGCAAATATATATATATATATATATATATATTAATTTTTACCAAATGAAGCGAGCAGTCCCGGGATGGAGTCCCGGGATATGTATCACTGTCACAGTCGTCGGAGGGCAGCGTTAATACAGATTTAGTAGGCCACAGGGCGCAACTGTCAGCGCGTATGAGTTACTCACGAAGCCTAGACTCAAGCGCGACGCCCACAAACAGGTCAACGGTGCCAACTTTCTTACTCTGCACCCAGGAGAAAAATTAAAATAATTTCTCGACCTTTGGTGTATAAAATGTGGGGAAAATTACTCTTACTGGCATAAACAAAACGATTCGTAAGTTAATTGAATACCGGTAAATAAATAAATAAATAAATAAATAAATAAATAAACAAATAAATATCGGTAAAAATAAATAAGTATTAAATAAATAAATAAATAATAATAAATACATACATAAATAATAAATACACCAGTAAATAAAATAAATAAATAAACTAATAGACGAAATAAATAAAATATATAAATGAATAAATTCATATATAATACAATAATGAAATAATAAAATAAATTTATAAGTAAACTAAAAATTAAATATAATCAAATAAAATAATAAATAAATTAATGAATAAATTATCAGCCAATTGTCAAACTTTGCCCCATATTAGTCTACAACGGACTCCAAGACAGCAAGTGTTTTTCTATGCAATCTAATTTTCTAATTTAGGCAAATTAATTTCAACTTGAAGAGAATAGCAAATAAAAACTACAATATTACTGATCCTCTACAGTGAAAGTAATGTTGAACAGTAAAAATTAATTTTGGATAATTTTTCTTGTCCATACCAAAGTAAACTTAGTAATTGGTGTATTGTATGCGCGCCAGGAGAAGTCACCTATGTTTGAACTGGGAAAGGGCCTTCAGTGACAAACTACATACTTAAAGCTAGATGAACAACAAGCACTATACGGGAGGTAACTATCGATATATTTACGTTCGGATTTGATAGACCATGCATGCGTACAGCCGATCTCTCGCTCCCCGTCTCAGCGAGTCAAATTAACTTCTGGCGCGTAGATAATAAGTTTTATGTTCGACCCTGACTATTATATGTATGAAAACTGTATCATAATGATGGTCATTATAACACTATTTTTTCATTATGAAACAGTTTCTCCCACCAATCACAGCTCAAGAAACAGTTGTTTGACCAATTAGATAAGGATACCTTCGCGCATGCGCTCAAAATCCAACATGTCTATATAAATTACCGAAAGTGCACCGTGCATAATGTTCGCGTAAATAAACTGGTGAATATGAGACAAGAAATAGCACTGTACCTTAATATCCCCAAATCCAATTTCTACACTGCGCGTTGTTTTCAAACGACTCCGGTGACAGTTTTACTGAATACTGGTGCACAATATGCACATATGGCATTGAAGCACACAGAGCGCATGCGTCAGTCGACCAGAGAGCTTGGAGAACAGAGATATCCTACCCAGCGCAGCACCCGATCACACAATCCTGGTGACTGAACAGATATTTATGAATATTTATGTTAAAACATATAATAAAGTTATAATTATCGTCGAACATAAACAGTCGTATGCAACTCGCCTATAATGGTAATTAAGACACTCGTATGAAAATTATAAAACTCGCATACGCTCGTTTTATAAACATACTCGTGTCTTAATTATAGCCATTATAGGCTCGTTGCATAATGTACTATTAGATGTTTGTACGTAGGCGTTCTGCAGAAAAGACTACGCCACACATATACAGTAGGTGCACAATATGACGGATAACAACTTTGAAGTACAGTAGGCTGTTCGTTACAGAGCTAGGAGAGTGGGTGGAGAGGTTTTCAATTTTTGTCAGATACTCGTACATTACTTTCACTACGTTTCCCCCTCAAACCAACAATAACCATGACCATCAATACATAACGAGACTGCGGGTCTGTATCCGGGCTCTACAGGAGCTCTTATTTGTAATCACATTGACCTACAGTAGTGTAAAACTAGACGCATTGCATTTTTTTAAAATAAATTAGTTCTAATGTCGAATCTGAAATGCCACAGGCTAGCTAACAGCAAGTTCTCTGGCAAAATGTGTAAACATTACAATGAATTCCCAGAATGTCCAGTTTCTGTGGTAAACAGCCCTCTGAGGTCAATTGCAATCCAATGCAAATGCGAACACTTGAAACCGCTTCTGTAACTCACACGCAACATGTTATCACCTGAGAATATCAAAAGTGTCTGGCAACATGGTCCAGTAAGTCACGTGAATTAGCAAATTATTCGAAACTTTATTCACAGTAAAGGTAAGATATACCACGACTAGCATCAAAATACAATAATCAGAACTGTATCTGGTGACCCTAAAAAGTCCATGGTAAGCCGTAGCATACCGGAGATAAGAGGTTCGAATCCTGGCGCTGACAGCAGCTATCTTGAGTGTGATTTTCCCCCGGGTTTCCCCACGCCCACAAACTCTCTCCTGGCAAATGCTGGGATAGTACCTTACTTCAAGTCCCACGGAACCTACCCAATCCCCAATCCCCACACATGCTACTAGGTAGGTACACTGTATCAACTTCAAGTTAAAGGAATATCCTGTCAAATTCAATTTCGACGTACTTTAATTTTCGCCAAAATGTCATTCACAGGTGCCTTAAACTTGTATTTATTGTGGCCCCTCCTCTTCTGATTTCTCGCTGGACTTTGATAAGTCTGTAGCAAATGCTGTTGCATTATGTTAAGAATACTTCGCAAGAAGACCATTATTGCCTAAACTTTGCAGTTGAATTTCTACAATAGCTATTTTTCTTAATTTAGGTACACTCAGTTGAAAAACGACAATAGTTTAACATCTGAAATAATTATCACAGTTAATAAATTAAACAAACTTTATGTAAGGCTGCAATTATTGCTTCACTATTTTTTTTTTCAGAGCCTTGAAATACTATTTTGCTATTTTTGGATTCATATTTAGAAAAAAAAATCTACAGAGAATTAAAATTTCATAATCTCAAAAGGAAAACTAGCAATAAACAGCCAGTGATGTGAGTTTTAGGTCTGCCAAGTTTCAAAAATGAAGCTTAAAGGAATTTCAATCTGCGTGTACCTAAATATTAGGGAATTAACATTGTCATTGTCCCCTTTAAAAAGATGCATTCGGAGACTTGTAAATAACTCACAAACGATGATCCTGCTTGACAATTGCTCCCATGACACCACACCATAACCATACTGGAGTGAGCTCACGTTCCTCCTCATTAAAAGAAATGGCCTCCAAAGGTAAGACACAGAGTCATTGGTTAAAGAAGTAATTATAGGACGTACACTGTTCCCACCTTTTCTAGAGCAAAGTGACAAAAAGGAGGAGGGTAGAGCTTTCACTTCGTTACAGCTAGTGATAAAAGAGCTTGGGGCAGTACGTGAATCAAGGATGCCGTGCGCCACGGCGCTTCACGGACTATAGCTAGGTCAGTTCGTATTCTGTCCACGCGCAATTGCATTAAGATCTTGTGGTAAACTGCGAACAATATTTTATACCCTATAACATTAAGACCCTTTCATTACCTGCCATCATTTTGAGAAGCAAAAGAGGAGATATACGACAAGAAATTCGAAGATTTTAACGATAGAATAATGATGTATAATAATCACCATAGCCTTCATATTGGTTGCTTGGTTCCTTAGTTTAGGGGCTGCGACAACGCGGTCATGAAGCACCGTGTACTTTGGGTGTGTCTAGAATTTGTCTGATAACCGGTGTTAATTGTGATGGCTGTATTAATGTGTGTTATCTATGATTCAGGTAGAAGGACTGCAGACGATTAATTTTTTGAAGTAGTACTTACTTCTGCTACCAAATGTAACCATCCACGACACCTAGCAGCGGACGTGGCTACTAAATGCCATCGCAGTCAGCACCTGGCTGCGAACAATGGAACTAATGTAGCGTTATCAAACTAACCTACAAATTTTAGCTTCCACAGGTGTAGTTAGTGGATGGTTCTTTTTCATGTCATAAATCTATGCCATGGGACCGCCGGCTTTACTTCCCCTCCGAAAGAAGGCATACTGAGGGATTTTTAACGCTCTTAAATATCCGAAGACTTCGGCCGGGTATAAACCCCCGATCTTGGGCACAGAAGGTCAGCATGCTACCAATAACGCCATCGAAGCCGCTAGCCTCCATATTAAACACCAAAGTGTGTTTTTCACAAAATTCAAGCTCTTAAACTAGAGGGAGTCAGAAGGTTCCAAAATCTTCCAAATCTTCTCAATAGTACAGGAAAAATCTTACATTACTTGGAAGGTCAACGGAAATATATTTGTTTAAACAAATAAACAAGACAATAGCCCCTGTCAGATCTGTGTCGCCTCGAGCCTGCATAACAGTAAACCTGGGTGGATGATATATACACAGGGGCGCGTACAAGTAACCGATCGGAACAAATGAGCATTCAAAAGAGAGAAAATTACCAGCAGCAGTGACGAATTGTAATCTGATATCATAAATATCGACAATTTGTTTAAAACGTGCGTTTAATGAAATAAACAAGGTGCTAGCCTCTAGCGCCTACGAGAACTGTGTCGTGTCGAGCCCGCATAACACTATAGCCTGGCGGGTGGTTTAGCACATGCGAAATTTCTCGCGCAGGCGCTTTACTGTTAATAATGCTGCGAGTTATAAAATTACTTCAGAAATTAATAGAATACAATTCAGAGTTTGTTGTCAAAATATTCACATTGCCGTAAGTTTGTTAGCGATTGGTGGTGCTGCTCTTCGATGCAATTACGGTATAGGAGGAATGATCCAATATAAGTTTACAAGTAAATGACGTGCCAGTCAGTTTTAGAGTTTAGAATGTAATAATTTCCAAAGCTATTTTTGATTCATTTTGGGACTTTAGCGATGTCGTGGTTATGTAGCTTCATGTAGAGAAATCTGTCCGATAACCTGTGCTATTGTGATGGGCGTAGTTGTGTATGCACACTTAAGTCCCGATTATCCGAACTTGATGGGACCAAGGGTCATTCGGTTAATCAAAAATTCGGACAATCCGGAAGAATTCTATTTCCGCGATAAAGCGAACATCCGGCTTAAATTTGATAGTACGCTCATTGATCGTCTACAAATCAATCTTAAAATGAAGGTTTTTGAAACGGTAAAACATGATTCGTTAAGTACGGAGCCTCAAATGCAATAGTAGTAACAACAACGCAAATTTTCATTTTCGATTTTTGATTCTGTTAATCCGGTACCGGATAATCGGGGGATTAGTGCATTTATAATTATTGAGGTTAGTATTTGGGTAGAAAGCATCTGTAGCCTTAATATAGGTAACATCCCGGCATTTGCGTGGAGGAAAAATGGGAACCTACTGTAAATCACTTCTAGGACAGCAGAGGTTAGAATCTTAACTCAGCTCTCTTGAGTTTTACCTCACGAGGCTGAGTGGGCCTGGATCCGTCCCTCAAACCACAATTAAATTGATTGGCAGAGCCGGGTGACAAGCAAGAACGTTGCCCACTACACCACAAAATGGTCTCACTCAACTTGCCAGCTTTTGCAATGCTGGTGCAAAAAGAGAAATACTATTATTAAATAATTGCAAGGTGGCAAACATCTTTGAGGCGAGAAAGGAACGAAGCTTGTAGTATTACGTGACCGTTAATCTCACGATCAACAGCCATGATAACTCTTTTTTGTGTGGAATCTGAATCACAAGATGTGAAATTTCACTTCGAAATTCTTATATGTATTGAGTGGGAATCGAACCTTGGTGATACGCAAACAGCTTGATCACTGCGTTACCACGCCCTCCAGCGAGAGGGGAGAAAGGAAACCACTACAAAAGGATTGCAGGTCTGTACGTGTCCCAGACCCTCTGAATACTGTATAGGTGATAGTGTTAGCACCTTGTCTTCCAGCCTCACGACCGGGACGAATGTCACAGAGCCCACCTTCCGAACCTACAGTAGTTTGAGATCAAAGCGACGACATCCAAGTCTGTAATAGACATGCGAGACACGAACCAATTGTATTCCCTAAGGTATTCAACATGAATTATGATGGCTGTCCCTTCACAACGGAGAGAGCAGGACAGAAGTAACTTGGGCTTCTACTTCCTGCCCTGTGAAGCCATAAAAACAAACGACCACCAGTCTTTTATTTGGGCTTTGTTCGTACTGGTAGAGAATTACAGACGAATTAAACAGCTCTTTCTTACTTAGTAAGATGTTGCAAAACTATTATCTTAGCTGCAGTGAAGTCACGTTGATGCCTGATAATTAGTACCGGAAATGCATTTCAGTCAGCCATCATGCCAGTGTGTTCAAATAAATATGGAGGGGAATAACACTTAACGACTCATTTATAATAATAATATTAACAACAATAAAGCATCCAATAATAAACAGAAATTTCACTAAAATGTGCAGACTGAACAAAAAAATACAGAAAGCGTTAATTTGCAAAAATACTACTCAAGAAACAATTGCCTTTGGACGTGCACGGTGACTTCCATACCATATATTGCCACTATTAATTCTTGGACAGTAAGAGAACACCGCTCCCGCTACTTCATGAAGTGACGGGCTATGTTTCCCCTCCGATAATGTACAAAAAGTATTACACTATGCGACGGCGTAATTTAGTCACTTCAAGAAGCCACGCGTCAGATAGTGCAACTCTTTTTTTTTTTACATCATATGCCGGTTTTTCATGAAGTGGCTAGGATTTTCATGAAATACCGAATTTTACTATCTGACTACAAAATATAGTCCGGTTAGTTATAAACATTTTTAGAACGTGTCACATTATTTACCTGTGACAGTTCGCGTGTAATTATTTGTTGTACATTTACTCAAAGAACTTCTTCCTTTTCGAAATTCTGATTTTTTGTTTCCCGTAATTTTTGTTCATTATTATTATTATTATTATTATTATTATTATTATTATAATTAATAGATATATTACATTTTTGGTTTATTAATTTAAGCCATTTGTTTAAAGAAAATGGTGGCATCAACTACAGAATTTTAAAGTTTATCCAAATTTGTACAAGTATAATTTTATCTTTGTTAAGAGGAGCTGATGACTTCCCTGTTCCGCCTCTCAAAGCAACAATAACTACCAACTAACCAACTATTGGTGGTTGTTGTTTAATTTGAGGGCTTTGGACATCGTGGTCATTTAGCCCTGTGTACTTGGGTGTGTGTGGAGTATGTCTGATGACCAGTTTTATTGTGGTGGCCGTATTATTGTGTATATTTGTTATACAGGTGAGGATTCCGAGGGAGGCGACCGTGGCCTTAAGTTATTTGTAATCATCCCAACATTTGCCTGGAGCAGAAGTGGGCGATACCAAGAAAAGCCACTTCCCAAATGGCTTAAGTAAGAATCGAACCCATCTCTTCCTATCAGTGTTGCCTCATGAAGTTGAGTGTACCCTGCTCCAGCCCTCAGACCATAATTAAATTTCTTGGCAGAGCCGAGAATCGAACCCGGGCCTCCGGAGCGACAGCCAAGATTACTTGCCGCTACACCACGAGGGAGTCAAATAATTTGTAGCCTAGTTTCATTGTAGTGGCGTCTTCTATTTAAATACGATTATTCATGCTATTCGCTGCAGTGGTTTCGGAGCAAACCAATAACAGACAGACAGGGAGCAATTAATTAAACTTGAGGTATATTTGGCCATTATTAGGCCACATAAATACTGAGATTAACCACAGGGTTCAGTCAGCCTGGATGAACTGGAAAAGGGTTTCTGGCATTCTGTGTGACAAAAGGCTCAATATAAGGGTGAAAGGAAAGGCCTACAAGACAGCTGTGATGCCAGCCATGATGTATGGTGCGGAGACATGGGCAATAACTAAGTCACAATGTCATAAGCTGGATGTGACTGAGATGAAGATGCTGCGCTGGATGAGTGGCGTCACTAGGATTGATCACATCACAAATGAGAAAATCAGAGGCACAGTTAAAGTAACAGAAGTATCCTAGAAAATCCAGAAGAGAAGACTGCTGTGGTATGGGTATGTTATGCGTCGAAATAACAACTATGTAGGGAGGAGAGTGATGTCCCTGATTCTGATTGGCACGAGGAATAGAGGCAGACCTCGAAGAAGATGGACTGATAATATCCATGAAGACCTAAAGGAGAAGCTGCTAGGTCGACGATGAGTGGGGCAGAATAAAATGAAAAAGACTTGCCATAAACATCGACCCCACTTGAAGTGGGATAAGATGATGCAGAAAAGAGGAAGAAGAAGAAGAAGAAGAAGAAGAAGAAGAAGGAGGAGGGACCGGATTTTTAGGTTTTTAAAATTGTCATTTTAGGTTCTCAAAAACATATTATTTTTTTCTTTTTAGTTTTTAGTATATAGAATAGGTTTTTATGTTTAAAGTGCAGCAAAAGTTGTCATAAACTGCGCAAAGCTTAACATTAGTGCCTTATTGTTAGTAGAAAATCTGATTGCAACGAGAGCGTAAATATTTTACATAATAATACATCAAATTATCACCGAGAACCTCACACATTTAGGCAATATTTGCTGTCCTTAAATATGTTAATTATTCAAATTCAATAAAACCAAGGTTATCAGAGGAGATTTTCCCACTCTAACCCGTATAATTAACTTTGTTTATTTAGAATAAAGGATTCTTGGAAATTATAAGAGATTTATTCCCACTTTCCTCACAGTAAATAACCACACAATAAGATTGAGGCTTAAACTGAGAAGTGCTGAAAATATTTGATTTTTTGGCAGATAGGATTTCTCTCAATCAACCAGAGCTAGGAATAAACACTGTCTTCAGGTTTACTTTTAAGAATTATGGACTAAAAATCCAAGTATACTACAATAAATGAAACAAGATGTTCAGTAAAGAACATATAGCCTACTTTCTCCTAAATGCATGGGTATTGTTATAACTCTTTGTCCTTTTCAAGGAGTATAATTGAATGTTGGTTGTAGTAGCTTGTTGAAATACAACGTGCTATAGGGATATTAAACATGAATATGAGGTGCCCTTTGCTAGTGCTACCTCTGTAAAAAAATTCATTCGATTCGGTTTCACCGTGTTTGAATTGATCTGGGGAATGGATTTGCACACACACATGGCCGCTATTTGCAAACTATTGGGCTGATGACCTTGTAGTCAGTCATAAGATGCTTTCCACAAAAAGGCATGTTGTTGCAAAATCCGGTAGAGATCAAATTATTAGGATGGTCGAAATTTGATTTAAGCTTTTAACATTTGGGTGGCCGTCATTCCGTTTCCGTCAAGATGGCGGCAATATAAAACATGACACTGGGGTGCCTCTTGCTAGTGCTACCTCTGTACCAAATTTCGTTCAATTCTGTTTCACCGTATTTTAATTGATAGGGGGAATCGATTTGCACACATACTTGGCCACCATCTGCAAACTATTGGGCTGATGATCTAGCAGTTTGGTCAGAATATGCTTCCCACATAAAGATTTGTTGTTGCAAAATTTGGTAGAGATTAGATTATTAGGTTGGTCGTAATTACATTTTAGCCTTTAACATTTGGGTGGCCGCGATTACGTTTCCGTCAAGATGGCGGTGATATAAAACATGACACTGAGGTGGCCTTTTCTAGTGCTACCTCTGTACCAAATTTCGTTCCATTCGGTTTCACCGTGTTCGAATTAATAGGGGGAATCGATTTTCACACAAAGATGGCCGCTATCCGCAAAATATTAGGCTAATGACCTATTAGTTTGGTCAAAGGATGCTCCCTCCATAATGGTATGTTGATGCAAAATTTGGTAGAGATCGGATGATTAGGTTAATCGTAATTTGATTTAAGCTTTGAATATTTGTGTGGCCGCCATTACGTTTCCGTCAAGATGGCGGCGATATAAAACATGAAACTGAGGTGCCCTTTGCTAGTGCTACCTCTGTACCAAATTTCATTCCATTCGGTTTCACCGTGTTCGAATTAATAGGGGTAATCGATTTTGACACAAAGATGGCCGCCATCCGCAAAATATTAGGCTAATGACCTATTAGATTTGTCAAAGGATGCCCCCTTCATAAAGGTATGTTGTTGCAAAATTTGGTAGAGATCGGATGATTAGGTTAGTCGTAATTTGATTAAAGCTTTGAACATTTGGGTGGCCGCCATTACGTTTCCGTCAAGATGGCGGCGATATAAAACATGACACTGGGGTGCCCTTTGCTAGTGCTACCTCTGCACCAAATTTCATTGCATTAGGTTTCACCGTGTTCGAATTAATAGGGGTAATCGATTTTGACACAAAGATGGCCGCCATCCGCAAACTATTAAGCTAATGACCTATTAGATTTGTCAAAGGATGATGCCTCCATAAAGGTATGTTGTTGCAAAATTTGGTAGAGATCGGATGATTAGGTTAGTCGTAATTTGATTTAAGCTTTGAACATTTGTGTGGCCGCCATTGCGTTTCCGTCAAGATGGCGGCGATATAAAACATGACACTGGGGTGCCCTTTGCTAGTACTACCTCTGTACCAAATTTCGTTCCATTCGGTTTCACCGTGTTCGAATTAATAGGGGCAATCGATTTTCACACAAAGATGGCCGCCATCGGCAAACTATTAGGCTGATGACCTATTAGTTTGGTGAAAGGATGCTCCCCCATAATGGTATGTTGTTGCAAAATTTGGTAGAGATCGGATGATTAGGTTAGTCGTAATTTGATTTAAGCTTTGAACATTTGTGTGGCCGCCATTACGTTTCCGTCAAGATGGCGGCGATATAAAACATGACACTGAGGTGTCCTTTGCTAGTGCTACCTTTGTACCAAATTTCTTTCAATTTGCGCTCACCGTGTTCGAATTGATAGGGGGGGACAGACATTCAGAGTCCACACACTCACACACACACACACACGCACACAGGCAGACACACTTTTTTCGCCCTGTAGTGATCTCATAAGTCTACTTTCATTTTTTGCAAAAATCGAAAGTAGGCTAAAAACTGCTATTTAGGTATTTTTAGGTTCTCGCTTATCATTTAGTAGACTTTAGGTGCTACAGAATTCATGAATATTGCTCTTTTGAGTGTGATTCGGAACGTATTTAAGAATTTTTGCAATTGAGGGTTCTCGATGCAAACCTCTTCTAATTTTACAGGAACTAAAAAAAACTTCTTAAATGTATGCAACTAATGGAATCTCTAAGAGACTTTGCTTTTGTTGCAGGCTATACTTAATTACACTTTGTTGTATAAACAATGTTTCATTATCAATATTAATTTATCTGAAAGATATGTTTTAATTTTGGAGAATGTGACTTTTGTATCCAAACATTGGAGATTGTGAGTTTTGTGTCTGAACAAGTTGGAGAATGTTACTTTTGAGACTAAACAAAATAAATTACTTCAGACAAGTTTGACAAGTTTGTGAAAAATGAAACCAATTGCATTGTTGGAATACACTTAAGTTATATTATTTATTTATTATGTAGAGGTTACGAGTTGAACAGACAATAATAATATTGATTTGCAGCTGTAGAAGGCCACATGACCAGAGCTGTCTTCTGATTGGTCATCAGGGAGGATGTGCTCTTTGTAACTAAACACTGTGGAGAATGTTAGTTTTGCATCTAAATTGAGTTTTTGTGATTTGAAAACCACTGGATATTGTGAGCTTGGCTTTTCAGCACTAAGATAGTCGTGTGTAGTTTGGAACGAAGAATAAAAATGCCTTGCTAACTCAGTTCGAACAAAAGTGGAGAATGCGAGTTTTGCATCTAGACCCCTCAATTTAGAAGTAAGGGGAAATATAGGTAAAAACTTAAGAATCCGGCGTTTAGTCATTATAAACCTCATTTGCAATAATTACAACGATTTAGTCGAAAATTTAAATAGTTCAGACAGAAAACTTACTATATTTACAAAGATTTTGCCGTGACGTGTAGGTGAATCGAAAGAAAATAACAAAACACATGGACGGCGTCAATGCAATAGCAAGACCGGTGAACGGTAATGGCAGGGAATGCTTGTCGTCAAGGTAGCAGAGAGTGCAATAGTTTTCACTACCGGTAGCATCGCGCGCCAAATCGCAGCGGACGGAGATAAACTCTCCGCACGAGAGGGTGTATCGATTGGCGTCGTGGCGCCAGGCGTCTGTCTTGGAGCATCAACACTCGTACCGGAGGACGCTGCTGCACTCGCTGGGCCGGTCTCAGCCTGTGCCATGGCGTGGTGCATAGCAAGCAGAAGCCTGTCTTCAGCTTCCGGTTTGAGTCCTCCACTGAAATGACAGATGGTACTAGTGTCCACACCACGGATATTAGCATTCCCGTTACCTAAGAATCAGACAAGACATCTCCATAACCACTCGCTGAATGCTGATATCACAGATTTCAATGACCCAACATTATCCTTCTATCCTAACGTATCTCTGCCCGCATTATGCCCTTCTTTTCGAGGCACCTTCTGAGATCTCGGGGTACCGGTACGTATTAAAACTCCAGTCCCAAAATTCCTGACCTTGTAGTGTAGTGGCTAGCGTTATTGACAGTCACCATGGAGATATTGGTTTGATTTTCGGCTCTGCCAAGAAATTTATCTCTGGTCTGAGGACTGGAACGAGGTGACTCAGCCTCGTGAGGCAAAACAGAAAATATGTGGGTTCGATTTCTACCACAGACAACTTGGAGGTATTCCCAGCTCTTCCGAGGAATTAATTCTGGTCTGAGGGATGGAACGGGGTACATTCATCCTCGTGAGGCAAAACTGAGTAGAAGTGGGTTGAATTCCCACCTCAGACATCCTGGAAGTGGTTTTCCGTGGTTTCCCCCACTTATATTCCAGGCAACTGCTGGGATGGTTTCTAACTTAAGGTCACAAATGCCTCCTTCCCAATCCTATCCCAAATTTACAAATACACACACTAGTACAGCTAACACAATAACACAGGTTACCACACAAAGTTCAGACAAAGTTAATGGTACATGTTTCGGGGCCTCTAATAATGATCAATTCTACACACACCCAAGTACACGGGGCTACATGACCACGATGTCGCAGAGCCACTAAAATGATCAGCAAATTACTAAATAAAGGGTTCTGCGCACCCCCGTCATATAATATGACTACGATGCCGCAGCCCCTAAAATAAGCAACAACAACAACAACAACACTAATCCTGGAGTACATATTGGGACTTTGGTGCCAAAATTCCTGAGCTCGATTCTCCATTTTGCCAAGAAATTTCATTATAGTCTGAGGGTTGTAACAGGGTACACTCAGCCTCGTGTAGCAAAACTGTGAATTAGCGGGTTCGATTCTTACTGTAACTTAAATTTCCTTAAAGTGCTTTCTCGTGATTTCAAAATTTTGCTGCAGGGAAACACTGGGATGGTACCGGTACCTAAATGAAAGCCACGGCCGCTTCCTACCCAAATCCTACCTCGATTACTAATACACTCACTAGTACAGACATCACAGTGACACAGTTTATCAATTACAGTAAAGATGAGTAAAAATCCGCCTGATCAATACATATATTTATATAAAAACACGGTTACAATAGACCCCGTTAATGGTACATGTTTCGGGGACTCTGATAATGATCAATTCTACACACACACTATGTCGCAAAGCCACTAATAGAATCAGCAAATTACTAAATAAAGGGTTCTGCGCACGCCCATCATTTGTAAGAAGCAGGCTACTGTACAGTTAACCTCAACGCTTGGTTCCCCCAGGGGCTCACATCTAGTGGGACGTGGGTGGGCGACCACGGGGACCCAGCTGAAGCCGGCATTGCTTCCACTTACTACTTGTGCCGGGTTCCTCTCCGTCTTCTTTACTGTCGATCTCACTTGGACAACTCTTGTTCTCTTCCAACCCCGACGGTATTAGGGTATCCGAGGCCTAGGGAGTCTTTTCCTTTCCCGCCTTAATTGGCCCTTGTCTCATCTATTCTGATACCCTCCTTCAGTGAGGGGTCAGCCTTCCTTTTCTTTTCATGTTATCTCCTGCTTTCTTCTCAAGGCCCTCAAGGAGGAAGGGTGTATGTAGCCCCACCAATTCTGGTGCACCCTAGATATTGCTACACCCTCAGGGGCTCACGGCTGGTGGGTTCGGAAGTTGGCGACCCCGAGGGATTCCTTAGCTGGGTCCGGTTTTCCCCCTTTTATCCATTACCTCTGGGGCGGACCCTCTCCTCTTTCACTTTCCTATCTGCCTTTCGTGGCTCTCCATCCTTCCAAGTCCCTCAATCCGCATTCTTCGAGGGTTGAGGGCATTTCTTTTCCTCCTGTCCTCTCTTTGCCTTATTCTCCTTTTGTTTTCCATTTCTTCTTCCAGTATATAAGTTAGTAGTTAGTTTTAGTTATAGTTCACATTTCATTATCATCTTCACGATCACCCAAACCATTAGGGGCCGATAACCTAGATTTTAGGCCCCTTAAAACGACAGTTATCATCAACGCTTGGTGGTGGCAGAATACGAAACTTTTGTACTTTGATGTGGGATTTAAACACAGCAATATCAAAGTGCTCCTGTTGACCGCGTCTGCTAATGTGCAGACAGATCACGAGTCCCCGCATTCATTACAATAATTAATGCAGGGCTTTAACATGCTAGTTGGCTCAACTTACTATATACCCGCCTTTACACAGTGCACATGACAGCAATCCTCATAGGATGTGCTTTATGATTAACATATTGTAGGATATACTAAAAACTATCGAGATTTCCATGGCTATCTATATCGCAAGCACACCCCAGTTCACAAGAAGGTAGATATCGGGTTTATAATAATAATTATTATTATTTAAATTATTCATGCTTTTGGGATATTGCCATGTGAACATAAAACTTAAAATTCTAAACGTATCGAAGGGAACATACAGAGGATACAGTAATACTACAGTATATACAATATATACAAGTAATAAATATCTACAAACACTACTGAATTTCTGAATAGAGTAATGCCATGGGATTACATTTAAATGTACAAAAAACTAAGTGGATGGTTGTTAGTAGAAACAAAGATGAAATTCAGGGCATTCTTACACTTGGTAATGAAGGAATTGAAAGGGTTTCATCATATAAATATTTAGGATGTCAAATCAATGATAACTGGGACTTAAGTCAAGAAATTCGCTGTAGAATTGACCAGGCCAGAAGTTCATTCATGAAAATGAGAAAAGTTTTGATCAGCCGTGATTTAAGTCTGTCATTACGCACCCGATTGCTTCGATGCTACGTTTTTAGTGTCCTGCTCTATGGAGTTGAATCATGGACACTTACCGAGGTTTTAAGTAAGAAACTGACAGCATTTGAAATGTGGACGTATCGCAGGATTTTAAGGATATCATGGATAGCTAAAGTCACAAATGTGGAAGTACTGCGGCGTATGAACAAAGACTTGGAAATTCTCAGTATCATCAAAAGGAGAAAACTAGAATACTTTGGTCATTTCATGCGCAACAACAAATACCACCTCCTGCAATTAATTATCCAAGGGAAGATTGATGGCATTAGAGGTCCAGGACGCAGACGAATATCAAAAAAAGGAAGGAAGCTTGTAGTTTAACGTGACCGTTAATCTTGAGATCATGAGCCACGGGACCTCCTTTTTACGTGGAATCCGAACCACAGGACATGGCATTTCACTTCGAAAATCTCACATGCATTGACCGGGAATCGAAAGACGAATATCCCGGCTAAAGAACTTAAGCCAGTTGTTTGGACTTAATACAGTGTCACTGTTTAGAACAGCAATGGGCAAACAGCAGATCATGCTACTGATCGCCAATGTTCTTGGAGGACGAGGCACTTGAAGAAGAAAAAGAAGAATAAATATCCAGTAACATCCAGAAATGAAACTAAAAGTCACAGTTGGATGTCCAGAGCAGTAATCCACTCCACTGCATCATCAGTTGCGTTCTGCAGGTCGTCATATCCTCCCTTGAAGGACCGCGAAGGGCATTCCGACACAATATGATGGATTGTCTGCACTGAATCGCCACAATCGCAGTGAGGACTAGAAATTTTCCGCCATTTGTGGAGCCAAAAGCTACATCTTCCGTGACTGGTCCGCACTCTGTTCAGTGACGTCCATATCCTTCTTGGAAGGTGAAAACCAGGAGGTTTCCTGTCTTATGAAGGGCATAAACAGGCTGGGTGAGTTTCATGATGATGATGATGATAATTGTTGTTTTAAGGGGCCTAACATCTAGGTTATCGGCCCCAGGGTGAGTTTCAATTAGGTGGAAACCAGGTAAGCAGCACTATGAACAGAAGTTTATTGTTAAACTTGCGTAAGTTGTCAAGTTCGTTGGTTTTTTTTGGTGATATTTTGTTTACATAATATTAGTGGCTATTGACCTTCAAGTTTAATTGTTTACTGTGATTGTTTGTATAGAGTATTTATATTGTATAAGTTATAATGTTAACGCACATATTCGTAGACATACATTAATAGCCTGAGGGTAAAGGATCCGACGATGATCGCAATATATTTAACATATTCTAACCTTGGTCTACTCCCACAGTTCTTGTCCTAGACCCTTCCTTCCGTAGGGCCAGATGACCTCACTGTTCCGCACCTTAATAACAATAACTAAGATAACTATCTTCCTTCCGTAACAATATTGTTATTCCTCGGTGTCTTATTATGTATCCTACCAACGTATCTCTTCTCCTTTTTAGCAGTCGCCAGAAACATCTGCTTTTCCACCCATCTTAATACCTCTTCATTAACTATCTACACATTTTATCTTCATCATTCTCTTGTATCACATTTCAAACGCTTCTATTCTCCTCTAGTGCTACGCTCCAGACAAAGGCATTCAAATATGACTTTCTAATACTTAAATCTATTTGATGTCAACTAACTAGACCAATATATGATTTGAATTCTTTACTCGAGTCTAATTATTTGCACGCCACTGTTAATTATCAACGTTAACTAATTTTTCATATGGCAGCCATGCGCAGTAAAGTTAAAGCTTTACTTGTATTAAAAACGTTTTATTGAAAAGCTATTCTGACAGTTACAATCTCTGAAATGGGCAATGGGATGTTGTTGGAAGCTTGTTCATTACATGTGTGAGCCGAATATGTGATGGACTTTTGTTGTTGTAAGTTGTGAATAGGGAGCGGCAAATGGAGTGTTCCATTGTAGTTTGCTGGTCTGTCACTAGATGGCTGTTCTTCAGCTAATTGCGTAACAGTTACCGTTATACTTGCAGTAATTACACATTTCTAGCTGCGTGTGGCTGCCTGGGTTTGTTTGTACACTCGAGTGTGATTGAGTGATTTGTTGGAGGATTTCAGGTTCATTGCAGTGATCAAATGTAGCGCAAAATTACGTAAATGAGTACACACTCAATTAAAGATTGCCAGTTAACAACATCCAGTATCTACTGCTATCTACTATGAAATTCTATACATATTTCTGAAGTTATGTATATCTATGACTTTCGTAATAATTACCATTTTGCCCCGTATTGAAATCTACAATACTGATTATGATTTCCACTTTTCAATACAAGTTTAGTTTTAGTTAACAACAGTTAATTGACAACACGCACTTCGGAAATTTCTAGTCTTCCAAATACGAGAGTAAGTCGAAAGATGTGAACTAGTTTTCCGAAACATTTTTGAAAAATATTCTATACATTTTCTAATGGGGTTCATTTTAATCTCTCTTCCACAGTAATGGGAAACATGAAGCAACAGTTATCGCAAGAACCTACTCACCAAATGTTTTAAAGATAAAGGGATATTATTCCGTATTTTTAATAAAGGAACTGCATTTTTAAGAATTTTATATTTGACATTAGTCATGCGAAAATCCTATGTTTTATGTAAGAAGAAAGCTAGTGTAAAATGTTGTGTTTAATGTGTATGAAATATTTTTGTAAACAAAGAATGACTGATGAAGGCATAACAATGCCGAACATGTATCATGTGTAATTTAGAGTAAAAAACAAAAACTATGGTTGTATTTAAAAGTGGAAATCATAATCAGTAATTAATATATCTGAAGTCCAATGCATGCATACGTTGTATTAATGTACACTAGGGCATGATACTATGAAAGTCGATTCATGAAATTATAAATTAAGCAGAAATTAATTTATTGATACTATTATTATTTTGATTCGTTATGTCCAACTGAAGAGCGCGTTGGAACTTATTTAGCACAATGTTTCGTCTTTCCTTCCCAATATCACTTCATTCGTTCATTGTGTTCTCTTCAGCGTTCTTCTGTCCATCGTGTATTCTACCGTGTAGGTTTCTCGGCAAATTTGTGTCTGTTTATTAGGATTCTAAGTTTTGGTCTATTATGAATGAATTCTTTGTTGATACCAATTTCTTGTAGGTCTGTTTTATATCTATTATTATGATTATTATTATTATTTTATTATGATTATTGCGTCGTCTGGCTGCGTGGTGGAGCGTAACATTCTCGCCTGCTATGCCTAAGGGTGCGGGTTCGAATCATATATTCCATAAGCTATTATAATATGATATGAGTAAGAATTGTCCAACTATAACCATTAATGTTCTAAGTAAAATAGGGTTCCTTCTATGTATTTGGTATTCAATAATAATGATGATAATAATAATTATTATATTAATGATTCATGTGAAAAGGATCCACGTGGACATGCAGGCAATGTATCCAAGTTACAGAAACATGCTCGGGGTTACATTAAAATGTAGACCAATAATTACTGTGGTAGCGATGTTACATTAAGATACGGTAAGCTCCATTATTTCCGACGATTTGAATTAATCCCCTAGTCCACACAATTTATATTTACCACGCGATGCACGTATAGTCTGATTCAAAAGAAAATGAATAACCTACAATACAAATTGTAGCCGTTGATATATTAATGCGGATTATTAACACAACTTTCCAGAAAATCGGATTTGGTGATAATTGGCATAATACAGTAACAATCCACCGGCCACGGTGGCCGAGCGTGCTAATGCTTAACCTCGTGATTCGCTGGCATCGGGAGAGCGTGGGTTCGAATCCCACCTAGGTTGTCTTGAAAATAAGGTTCGTGGTTTCCCAT
Source organism: Meconema thalassinum (assembly GCA_946902985.2). Classification (NCBI taxonomy): domain Eukaryota; kingdom Metazoa; phylum Arthropoda; class Insecta; order Orthoptera; family Tettigoniidae; genus Meconema; species Meconema thalassinum. The sequence continues at coordinate 106,281,599 of OX336394.1, read as the reverse complement.
TTTAACCACCAGGACGGTTCCTTTCAATATGTCCACTGCCGATTTCCTTCCAAAATCCCTTACCTGAGCAGTTCTGAAAATAAAAATAAATAGCCATTGGCTGCAATAACAAAAATAATTTAGTTATAAATCAATATTCCTTCTTCGTTAATTTATTATTATTATTATTATTATTATTATTATTATTATATGAATTGCAGCCGAAAGGTCATAGCTGGGTATTTATAATCGAACGCGCGAAGGCTCCCAACAAGTTCAATTTCAAGTAGTTCCAACTTTTGCTACCAGTTGCTACTCTCACTAACACCTAGCGGCGAACGTTGGAACTTGGTAGAGCGTTTCTAAATAGCCAAATAACATGATAACTTACTAATTTTGCTACAGACTGCCAATTGCAGGGCCATAAATCTATGACATGGGCCCACCGGCTTTACTTCCTCTCCGAAGGAAGGCATACTGAAGGATTTTATTCGTTAATTTATGAAGATGCTAAGTATTTGCAGTTACTGACTTTCAATGTTTTCCGAGACTCTTGCAAAATTGTTCAAAATCATCCTTATAAAAACCAGTCACAGACAATACGTCACAATTATTTGCAATGAAGATAAAATTTGATTTACCATCGCTTTTTTAAATTGTACGCTGTTCAACTGAATTGATTGGTGACTGGCTTTGTGGCTCCGTGCTAACGTTCTCGCCTTCTGTTCCCAAGGTTGCAGGATCGAATCCTATTGCAGTCAGTTGGCAATTGAGGGTGCGCAAATGCGAGGGAGCCGTGTCATTAGATTTACTGGCACGTTAAAGATCCCCTTTGGGGCAAACTTTCGGCACAGCTGAGTCTCTAAAAGCCTTAGTAGTTAACAGAAACGTAAAACTAATAAAGTTATTATTATGATTATTATTATTATGTGAATGATTGGTAGACTACCATGGTTTAACGTTGCGCTTTTGCGAGTAAAGGAAGATAGGAAATTTGTAGTTTTAAGTGACCGTCAATCTAGCGATCGTGAACCACGGGACCTCCATCTTTACATGGTATCCGAATTAGAGGACGTGATATATCACAGTTGGTAATAATAGTTACAATAATAATAATCACCACAATAATTTAATATTATTATTAATAATAATAATATTAATCAAGAGTTTAGTGCTTTTCAGTCGGTCAACACGAATGTACCCAAAAGAGATGGGTTATGCCCTAATCCTGAAATAAATTACATGAGATTAATAAAACACTAGGATGACCAGTTTCGATCGTCAAGCGATCATCATCAGATCCATTACACTTAGGCTACAAAATCTATGTTTGAAATACAGGTGAAAATATTTACAATATGTACAATTATTTAGTTGCAGTATTGGTACTGCAACTGTCAGTGTATGCTAAATGCAGTATATATGTTAGGTGAAATGCTAAATGGTGATAGCTATCCGGAGATTGTACTTTAGAGAGATTATATGGTTGTAAACTATGGTTAAACTATAAAATTTTTGGCTAACTACTTATCTGATTGTCTTCCGTATTACAGCTACTCGCAGTTTTCGTGCTCACTGGAACTCGCTGTGCGGTCGACTGCGGTGGTTATCTTAACGACTGGTTTTCCCCCTGCCTCCTCCCCCCTGTCCCTACGTGCTGTGGGGAGTGATAGCGATGTGTTTATGTGAGGTGTTGCCAACCTAGATAAGATACGTTAAGATAACCACCGCAGTCGACCGCACAGCGAGTTCCAGTGAGCACGAAAACTGCGAGTAGCTGTAATACGGAAGACAATCAGATAAGTAGTTAGCCAAAAATTTTATAGTTTAACCATAGTTTACAACCATATAATCTCTCTAAAGTACAATCTCCGGATAGCTATCACCATTTAGCATTTCACCTAACATATATACTGCATTTAGCATACACTGACAGTTGCAGTACCAATACTGCAACTAAATAATTGTACATATTGTAAATATTTTCACCTGTATTTCAAACATAGATTTTGTAGCCTAAGTGTAATGGATCTGATGATGATCGCTTGACGATCGAAACTGGTCATCCTAGTGTTTTATTAATCTCATGTAATTTATTTCAGGATTAGGGCATAACCCATCTCTTTTGGGTACATTCGTGTTGACCGACTGAAAAGCACTAAACTCTTGTTTACTAAGGCAACACTGAAAATATGGCTTCAAACACCACAATAATATTAATATTATAACAAACAGGAAGTGAAATGATTATTAGTTCGTCCTTTCCATTTTCCTAAAAGAAAATTCTTCAGAAAAAATACATTCTCAGTTACCTATGTCTTCCTACGCTTTGCCGTGAAATGTGATCGCAGTATATCATTAAGAGAGTTATAACAGTTCCCTTCGATATGATATTTCCACTGAGAACGGAGAGGCTCAAGCGTATCCATTACTCGATAGAAACAACATCTCCAGCGCTTTCTGGAATCAGTTTTCTTAACAAAGGAGAATGCGAATTTCAGAGAGGATATTCCATAAATAAATATGTGGCAATAACTTCTTTTAGTTCCACATTCAATTCGCAATGTTGTTATTCTTATCGGTGAGAAAATGAAACACAGTAATTAACGATTCCTTAGACGTTCCTTAGGGTTTAGTTGTTGTTGCTGATCCATTTGAGGGGCTCAGACATCGCTGTCATTCAGCCTTATGCACTTGGGTGTGTGTGGAATTTTGTCTGATAACCTGTGTTTTTGTGAATCGACAGCGGTAACTACGGTTGTAACGCGCAGCTCTCTGCAGACTCTGTAGACGTGGGTTATAGCCTCACCGTTGTCCGTCTTTGAAATGGTTTTCCATGGTTTCCCCATTTTTAATTCCAGGAAAATGCTGGGTTGGTACCTTCCGACAGGCCATGGCCGATTCCTTCCACATCCTTGCCCAGTTTAATTTACCATCATTCGTTTCATATCTCATTAATTCCTCTCATGAGGTGGTTGGCGTCAGACAGGGCATCCGGCCGTAAAAGACTTCCGCCACTAAGACTTTCGTCGCATCTCAACCCCGTTCCCGTTGGAAAACGGGAATAATAAGGGGCAGACATACAACCTGTGTTTTTGTGCTGTTTTAGTGTGTATACTTGCATTTCAGGTGAGTATTGGGAAGATGACGGCCGTGGCCTTGAGCTAGGAAACATCACGGCATTTGTCTGGAGTAGAAGCGGGAAACCACAGAAAACCACTTCTTGGATGGCTGAGCTAGGAATCGAACCCCCTCTCCTCAGTTTTCCCTCATGAGACTGAGTGTACCCCGTTCCAGCCCTCAGAGCTTAATTACATTTCTTGGCTTGAGTTGGGAATCAAACCTGGACCTCCGCCAAGAATTCTAGCCACTACGCAACGAGGCGGACTATTTGAAAGCATACGAGTATGTGATTGTAACATGAAATGAAAATCCACAGCCTGCTTCCAGTCTCCGACCGGGTCAGGAATGGAATGAATGAAGCCCCAATCTAGCGGCGAGGATATGAACTGTGCTGGCTGCCGAGGCCTGACGCACTCCTCTGGGGCAATGATTAAATGAATGACAGATGAAATGAAATGATAGGGGAGAGTGTTGCTGGAATGAAATTTTGACAGGGAAAACCGGAGTACCCGGAGAAAAACCTGTCTGCCTCCGTTTTGTCCAGCACAGATCTCACATGGAGTGACCGGGATTTGAACCACGGACCCAGTGGTGAGAGGCCGGCGTGCTGCCACCTAAGCCACGGAGGCTTCGTGATTGTAACATATTGTGTGTAATTATTTGAGTCTAAGGCTGGATACCCCGGGAGTTTAACAACATATCATGGCAGTGAGATTCATTCCCGGTATCGCTAATTCAAATTCCGGGGTGCCTTCTGTAGTCTTTGACTCACACTGAGGAGTGTCTAATCAAACGTCCACTTGCGACCGTTTACACTGATATGAATTTAAGAATGATTGGAATCTGGCTTCTTCGGTGGCGTAGTTGGTAGCATTTTGAGCTTCTATGCCCAAGATCGCTGGTTCAAACCCGGCCGAAGTCGTCGGATGTTTTAAGAGCGTTAAAAATTCCTTAGCAAACCTTCCTTCGGAGGGGAAGTAAAGCCGGCGGGCCCATGTCATAGATCTATGGCATGTAAAAGAACCTTCCACTAACTACAATTGCGTGTAGATAAATTTGTAGGTTAGATTTGATTGCCACTCTATTAAGTTCCAACGTTCGTCGCCAGGTGCGGTGGCATCTAGTAGCCATGTTTGCTACTATGTGTCGTTGACGGTAGCATTTGGTAGCAAAAGTAGGAACTACTTGAAATTGATCGTCTGCAGTCCTTACCTGAATTACAGATAACACACAGCCATCACAATTAACACCGGTTATCAGACAGATTCTCCATACACCAAAAGCACACGGAGCTACATGACGGCGATGTCGCAGCCCCTAAACTGAGGAACCAACCAACCAACCAGAATTATTGAAAAACTGTTTTTTTCATGCACAAATATACCTTAAAGATTTTTACACGCTCGGGAAATTACAATGGAGTTGAACTGAAGACTTCGTAATTGTGGCCGCATGCCGTGGAAATCCCCCTCCAAGTACCATACAGTTTGTGATAATCTTGGCTTGATTCCACACTCATCATCTACGCAATTGAACAGCAGTTTTTAACACGATGGGACTGATTTAGTGACATCGCGAAGGAGACAGTTCAGAGGCTTGAAGAAGGACCGATTCGAGCATCGTTGCTTGAAACAGGGACAGTGACAAATAAAAAAAAAAGCGACGCCTCTCAGGATGCTCCGAGAAGGAAGTGAGGAAGCCACTCTTTCTTGGAGGTAACCATGTTCACAATTTATTGGAATTGACAAGTGAGAATGTGTTTCGTGTAGAATTCTATTTCGTCAGAAAGTCCGATCTTCTCTGCAATGGCTGAAGATTGAAAACTCCACTTGTCGCAGAGAAGACCTTCAGGGCAGGTGTGTGTGTATGGCGTAGTTGGTAGCATGCTGAACTGCTGTGCCCAAGATAGCGGGTTCAAACCCAGCCGAAGTCGTCGGATTTTTAAGAGCGTTAAAATTCTTCAGTATGCCTTCCTTCGGGGGGGAAGTAGAGCAGGTGGGCCCAGCCATAGATTTATGGCATGTAAAAGATCCTTCCACTAAAAACCTGTATGAAGCTAAATTTCTAGGTTAGATTTCGTTGAAACGCTCTATCATAGTTCCAACCTTCACCACTAGATGTCAGTGACATCTGGTATCGAAAATTGGAACTACTTGATTGAACGGAACTTGTAGCTCACCCCATGGGTGTCCACTTGAAGCAGCTACAGCCTCTGGCAAGCCGAACATGTCCTCGGACACTCGCGGCTCTAAAAGCCATACGCTAAATAAATGCATAAATAAATAAATAAATAAATAAACAAACAAATAAATCGTGTAAATTACGCTCTTTTATTTTCTAAGCAACAGAAAGTAATAATGACCTTTAATGTGGCTGGTAGTTAAAGTTGAAACTACTTGAAATTGAAATTGACGGAGAGCCTATGGGCGTGGCCATTGGTTGTAATAAAAAAAACAAGTATTCAGTTTAGGCAATACTAAAAGTTTTACACCAGTAAACAAAAATGTTCTCGAATTACAAAGTTGAAGACTACATAATCCTGTCGAATGTTCTAATCCGAAGATTTGTTTCATTCAAAACAAAATTAAGTATTTCATTATTTGACTGCTGCCTCCGTGGCTTAGGCGGCAGCCTCCATGTGAGATTAGTGCTGGACACTGCGGAGGCAGACAAGTTCTTCCCCGGGTACTCCGGTTTTCCCGGTCAAAAATTTCATTCCAGCAACACACTCCACTATCATTTCATTTCATCTGTCATTCATTTAATCATTTCCCCAGGACAGGCTTCAACAGCCGGCACAGTCATATCCCATTATTTGACTCTGGGGGGGATTTATCCTCCCCGTAGTTACGACACTGTCCTGGACCCCTTAACGCCACCAATCTTCCCTCACATGAGTCCGCTAGTGCAATAGAAAATTCTTAGTAAATCATAACTGTACTACACTCACTCTCGTCTATTTGTACGATCAAACAGGAATACGTGTTGCTGGGTGGAAATATTTCAAGACGTATTGGTTGTGAGGTTAAAGTTATCGCTTGCGGAGATCGCAATGTTTCAAAGAGAGAGCAACAAAACATAAGATATCAGTTTGTTGGAGAAGAATTTCCAGTGGTGGTGATAGTTCAGACGGAAAGCTGGTTTTCAGCACCCTGACCACGTAGCCAATATGTGTGTGGAGCAGGTCGGCAGTAAGTCTTCCGTGGACAGGGGGTGTCATATGGGTCCCGCGGGTACTTGCTCACATAGGATCCCGCGTTCACTCATCTACATCACCCACTGATTGATTGCTTAATTCAGTTGCAGACTGATTAGCAGACTGATTAAATAGGCTGTCACCTCTGAGGTACCGACAGTAGTGGATATGCTCGCTAAAGCGCAGCGTTATTAAACATTAGGCTAAGGGGCCAAGCACTCTGCTGACTCGGTAGACGCCTTGGTTCGAGCCCCACCGCCGGTCGTCCTTAAAATGGCTTTCCGTGGTTTTCCATTTTCAACTCCAGGCAAATGCTGGGATGGTGCGTTCGGACAGGCCACGGCCGCTTCCTTGCACAGCCTTGCCCACTTTCTTGCATTCATTCATTTCATCTCTCATTCTGACTCGCACGTAGTCCACGGGCGTCCACTAGAAGGACCTGCACTCGGCCTCTCAGGAGGGCACACGACAAAAAGAGAAAAAACGAGCCTTGCGTAGCCGCATTTGATGTGTAACATCTGACATTTTATCCAACTATGAAATTGGGATGAAATATATGTGAAGTTATTTTCTTTTCGGCTGTACTCCTCCAGTTTTTAATTCTTTCTCACGTTTATTTTGTCTATAATTTCGCATATATTCTGCTTTGGATTTACCCATCTCTACAAATCACGGCCTACTGAATTCAAATGGGTTCTTTAACATGCCAACATCGTATGACATGCGTGTCGTGATTTTTGCCACCTTTCAAAAATCACTTACCATGGCCAGGAGCGAATCTGCCTGCTTGGGGTTGGTAATCCGACACGATAACCACTCACTCACCCTGGCAAGCATTGGATCCTAATGAGACCTTACGTCGTGGGTGATAGACCTATCTCGATTCACTGGGTAATTTCAGGACTGTTTATTAAGGCGATGTTTTCAGAGCCTCATTAAATCTCGTGGAATATTCGAAGAAGCATGACTGGTACTTGTGTGCCGTTACAGAATATACTGTAGTTAGCACGCGCAGAATATGTGATATACGACTACAACTGTAAACAGGCTTTCGTCAAGAATGCGGTATTATTTATTGTGAAATCATCGCATTGCTTCTCGCTAAAGTAATAAATATATTGCAGTTACAAGGAAAACTGCTTCGTGCATAGTACTTATGGCAAAAGGCGGATCTCTGCCACTGTCTTCGCTTCTCATCCCCTACGTACATCAAGCACCTGGGCCAGATTTCGTTATATTCTATTAAGGTGGGAGACACAGATATAAGATGAGATGTGATGAAAGTCTTTGTGACGGATGGTTTTTACGGCCGGATGCCCTTCCTGACGCCAACCTCATAAGACGAGTTAATGAGAGATGAATGAAACTGGGCAAGGATATGAAAAGAAGCGGCCGTGGCCTGTCAGGAGGTACCGTCCCGGCATTTGCCTGGAGTTGAGAAAGGGAAACCACGAAAAAACATTTCAAGCACGTCCGATGGTGGGACTCAAACCCACGTCTACCAAGTCCAATGATAACTTGGCCCCATGGCCTAGCGCTGCGCGTTAGCAAGCATAGCTACCAATGCCAGTCTAAACAAATATAGCCTACTTTCTCACCAGATACAACAGGGGATGGTGACAGGCCGATCCCCCAGGCGACCGCTAATGAATCATAATAATATTTATTTATTATTTAACGTATGGCTTTTAGTGCCGGGAGTGTCCGAGGACATGTTCGACTCACCAGAGGCTGTAACTCCTTTACGCGGACACCCATGGGGTGAGCTACAAGTTCGGTTCAATTTCAAGTAGTTCCAACTTTCACTAGCAGATGTCACTGACACCTAGTGGTGAACGCTGGAACTTTGATAGAGCGTTTCAACGAAATATAACCTAGAAATTTACCTTCCCACAAGTTTAGTTAGTGGTAGGATCTTTTACATGCCCTAAATCTATGACATGGGACCGTCTGCTTTACTTCCCGTCAGAAGGAAGCCATACTGAAGGATTTTAACGCTCTTAAAAATCTGACGACTTCGGCCGGGTTCGGAACCCGAGATCTGGGGAATAGCAGTTCAGCATGTTACCAACTACGCCACCGAAGCCACTATAATAATGTTATTGGTCCCTTTTGACTACTGCGGATTTTAGAGACGCCGGGGTGTTAAACTAATCACTCAGTGGTATGCATCTACTAAAATATTACATAAACTGAATACCATCATGTAACCATGGCAGAACTCGGCCAACAATACATTCTTTGAAAAATATATTCAGATAAAAAGGAACATTCTGATTGAGCAGTCCATAAATGGAAGCATAACAACACGGCTGGCCTGTACAAAACATGCCGTATTTTCCCCATAGAGAATGGAAATGTGGTTATGTGGGCTAGGGTTCATGAAGACAACAAAGAAACTCCAAGTAATCAAAGTTAGTATATTCCCATAATGCCAAGGGGGAATTGTTATTGCTGCTTGTCTCTCACCAAGATGGACCAGGTTCACTTCCTAGTCAATGCATGTGTAATTTTTGAGGTGACATACCACCATCATTGGTCCGAAATACGGCTGGTTGCGTGATGCATCGGTAACGTACTCGTCTGCTATGCTCAACCCCCCTGGCACTATACAGCCCATGACAGGCTAAGGCCGACCAAGCGACCGCTGCCCAGCCATTTGGCCTGCAGATATTGGGGTGACGCGTGATCAGCGTGACGGGTCCCCTAGGCCGTTAATCTTGGTATTCGTGATCGGGGCGCTGTTTCACTGTCAGACAGCTACTCAATTGTCCTCACGAGGCTGAGTGCACCCCTTTCCAACCCTCACGTCAGTTTTAAAATCCCTGGGAGCCGAGGATCGAACCCGGGGCCTCCGGGTGAGAGACAGGCCCGCTACCCCAACACCCCTGAGGCCGGCTTCTGCTATGCTCAAGGTTACAGGAATGAATCCTGGCGCAGTCGGCATTTGAAGGTGCAAGGTAGCCGTGTCAGTAAATTTACTACCACGTTAAAGATACCCTTCAGGGAAAAATTCCGGTACCACGGTGGAGTATTTAGAATCCCTTCCCGAGTTGAACCTGCTGGCTCAATAAGTCCGCCTGCATCTCTTCTTTCTTTCTTTCTTTCTTTCTTTCTTTCTTTCTTTCCCTATCTACTCTGATTGGTCCGCGGTCAGTGGACGCCCTTGCATTTTGCTGCTGAGATATATAATATCGTATGGTCTCGGGCGCCGGGTGCAAGCTTTGTTATTTGACACCCACAGGGTAGCTTGCATGTCGAATTTCGTTGTTCCTTGAAGCATTATGAAAGTCAAGGAGGTTAGATAACTAAGCTACTAGAATACTAGAACGCTTTCTAGTAGAGAAATAAGGAACTTCGTATTGGCGGAAACTCCCGAGATTAATTTTGCCATTATGGACACGGCCTACTGAATTCAAATGGGTTCTTTGACATGCCAACATCGCATGACATGGTGTCGTAATTTTCGACGCCTTTAAAAAATCACTTACTATGGCCAGGAGTGAAACTGCAAGCTTGCGGTTAGTAGACCGACACGTTAACCACTCACCCACCGTGGCAAGCGCTGCTGAGATAATTTAATACACTGAATGAGATGACTTAATGCGGTCTTGTACAAATCCCAAGGAGTGCATCCAAGATCTATCTACGTAGCCTCTATATATCACAGTGACTTTTATTCTTGTATACACAGGTATAATAACCTACCTCTTTGAGTTTGAAAAAGTTTTATCTAGCCTATTATCCATTTCGTTTCCTTTGATATTTAGATAGCCAATCCAAGGGTTCCTCTTTCTATTACTCCATGTACCACAATAACACAGGTCATCAGACACATTCTACTCACATCCAATGACACGGGGCTAAATTACCATTATGTTCAAGTCCCTCAAATGAAACAACAAGATTTAATTCTCACTTTGTATATTAGCTTAGATTCATTCTCAGAATGTATTTTACACACAGAAATCGCCCCACTTTCGACCAGGGCATTTTCAAGAGAGCACAGCTGAACAACATTGGCGCGTGAAAACTGAGCTGGAGATGCTACAAAGGAAGGCTTCTAGGTTTGTGCTCAACGATTTTTATCCTAGAAGTAGTGTAACTCGAATGATAGAAAAACTAAGGTGGGAATCTCTGGAAGATAGAAGGACGAAATCCAGACTATACGCTATGTTTAACACTTACACTAATCGCCCTGCATGGGGAGAACTGAGCAAACTTCCACCTGAGCAGGGTGGATCATCCACATAAAGTTAAAGGCCGACCACAGCGTACAAATTATGGGAAATATTCGGTCATTAATCGTGGTATTGATAATTGGAACTCATTACCTGTCACAGTCTAGAGTCTTTTCCCAAACATTTTGATGTGTTTAAGAGAAGACTGAAATTTCGTGAGAAATACCCCGATGTAATTACTATAGTTTACAAATCGCGACTTGTATACTGTCAACAGCTTCTCAATTCTCGCCTGCTCCTACCCTGCCTCTGCTCTTCATCGCGCAAGTTCACGGAGCTTGGAACCGAGCAGTACATTAAGTGTGTTTGATAATTATTATTGTTGGTGATTGTCTTTAAGTGTACAATTTGCCACCGGGGAACTGCCACCATTTGCAAATAGAGTAAATGAATGAATGAATCAGCTTCACTGTCACACACGAATACTGGACCATTCAAAATTGGCCTGCCAAGCCAGCAGATGGAGTGGACTGGCTCTCTGAGACATAGGGTCAAAATGAGGAAGGTGTTATAAATATCCTCCCCGGCGTCTGTAAAATCCACAGTAGTTACAAGGAACGTTGGCTGGTTGGTTGGTTCCTTAGGTTAGGGGCTGCGACAACGCGGTCATATAGCCCCGTGTACTTTGGGTGTGTGTAGAATCTGTCTGATAACCGGTGTTAATTGTGATGGCTGTATTAGTGTATCTGTTTTTTTTTAATTCAAGGAAGGACAGCAATTTTGAATTTATCAAATAGTTCCTACTTTTGCCACCAAACGCCACCGTCAACGACTACTAGGTCTAGTTCAGAACTTAGCTACTAGACGCCACCGCAGTCGGCTCTTGGCAACGAACGTAGGGACCTAAGAGCGTTGTTTACATTCTTAACCTATACAATTTAGCTTCACACAGGTGTAATTAGTGGAAGTTTCTTTAACATGCCATAAATCTATGACATGGGACCGCCGAATTTACTTCCCCTCCGAAGGAAGGCATACTGAGGGATTTTAACGCTCTTAAAAAATATGACGGTTTCGGCCGGGTTTGAACCCGTTATCTTGGGCATAGGGGCTCAGCATGCTTCCAACTATGCCACCGAAGCCGCTACAAGGAACGTAAAACCAATAACATTATTAAGCTATTATGTTCCGCCCCTTAAAACAACAATAATCATCATCACACTTCAATGTCGGGAAGAGAAACTGCAGTTAGTATCTGCCATCAATGTGTAGCTATATATACAATTTGAACAAGACTTTTATTGAATACAGAGTTACTACAGAAGCTTTACAGTAGCTTTGTGGGATAACGTACAATGCTTTATTGAATCGGAATGGCGATTTATATGTGTCGCGTGAGATCCTAAACTGCCTGGAGCGATATTATTATATGGTACAGAAGATAGCGCCTCCCACCTGCTGCTGCTGTCCCCAAGCCACCCACCCACACCAATGAAGAGGGCAGAACGCGACTCAAGTCCCCTCAAGACCGAGCCCTGAGTCGGAATACATGAATCGGTAAACAGGTCACGCTTAATGAGCTGACAGCGACGGCCGTGCAACCACTGACACACACACACACACACACACACTGGCACGCATTCAGCGCCAGAAAAGAATCTGAAATCAAAGTTGTCGATTCTATGGGTTTATTCTTAAAACACAGGGTACACCGACAGTGGAAGCTACACACTCTAAGGCGCAGCACTAGACCAGTCGTTTACAACACTTTAGAGACAGTAAGCACCACCTTCATGCCATACCAAGTACCCGAGCACCATTAAAGCCAATATATTTTTATGTTCGACCCTGACTATTATATGTCAGAAAACTGTACTATTATGAGGCTCATTATAACACTATTTTTCATTATGAAACAGTTTCTTCCACCAATCAGAGCTCAAGAAACAGTTGTTTGACCAATTAGATAAGGATATAATCGCACCTGCACTGAGTTCCACGGCCTTCTAAGTTAAATTTCACTGCGTGGCCTAGTGTCATAGTAGGGTAATCAAGGAGGCCATGGTCAAATACAAGGCATTCTCTGCGTCTCATGCGCTCTGTTCAGTTCATAAAACTGGCGAAATCTCGACAGATGTTTATGAATATTTATGTTCGAACATAAAATAGTTATAATAATTATCGTCGAACATAAACAGTCGTATGCAACTCGCCTATAATGGTAATTAAGACACTCGTATGGAAATTATAAAACTCGCATACGCTTGTTTTATAAACATACTCTTGTCTTAAATATTGCCATTATAGGCTCGTTGCATAAAGTACTATTATTATTATCATCATCAATAATACAATATTAATGGAACAATCATTTGCCTCTGTTTCCTTTATCTATATCTCTCCACCTCTAAAATAAAATAATAATAATAATGTTATTTGTTTTACGTCCCTTTTAACTACTGCGGCTTTTAGAGACACTGGAGTGCCGGAATTTTGCCCCGAAGGAAATCTTTAACGTACTAATAAATCTACTGGCACGGCTCCCTCACATTGCGCACCCTCAAAAGCCAGTTTACTACGACAGGATTCGATCCTGCAACCTTGGGAACAGCCAACGAGAACGTTACCGATATTGGCTGCGTGGCTCAGTGGTAACTTGCTGTGCCCAAGGTTTCAGGATTGAATCCAGGCGCAGCTAGTTGGCAGGGTGTGCAATGTGAGGGAGCCGTGTCAATCCCTCTAAAGTGCTGAAATAGCCAGATATTCATCGCTCACCAGCCATGCTACAACTGCTTGTATGACTCATGTAGATAAGTGGCAGTTGAGTCGAATCAGCACCATTCGTGTTAATTGATATTGCAACTTTTCAGTCGGTCAACACAATTTTATTCCAATTACTGCAAAAAATAATCTCAAAAAGTTACGTAGGATTGGAAGATGCAATATTGAATTGTTAATAAGGCAACACTGAAAAATTTGGCTTCAAAGTTAACTATATCGTTCGAGTCACTCATAAAACAGGGATTTAGAAAATTATTTTTACTGTAGATTTAAAAGTATTATTTCACAAAATCCTACAGGAGAGTTCATGATTAGGGGCAGATAACCTCGCAGTTCCGCCCCTTAAAAAAACAATAACTAACTAGAGTTCATGATTTTAATTACCTAGGCGTTATTTTTGTAGAGGATGCATCATATCAGGCAGTGATTGGAGCGACCCGAAACCGCTCCTACTACAGTCTCAGTCATCTTCCTAAGACCCGCAGCCTATCGAGAAAGTCAAACTTCAACTATACAAGACATTAATTCAGCCTGTAGTGCTGTATGGAAGCAAGACCTGGAGTTCTCGGAAAAAAGATTTGAATGATCTCCTTGTTTTTGAGCGGAAAGTTTTGAGGAAGATATTTGGTCCCGTTCAAGATGAGGACACTGGTGAATGGCGTATACGGTACAATCGAGAGCTGGATGGCATGTATAAGACTCCAAAACATCGTAGGACTAATTAGAAGCAAACGTCTGGCATGGGCAGGCCATGTCACTAGGATGGACACATGCCGATGGCTTTTGAAACTGCTCAATTTTGTTCCTCATGGAAGAAGACCACTGAGTAGGCCAAGGAAAAGATGGAAGGACGGAATCCGTGGAAACCTGGGACAGATTGGAATAGAGGATGTCTGGCAACAGAGAGCAGCCAACAGAACCCTTGTAGCAGCGCGCGGTCCCCTAGGCCTGATCGCGTAAAGTAAAGAAAGTAAGTAGAAGTATTTCACAAAATGATACACATTTTCAACTCAATGCAACCGCTGGGAAGGTATACTCAAGTTCCAATTTTCCGGAACTCGATTAACCGAACGTTCATATTAGCCGAATCAAAAATCGAAAAGGGAATTGTTAATTCATTTGTAGGTCTGCAATTAACGAACATAATCATAAGATACGTCATTTTATCGTTCTCAAACCTTCATTTTAAGATTGATTCGTAGACTTGAATGAGCGTACTATCGAATATAAGGCGCGCGTACTGTCGGTGCCGTGTGCTCGTTATATCGCGGAAATAGAGTGTTTCCGGATTGTCTGAATTTTTTATTGATTAACCGAAAGTCTCTCTGTCCCATCAAGTTCGGTTAATAGGGACTTTATTGTATCTTATAATAGGCCATGGCTGCTTGCATCCATCCCCTTGCCCCGTTTCATTCATCTTGATTAATTTATGAATATGGCATAAGGAAGGGTATCCAACCATAAAAACAGCCATCACACATAGAAATTCATCGCATCTCACCCTCCTCACCCCGTTGATACGAGAACAATGTGTACCTTCTAAAACATCGGGCATGCAATGCAGAAGGACAACTGCACAGTGTAATCGTGCCACGAAACCGCAAAGGGGAGCCTAAGATGAAAGGTTTGAATCCCGGAGTACGGTGGGGTTTTCTAGGGAACTTTTACACATTGCTTCCTAACAAATGTTTAGATAGTGCCTCGCTTTAAGTCACTTTGCACTTCCCCCAAACCTAGACCCTAAGAAATACAGTTGCACAGACTATTGTAGTCACCACAGAACATGCCATCGACAAATAACAAACACACTGTCCACAGGGCTAAAGACCAAGATGTTTCAGTCCCTAAAAAGAGTTAGTTGATTGGTTGGTTCCTTAGTTTAGGGCCTGCAACAATGCGCTCATGTAGCCCCGTGTACACATTCAGAGTGTGGAATTTGTCTGATAACTGGTGTTAATTATAATGACTGTATTGTGTGTGGTGGGTCTATCCGTGATTCAGGTAAGGACTGCAGACGATCAATTTTCAAATATTTCCTACATTTTCTACCAAATGCTACCGTCCACGACACCTAGTTGTGAGTTTAGCTACTAGATGCCATCGCAGCCAGAACCTGGCGGCTAACGTAGGAACTAATGCAGCGTTTTCAAATCTAACCTACAAATTTTAGCTTCACACAAGTTTAGTTAGTGGAAGGTTCTTTTACATGCCATAAATCTATGACATTGGCCCGCCCACTGGCTTTACTTCTCCTCCGAAGGAAAGCATACAGAGGGATTTTCAACGTTCTTAAAAAATCCGACAACTTCGGCCGTGTTTGAACCCATGATCTTGGGCATAGAAGCTCAGCATTATTAGCCTACTTTTCATATTTTGCAAAAATGAGGAAAAAGCAGACTTATGAGATCGGGCAAATGTGTGTCTGTCTGTCTCTCTGTCCTTCTGTCTGTCAGTCTGTGTGTGTCCCCCTATCAACTCCTAAACGGATGCAGCAAATCGAAACAAAATTTGGTAGGAGTAAAGATCTATACCTGAATAGCTCATGACCATATTTGAAAATGATGTCAGTGCTACCAACTCCTGAAAAATCGCAATTGAAATTTGAGCTCCATGTTGGATATCTTAGAAGGCATGATTGGGGGCTATTTCAAAATTGGCACACGTATAGATAATAATATTGCAGTTTAATTTCCAGGAGGCCATACATGGCAGTGTTGCCAAAATGATTATAAGCCTGCTGATAGGTCCAAATTTTAAATGCATATAACTTCTACACTATCAATTGGATTTCAACCAAATTTTGTATGTGCTATGTGTAGTCTACATAAACAGATATGACTGCGCGTATTCTTGAGAGTCACCAGGGCTGCCAACTGTTAATAAATGCTCTCATTAAATAAAAATACCCATATATCAGAAAGTATGCAAGCCGACAGCTTTAAACTATGCACACGTATAGTACCTGATATTCTATATTAATTTGGAGTAACTTATATACGTCAGTGCTACCAACATGATTCTAAGCCTGCTGAGAGGTCCAACTTTAAATATATGTAACTTCTATACTATCATTTGGATTTCAACCAAATTTCGTGCGTGCTATGTGTACCATAGCAGATATGACTATGCCGATTCTTAAGAGTAACTAGGGCTGCCAACTGTTAATAAATGCTGTCTCTTTTTTGTTACGCTAATATCAATTTATCAGAAAGTATGCAAGCCAATAGCTCTAAACTTTGCAGACGTATAGTACCTGGCATTCCAGATTAATTTGGAGTAACTAATATATGCCTACGCCAGTGCTGCCAACATGATTCTAAGCCTGCTGATAGGTCCAATTTTAAAATGCATGTAACTTCTATACTAACTAATGGATTTCATTCAAAATTGACTCAACAACAGATCATATTATTTCAGATTATTTCTGACCAATACATGTATGCCATTGTTGCCAACATGACTTTACGCTCGCTGTTAGATCCAATGTTTAACTGCATGTAACGTCCATGCTATCCATTGGACTTCAACCAAATTTTGTATTCTGTACCTTAAGAGTTGGAACTAAGAATATATTCAGTCACCAGGGCTGCCAACTGTAGTTCTCTATTAGGTTACATTATGCCAGGTTTGGCTATAGTATTTCGAACTAATTAGAAATTTCGATATTACCAACTTAATTTCGTCATTATTCTAGATAGATCCATATAGATTAATCATTGGCATGAATCTTAAATTTTAAGATAAGTAGGCTCTTTAGTTCGTCACGGAACTTCTTGTTTTTTATTTATTTTATGTCTTCAGTAGTGGCGAAGTTAGGGCTCATGACCCTCTCTTAAACTTAACCAAGCATGCTACCAACTATGCCACCGAAGTCGCAAAAAGAGTTAAACTGGGTTAAGAGTAACGGAAAGGAGCGAGCAGTGTGGGTATAAATGCATTGGAAGTAACTTTTTTAAAATGCCTTGGATACACCATAATGAACGCCTTATGACCCATAATAACGGACGCGTAAATGTGGTTGGGAAATTTATGATACAATGGAATACTATTTAAATCCAATAGAGTGATAATGTGCCTCTAAAATGGTTCCAGGGAAAATCAGCTGTTCAGTATAGCACGGCCTACTTGCCAATTTAGTGCCATTTTCCGTGCCTGTAGTGCTTTGGATGATTCCTTTATTAGTATTTCACTCCCTTCTGAATGCCATGCCTTGTTCTCTCAATGTTTAATTAGCGACTGGGGAGAAGCATCTCATCAAGTCGGCTGTGATATAATGGATTATTTCACTGCCTTCTGAATATTTCAGTATATTCTCTTGATCAGCGACAGGAGAGAAGTAGCACATCGAGCTGGCTAGTATATAATCGAAAATTCCACTGCCTTCTGAATGTCATATTCTCTTGATAAGTTGCCAGCGACTAAAGAGATGGCTGTGGTATAGTGGATTATTTCACTATCTTCTGAATACCAGTAACTCTTGAGAGTTAGTCAGCGTCAGGAGAGAAGCGACACATCGAGTCGGTTGTGATATCATGTAATACAATACTCACTGCCTTCTGAATACTACAGTATATTCTCTTGATCAGCGACAGGAGAGAACCAGCGCATCGAGCTGGCTAGGCCTATAATTGAATATTCCACTGCCTTCTGAATGTCAAATTCTCATGATAAGTGGCCAGCGACTAAAGAGTTAGTAGTGGTATAGTGGATTATTTCACTGCCTTCTGAATACCACTAACCCTTGATAGTCAACGACAGGAGAGAAGCAACACATCGAGTCGGCTGTGATATCATGTAATACAATACTGCCTTCTATATGCAACTAGATGTTTTATCAGAGACTGAAAGGATTCAAAGATTAATAGCGACAGGTCTGTTTGGTCTCCAATAAAACATTAGAGAATTAAGTAAATATTAGATTTGTTCCTTTACAGCCAGTTATATTCCTGTATAGTCCAGACATGTGATTCATTTTCTCATCAGACCTTACGCGAGTCATTATCACAAGAGAAGAGAACATTGCCGGACGGCAGCTCTCTGTGTAGCTAGCAGGAATATTAATAGCAACGTGATTAATTTGCTAATAGACTTATAATGGAATGACAGCAGTGGTTGGTTTGCTCACGTCTCAATTCTCATCGCTCAACCTTCTCTCTCAAAATTTATTTCATGTATTAAAAAGCTTCAGATAGGGAAATGAGTATCGGCTTTTCTCTCCTAACCCATGTTTATGTATGCCCTGCCTCTTTCTACATGCTTCGTTACTCGACACAGGGCTAAGATAAACTTCAGAGCACACGTCTGATGAGATGTGTTACACTGGATATTGGGAACATCTGGCGAGAATCGATTCTAGTAGATATCGACAGAACATTCCGCGCAACGAAAGGAAATATATGAAAATTCAACGGATGATTTGCGTTTGAATTATTTTCCAATTTTGCTTTTTGTTTTCAACACTCAAGTTTACCAAGTTGATGCAGTCGTAGTAGGGCTTACATTCACCTAGGGTCAGTTTGATGACAGGCTAAGTAACTCACTTGTTACCGCAATATTGTGGGAAGAGAATGACACCTTCCAGAAGTGAATTTGTCACAACACTGTTATTATACATGTGTCTCAAACACTCATACAACAAGTAGCAAGATACACATCATTCATATCGCAAGGACCGTGGAGTCAGTCCATGTAATGTACATGATACTTAAACTAATAATAGTGTTATTGGTTTTACGTCCCTTTTAACTACTCTGGCTTTTAGAGACGCCGGGGTGCCGGAATCTTTAACGTACCAGTAAATCTTGTGACACGGCTCCCTCACATTTGCGCACCCTCAAATGCCAACTGGCTGTGCCAGGATTCGATCCTGCAATCCTGGGCTCAGCAAGCGAGAACGTTATCGCTGAGCCACGCAGCCAGAAACTACTTAAATTATGCCTCAGACAAGGAGTGGGATAATCGATTGTCTTCAGAGATTTGTTTATGTTTATTGCTGTTCCCCGATAACTCCACTTGTTTTTCTTAACAAAGAATGTGCTAAATAATTTATAAATGTAATAGTTTGTACTTTATTCTTCATGGAACATCGAATTTATGTAATTTACTCCATTTAGTGATTTAGAGGAATAGATTTCCCTCTATTTTTATGTTATAGAATATCTTTGTTTGTTTCCGGCCTATGACCTCACGGTTGTCGTCATTAACTGTCCTCCTTTGCTCTATCAACCCCTTCAACGGCAGGTAACGAAAGCCAATCATATAAAAGGATATTAACCTACGGAGTTAGCATGTCTGCACAGTCATCGCTGAGCATATATTATAGAAGTCTGCTACGGAGAGTTTGAAAAGTTGAGATGAAACCTCCCATCATATTGCACGAACCTCTGCACGAAGTCTCGTGTTACCGAACATTATATAAACAGAAGAAAATTGATATTTAATTACCTGGATACCATATAACTACACAATCTAAACTTTTGAATAGGTACTGACTGCATTCTTCTAAGTGCAGTTCATTATGCTCAAAATTGCTAGGCAGCACTACATTAATTTAAAGAGTCTTCAAGTACACCTTCCTTCATTTAAAGTAGAGTTTCTGGGTTCGCATATACACGCGGCAGGATTACAAAGTACTTATTTGTAGGAGAATGGAAGGATCCGCCACCCCCAAATGATACAATACAGTACTTGGACACCTATTCCTGGTTAAATACCCACACGTTCCCCACGGTGACGCTAGAGTTTTTAACAATATGCATTGGAACATTTAAATAAGAAATTATTGCAACATTTTACGACAATACTTTGAATAGAGACGTACGTCCGCATTTGCGAGAGACCTCATCGAACCAAACAACTATTTGACAATTTTAGTTGTAATATAAAAAAGTAAAAAAATCTAACTATTAAAAATACACAAAAGAATAAACATGAACTGAACTAAAATAATCAACACATAACAAAAACAAAATTAAATTATATAAAAAACAAATAAAATAAGGTAGTAGAATCGTGAATATGAATGACGACACAGAATCGATAGAAAGTAAAAGAAAAGAAAATAGTCCATAATTTGAATGCCTAACACCAGAGTTGCCAACTTATGCGACAACTCCAACAATCAAGCGGAAGATTTTTTCAGTATTGCCTAAGCAATAAATAAAGAATAGGCCTACTTTGATGGCATATTGGTTTTCACGGCCAAGGAATTAAAACAAGAAAAATTGCTGAGTTTAAAACATACTTTGCTTGTTATATTCAAATTAGTATACTGACACTTTTTCCACTGTAAATATCTGTTCATTTTCGCTGTTCCTTATGGAGCAATACGGTTTCAACTTCTTTCCTCCTTACTTTAATCGTTTTATCCGCAATGGCCACAGAAAATCAATCAGGTGATCTCTTAAATCGCTACAGATACGGAAGAACACTGACACATACATACGGTCCGAGGTTCTTCTGGCTAAACCCTATAAATATTGCTCTCGCCCAAGCACAAGTAAAACTTTCACACACTAACCTGTAATAGAGACATTAAAATGCACATAAATATATGTGAATAAAGACGTTTTCCTCGCGGCCCGCTCGTTCTTCATCGTGACTTGTCACTGCCAGAGATCCTCCACATTTTTTGTGGTCAGATTTTATCATCGCACTATTTCTCTTTACTGAAAAAAAAAGCGGTGAAAACCCCCACGTGGAAGGTAAAAGTTGCACATAAACATTCCACCGGTGCCGACCCTGCGTGAGCGAGTTCAGGTTAAGTATGGTTATGGCCGGTCCGCGATAAGCGTAGTCCTGCTTGCACTGACATTACTCAGGTGGCGCAAAACGAACTTACTATGCGCGTGGTATGTGGATCGAATCTACAGTATACTAGAGCTAGTAATAAGCGATGTTAGGTTAATCAATTAACAATCGATTAATCGAATTGGAAATAAATCGACTGACCGTTCTGTCGATTAATCGACTAACTAAATCCTCCCTATATTATTCTGCTAAGGTCCCATTCAGGTTTTGTACCGAAAATAAGGTCCTGTTAACACCAACCTACACATATGGGGTACCTACAGATTCCTCATAACCCCATGTGTGCCCGAAACGCACTCACTTCCTCTTTAAATGCCTCACAATTAAATAAATACCTTAAAAATGTACATTTACAATGGGAGCACCGTAACTTGGCGAGCCTGCCGCTAGAGCGCAGGGCAGCGCGGCGGCAGCCATCTGGCAGGAACGTGGCGTACTGTTAGCTGAGGAGTCTCTCAGCAGATGGCTCCGGTGTGGTCTCGCCAAGACTTTCTCTAGGGTTCAATCCTTTGGAAATGTAAAAATTGTTGTAGAAGAATCTCCCGAGCAAACAATAACCGATGAATTCATTGTAACATCGAATATTGTCCACAAAGAGGTGCTGTGACAAGTACAAAACACTGTTCTACATAATTCTTTGTGTTCTTGTCATGTACGTATGCCGTTTAACAACAATAAATACATTTCTTCAATATTTAATACTTCGTTCTCCCACATTCTTCCCTACTACCCCATAAACCTACATTCACGCTGCGAAAGCTCGCACGGGCCCACTAGTAGTAGATTAGTCGGCTAACCTAAGAATCGATTATTGATTGATAGACAGGAGATAAGACCCTCGGTGGCTTAGGTGGCAGCACGCCGGCCTCTCACCACTGCGTCCGTGGTTCAAATCCCGGTCACTCCATGTGAGATTTGTGCTGGACAAGGCGGAGACAGACAGGCTTTTCTCCGGGTACTCCGGTTTTCTCTGTCACAATATCATTCCAGAAAACTCTCCACTATCATTTCATCTGTCATTCATTTAATCATTGCCCCAGGGGAGTGCAACAGGCTTCGGCAGCCAGCACAGTTCATATCCTCGCCGCTAGTTGGGGGCTTCATTCATTCCAATCCCAGACCCGGTCGGTCGACTGGAAGCAGGCTGTGGATTTTCAATTTCAAGAGATCGTCGCTTAAGTTGAGTTACACTTATTTCCGGAATGATGTATCGACATCCAAAAAAAGTTACTTTTTGCCTAAATATACAAAGTGTCCTTCGTTGTTTATGTTAACAGGACCAATGAAGGACAAACATGAATAAAATTCGGCCGGGTTTCGAAAAAAGAAAACGAAGAGTTTCCAGAAAGATTTTGAATTCTTGTTCAATGTTTACAATTTAGGACAGGATTTTTATTTTAATATTTTGTTTTAGTCTAGTTTTCACATAGGAGGTGCGTAATTATTTAAAATATATGATACAATATTTTTTAATTAAATACATGCAGGTTTTGCTTCTGTGAGAGCGTGGTAACCGATTATACGATTAGTCGATTAAATGCATAATTGATAATCGTTATGTAGCAATTAATCGATTTTTCTACTTCAATTAATTGATTGTTCGATAACTTAAATTTATCGATTAAAAGTGCCCGGTCTAATCTATACGTAGTACAAATAAAGTCCTCTATTTTGTTTGTTTGTTCGTCCGGGCAAATCTCGAGAACTACTGGACTTATTTTGATACGGTTTTCACAATTCTATGAAGCATTTTTCAATCAATGTTGGTATAATTAGAAACATTCATCTGTCACCAAAGGAAGCAGAGAAAACCTATATATGTGAAGCAACTTGAAGGAAACGAAACAACGTCCGTGTGTCTTTTCAGCTTACGCTGGCTAAACTGTTTAAGATATGTCAATATTTCATTAATGCTATTATTCACAATAAAACATTCTGCAAGAAAGTCCCGGACGGCATATATCTTAAATACACAGTCCTCTGTAAGTGTTACATAATGTTAAACATGTTTTACTAATTGCAATGTAAAAGATAACATGTAGTGGACTATTTATTAATGATACTGTAGATAAATGCTGTTGCGCACTTTATTTGTAGAACTTTTTATGCCAAATAACAAGTATTGATATAGAATTGATGTATATTTAACAGTTTAGCTAGGGTAGTGATGAGGTGCAAATAGCAAGGTTTAAACCTTACACATTTATTGAAGTCGACGCGTACTCTGCTTGGCAGTGATGAGGGACAAACTGTAAGGTTTAATCTTTAGTCATTTACTTAAAGTGACGCGGACTTGACTCGGCAGTGAAGAGGTGAAAATGACAAGGTTTAATCCTTCGTAATTTAGTTTAGGTGACGCAAATTATAATTGGCAGTGATAAGGGACAAAAGTTAGATTTCATCCATAGTTCTTTTTTTAGTCGTTTCGGCCATCAATGGACCACGATGTTCTTCACTCATATGATCACTGTAATGCTTGTTTTCTTGTCTGCCAGTAGATCTTCATTCTTGACGAATGTTCAGCTCTCCTTTCTTCCGTCCACTTGCAGTGAGGGCGAGGCATCACAGATGTTAAAGGGTGTAGATTACTGGTTGATTTAACCGCCTTTCTGAAAAGGTTCCTATCCCATACCAGAGCGTGATTGATTCGAGCTTCTGATAGGTCCTTTTTAACTTGCATCGACCATTTATAATAGGATTTTTTTCATCCATAGTAATTTAAGGTGACGAGAACTATATTTAACAATGATGGGGTGCAAATGTCAAAGTTTCATCCTTAATAATCTAGGGCTATGCATGGCAGGCAAACATCCTTGAACGATATAAGCAGGTAGTAAGCTGAAGGGTGACCTGTTTTTTCCAGTACGGTAGGCTCCACGATATCAGTAGCTGTTGCCGGAAATACTTACTATAGGGTAATTACGCTATTGAGCACGTTCTTTACGGCATTGTAATCCATCCGTCCTCTGTTGACACACTAGTTAATTGTACCGTGATAACTAGCATGGCTTGTTTACAATTTTGAGGCAGGTGCAGTGGCGTTACTAGGTGGCTGACCACTCAGAGAGACACCAAGCCAGAGTGACCTATTGTTGTTGTTGTTGTTTAATTTATGGGCTTGGGCATTGTGAACATCAGTTCCGTGCATGTGAGTGTGTGAAGTATTTTTCTGATAACATGCCGAAATAAATCAGAAACCTCTATGAACATCAAATTGGCAGGTGAAAAGCTAAATGAAGTAGGAGACTTCTGTTACGTAGGAAGCAAAATAACCAGTGATGGACGAAGCAAAGAGGTTATACTTATAAAAAGTAGGTTGGCTCAAGCAAGGAAAGCTTTTCTACATAAAAGGAATCTGTTGACATCGAATACATAATTATTTAGGTATTAGCGGAAGTCATTTTTGAAATCTTTTGTCTGTGGCGTGGCACTGTATGGAAGTGAAACTTGGACTATTGGTGCAGCAGAAAAGAGGAGAATTGAAGCGTTTGAAATGTGGTGTTACAGGAGAATGATGAAGATCAGATGGTAGATAGGGTAACAAATGAATAAGTATTAAGACGAGTGGGAGAGGAGAGCAGATGTTTCTGGCGACTGCTAATGAAGAGAAGAGATAGGTTGGACGGACACATACTAAGACACCTAGGAATAGCAAGCTTAGTATGGAAGGAAGGGTCGAGGACAGGAACTGTAGGGGGTAGACCAATGTAGTTATATAGAGATGAAACGATTAGCTCAGGACAGGGAAGCATGGAGGGCTGCATCAAACCAGTCAAAGGACTGAAGACTCAAACAACACAACAACATGTAATATTGAGTGACCGTAGAATAGCGTGTATTTGTAATTGAGACTAAAGTTGGGAAAGAGGCAGCCATGGCCTTAACTTAGGGACCATCCCAACTAATTTCAACGAACAAAAGTGGGACACCACGCAAGGCTACTTCAAGAAAGGCTGGGATGGGATTTGAACTAAACTTTTCTCAGTTTTTGTCTAGTGAAAGTGAGAATGTCCTCCTCACAGACGTTTGTGCGCGTTAAATCGCCCGCCAGGTGAATAGAAATCCTGAGATCGGAGGGTCGAATCCCAACACTAACAACGTTATCCTGAGCATGATTTCTCGCCAGATTTTTCCACACCCCTCCAGCTGAATACCGGGATAGTACCCTATTTCAAGTCCCAGGAGACCTACCCCTTTCCCGGCCCTAATAATCACAGTTACACACACAACTATAGTCATCACAACAACATTGGTTATCAAACAAATTCAATATACAACCAAGTGCATTGGGAAGTCACTGGATTATTTAGCGTAGCTAGGAGTTTCACAGTTAATATTATCAGGATACTTAGTACGGTATTCATTGTTTAAAACCACAGTTACACTCTCGCAATGTTCTCAGCGATTTCTTGTTAATTGCTCAAAATCACCTTCATAATGTTTCCAAAACGTTTTCCAATAGCACCGGTCTTCAGCATATTAGTCATAATTTTTTATTCAAGATAAAATTTTCCTTACCATCTTCTCCTTGTTCTTTGTTCAATTGAATTAATTAGTAACATATATATTTATGGTAACCCTTAGCCAAGGCCAGTTATTGGTTTTGGGTATCTCTCTTTCTTACGGGGAATTACAAATCTTCAATTAAATATGCTTTAAAGTAACATAGGCATATAGTACTCATCTCTAGATATGAGTTAGAATAAATCCAGAAAAAAGAAAGACCAGATAGTATTAATTAAATTGTATTGCATTGATCCTAAAAAATTACCGTTGAAACGGGATTTTTTTATATAATAATGTTATTGGTTTTACGTTCCTTTTAACTACTGTGGCTTTTTGAGACGCCAGGATGCCGGATTTTTTCCCGAAGTGAGATCTTTAACGTGTCAATAAATCTACTGACACGGCTCCCTCAAATGCCAGCTGACTTCGACAGGATACGAACCTGCAACCTTGGGCCCATCAAGCGAGAACGTTACCGCTGAGCCACGCAGCCAGTCATTTTTATTTATATGAATGACAAAAAGTACGCAAGCATGCATACATGTAATGTTACTATAAGCAATAGCACGCAACAAACGATCTCCTCAAAATGACTTCCTATGAATTACAGTAGTAATGGGCGTCGTTAAATAGCCCCAAATGACCACATTCCTACGTTCGACATGCAAAGAAGGCGGGACTGTGAGATTATGTCATTGTCGGCAACAGCCTTGGTGGGCGAGGTGATAGTCCTGTGGGATGCAAGGTTGGGGTAAATGGCTTCGTGTCCCTGAAGACCCCAGCTGGCTTGAAGCTACCAGAAACGTGGGAGACCAGACAAGCCGCCTCTTAGACCAAATCATTGTCCGCAGTAGCCTACTCTTGCCGACAAAATATTGGAATAACAATAATTTACTCTCCCAGAGATCGCAGGGGCAGCACGTATCGTATCCGTTGTTGAAGGAGAAGAAGAGTCTGTCTTGTTTTAAGGGGAGGAACAGCGAGGTCATTATTTTAATGGTTCATTCTTTAGAAATAACTGATTAGAGTAGAATTATTC
Organism: Meconema thalassinum; assembly: GCA_946902985.2. Lineage (NCBI taxonomy): Eukaryota > Metazoa > Arthropoda > Insecta > Orthoptera > Tettigoniidae > Meconema > Meconema thalassinum. The sequence goes on along the minus strand of OX336394.1, from coordinate 106,254,985 downwards.
TCCAAAATTATTTCTATCCATCTCAGAGTTTTCATAAATTATAACGAGTTGAAATTCCATACCTGCACACATTTCATTTTAGACATTTGTAGGAACATAGATAACAATCATGCAAAGTCAAAAGACCAGCTTGTTCCACACCAGCTTTATTAATTGGAGGTTTATAATACCAAGGCAAAATAACGAGCTCAACTACAGGAATCATGTAGCAAATATAATTTACTGCAGGAGCAGTATAATTTTATTACAAAGGTTTTCTGAATGGATGACATAAACACGACAACGTTATGTCAGCGATTGTTTTTACAAAGCTTTCAGTAAGGTTCATGAGAGTCTGCCCACATTTCTCTGAATTGTCAACATTAACCGTAAACAACTTCTGAGAACATGTCTGAGACTGGTATTATTCATGGCCATGACATTCCACTGTGCTATAACGCGCCTCGCAGCGTCACCCCTGACGTCCGGGTTAAATTTTCGGCTGTGCCAATAAATATAATTCTGGTCTAAAGGCTGGAACGGGGTACACTCAGCCTCGTGAGGTAAAACTGAGAAGAGGTGGGTTCAATTCCTACCTCAGCCATCATGGAAGTGCTTTTCAGTGGTTTCACACTCCTACTTCAACCGAATGCCACGATGGAGCTAAATTAAGACTATGGCCACCTACTATCTAAATCCTACTCCAAATTTCAAATAGACACACTAGTACAGCCATCACAATGACACAGTTTATCACAAAATTCTACAGGCTCCAAAGTACACGAGGCTGAATGGCCATGATGTCAAAACCCCTCAAATGAACCAACAACAACAATAATAACAACAGTTATTATTCTGTTATAAGGAAGGAAGTTTGTATTTTTGCGTGAACAATATCTCGCGATCGTAAGCCACGGGACCTCCTCTTTTCGTGAAATTCTAACCACTGGAGATGGCATTTCACTTTGAAAAATCACACATACATTGACCGTGAATCAAACCCGGTCCACCGCGGTGAGAGGCAAACGGCTTGATGACTGCGCCACCACGTCCCACTCTGTTACAATGAGACGCTGAGCTGACTGATGATTCCATGTGCTGTCAATAATTTAAGAACGGGTTTGCAAGTGTATATGTATAAACATGTCAATAACGGTCCCTCAGAAAGGAATACTTGGGTAACATATAGCCCTAATAATAATAATAATAATAATAATAATAATAATAATAATAATAATAATAATAATAAAAATAATAATAATAAAGCGAGTAAAGACCATACCTATCATTGTGTCAAGTACGGGCGAGATTCCAAGTACCTTGCTCCAAGGCCTTAAATACTGGATCTGGATACTTGGCTGTACAAACTAATGCAGAAGGCAGCAGTTCTATCAACAGCCAGAATCGTTCGAAAGTTCATGGGTAGCGAAATTCCAGCTTAGAAGTGGCTGTTTCAGTAACTATACTTTGGTTCACTGAAGCTCATATAGTTATGTTGTAATGCATCTGCAATGTGTTATATGTACTATATAAACCGATAATAATAATAATAATAATAATAATAATAATAATAATAATAATAATAATAACGGGTCAAGACCTTACCTATCTTTGTCTCAAGTACGGGCGTGATCCCAAGTACCTTGCTCCAAGGCCTTAAAGAACTGGATCTGGATACTCACCTAGGTGAAATTATCGGGAACACTGGTAACGAAAGAATGGCTAACAAAACTCGTGCAGAAAAATTACGCAAAGCTTACACAATCACTTGGAATATTTACAACAAGAAATCACTTTCCACTAAAGCCAAACTCCATCACTACTACACAGTCATCCTCCCAGAGGCACTCTATGCGATTGAGACGTCATCGTTAACCATCAACATCAAATACATTGAGAAGATAGAACGACAAATACTGAGAAAAATCTTTGGACCAAAGCTTCAGGACGGTATCTGGATGAGGAAAAGCTCAGACGAACTGTATTCACGGACTGAACGATTCGCCTCACTCGCACGTAAAAGACGCATGAAATTCTACGGACATATAGCTCGAATGGACAACTCCCGACTGACCAAGAAAATCTTCCTCATAGTCAATGGAAACCGCCAAACCAAAGTACGCTGGCTAGCAGACATCCAAAAGGACCTCACTGAAATCAATATTGACCCACTGACAACGACGCGGACTGCATATAGACAAAAAGTAAATTCATATAAGTTTCCACCCAAGATCCCTACGGGACAGAATTTGAAACCTAAAGCTGCATGGACACAAGAAAGAAGACAGGCACATAGCGAAAGGATGAGGAAGTTTTGGGAAGATAAGAAGAACAAGAAGACCAATGTTAACTAATGGTTCTACGTGCTCCTTAGAGGGCCAAACGCATTATATATAATAATAATAATGAGAATGAATCAAACTACCTTGATTGATGTTGCAATTCTTAACAACATGAATCTCCAGTCAAAACACATAGAAAAGATCAGCAAATATAGCGAGTTGGTCGACCCTATCAAAAGGCAATGGCATGTAGAACGGGTCAAGACCTTACCTATCTTTGTCTCAAGTACAGGCGTGATCCCAAGTACCTTGCTCCAAGGCCTTAAAGAACTGGATCTGGATACTCATCTGTACAAACTAATGCAGAAGGTAGTAGTTCATTCTATAACCCGAATCATTCAGAATTTCCAGCTTAGAAGTGGTTGTTCCAGTAACTATACTTTGGTTCCCTGAAGCCCGTATAGTTATGTTGTGATGTACCAGCAATGTGTTATATTATATGTACCGTATAAAACAATAATAATAATAATAATAATAATAATAATAATTTCTAAGATTAGGACCAACATATGAAAACGGGCTTTGGATGAATAGGTACGCCACATGAAATCTATCAAAGTATTGAAAAGAATCACAGATTCCATCAGAAAAAGGTGAGAGAAGTTTATGGTTACATATACAGAATGAATGGCAATAGGCTAATAAAGAACATTTTATGACTAACACTATCTTTGAAAAGCCACAACAACTGTCTGGTAGATATAACTAAAGCCCTGCGTGGATGCGGATATCCGTAATATCTTTTGCCATGCGGATAGCGGATAAGCTGCGGATATTGTTTGGAGTAAATTTACAGATAGTTTTTTAGAATACAATCCGAACTTGTTTAACATCATTATTAGTACCCGGATGTTTATGACATACCGGTATCATATTTTCCCGCTATGTTTTTTTCATGTCAAATGTAAGATGCTGATTTAAGCTAATCTCATTCAAATTATGTCGTTAGGCATAATTGAAAGTCTGAACAGGAAAGAGTTGCAATTCAGGCTTTATAACATTCATTTTAAACATAGCACATGACATACATAGCCTAAGGAAACGACTTTTTCCTCAAATGTATAAATGAAAAATCCACAGCCTGGTTCCAGTCTCCGACCGGGTCAGGAATGGAATGAATGAAGCCCCCAACTAGCGGCGAGGATATGAACTGTGCCGGCTGCCGAGGCCTGACACACTCCTCTGGGGCAATGATTAAATGAATGACAGATGAAATGAAATGATAGTGGAGAGTGTTGCTGGAATGAAATTTCGACAGGGAAAACCGGAGTACCCGGAGAAAAACCTGTCTACCTCCGTTTTGTCCAGCACAGATCTCACATGGAGTGACCGGGATTTGAACCACGGACCCAGCGGTGAGAGGCCGGCGTGCTGCCGCCTAAGCCACGGCCTCAAATGTATAAATATGTTGCTTTATTAATTTATCCTTTGTCTAATTTAAAAATATATATTGTAATGCCAGTAGATTCGGATAACAAACATGGGAATGCGGATGCGGAGAGGATAAGGATCACGTTTTGTTTATCCGCGCAGGGCTTTAAATATAACACAAGATCTACAATGAATTGGTATCAACGTAGAAATCATTCTCAATAGACCAAAATTTAGAACCAGACACAAATTTGCCGAGAATCCTACACGGAAGAATACAGGATGGAAGAACGCTACAGAGAGCACAGTGAACGAATGAAGAGATATTGGGAAGGAAAGAGGAAACTTGTGCTAAATGATTTCCAACCCACTCCTTAGACGGGCTTAACGGATTTAGTAAAATCCAAGCTTCATATGACCTTCTCGTCGGAGTCGGGAATGAGGTGAGGTGAATATCTACTGTATGTTGTGAATGGTTTTTATACAACTTCCAAGTTTGTTATTTTGAGTAAGTTTATGATAATATTGTACTGTGGTGGTTAGTTAGTTAGTTATTGTCGTTTTAAGGGGCGGAACTACGAGGTCATCTGCTCCTGTTGTACTGTGAGGACCTATTTTACTTGCAAGTGCCATCTTCAGCCTCTGAAGTTACATAGCCTGAGTGATTTTCTGATGCTAAAGTGGCATCGTGCATTAAGTCAATTTTTTAATTGCATAACCAAGAAGATCGTTGTCACAGTTCCTGCATTACATCATATGGCAGACAAGAGAACATCGCGGTGCGTGGACATGTCACTAATGAGGAAGCGTCTATCCATTGCCGGGTGTCGTGGGATGAGGGTAAGGCCCCTGACATCACCCAGATACAAGCCAACCTACATACAAGTGGGGAGGGTTGATGGTTCAGTCAAACAAATAAATCTAGACTGATTATTTCCAGAATGAGTTATAAATTACAAGCCTAATTTTGGGATAGTACGTAGGTAACAAAAATAAACAATTCCCCAAAAGAAAAACAATGAAGGTAGCTTATAGACCCCCACTGATTTTGCACTGTATAGCTCAAAGCTGCTTTTGCAACAAGTGTACATAATTAAGAAACATAAATAAAAGTTCAGATTTAACCCAAAGTTACATATAAAACTATGAAGATTATTTTACTTCACGTCGGATTTCCAAAATTGTTATAGTTGAAATGACTTACTTCACAGGCCACAAAATGTTAAACAAATCCAATAAAAATGGAGACATGAAGGGAACGGAGAATGCAAGCTCAAAGCATTTTGAAAAGAAATTAAAAAGAAGGATTATTAGAAGTTTCAAAATTATGAAATTTGTTTATGGTAGCAAATGTATCTTTGTTTCCTTGGATATGTGAATGAGGTTTTTAGAAGATTTTTGACAGGCAATAATAAAATTAATATTTTGACTTCTCTCTGGTTCTTTAAGGGAATGTCCTATAGGCCTATTGCCCAGACTAATTTCCAACTTTTAATGTATCTTTCTCCCATAAACTATAAACAGGAACTAATCGATTTTTTCAGGGATGTTCTTCAAGATTCCCTCATTACTTAAGCATAGGTTTATTGAAAATAAATATATTTTTGAATATTCTTGAGTCATTGCATAATTCTAACAGTACTTTCGTAATTATTTCCATCTGATAAAATTAAACTACATCCTGCACAGTACAAGGAGTTAGCGAGTTAGCACGTTAGCGCTTTTAGCTACCATGGCCAGTTTGTAATAATAATAATAATAATAATAATAATTTCAGGGAAAATACGTTTGAAATCTTATGGGCATATTCTAGAGAATGAGTGACCACAGGCTGACTAAGAGAATTCTAAATCTTACTCTATCAATGAATGCTAAGAACAACTACCTACTTGAAGTTGAAAAATACCTTCAGGAAATAGGCATCTCAAGTAGTACGGTAGTCGACAGGACATAATTCAGAAAACTGGTTGACAATCATGACATTTTAGACCATCCAAACATTACATCCATCAGAACTAGAACGCAAGAGAGCAGAAAGAGCCATAGCGAGAAAATGAAGAGAATTTGGGAGTACAAGAAAGGAAGATAAGCTGGATAGATCCAATCGCGCTCCTTCGATGGGCATTAATTAATTAGAGTGCCATATCCCCTCCAGGGACGTAGGTGACTTGAATTAGAGCCGTTGACTTCGTCATGGGATCACTAACCAGGCATACCGAGCCGGAGTTTGCGTGTGGTAGGGTGGCCAGTTCCTTTCCACTCCTCCTCCTGCCATAGCATCCGGCAGGTTCCCATTTGCATCACGAGGCTGGGAGACCCCATACCAGACCATACCAAGACTTAAATTCTTGGCAGAGCCGGGGATCGAACCCGGTACCTCGTGGGTGCCAGCCAGCAATGCTAGCCACTGCGCCACGATGTGGTCTTTAGATGGGCATAACGGTGTAAAATTATTAATAATAAAGAAAAATAAAGAAATAATAACGAAAATCCTGAGAAGGATAGTTAGTTAGTTATTGTTGTTTTAAGGGGAGGAACTACGAGGTCATCTGCCCCTACCTGAGAAGGATTCTAGGACCAGTCAGAGAAAATGGAGAGTACAGGAGGCGACATATCAACGAACTGTACAATGTGCATACGCGTGGAAAGGATAACGGACTAGATGCGAAAAAGGAGAATTAGTTTGTATGGCCACATACGCATGAGCTCGCAGAGACTGACCAACTGCATATTTTCCTACTTTGTAGATAAGAAAACCATGGGAACATGGTTCTCTGAGTTTGAAAAAGATCTTATAGAAGTAGGGATTTCGCTTGAGGACTTCAAAAACGTTTTCCTCTCCAGAATAAACTTAGAGCACACCAGCGATTCCAAGAAAAGCCAAAACTGAGAATAGGCAAGAAGTGGACGACTGACAGAAAGGAGGCGCACAGGAAACGGATGAAGGACTACTGGGAAAAGGTTAAACCTCAAAGACGGAAACAGTTGAAGTAACGTGGTCCATACCTGACCGGAACGAATAATAATAATAATAATAATAATAATAATAATAATAATAATAATAATAATAATAATAATAATAATAATAATAGTAGTTATGTATGCAGCCGAAACCCTATCCCTAAATGCTAATAAAGGACTCCTTGAAGAACTGGAGAAAAAAGAGCGCAAAATCGTCAGAGGTATAATGGGATCAAATTACAAGAATGGTATCCACTATAAAAAAATCCAACAAAGAAGTCTATAGTGAAATAGAGAAAATTTCAGAATCGATCCGTAAAAGGCGGGCACGGTATTACGGTCATCTCAAACGAATGGACGGAAACAGGCTGACTAAACAGATTTTTCATTTCTTTGACTCCAAACCCAAAACCACAATGCCCTGGTTTATGAATACCAAAGACGACCTCAAAATGCTGCATCTAAAACCCGACGACGCCTTCAATAGAGATCTCTTCCGCAAAAAGATACTGACTAATGGGCTAACCCGAGACGAGACATCGAACCCGAAAAGAAGACAAGGTACCACTTGGACAGCGGAGCGCAAGATGGCCCACTCACAGAGAATGAGGGAAGTCTGGGCTCAGAGGAAGGCGAAATTGCCAAGTGTAGCAAGACTTAACGTGGTCCTAGATGGCCTCAACGAATTATATATATATATATATATATATATATATAATAATAATAATTCTTCCGGAAGCAACTTACGCAGCCGAAACAATGGTGATCGACGGTCATTCCAAAATTAAGGATATAGAAAAAACAGGAAAGGAAAATTCTCAGAAAGATTTACGGGGCAGTTAATAATAACGGTATTTGGATGAAGAGACCTCAAAGCGAACTCTACCAAAAGATCCACACGATAACGGAAGTAATCAGAAAACGCCGAGTACAGTTTTATACACACATTTACAGCATGGCAAATTTCAGAACGACAAAGAAATTGCTCAACGTTATAACACGGAGTAAGTGTGGCACGGAGTGGCTGACAGAGGTTCAGAGGGACCTACAACAGGTCAACATTGAAAATTTTGAGGACCGCACCGAGTGCAGGAATAAAATCAAAAATGTTAAGTTTGATCATAAACCATCACGACAGCCTGAAAGAAAATGGACAGCTGAGCGGAAGAAGGAGCATTCTGAGAGGATGAAGAGATTTTGGGAACAGAAGTGGGAAAACGCCAGAAGATGAAATCATGTATTCAAGTTCAATCGCTCTCCTAAAGGGGAACAATCGATTAAATAAATAGATAATAATAATAATAATAATAATAATAATAATAATAATAATAATAATAATAATAATAATAATAATAATAATAATAATCGTCCCTTCCCCCTCAAATAGGAATGACGATTGGGCTGAGACTAGGACGAGTCAAGCTGTTTCATGAATCAGCAACTACATTTAATTGAATCATACTGGCCATTAGCTTTCCAAAATGTTTTCTTTGCCGTGCCTGCTGTTTTATTTTTGATCACGTTTGTCTATGATGCAAGGTCCTATTATAATGGAAGGCGTGCCACTCATGACTGGCTAATAGACATAGACGGGTTCATGACCTGATTTGTGTGGGTGTGATGGGGCTATAATAGGCTTGGCTTAGTGAGCGATATCGCTGTCTTGGAACTGCTTCAGACAATAATAAGGCTTGAGTGAATTACCGTACGTGACAAGAGAGGCGGACTTTTATAAATTATTGTTCTAGCTAAGTTATATACAAGGTGTTACGGAGATAAGTACTGCTGGTTGTTACCTAATATGGCCCGGAATACATATGATGTGAAAATAATGCCATATTTCAAATATAAATACCTATACGATTAGTTCCTGTTAATCGTTTCTGAGAATAAGGTAAGCGGCTTCCGTGGCGTAGTTGGTAGCATGATGAGCTTCTATGCCCAAGGTCACGGGTTCAAACCCGGCCGAAGTCGTCGGATTGTTTAAGGGCGTTAAAATCCCTCAGTATGCCTTCTTTCGGAGGGAAAGTAAAGCCGGCGGCGGCCCCTTATCATAGATTTATGGCATGAAGAAGAACCTTCCACTAACTACACTTGCGTGAAGCCAAAATTTCTGAATTCGAAATTCTAAACATCACCACCCCTAGCCATCATATAAAACGCTAATGTGTTTCACAATACTAGAGTTCTAAAATAGAGAGAGTTAGAAGCTGGGGTTTGTACCAAAATCGTCGAAATCGTCTTCATAGTACAGGAAAAAGCTTGCGTTTCTTGAAACGTCAACGGAAATATATTCATTTGTTGAATGAATGAATGTTCGTGTGGCCGCGGAGAGGCCGAGTGCTGGTGGGCGACCTGCGCGTCGTAATGAGGATGAAGTGATGATGAAGACGGCACATACAGCCAGTCCCCGAGCCACGGGAATTACCCCCAGGAGATTAAAATCCCTGATGGCTCGGCCGGGAGTCGAACCCGGGGCACTTCGTGCCAAAGCCTAGCGTGCTAACAATTTAGCCACTGAGCCGGACATTCATTTGTTTATAAAGTGCGTTTAAACAAATAAACAAGATGATAGCCCCTGCCAGAACTGTGTAGCGTCAATCCCGCATACCATTAAAGCCGGGCAGGTGGTTTATACACATCCAGGAGTTCACGCATGATACCGCAAGTAAATTTTAGTAAGAATCTCTCTCTGATGTAAGCAAGATCATGTTTATAGCGATGTTGAGTCTGGCAGGACGGGTTTTCAACGCCTGGCTGTTTGCTCATCTGCTCAGTACAGCTGTTAAAGCAATCTTGGTTGCCACTCGACAAAGGGAATTCTTCTCAAGTGTTGTCATTGAAGAATAAAAAAAGTCCGCAATTTGCTGGAATCATGAGGATGACGTAAGACTCTAAGCGAACGTGAGGAAGGCTGATCAGCCTCAACCCCAGCCCGGGTGTGTGAAGGAATGCTGCGTTACGTTCCGCAGTAGCAAGGCCATTAAAACTCAGCTGTGGAGCACAACGGATTGTCGTTATGTTTCATTTAGGAATAACTTTATTGTGGTCCTTTCTGCAGTGGTGCCAGCTTGAGCGACAAGTCACTGGATCCAGAATTTTATTTTTACATATACGAGAGCAGATCGGAAAGTAACGCATAATCAGCTTTTTCTCCCCTGGTATGGCAGCTGGAATGTTGAAATTTGGTAGGTTGGTTCCTCAGTTTAGGGGCTGCGACAACGCGGTCATATAGCCCCGTGTACTTTGGGTGTGTGTAGAATCTGTCTGATAACCAGTGTTAATTGTGATGGCTGTATTAGTGTGTGTTATCTGTTTCTAATTCAAGTAAGGACTGCAGACATTGAATTTTCAAGTAGTTCCTACTTTTGTTACCAAACGCCACCGTCAACGAACAACTAGTTCTGAACTTGGTTACTAGATGCCACCGCAGTTGGCTCCTGGTGACGAACGTTGGTAGCTAAGCGCGTTAGTCAAATTTAACCTATAATTTAGCTTTACACAAGTGTAATTAGTTGAAGGTTCTTTATCATGCCATAAATATATGACATGGGACCGCCGGCTTTATTTCCCCTCCAAAGGGGAAAAAATCCGACCATTTCGGCTGGGTTTGAACCCACGATCTTGGGCATAGAAGCTCAGCATGCTACCAACTACGCCACCAAAGTCGCCATGTTGAAATTTCACGACAATATAGTTTGAAGTTTGCGCTGCAGAGGATTATTTTACATGTCCAGTTCTAGCGAGAGAAGCCCGAACTACGAAACAAACATGGCGTACATGTTACTGTCGTCAACTTTTGAAAAGTAGCGAAGTGTAGTTCGATATTTGTCGGCTAAAGGGCATCCTGTATGGTACTGTAAGTTACTAATGCACTGCAAGCATATCCCCCAAACTATGAAAATGAAAATCCACAGCCTGTTTCCAGTCTAACCGACCGGGTCAGGGATGGAATGAATGAGGCTCCCTATCTAGTGGCAAGGTTATTAACTGTGTCGGCTGACGAAGCATGTCGCACTCCTCTGAGGCATTGATTAAATGAATGTCATATGAAATGAGAGTGTTGCTGGAATGAAATTTTTGACAGGGAAAACCGGAGTACTCGGAGAAAAACCTGTCTGCCTCCGTTTTTTTTCAGCACAAATCTCACATGGAGTGACCGGGATTTGAACCACCGCCAAACTATACTGAACACTTTTATTTTTCCCTCCTATTAGTCTGTAGTCACATTTTTACTAAATTTTGTTTCTGAACAATTGTTGGAACTGGTGTTATAATTGTTGTTGATTAAATTAGGAATTTGTGGCATCGTGGTCGTGTGTGCTTAGAGTTTTGTCTGATATAGTGTATTATTATGGTGTCTGTAGTTGGGTTGAGTTTATAATAAAGATTATAATTGGGAAGGAGGTGACCATGGCATTAAGGTTGAAACTATCCCGGCATTTTCCTGGAGTAGAAGAAGGAAAACCAATTTCGTGATAGCTGAGGTAGATATCAACCCACCGCTCCTCAGTTCTGCCTCAGGAGACAGAGCGCACCCCACTTCCAACGATCAGGCGAGAAATAACCTTTTCTATCAGAGCTGGGAATAGAACCCAGGACTTTTGGGACCAAAGCCTCGATACGATCTTTACCACAGACGGTTAACACTTCGAAAAATAAGTTGCAGCTTCCTTTAATTACGGTAATCTTTCAAACAAATTGACTATATTTTAAAATAAAGCTACTTCTAGAATCACTTGGAGAGACAGGTCTTCTACACTTGGCTGTCACCCCGGGTTCGATTCCCATCTCAGCCATCCTGTAGTGGTTTTCCGTTGTTTACTCACTTCTACTCCTGGAAAATGCTGGGATGTTTCCTAACTTAAGGCCTTGCTCCTCTTACCAATCGATTAGTTGTTTACCGGCACGATCAAAGGTTGAACGAAAAACCACTCTCATATAAAGTTTCAGCCGAAATTTCAAAATATTCAGAAATAAAGCTTATTTTATATTTGGGGATTACAGTCGGCCATTTAAGGGAAGATGCAAAGCAGGAAGAAGCAGGAAGCAATGCATGGTCCTATAATTTCGGAAGATTACCTCACTAACGAATAGTTTCGAGTTGCAACATGCAAATTCCGCATCTCTGCTATGGTTGCCGAACCTGTGAAGAAAGATAGCCCTTGAAGAGGTAGCTCAATTTCAAGATCGTGTATTGACGGGGCTTGGTATGAGGAAGTGGTTTTGATTGTCTAGACAGTAATGAATACTAAGAACATAAATTTGTCTGTTGTTCTACCGGACTTGAGAGAAGCGAAGATGTTAGAAGGTAGGCCCTCCCTGGTAGGTGCGGCAGGATGGCTGAAGGAGCGGCTTGGAACTTTGCAGAGGTCAGGTCAGGTAGGTGTAGGCGGCGAAGTACAATACTTGCTTAGGTCACTATTACCACTAGCCGGAAGTTGAAGGCTTGTACACGATACCAGTAAATCAAGAGATATTACCACGACACTTAGGCGCCGTATAATAACCAATTAAAAAGAATTTGGTAGCCCACAATTTATGAGGCACATTACACCCCTTCATTAATATGAGGGGTGAAATGAAAAGGTACGAAACGATACTGTGGGTACAATTATTTATTCGTTATTCAAAAGTAATCACCACAGGCCTGTGCACAGGTGTCCCATTGCTTCACAAGCCGCAGGATTCCCTGTTCCCAAAAGTCTTGTGGTTGTGACAGGAGACAATCCTGTACGGTGTCCTACAGTTCGTTGTCCGATTGGGAACGTTTTCCCTTGAAACGAACCATTAGCAGTGACGTGTATTGGGCGACACTCCGCAGCCTACGCAAGTCCATCAAGAACAAACGGCCTGGACTGCTCACGAAGGGAGTGATTCTGCTCCATGATAGCGCTCGCCCACACGTCTCTAACGTCACACAAGGTGTATTGACCACGATCAATTGGGAGCAACTTGGGTAACCGGCCTACAGACCGGACTTGTCACCCTGCGACTTCCATCTGTTTGGTCCGTTAAGAAAACATCTGAAGGGAATCCTGCGGCTAGTGAAGCAATGGGACACCTGTGCACAGGCCTGTGGTGATAACTTTCGAATAACGAATTAATTGTAGCCACAGTATCGTTTCGTACCTTTTCATTTGAACACTGCTTGCCACGGTGGGTGAGTGGTCAACGTGTCGGTCTACTAACCCCAAGTTTGCAGGTTCGCTCCTGGCCGTGGTAAGTGTTTTTTTTTTTTGAAAGGCGGCAAAAATGACGACACCATGTTATACGATGTTGGCATGTCAAAGAACCCATTTGAATTCAGTAGGCCAGGTTCATAATAGCAAAATTAATCTCGGGAGTTTCCGCCAAAACAAAGTGCTTCATTTCTCCACTAGAAAGCGCTATAGTGTTCAAGGAGCTTAGATATCTAACCTCCTTGACATTCATAGTGCTTCAAGGAACAACGAAATTCGACATGCAAGCTACCCTCTGGGTGTCAAATAACAAAGCTTGCATCCGGCAACCGAGGCCATACGATATTATTATTATTATTTGAACACTCCTCGTATTATAGTATTACGTATTACTATTTAAGAACACAAAGCACTACCGATGTGCCAGGTATTAAGGTTCCTATTTGTATCTCAGGTAGGCCTACTTCACTAAAGGCAGTTATGATCGCTTAACTAGGAAGGCAGACTACTTATCGTTAGAACTTATTATGTTACAATTTAATCAAAATGACTTATGGCGGGCCGGGTACCAGGCCTGTTCGACACGCTCCCGGGGGCGGATTGGTGGTGCTCGCGGGCTGGTGTTGGCCCATGGGCCGTAGTTTGGAGATCCCTGCTCTAGATTACACTACGAGTGCTAGTGTCTGCTCAGCAACAGTTGCCAACCTGCGAATTGAAAGGTACCGTGAAACACTAACCTCTAGACTTTTATTGCAAAACCCCGGACAGCACTCTTCCTTGGAAATTCCCCGGAGGACAGTAATAATAATATCGTATGGCCATGGGTGCCGGGTGCAAGCTTTGTTGTTTGAAACCCAGTGGGCAGCTTGCATGTCGAATTTGTATCGTTCCTTGGAGCGCTATGAAACTCAAGGAGGTTAGGTATCTAACCTCCTTGACACTATTGACGTCAGAAAAGTTGGATGGCGCAGCCACGCGGCAGAATGTTGAAGCTGTAACATTGTGATTGGTGAGATTTATTTAGATGGTGAAGCATTGACGTCGTGATGGAAACAGAAAGAAATTTGTCAAATTCGAGGAGGTACTGCTCTGTATAAGGTTGCAAAACGTATAAAACGGCTACGAAATATCTTCACTACTTTCCTGTACAAAAAGTTCAGAGAGAAAGATGGGTTTCGTCGCTGTCAATTGGAAAACGTGTTACATGTTACATGACAGTGTGCAGCCTGCATTTTTGTGAAGACGACTTCTTTCCACCGGTATTGTTGATTATTGATAGTTATTGTCTCTAATTTGTATTCACATGGATTTAGCTACATCAAAAATACTGATAAACTTATAGCCTATTACTTCTGTGCCGTACAAAGAATGTAATCCGCTCTTCGTAAACTTATTTAAGGGGTTCTTCCGATTGACAATAGCCGAATGGTTAGAAAACTTAAGAAAAATGCTGTTCCTAGCCTTAATTTGCCAGAGAATTTATATTCTTGCCTTTGAACAGCAAGTATGTAGGTCAATATTTGCAATATTGAAGTATGATTTGAGCATCCCAAGTAACGCTTCTTTGAACCCAAAACATTCATGCAAATTCAGGGTTGCTTGATTCAATTTATTATCAGGGAGTCATCCTTTGTGTTATGTGAGATATATATATATTGTGAAATTAATAAAAAAACATCGATACCGCTAGGCTCCCAAGTACAGGCTTCATATATGTAACAGCAGACAGTAAATTAACTATCTACATGTGGGTAATATTTTTAACTGGTAGTAATTAGGCACTGCATTTAAATTGATTATAAAAATATTTCTATCAATGACAGGAAATATGTAGTATTTTGTCATCATAAATTAGAAGCCACAACAAACGCACACCCAATTACTTCACGTCACCATATCGCCGCCATATTGCAAACAGCTGACCGTAAGCTCCTCCCCCGTTTCGGACGTCAATAGCACTATCTAGCAGAGAAAGTAGAAACTTTGTGTTGGCAAAAAATCCCGAGATTAATTTTGCCATTATGAACACGGCCTACTGAATTCAAAGGGGTTCTTTAACATGCCAACAATGTATGACATGCGTGTCGAGTTTTTTGTCGCCTTTCAAAAATCACTTCCCACGGCGAGGAGCGAACCTGCAAGCTTGGGGGTTGGAAGTCCAACACGATAACCACTCACCCACCGTGGCAAACTCGGAGGACAGTGAAAATCCTGGACTGACCAGGGTAAACCCGGACGAATGGAGAGAGAATGCTCGAACTGAATTCAAGAACGGGTGGCGGTTTAAATTTTTGCCAGGTAACAGAAACAATATGAAAATATAATGTTATGTTATGCTGGGGTGTAGTATGCAAGGTATGTGCTGTGGTAGGTGATCCCTGGTGGGAGATCAAACACCAAAGGGGATACTGTATCCTCTTGGGATGTGAAACGTGGCAGAGAAAGCTGATACCAGCTCGTTCCGTTCCGACTGTTGGTAACACAATGAGCGGGACAAATTGGTGCATGTAACCAGAGGCTATGACGTCATTTTAAAATGTCAAACATGTTTATACTTTGCTGTGAAACACTCATCAAAGAATTTCCTAACGTTCATTGAAGCCTTTAATTTGGAACTCCTCTGGAATCCATCGCAATAGATACTGTATACAATGAATGTGATTTAAACCGTTCTGTTTAACAGTACTTTTTGGATACTTTCTCATAGCAAAAAGCTCCACTCTGATTGACATCATGGCTGAGCTTTTGTTTTTGTTGTTTTATTTAAGGAGCTTGGACATCGTGGTCATTCAGCTCTGTGTACTTTGGCATGCGTGAGTGTAATTGTGTCTGATAACCTGTGTTATAGTGATGCCTGTATTAGTGTGTGTATTTGTAAATTCACGTAAGGGTTGAAAAAGGAGGCGGTCGTGGCCTTAAGCTAGAAACCCTCCTGGCAATTGCCTGGATTAGAATTGAGAAACCATGGAAAACTACTTCCAAGATGGCTGAGGTGGGAATTGAAATCAGGTAAACGTACACATTATTACCTGAATTACATTTAAACCATTAGAAAAACTATGATTTGGCTGAATTATATTGCAATTTTTAAAGCATTTTGTTACAAGGCTGGTTGGTACACTTAGTGGTGAGAGATTCATGTCGGTAAATAGTCGTTTTCTTCCAAATCCTTGAGCAATTTCTTTCAGAGCAGATAACCTTGATGGGCAATTCCCAATAATAAATGTTGTGAAAAGATCAGTGTAGAATCTCAACTTCCCTCATCCTGTAAAAATCCTCTAGAAGTCTAGAACATTATTTGAGTTACAAAAAGGAATAAGAAAACCCTGGCTTCAGTGAACGAAACTAACGATCGTGTTTGTCGGTGGGGGCCATATCCTTCAATGAAGCGTTAGTGTGGTCGTTCTAGTTATGATAATGTAGATGGTGGTGCAAGACTTGTGTTAAGTTTCTCCAAGTTACTCTAAGTTATGCAGCACCACGACCGGAAGTCATGAGTGGTGATTGGCGCTCTTGTTGTCGCTTCTAAAGTCTAACACAAAGACGATACATAAGGTGCCTCAGAAAATTCTGCGAAGATGAACCGTATGATTTTGAGCCTACTTTCATTTTACGAACAAAAATAGGCTTATCAAAACACCTTTCATCCGTGTGTGTGGATGTGTGTGACCCTCTAATAACTTCTAAACGGCTGGAGCGATTTCAATGAAACTCAGTAAGGTCATAGAACCATTTTGGCTGACCCAGAAAGTGCCCTTCAAATTTTATTATATCTCACCAATCCAACATGGCGGCTGTGCGAAACATTTCACCACCATTCAATATCTCTGAAACTATTACCGATATCACCCTGAAATTATGTACGGAGATAAAGGTCACTACTAGAAGTTCACCTATGAGACTTTCAAAAACCTAGTAGCTACAAAACCAACATGGCGGCCAAGCGAATTTGAAACACTTAAATAGACTTTTCTCGGGAAAAGCCTCCGTGGCTTAGGCGGCAGCACGCCGGCCTCTCACCGCTGGGTCCGTGGTTCAAATCCCGGTCACTCCATGTGAGATCTGTGCTGGACAAAACGGAGGCAGACAGGTTTTTCTCCGGGTACTCCGGTTTTCCCTGTCAACATTTCATTCCAGCAACACTCTCCACTATCATTTCATTACATTTCATCTGTCATTCATTTCATCATTGCCCCAGAGAAGTGCATCAGGCCTCGGCAGCCGGCACAGTTCATATCCTCGCCGCTAGATGGGGGCTTCATTCATTCCATTCCTGACCCGGTCGGAGACTGGAAGCAGGCTGTGGATTTTCATTTCAAATAGACTTTTCTCGCGATTTAGCCATCCAAGCGCTGTCAAACTTGGTCCAGTAAATTCATTAGAACTTGGAACTTGGTAGAGCATTTCTAACCAAATATAAACTATAAGTTTGGCTTCACACTATCAATTGCATTAGTAGGTTCTTTTACGTGCCATAGATCTATGACATGGGCCCATCGGCTTTACTTCCCATCCGAAGAAAGGCATACTGAAGGATTTTAACGATCTTAAAAATCCGATGACTTCAGTCGGTTTTGAACCCATGATCTAGGGCATACTAACAACTACGCCACCAAAGCCAATAAAAATCATTTAATGATAGTAAAATAATAAGTTTCATAGGATGTTTTTATTCAGTTCTACAAGAATATGAAAGATTAAGCTACCAGATAGTGACACCCTTCAAACAAAATATCAATAACGTACTCGTAATTACTAATAATTGTCTCTCAATATCATTTGTTAATTGTGAATTAAGACAGATTCGGTGGCGTAGTTGGTAGCATGGTGAGATTCTAAGCCGAAGGTCGCGGGTTTAAACCCGGCCGAAGTCGTCGGATTTCTTAAGAGCTTTAAAGATCCCTCAGTATACCTTCCTTCGGAGGGGAAGTAAAGCCGGCGGTCCCATGTCATAGATTTATGGCATGTAAAAGAACCTTTCACTAACTACACTTGTGTGAAGCCAAAATTTGTAGGCTAGGTTTGATTAATGCTCTTAAGTTCCAACGTTCATCACCGGGCGCTGGTTGCGATGGCATCTATTAGTAGCGAAGATCACAGCTAGGTGTAGTGGACGGTAGCATTTGGTAGCGAAAGTAGGAACTACTTGAAATTATCGTATGCAGTCCTTACTTGAATTATAAACAGATAACACACACCAATACAGTCATCACAATTAACACCGGTTATCAGACAGATTCTACACACACCCAAAGTACACGGGGCTACATGACTGCATTGTCGCAGCCCCTCAACTAAGGAACCAACCAACCAAGATTCTACACACAACCAAAGTACACGGGGCTACATGACTGCATTGTTGCAGCCCATAAACTAAGGAACCAACCAACCAAGATTCTACACACACCCAAAGTACACGGGACTACATGACTGCATTGTCGCAGCCCCTAAACTAAGGAACCAACCAACCAAGATTCTACACACACCCAAAGTACACGGGGCTACATGACTGCATTGTCGCGGCCCCTGAACTAAGGAACCAACCAACCGAATTGGAAATACGTTTGAAAGGTTATGTGGTCGGGCCGAGACAGTCATACACCTTGAGGAGCGCTGTTTCCATGGTGACAGGGTGACATGTTGTCCCGCGAGAACTGAGGACGCAAGTATCAGGTATCACACAGCGGCTCGGGTTGCAGCGGCAGAGATTGATCTTGTTAAACGTCAAGGACTTCAAATACCGACACAAGCAGTTCCAAAAGTGCTTCATATCTTAACATAAGAGACACACCCATACTTATTAGTGAGCGCAAATAAAGATTGTGTTGCCATTGATTCGTTTGGGATTATATCTGGCCATCCTACTACAACCACGGCGTGATCCTTGAAACGAGTCATTAGGTAGCGGTTCGAATCAGAGCCAGCGCAAGTTTTTGCTTATCATAATTTTCCCATTTTTTGCCGTGCCCAATACCACTGAGCTAGTTAACCAGATGGGAAGGGTGGCATTCCTCCGAGGTTGGTAGGTAACATTAGAAAAAGCCGCACATTCTCGACGCAGTGTTGCGGATTTGCCTCGTTAAAAGTGTAACGTCGCACAGTGGTCCTTTTGCACTATCTGGGCGCTCAAAATGCAAAAAATAAATGTTATGTATTTTCATGACTTTTGACGTTTTTAGTATCAGAGATGTCCGATGACCTCAGAACTGTGCCTATATGTCATATTGGTTTACCCCCTGGAGAGTGAGAGATCGCTGAAGTAGGGAGTTTCTTATCGCATCCTTAGCTGGAAGCGGAGATGATTACTTGTGTTTTAATCTTGTGCTTGTAAAGACGTGTTTGTTGAGCTATCTTCATCGTTTGCCACTGGATATGACAGACCAAGGTATGCTCTTTCTTTATTAAATTTGCAAAATCGTATACAAATTGCTGTGTTTATGTGATAAACGTTTGAAAATAGTGACTTTTAAAATATATTTTATCCTTCTTCTATGGGTTTTTGGACCCGGAAATTCGCAATTGTCAACCATTGTTGAAATTCTTTTCATTAGACTATAGCCTATACCCTATTGTAGTGTATGTGTAAAAACTGCTTGCAACTTTTTGCAACATTGGCTTTTTTTCTCCTTTTAGTGCTGTCGGAAGGAATTTCGCGGAAAGATCTTATCGATGTTTGGCGCCATGCAAGTGGGAAAGTGAAAGAAAATGATATCTTACTAAACTATTTGATATAAAATACTAATCTGAAAACCCTTGGACAGTCGGTTAAAGATATTGTTAGAAAAAACTTATTAATTTTTCCGCGCAATTAAGAAAAAAGTGGGTTGCAAAATCAAGACATTAAGCAAGTTTTTGTCGTCCTAATTTTTCTTTAATCGAATAGATGTGTGGTACTTCAGTTTAATTCTGTTCACCCCAGAATGATCATTATATTGTATAATTAATTCCTTCCCTTCTTAAGTGCTTCGTTGCACCACACGTTTAGCTGTGATAAGAACCAGATGGAAGGAACTGCATCTGTTTCGCCTGACTCATGAAATCACATTTCAGTGACGAGTTAATGTATTACTGTGTTGACCAGAGATATAGAGATTGTGAGGACACGGGAGATTATATGTTTTGTTTAATCATGCACATTATTTTATTATGGTTACTAATAGAGTTCAATTGTTATTACTATACCTACTCATCAAATACTGTTTTTAATGTAATGCATTCTCAAATGAAAATTAGCCTATTGTGGCATAATATCTGTAGTAGTTCAATTAAAATATCTATGGATTGTATGAAGCTAGGAATCCAACATAGCATACAAATCGTAGCTGAGTTCTTTCAATCTGGAGTATTTTTCAAAAACCTGTAGTCACAAAATCACTTACGCTCAGCAGCATTGAGAAAAGCCTTCATTTAGTTGAACATTAATTGTTAATATTATTGTTATTATTAAGACAAGTTTAACCTCAATTCTTATAAATAAGAATAAGGAAAATGTTTAACATACTTTTAAACAGTTATTTTAAGGTTTATAGACCTTTTCCATATGCAAAGGAATTTTGCGCGGCCAGATGGGCTAAAAGGACCACTGTGGCGTCGCACTGATTCTTAACGGTTCGTTTCCGGGCATAAGTGTCCTCAAGTTGCTTCACATAAAGGCCGGAATATCTGGTTTCTGTTTGTCGACATAATTTTGCGACACCCTGCATATACAGTACAGTAAGGGCCTTCCCTGGGTGATTAGCCACCGCCACTTGACTAGTATTTAGCGATAACACAAGAGCAGGATGGGAAGTCCCCAATGCTGGTATTGCATTTATTAGATACGGAGCTGGCAAGATACCTTAGTGGTGGATTACTGTCGGTTGTCTCGTATCCCGTGATTATTAATTTCCATACGAGTGTCTTAATTACCATTATAGGCGAGTTGCATTCGACTGTTTATATTCGACGATAATTATTATAACTATTTTATGTTCGAACATAAATATTCATAAATATCTGTCGAGATTTCGCCAGTTTTATGTACTGAACACAGCGCATGAGACGCAGAGAATGCCATGTATTTGACTATGGCCTCCTCGATTACCCTACTATGACACTAGGCCAGGCAGTGAAATTTAAATTAGAAGGCCGTGGAACTCAGCGCATCTAATTATCTAATTGGTCAAACAACTGTTTCTTGAGATCTCATTGGTGGGAGAAACTGTTTCATAATGAAAAATAGTGTTATAATGAGCCTCATTATAGTACAGTTTTCTGACATATAATAGTCAGGGTCGAACATAAAAAGTGTAAATGGGTTAATCTATGGTGTTTGAAACCATTTTTCAGTCTTGCCTTAGTTAACTAAAGTTTGGTGCTTTTCAGTCGGTCAACGCGATTGTACTCAAAATGCGATTGGTTATTCCCTAATCCTGAAAGAAATTAAATGAGATTAATAAATACACTTGGTTGACCAGTTTCGATCGTCAAGCGATCATCATCAGATCCATTATTACACTTAGGCTATAAAATCTATGCATGAAAGTATGGGAGAAAATATTTCCAATTTTACAATACTGACGAGTTGCATTATCTCAACTAATACTGCAACTAAATAAGTGTTCAAGTTGAAAATATTCTCACCCATACTTTCAGACATAGTTTCTATAGCCTAAATGTAATGGATCTGATGATGATCGCTTGACGATCGAAACTGGTCAGCCAAGTGTACGTTACGGCGACGGGACGAAATGTACCGAGAATGCACTGAGGTGTGTGACGTCATAGTACCGCTTGAGCTCCCTCCTTTCCCCGCGTGCTCCGGTGAGCGTGACGTCATCCAGCCAGCTACCTCCTTTGACCTTGGTTTGCACTTGCTAATGGACTTTAAGTTCACGCAGTTCGCTGCATGATCATGAGGCTTTCACCCATCATTTTTCAGCATTTGTAGCATTTAAAATGATATAAAGAATAGTCTTTCGGACTGACTATCACTCTCTTTTCTCTTGTTCTTCAATAACTTTAATTTTTTCCTCCAGTGTGTCTTATGTTTAGAAGTCATTGTCACTGAATTACAGTACGTTAATAAATGCAGTACACAGTAAAAAGAACACCTTTGAAGATTACTCCAGTTCACTGCTTTCTTCTACTCGTACTTCTACTTTCATTTGTCAGAAGGAAACAGTGTGTGTTACAAGAGGGTTGGAGGAAGTAATGGTACAGATGTTGTGAAATGTAGCATACTTGCTGCGTCCTTGAGGAAAAATTAGAGTTAATTTAATGTTTCCTATGACATTGGTGCAAGTCCAGTCACACTCAAAATTTAGTACATAACTTGGTATTATGGATAAAATAATCCGTCTTGGTCAGGTTATTTACGACTACAGTTCCGGAATTTCTCTCCGTTTCCACGTTAGGCAGTTTTCCGGTTTTCAGTGTCATTTTACATAGGAAATACGTCCGTTCCGAATTGTATTTTCTGTTCGTCCAGGGTTCCGGTATATAAAGGGTCCGGTTTAGGCAGGTTTTACTGTACCTGTTTATACAATGCTCGACGTTATAATGGTATTTGATGTCAATTTTTGTGTGTGACATTGTAAATCTTGTGTCAGGCGTCGGATTGAGCTAAGGGTGACAGGGGGGAATGATGAGTGACCTTCGGTTGTGGGTTTGCGTGTGTTCCCGTAAAAGGGTGACCGTAGTCTGAGTGATGCTATCAGGCTAAGAGGACTCCCGTGTAACACCCGCCCTACAAGAGCTGTGTATTGATTCACCTTTCGCCCTTAATGCCTACTTTTACTTACATTTCCCCGTACAATCTATATCATACACTTGTTGTATTAAGCTTCGTTATTGTTGTTGTTTCTGATTCGTATTAGAAGCAAAACAACTTTACATTTTTTTTTTAGCCTACTTTTCACATTTTGCAAAAATGAGGAAACAGTAGACTTATGAGATCGATCCGGGCAAATGTCTGTCTGTCTGTCTGTCTGTGTGCCCCCCCCCCCTCCTATCAACTCCTAAACGGCTGCAGCAATCGAAACAAAATTCGGTAGGAGTAAAGATCTATACCTGAATATCTCAATGCCGTATTTGAAAATGATGTCAGTGCTACCAACTGCTGAAAATCGCAATTGAAATTTGAGCTCCATGTTGGATATCTTGGAAGGTATGAATGGGAGCTATTTTAAAATTGGCACACGTATAGATAATAATATTTCAGTTTAATTTCCAGGAGGCCATACATGCCAGTGTTGCCGAAATTATTTTAAAATGCATATAACTTCTACACTATCAATTGGAATTCAACCAAATTTCGTATGTGCTATGTGTACATAAAGAGATATGACTGAGCGTGTTCTTAAGAGCCACCAGGGCTGCCAACTGTTAATAAATGCTGTCTCTATTTTTGTTACCCTAATATCAATATATCAGAAAGTATGCAAGCCAATAGCTCTAAACTTTGCACACGTATAGTACCTGGCATTCTAGATTAATTTGGAGTAACTAATATACGTCAGTGCTGCCAACATGGTTCTAAGCCTGCTGACAGGTCCAATTTTAAAATGCATGTAACTTCTATATTAACTAATGGATTTCATTCAAAATTGGCACAACAATAGATCATATTATTTCGGATTATTTCTGACCAATACATGCATGACATTGTTGCCAACATGATTTTACGCGCGCTGTTAGATCCAATGTTTAACTGCATGTAACGTCCATGCTATCTATTGGACTTCAATCAAATGTTGTATTCTGTACCTTAAGAGATGGAACTAAGAATATATTCAGTCACCAGGTCTGCCAACTGTTGTGATCTATTAGGCTACATTATGCCAGGTATACAGTATTTCGAACTAATTAGAAATTTAGATATTACCAACTTAATTTCGTCATTATTCTAGATAGAACCATATAGATTAATCATTGGCATGAATCTTAAATTTTAAGAAAAGTAGGCTCTTTAGTTCGTCACGGAACTTCTTGTTTTCTTTTCCTATGCCTGGAGTTTCCTCTGTCTCCAATATTCCTTCTTGCGTTCACTGGCGTGTTTCCTTTGATCTTCTGTCCAAGTTCGTCCACTTCTCTCAAGTCTTCCTTCTTCTTGAAACCCTTCCAGATTTTTCACTTTACTCTTACATTCACTTCCTTCTAGCATTTGAGAGTCAGTGATGTTCAATTTTTCTACATCTTTCCTAACTTCCTTTGTCCACGTTGGAGTAGTATTCTTCTTCTTCGTTCTTCTTCTTTCGGAGATAGTCGAATATTTGTTTGGTTAATCTATGTTTGTGCATTCTATATAGATATCCGAGGAATGTCAGCCTTCTCTTCCGCATAGTCTCTGATATTCTTGGGATATTATTGGCCATAAAATGCATATATATTTACAATGTTGGTTTGGTAAATGTTAATTTTAATATCATATGGCCTCGGCTGCCGGGTGCAAGCTCTGTAATTTGACACCCAAAGGGTAGCTTGCATGTCGAATTTCGTTGTTCCTTGAATCACTATGAAAGTCAAGGAGGTTACATATCTAAGCTCCTTTATCACTATAGCTCTCTCTAGTAGACAAATGAGGAACTTTGTGTTGGCGAAGACCTCTGAGATTAATTTTGCCATTATGAACACGACCTACATAATTCAAATGGGTTCTTTGACATGCCAACATCGTATGACATGCGTGTCGTATTTTTGCCGCCTTTCAAAAAAAATCACTTACCACGGCCAGGAGCGAGCCTGCAATCTTGGGGTTAGTAGACCGACACGCTATCCACTCACCCACCGTGGCAAGCATTGGTAAATGTTGATCCGTATTGACTATTGTTAAATATTTATGTTATATAATCCACCTTGTCAATAATACAATATGTAGTTCATTATTAGGTCTATTATTTGTAAGGATATCCAATTATATTTTATTTATGTTAAACAATATTAATGTTTGAATGCTGAAGAAGATACCATTGAACACCGAAACATGTTCGTTTATAATAACAGTAAACTACATATTTTATTATTGACGTGTACTTCAATGTAGATCTACAGCATGGTTTCTTTTATATTTGGATCTGATAATGCTCGCTTGACAAACGAAACTTTTCATCCTCTAGTTGTCTTCCTCTTGTGTAGTTTATAAGAAATATATATATATAACTTATATATATTTAACCACATGCCATTCTTTTCAGGTTATTTTGACGCATGTCGATTTTTACTAATCTACGGCAGAAGATGATGACCGTCTATAAGATCATAAAATAATCATGATATAACGTTCTTGATGCAACTAATATTCAGAAAACCAAGAGGCAAGATCACACGTCCGAAATAATTTAACACTAAATAGAAGGCACTCGCAATTTGGCCTATGTAAGCCAAAACTTGCAACAAGAAAATCTGGTGAGTTGAACTCGCTCAATGCGCGGACATATTAAGACAGACAATTTAGACCGATGAACAGAGATTTCCCATCAATTATGGTACCTGTACCATTTTGCCACTTACAATCCCTGAGGCTATTACCCATTAGTTGGCTGAGAGAGCGTGTGTTGACGGTGACTAAGGACAACCCAAATCACAGAGCGGACATGGGAAATCGATTGGCATGAATCAGAGCAAGATAAAGCTCTGGGGAGGTGATAGAAATCGTCCTTTTTTGATCGTTTGTTGGCCATACAACAAATACTTTTATATGGAGTGCCCACCAGTTCTGCCAACATTTGTTACCTTAAACTAGATTCAATCTGAAGGTGTGCTATTCAATCATTTGAAAAAATAATGGGACACATGTGCAACTTTGGGAGACGATAATACACAATTCGGAGATTGCATAAATACATAGGAAATGTCCAGCGAGGTTATATCAGGTGATCGGGCGGTGGGGGGTTGGGAGTGCGGGGCACGTATTTTTAGCCTACTTTTCAAATTTTGCAAAAATGAGGAAAAAGTAGACTTATGAGATCGATCCGGGCAAATGTGTGTCTTGTCTGTCTGTCCTTGAGTCTGTCTGGCTCTGTGTGTGTGTGTGTCCCCCCCCTATCAACTCTAAACGGCTGCAGCAATCAAAACAAAATTTGGTAGGAGTAAATATCTATACCTGAATATTTTAATGCCGTATTTGAAAATGATGTCAGTGCTACCAACTGCTGAAAAATCGCAATTGATATTTGAGCTCCATGTTGGATATCTTGAAAGGTATGAATGGGAGCTATTTCAAAATTGGCACACGTATAGATAATAATATTTCAGTTTAATATCCAGGTGGCCATACATGGCAGTGTGGCAAAAATGATTATAAGCCAGCTGATAGGCCCAATTTTTAATGCATATAATTTCTACACTATCAATTGGAATTCAACCAAATTTTGTATGTGCTATGTGTACATAAACAGATATGACAGAGCGTATTCTTAAGAGCCACCAGGGCTGCCAACTGTTAATAAATGCTCTCAATGTATTTTGTTCAAATACCAATATATCAGAAAGTATGCAAGCGGACAGCTTTAAACTATGCACACGTATAGTACCTGCCATTCTAGATTTATTTGGAGTAACTTATGTACGTCAGTGCTACCAACATGATTATAAGCCTGCTGATAGGTCCAATTTTAAAATATATGTAACTTCTATACTAACAAATGGATTTCATCCAAAATTAGCACAACAAGAGACCATAATATTCCAGATTATTTCTGACCAACACATTCATGACATTGTTGCCAACATGATTTTACGCGCGCTGATAGACCCAATGTTTAACTGCATGTAACGTCCATGCTATCCATTGGACTTCAACCAAATTTTGTATTATGTACCTTAAGTGATGGAACTAACAATGTATTCAGTCACCAGGGCTGCCAACTGTAGTGCTCTATTAGGTTACATTATACCAGGTATATTTCGAACTAATTAGAAATTTCGATATTACCAACTTAATTTCCTCATTATTCTAGATACTGTAGGTCTATATAGATTGGCATGAATCTTACATTTTAAGAAAAGTAGGCTCTTTAGTTCGTCACGGAACTTCTTGTTTTTAGATTATTTGGTCACCAAAGAAACTAGTCACAATAACTTGTTGAGAGATTCCTGACAGTAAATGTTGGAGGTGCCCTACACCAGCATCCATACACAACTGTACTCGTTTCACCACATTCCATGACGTTCTGTGAAGTGTATCTTCACCAATGTTGATTATTTCATGTCTAATGACTTCACGGTGGTCAGCAGTTGCGCAAGGTCTATTTTTGTACACTCTGCGTTTAAGACACCCCTTAAGAAAAATGTCCGGTGAGGTCAGGTCAGGTGAACGTGGGGACCAAACAATTTTTTTGAGATTATTCGGTCACTAAAGAAACTGGTTACAAGTTGCCTGGGAGCGTTAGACATGTGACAAGTTGCTCTATCTTGTTTAAATAACCTTCTGTCAGTTCGGCGTCATCCAGCTGCTCCACAAATGCTCGACGGAGAAGCACTTACGCAGAAACAATCAAAAAACTTGCCAGTGGCCGTGGTATTACCCAGCTAACGAATTGTTGCCGGTGGCGGAAATCGGAAGTAAAGTGCTCCGCCACACGCCTGCGATAGATGTGCAGTTGTTACAGCGAAACTTCATCTCTTGTGTCCAGGACCTTCATCGTCTAGTACAATGTAACGTCAAGCAGGTTAGTAGTACTGATCTCATTGTATGACTAAACATGCGTTTCCCCTCTTGCCCCGCACCCACCCACGGCAGCTGTAACTTGGCGAGCTGACGTAGTGTATACACAACAGCCCCGCTCCACGTCTAGCGGTAACAATTCACTGGCAGGGTATTACTGATTCTCCCAGAGCCACTGAGATCATTAAAACAAATTTCCCGTTTCTACGAGCTTTCAGAGGGAAATTATGACCCACTAAAGTGGTTCATGTTTAAATGGATCGCTCTGTATTTAAGAACTTTTACAAACAACACATTACTTTTAAAACTATATATTACTAGGAATACCCCGTACTGTGTTACACCTAACATTTAAGAGCTAGTGAACGATAATTTTCACGCACTAAATTTGTCAGTTATCCATTAAAATGTTATGAACGTTACATGCAGCTAAACATTGAACATATCAGCACGCGTATAACTATGTTGGCAATGGGTTGCTTGAAATAAATCTGCAAAATTATCGTCGATACATATGTGTCAAATTTTGATATGTTTGCCTGTATACATTGAGACTAGGGTTAAAAATTATGGAAAGCATTTATCAACAGTTGGTATCCCTGACGACTCCAAAAACCAGCCGAGTTATATCTCTTGGGACATGCCTTAAAGAAACGAAATTCTGAAGAAATCCATTTGTTATTTTGGAAGTTACATGCAGGAAAGCAATTATTTAGTACATTTATTTTAATAAATCGCGTTCAAATTAAACGAATATTGTAAATAACTAAATAAATAAAGTAATTAATTCGTCATTATTAATTAAATGATTTAATATTAATTTGTCAGAGTTTTTATGTTCACTATTTTCGGAAAATTGCATGAGGCTCGTAAACGTTTCACTGATTCCAATGCGACCATTCTCGAACAGTGTATCGAGACGTTATCTGATTTACGGACGTGAAATTTTGCACGGTGATTATCTCGACCTTCGCGTGTGGAACACCTCACGAAGAACATTAAAACAAATGGTATCGCTTTTCATTATTTTGGTCCACTTTCAGTACTAACAGTAAAATATGAGTGTGCTAATTAATACAAAGAGTTATTAAGCATGTGATGAAGAGGCTAATGAGGAAGAGATTAGAGGAAAGACTGATGGTATGAATAAGGCGCAAGACAAGGGAAGACAGGCAGGTGCAAGTGTTCAAATATGAAACATTGCAGAACCGGAGCTTAAGATTCCGGTGGAAGAGAAGGCGAAGGAGGCGCCCCACGGCAATCTCTTGTAATCGGCTTAGTGCAGCTTCTCATTAGAGGCTTCGTGGAGCAGTCTTGACACGACACAGAACATCAGCTTCTTTTTGCACCTCGCCCACCAGTGATGGTCCTGCGGCTTATGTCACTAACTAATAACCACATGACCTCCCGCAGTTTTTCCTTCGCGTTACAATAGGAAGAACTTTCCACTGGGGTTACAGATGGTTGCCACCGGATTCAAATCTCGATATTCACCATAATCACCATTCAAACTATATGAAGGACTGACTAACAAGAAGCATGCAATAAGTGCCTAAAAGATATTCACATTTGAGTCGTCCAGTTGCAAAACTCATTTAATCCACTTGTGAATAAGAATCATGTCGTAAAATTATGTATTTATGTATTCGTTAATTCCCCATAAGGAGAACGTTACAACACAATCAATTGTCATGTTTTACTCTGGCCCTTTCTTCTTTTTTCCCAAAAACCTCTCAAGTATACACTATGCTTCCTTATTTATTTAATTATTTTATTTTACTTAATTTTATTTTATTTTATTTTATTTTATTTTACTTTATTTTGTTTTGTTTAATTTAATTCAATTTTGTTTTGTTTTATTTTGTTTCAAATAGTTTTGTTATATTTTTTGTTTTTTTTTGTTTTTTTTTTGTTTATTTATTTTTATTTTTATTTGTTCTGTTTTATTTTGATTTTGTTTTGTTTCTGTTGTTTTGTTTTATTTTGATTTTCCAGAAAACAAACACAAAACCAAAATCAAAAAACACGAAGGAAAAGACAAAATTCAAAAACAAAACCAAAAGCAGAAAACAAAAGACATGAAACACAAAGCAAAAAGCAAAATTCAAAGAAAGCAAAAGCAGAAAACAAACACAAAACCAAAACCAAGAAAGAAAAGCAAAAAGTAAAATTCAAAAGCAAAAGCACAAAACAAAAACAAAACCAAAAACCAGAAACCAAAAAACACAAAGCAAAAAGTAGAAAACAACAAACACAAAAGATATGCGAGGCAAAGTCCAGAGAAACGTTTCTCATGAAAATGATCCTTATTCACAAGTGGATTAAACGAGTTTTGCAACTGGACGACTCATATACCGGTACCTATACGGTCTTCTTCCTTCGGCTTAGCCCAATTAATTGGGGTCACTGGAACCAACCTAACTCATTTTGGTTTTGGCTGAGGATTTAAGACCGGATGCCCTTCCTGACGCCAGATGAATTTTCGTGTGAAAATTTCACCCGGCCGTCCGGGCGAAAGACGAGCAGCAAAGCCACTGCGTCATCACGCTCTCCATATTCACATATACGGTCATTGAGGTTTTTCTCTACAGAACGGATCCTCGCAGAGACTGCGTGGCGGGCAGGCCACTGTGTGAAGCAGCATGTCAAGTGAGCCACTGGTGCTAGCAGCAGCATAGCGCCCAACTAGCTTAACACATTTACAGAGCAATTGCTGGAAATGCTCTCTTGTTCATAATGGTGATGGATGAAATAGTAAAGGAAACAAAGGAAGCATATGAACATAAAGAAATGAAGTTACTGTTATTTGCAGATGATATTGTGGTCTGGGGAAGGAACACCGAAGAAGTGCAAAAACAACTAGATGCACTGAACGAAAATATTCAGAAGTATGGCCTGAAAATCAGTATAGAGAAAAGCAAGACCATGGTGATGACAAGAGGGGAAAGACAAGGAAAGGGCACTGTGAAAATTGGAAGTCATAGTTTGGAAATTGTGGACACGTTCAAATACCTAGGAAGTGAATTGATGCAAACTGGTAGGTTGGACATGGAGATTGGCAGGAGGGTACAGCAGAGCAATGCATTCTATCAAAGTGTAAGAAAACTTGTTTGGGATAAGGAAGTACCAAGGAAAAGCAAGGAGGTAATGTATAAAGTGTACTATGTACCCATATTAACTTATGCAGCTGAGACTTGGACCCTGACAAGCAGGCAAGAGAGTAGAATCCAAGCCAGTGAAATGAAATTCCTAAGAAGTATGATAGGAAAGACAAGGAAAGACAGAGTGAGGAATGAAGATGTTAGGAAGGAAGTTGGGATGGGAAAACTAAATGAGAGAATTGAGAAGAATAAACTAAGGTGGTTTGGACATGTAAAGAGGATGGAGGAAAATAGAATACCAAGACAGATGCTGGAGGCGAAGTGCAAGGGTAAGAGACCAAGAGGAAGACCTAGAACAAGTTGGATGGATTCTGTGAAGAACGGCGTAAGAAAAAGAAATCTGGACTGGGACAAGATCGTGGAAGAAGAATGGTGGAAGGAAAGAGGAAAGTGGAGAAGTGCCATAAATACCCCGACCCGGCAGGAGCTGGATAAGGGGAAATGATGATGATGATGATGATGCTGGAAATGCTGTCCTTCATTTTCTAGACACACGTTCCACCAACTTAGGAAGTTTTAGTACACTCGCTGTAATTCATCCTCACTGATATTTCGTATCAGTGTAGTTATTTCGTTCTCGAGAGCCTCCAGAGTACGCGGATTATTTATGTATACTTTTTGTTTGAAGTTCCAGGTGAGACGTAATAAAATTTGAAGGTCACGGTCGGGGTTGGCCAAAAATGGTACTAAAACCTCATCGAGTTGAATTGAATTCGCTCCAGCCATTTAGATTTTATTAGGGGGACACACACACATACGCACACACACACGCGGGCAAAAGGTGATCTCATAAGCCTATTTCTTCATAAATGAAAATAGGCTAAAATAATATACGCGTATTTATTAATATCATGAACATTTTATCAGGATTAGGGAAACACACATTACATTGGTACAACTGTGTTGACCGACTGAAAAATATTAAATTTTGACCAGAAATAAATTCCTTGACATGGCGAGAATTGAAACAAGATCTCAGTAGTCTGTTGTACAAAGGACAAGGCTGGGGTAGTCCCCCAGGACTTGAAGTAAAGTACTGTCCAGATATATGCCTGGTTGGTTGGTTCCTCAGTTTAGGGGCTGCGACAACGCCGTCATGTAGCTCCGTGTACTTTGGGTGTGTGTAGAATCTGTCTGATAACCGGTGTAAATTGTGATGGCTGTATTATTGTTTGTTATCTGTTTTTAATTCATGTAAGGACTGCACACATTCGATATTCAAGTAGTTACAACTTTTGCAACCAAACGCCACCGTCAACGAATACTAGTTCTGAACTTGGTTACTACGTGGCAACACAGTCAGCTTCCGGTAACGAACGTTGGAACCTAAGAGCATTAGTCAAATTTAACCTATAATTTTGCTTCATACAAGTGTAATTAGTGGAAGGTTCTTAAACATGCCATAAATCTATGACATGGGACCGCCGGCTTTACTTCCCCTCCGAAGGAAGGCATACTGAGTTTTTTTTAACGCTCTTAAAAATCCGACGACTTTGGCCGGGTTTGAACCCGCGACCTGAGGCATAGAAGCTCAGAATGCTACCAACTACGCCACCGAAGCTGCCGATATATGCCTGGAAGGTGTGTGGACAATCGTGGGTAATAAACAGAAACCCCGTTGTCAGTGCGGGGATTTGTACTTCTGATCTCTGGACTTGCTCTAGCTCCCCGGTACTGTTGTGGTGCGCAATTTAACGTACGCGATTATGTCGTGGGGTATTTAACAGCATAAAGCAATAGCTTGAACACTAAGTGACATTTAGGAAGTGTCTTGAATTAACGGCTATAAACAACCCTCTCGCCTCGGGGGTTATTTGTCAGTTCAAATAGCTGTCCTGTCTGTTCCAGAGCAAAGTCGAAACCACGAACTCTAGGTCTACGGAAACAGCTTTCATCGCGCACAGTTCCGTTAGCCCACACGTCATCACTGTCCACCGCTGGAACAAGATAAAGGGACAAAGGGGGTCATCGGAGATCTCAATTACTACATGAGCACTTCAGGGCGAAATGCACACAATTGGTGGAGTTTGAATGTTAATATACGTTGGCAGGTATTGTGCCTCAAGTTGACGGCTGATTGTACCCCTTACAGAGTTTCAAAAATTCTCAAAACAATAATAATAATAACAAGAAGTTCCGTGACGAACTAAAGAGCCTACTTTTCTTAAAATTTAAGATTCATGCCAATGATCAATCTAGAATAATGACGAAATTAAGTTGGTAATATCGAAATTTCTAATTAGTTCGAAATACTGTATACCTGGCATAATGTAGCCTAATCGAGAACTACAGTTGGCAGCCCTTGTGACTGAATATATTCTTAGTTCCATCTCTTAAGGTACAGAATACAAAATTTCGTTGAAGTCCTATGGATAGCATGGACGTTACATGCAGTTAAACATTGGATGTAACAGCGCGCGTAAAATCTTGTGGCAACAATGTCATACATGTATTGGTCAGAAATAATCTGAAATAATATGATCTATAGTTGTGTCAATTTTGAATGACATCCATTAGTTAGTATAGAAGTTACATGCATTTTAAAATTGGACCTATCAGCAGGCTTAGAATCATGTTGCCAGCACTGGCATAGGCCTATATTAGTTACTCCAAATTAATCTAGAATGCCAGGTACTATACGTGTGCAACGTTTAGAGCTATTGGCTTGCATACTTTCTTGCATACAAAAATAGAGACTGTATTTATTAACAGTTGGCAGCCCTGGTTACTCTTAAGAATCGACATACTCATATCTGTTATGGTACACATAGCACACACGAAATTTGGTTGAAATCCAAATGAGAGTATAGAAGTTACATGTATTTAAAATTTGGACCTCTCAGCAAGCTTAGAATCATGTTGGTAGCACTGCCGTATATAAGTTACTCCAAATTAATATAGAATGTCAGGTACTATACGTGTGCATAGCTTAAAGCTGTCGGCTGGCATACTTTCTGATATATGGGTATTTGGATTTAAAAAAATTGAGAGCATTTATTAACAGTTGGCAGCCTTGGTGGCTCTCAAGAATACGCTCAGATATATGTGTTTATGTACACATAGCACATACGAAATTTGGTTGAAATCCAATTGATAGTGTAGAAGTTATATGCATTTAATATTTGGACCTATCAGCAGGTTTATAATCATTTTGGCAACACTGCCATGCATGGCCTCCTGGAAATTAAACTGCAATATTATTATCTATACGTGTGCCAATTTTGAAATAGCTCCCATTCATACCTCCCAAGATATCCAACATGGAGCTCAAATTTCAATTGCGAATTTTCAGCAGTTGGTAGCACTGACATCAATTTCAAATATGGCTGTTAGATTCAGGTATAGATCTTTACTCCTACCAAATTTTGTTTCGATTGCTGCAGCCGTTTAGGAGTTGATGAGGGGACACACACACACACTGCCAGCCAGCCAGCCAGACAAAAGGACAGACAGACAGACAGACAGACAGACAGACAGACAGATAGACAGACAGACACACATTTGCCCGATCTCATGTCTACTTTTTCCTAATTTTTGCAAAATGTGAAAAGTAGGCTAATAACCATCGGACCCATGTGGGAACTCTCGCTCGTGTATAAACCACCCGCCCCGCTGATTTGCTATGCAAGCTCAACGCGACCCAGTTCATTTTATTTATGTGTTTAATCGCATTTGTTAAACAAATTGTCAATATTTATAACATCAGAGTGCAATTCATCACTGCTACAGCTCATAGCTTACGATCGCTTACTTGTGGGACTGGCTGCGTGATGCAGTACTCTCGCACGTTCTCGCCTGCTGTGTCAAAGATTTCAGGATCGAATCCTGACACAGTCAGTTGGCATTTCAAGGTGCGCAAATGCGAGGGAGCCGTGTCACTAGATTTATTGGCACGTTAAAGATCCTCTTCGGTCCAAAATTCCAGCAACCCGGTGCCTCTAAAAACCTCAGTAGTTAAAAGGGATGTAAACAAATATTATTATTAGCCTATTTCTATAATAATAATAATAATAATAATAATAATAATAATTATTATTATTATTATTATTAAAGTCGACGGCTGATAATACCTCTTATACAGTTAAGATTAAATAGTCAAATAAATAGTATAATAATTATAAGAAAAGAAGAAGACTATTAACCGCATCCGTGCAGGACATGCGAGTTTGTGCGTACAACCTGCACAAATGGGGGAAGCTGCCAGACCCCTGCTGTGATTGTAGTACATCGAACCAGACCATCAGGCACATTGTCCAAGATTGCAAAATAAGAGCGGTCCTGGGTGACCCTAACAACTTTTTCAGTGCTACACCATCGAGTCTGGACTGGATAAATAGACTGGACATAAGGTTATAATAAGGTTGATATCTGTGCTATTATGTACTTATTATTATTATTACTGTGTTACATGTGTAATGCCATACGCAATATATATATATATATGATACTAATAATAGGCTAATAGTAACAATGAGTTTCACGACGGTGTCTGGTTGAGATAAAGGTCAGAAGAACTGTACTTGCTAACCGAACGATTCACCTCACTTGAACGAAAAATACGAATGATATTCTAAGGACATATACAGTAGCACGAATAGACAACTCTCAATTGACCAAGAAAGTTTTCCTCAATAGAATCAAAGGAATCCAGCACACCAAAGTACGCTGGCGAGCAAACACCAAAAAGGACCGCTGAGATATCAATATTGACCCACTAACAACAACACGGACTCCATGTAGACAGAAAATAAACTTATATAAGTTTCCACCCAAGTTCCCGACGGCAAGGAATTCAAAACTCAAAGATGCATGGACACAAGAACGAAGACAGGCACATAGCGAAATGATGGGGAAGTTTTGGGAAGATAAGAAGAACAAGGAGATCAATGCTACGTGCTCCTTAGTGGGTCAAACCCATTCTAATAATAATAATAGTTAGTTATTGTTGTTTCAAGGGGAGGAACTACGAGGTCTTCTGCCCCTAATATAATGATAATAATAATAATAATAATAATAATAATACAAATGAGAATATTGCGCTCCTGGATGTCTAAATAGCAATCATACCAACAAACTCGACACCCAACTCAATACAACTATGCGCACGATCACAGGATGTCTAAAAACTGCTCCTACATTTTGGCTCCCAACTTTAAGTCACATTCAACCACCTGAACTCAGAAGTCAGGATGCTTTGGTACCGTGAATATAAGAAATTTTGGACTACCCTGACCTTCCCATTCATGACTACATCCCAAGTCTGACAGGTTAAAATGCAGACAACCAGCAATAAAATCTGCTGTGGAACTTTTCAACAAGGGATTTGATATAAGCGACAGATGGGAACAAAAATGGATCCAGCATGCACCAGCAGAAGTAATAATCAACTAGTTGAAGCCCGTCAATATATGATGGTCAATAAGAAAATACATGTATTTACTGAAGAATTTTCTTATATAGCCTACGTTCTTTGTACAATTATTTTTTGGCACTATTGATACTTTAAGGGCATCAAAAGAATGCACTCTAGACATTGCAACATACTGCTGGCCATGATTGAAAACTTGATGAGGCAAATTGAGACCTATACGTTCCGGAGTTCCCCCTTGAGCTTTATTGATTGTGATAAAGTAGGCCAAGCGAATCGGAAAATGTTTCCCCTTAAAAGAAAATGATTGGTTTATCCGATGGTGTTAAATCAAGTCGAAGGATTAGACCTCTCTGCCTAATTTTAACTGCACTTATTTCCAAATCCAAGCATTTTCATGCATATTTATTATAATTAATATGGAATCAAGTGGAAGGGTTAGATCATCCGCCTAATTTTAACTGCACTTATTATTTCCAAATTCAAGCAATTTTCGTACATATTTCTTATAATTAATATGGTAGCATTTAGGAGCCCTTAGGAAACTTCAGATTTCAAAGGAGCATAACTATGGGTCAATCGTTTGCAGTATGTGGAAGCAAATCACTTAATTCCAAGGAATTCAAGAATTCTAAGGAGTCTAATATATACAACTGGCCGCAAGAACCGTCGCTTATAATTTTGGAATTTACATTAACGAAGAAATGCGATGATGTGCAATTCCGTACATTTTAAAACAATATGGACCGTATGCATGTGGCACAGAGACATTGGCACCAAATGAAACCAAGGACATTGCATTTGTTGTACTGCCGATGATTCTCTCCTAAATTCCTTGAGGTATCATTTCTTGAGAAAAATTGTTGCAGTCTGTCAAATATTTTATATTTAGTAAGATCAATTTTGTCATTACAACACCAAAGGTCAAAGTAACCAAGCGTAGATTTCTCGCTACAGAAATACAGTGCAGAACAATGTTTACATTTGTTCGACAAGGACCCTACACTGTTTTTTTTATTTAGTCAATTTACCCTCTAGGTTGGTGGTTCCCACGGACTCAGCGAGGGAACTCACCACTACCGCCTCTATGGGCAGTGTCCTGGAGCCTGGAACATCTGGTCGGGATGGATACAACTGGGGAGGTGTGATCAGCACGTCGCCCAGGTGGCCTCACCTGCGAACAGGGGCCTCATGAGGGATGGGGAGGGTTGGAAGATTGGGATGGATAGGCGACGAAGAGGGAAGGAGGCGGCCGTGGCCTTACAGTAGGTACCATCCCGGCATTTGCCCAAAAAACGAAGTGGGAAACCACGGAAAACCACTTCGGGGATGGCTGAGGTGGAAATCGAACCACCTCTTCTCATTTGGACCACCCGAGGCTGAGTAGACCCCGTTCCAGTCCTCATACCACTTTTCAAATTTCATGGCAGAGCCGGGAATCAAACCCAGGACCTCCGGGGCGGCAGCTAAGCATGCTGACCGCTACGCTACGGAGACCCTACACTGTACGGCATAATATCTGGAATTGTTTCTGAAATGGCATATTTATATTAGATTTTAAAAGTGGCTTCGTATTTTTCTCCGATATCCCACTTTTTTGTGGCTAATGTTCTTTTTCGTCAAATGGGTATATTTATTGTAGCATTTCTCTCCAAATTAACGACATATTCAATAACACTATAGTGGCCTGCATCAACGCAGCCGCCAAATATTAAATGGCAATTAATACTTCCATTGCCAAAATCAACAGCGTGGTTAGACTCATTGTTATGTACTCTAAACAAATAAGCATTAAACAATAATATTCACTGATACAATGAAGTTCAGATACTTTCATTCTCAAGTTTGTTTCTGATGAGAATGCGATGATACTGATCGCCAATAATAAAATCCTTATAATTATTCATGCCAGCAAAAATTTTTGCAATTTGCTTGCAAACGCAGCTCAGGATGACGTTCTGCATTTTGGAATAAACAGTACGAAACTGCTTTAAATAAGCATTTTCCATCACCTGTTGTAGGTACAATCCTTTGCATTTCCATGACAGTAAATTAAGCAAGGGAGCATACTTCGCTAACTACTGGAATGAGCATAGACTCACTTCGACAGCCACCGTAATGGAGGGAGACTATATGTTCAATGCTTGTCAAAAATCGTATTAACACAGGGAAGCCAAATCTTAAGGCTAAATTCTGAGCTATCGCCCCGGATTCCAGGTTCGAACCCTGGTTTGCCAAGAAATTTAATTCTGGTTTGACTGCTGGAACGGGGCGCACTCTTGAGGCAAAACTAAGGAGAGCAAGGTTAGATTCCTATTTCAACAATCTGGGATGTGGTTTCCCGTGGTTTGCCACGTCCACTGCAGGTAAATATCGGGATAGTTCCTAACTTAAAGCCTCGGTCGTCAATTCTCCATTCCCCACTTGAATCACAAATGCACACATCAGTAAAGCCATCAAAATAACACAGGTTATCAGAGAAAAATTTACACACACACCAAAGTAGACGGGGCTGAGTGACCACGATGTCTGAGTCCATCAAATGAATTATATTCGTCAATTGTATCTCATGGCGAAAGCGATTGTGGCCATCTTTTATTTAATAATTTAAAAGTATATGGCAATGCAAATCGTGGAGAATTCCTTACTGTACGGGAATAATAAAAGTAAAATATGTTAAGACAATGAATTACGAATAGCCAGAAAGAATAATTAGGAAATAAAAAATACATGTCTGAGGTGAGATGTGAACTCCATCGACCATGCAAAATTCATTCCTGGGTCCGCAATGTTACCCTTGAGCCACCCAGTCAACGGACTTCCAAAGCAATAGTAAGTTACTTAAACAACAAACGAACTCAAACCCCTGTTGAAGTTCTTCAATCCCCTCTTTTTATTTCTCAAAAACAAAGATCGTCGCCTCCGTAGCGTAGCGGTCAGCATGGTTAGCTGCCGCCCCGGAAGTCCTGGGTTCGATTCCCGGCTCTGCCACGAAATTTGAAAAGTGGTATGAGGACTGGAACGGGGTCTACTCAGCCTCGGGTGTTCCAAATGAGTAGAGGGGGTTCGATTCCCACCTCAGCCATCCTCAAAGTGGTTTTCCGAGGTTTCCCACTTCGTCTTCGGGCAAATGCTGGGATGGTACCTTCTTCAAGGCCACGGCCGCCTCCTACCCTCTTCCTTGCCTATCCATCCTGACCAGCCATTACCTTCCCTCATGAGGCCCCTGTTCGCTTTGCAGGTGAGGCCTCCTGGGCGAGGTGCCAATCACACCTCACCAGTTGTACCCCTTCCGATTAGATGTTCCCAGCTCTAGGACACTGCCCGTAGAGGCGGTAGTGGTGAGTTCCCTCGCTGAGTCCGTGGGTTCCACCAACCTGGAGGGTAAACGACTACGAAAGAAGAGAAGAAAAAAACAAAGATCACACTACGATACGGTGGATCCTTTATCCACCATTTCTCCAGAAATGTAATTCTGGTCTGAGGGCTGGAACGGGGCGCACTCTTGAGGCAAAACTAAGAAGGGCAAGGTTCGATTCCCATCTCAACAATCTGGGATGTGGTTTTCCGTGGTTTGCCACTTCCACTGCAGGTAAATACCGAGATAGTTCCTAACTTAAAGCCTCGGTCGTCAATTTACCATTCCCCACTTTATTTCAAATGCACACATCAGTACAGCCATCACAATAACACAGATTATCACAGAAAATTTGACACACACACACACACACCAAAGTAGACGGGGATGAGTGACCACGATGTCTGAGTCCATCAAATGAATTATGTTCGTCAATTGTCTCTCATGGCGAAAGCGATTGTGGCCATCTTTTATTTAATAATTTAAAAGTATATGGGAACGTAAATCGTGGAGAATTCCTTACTTTATGGGAATAATAAAAGTAAAATATGTTAAGACAATGTATTACCAATAGCCAGAAAGAATAATTAGGAAATAAAAATATGTGTCGTACGTGGGATTCGAACTGCTTCCATTGCGCAATGCATAAATTAAGAGTCTTCAGCTCTGCCGTCTGAGCTACCAAATCACCGATGTGGTGATGCAATATTAAGTTACTTAAGCAACATTCACACTCAACAGTCCGTAT
This sequence comes from Meconema thalassinum, assembly GCA_946902985.2. NCBI lineage: Eukaryota > Metazoa > Arthropoda > Insecta > Orthoptera > Tettigoniidae > Meconema > Meconema thalassinum. Next base: position 106,214,871 of record OX336394.1, on the reverse strand, counting down.
AAGTTCTTCTACATATCCCGTCTTTTATAATATTCTATTCCTGTTTATATCGTGGAAACTTCATAATCAGAATTCCCCTCCTTTATTATAATTCTTATAAATAATTATTACATTAAAACGCGGTCGACATCCGCCATGTCTGTCATTAACCAAGGTGATTCTGCGCATGCGCTTGAGCCAATAATTTCGCAGTTTTGTTTATAAATTTAAAAATATATGATCACACATTTGTTTATTTTAAAGACACTCTGCAAATCTGCATGCCAAGAGCTTTCGTTAGAATACTTTACGAAGCCAATCGGTTAAGTCGTTTTCAAAATATCGTGGTAACAAAAAACGCCTTAGTGTTTTAAATATATAGAAGATATAAATACTCACAAGCCAGAGGGATTCGATTTGTCTCGACGTACGTGGAAGACTGCCAACTGGATTCGCACAAACCATGGAGTGTGTAAGGACTTACTCTACAAGTGGAACAAAATTCCCGATCCTGCATGTGTTTGTGGAGCGACACCCCAGACCATACAACACATTGTGAAGCAGGGTAGTAATACGTCATACTCAGGGGATTTAAAGGATTTTCTCGTGTTGACTCCAGATGCTGTTAAGTGGATAGAAAATGTAAATTTTACATTATAAGTGCCAATTGTGACTGTAGGTTACACTAATATTCTCTTTTGCTCTTATTGTAATAATGTCCTAGCATTTTTGCTGGTATGTATTCTGAATATTGCTGTGAATGTGTTGCCATTCACTAAATAAATAAATAAATAAATAAATAAATAAATAAATAAATAAATAAGGATACCTAATACATAAGTGAGATGTAACTGATATGAGGGTAGCACGAATGATTGCTGGGGCAGATAGATGGGAGCAATGGCAGGAAGGTACTCGTAATGAAGATAGTTTACCACAAATCATGGTCACTTCAAATCCTATCTTCATAAAATGAACATTATTGATTCACCAATTTGCAGCTGTCAGGAAAAATCTCAACAGACGGCTCGTCACCTGTTGACTGAATGCACCACGTACTCGGGAGAACGACCAACTGTACCTACTACGATCATTACCACTGCATACCATTATGAAACACCACTGGAGTACTGTCGAAATAACTGAAAAAGAAAATCCACAGCCTGCTTCCAGTCTTCGACCGGGTCAGGAATGGAATGAATGAAGCCCCCATCTAGCGGCGAGGATATGAACTGTGCCGGCTGCCGAGGCCTGACGCACTCCTCTGGAGCAATGATTAAATGAATTACAGATGAAATGAAATGATAGTGGAGAGTGTTGCTGGAATGAAATTTTGACAGGGAAAACCGGAGTACCCGGAGAAAAACCTGTCTGCCTCCGTTTTGTCCAGCACAGATCTCACATGGAGTGACCGGGATTTGAACCACGGACCCAGCGGTGAGAGGCCGGCGTGCTACCGCAACTTCAATAATATTATTCATGTTAATTTTGCATTTAAAACTGTACATATCCCGTGATATACCTGTAGGTGACACACGGGTTGTAACTTTATTAAATAAATTTTAAAAAAATGAAGAGACAGAGGCTAAGTCAGAAACTAAGGATGGAGCTGTTCGTATGAGCCGACTCAGATGGCGGGGTCATGTGAAGAGAAAGTGGGAGGAGAGATTACCCTACGTCACACATGGGCAAACGTTTTAGGAGCAGGGCAGATGCAATACGAAATAATCTAGGCGAGCCCCTCCCCCCACCACAAAAAAAAAACCTCATGTTTGTTGATAGATTCTAAACTTTTCATTTCTGAATTTTAAATCGAACACAGCTTTTAGGCTACAATGGTAGAAAACTTGGGAAAGAAGAACACACCTTCATTATTTGGTGGAAGAGTAAGAGTATGTGACTAGTGAAACTGTGACTCTGCTTCTAAAAGTTTTTCATAATCTGGTTGACACTGGGATGAGCTGATTCTTAGTAGCGCAGCTAATTGGTGGTCTGTCAATCTATTCCTGACGCTTTTTTTTTGTGTGCAAAGTTTCATTGTAGAGAACACCTGTTCACAGATATAGGAAGTTGCGAACATTGCAGTTATCTTCTGTGCATGAGATTTCAAGTATGAGAAGCTTGATTTTGGTAGGGCCTTGCTAAACTCAAATTTAGAAACGTCGAGGAATAGTTGCTTCAATTCATTCTTACATTGTTACCCAATCAGTTCTATATGCAACTCTATTACCCTAAACACATAAACACAATGAGATTGAAAGAGTTTTCCACTTCTAGATACACAGAACAGAAAGTATGACCTATGTGTAATTGAGTTAATATAATTCGAAACCACGTCGCGGGCCGGATCAGACTAGCTCAAGGGCCGTACACTGTCCATGACTGCCCGGGTTGTTAACCGTCGAACAGTACCCTTATTCTCTAGAAACAGTAATATTATAGTATCCTCGGGCACTGGGTACCCCATGACAGAAACAGAACTCTAATGCATTAATATAATGTATTACTAATAACTGCAATTACAAATGAGTGAAATCAACCCTGTAGCACAGACTACTTTAACTATGAAGGCTGTAAAATGAAAATAACTCTGTGAATATAACAAAAACAAAAATATTAGCAATATTTCAATGTTATTGTAGATATTCTTTCTTTGGTCATCATAATTATAATCACCATTTTCACTTCTCACATTCAAACACGAAGCTATGATGTTTACGCAGAAACCTCTTGCGTTCTGAGCACACCGCAGTGGTCTTGGTGTCCTTGGATCGAGGGCAGATAGAGCACTAAATGCCCTGGAGACACTGATTTGGGTATAAATAGCTGTCACTGCTAAGAAGTATACACATTGACTGAAAGTCAGTCGAAGTCAAGTAAAAGTCACAGGCTGTGGTCGCTATCAGGCGTATCAGCATAACGTAATCGGGGAACGAAAATTCTCTGGGGCATTGAGTGCCCCACTGTACTGTTCTAGGGTTAATTAGCTCTATAAGATAAACAGAGGCAGACCCAGTAGGCGATGTTAGGTTCTATATTGACCGATTTCAAAGTAAGAGATGTAGAACCAGAGGAGACAGAAGTGCTAACTGCTAATAGTGGATCATGGAGTCGACTTGTTCGCGAAGAGAGGCTTTCAGACTACACTGGACGCTGAGAGGCAAAACAGTCTCGAATGTTTGTAAGAATTTTATAACTGTGCTAATAGTATCTCTCGGTAATTTGAGTCTAAAATTGCTGGTACTAAGATATTTAAGGGGTTTAAGCGGGTACTGATTTAGCGTTTAATGAAGATGAATGAACTTGCTTCGAGGAGTGTACTACCTCCACCAGTTTATGCATGCACTGACGTGATGTGCGTCATCGCTTAAAGACAAACGCTTCCTTGTGAATGATTGATGGCCAAACATCCCTTGCGCCAGAGTTCATCCTCCCCGATTATACAAGTCCGATTGATTTCGTAGAACTCCACAATACAGTGGCCACGACAAATTGACGTCTTCGAGGATGATGAATGGTCCTCATTCTTCTCAAACCAGAGGTCACACGGGCAATGTTTTATCCTCAGAAATAAAGCAAACTTTCTGTGTGGACATATTGATTTCCTGATTATACGATTGTACAGTAAGTACAGTAATTAATCCCGAACGAGTGCATTGTGACCAAAAATACCTATAGATTATTTTCGTCTAACCACCTCGTGGTGTAGCGGCTAGCGTTCCCAGCTGTCACCCCAGGTGGCCTGGTTCAATTCCCGGCTGTGCCAAGAAATTTTAATTCTGGCGGAACGGGGTACACTCAGCCTCGTGAGGCAAAAATATGAATAGAAGGGTTCGATTCCCATCTCAGCCATCCTGGAAGTGGTATTCCGTGGGAGTGGGAGGACGGGGGGGGGGGGAATTGTTACTAACCTATGACCACGATGTAACAACCCCTGAAATAAGCAACAACTAAAATTTTTGTCTGAATGTCATTTGTTATGGGTTAGCGTCAAAACTACTGGAGCGATTGGCTGAAATATCGTATTTAACCTAAAATCAGGCGACTTCGGTGGCGTAGTTGGTAGCATGCCGAGCTTCTATGCCCAAGATCGCGGATTCAAATCCGCCCGAAGTCGTCGGATTTTTAAGAGCGTTACAAATCCCTCGGTATGCCATTCTTCATAGGAGAAGTAAAACCGGTGGGCCCATGTCATAGATTTATGGCATGTAAAATAACTTTCCACTAACTACAATTGTGTAAGCTAAATTTGTAGGTTAGATTTGATTAACTCTCTATTAAGTTCCAACGTTCGTCTCCAGGTGCCGGTTGCGGTGACTTCTAGTAGACAAGTCCACGGCTAGGTGTCGTTGACGGTAGCATTTGGTAGCAAAAGTAGGATCTACTTGAAATTGATCTTCTGCAGCCCTTACCTGAATTACAGATAACACACACTAATACAGCCATCACAATTAACACCGGTCATCAGACATATTCTATAGCCTACACACCCAAAGTACACGAGGGTACACGACCGCGTTGTCCCAGCCCCTAAACTGAGGAACCAAACAACCTAAAATAAAAGTACACTACAATTTTTTGTGTGTAATACAAAATGGGTGAGAAAGTGTCTGAAATGAAGCAACCCAGTCATCGGTGAACTTGCAGCTTCTTTCCCTGGATTAGGCTAGTGTCTATTTTAACATGGGTATGTTTTGGGGTGGGGACGAACCAAACTTCCTCTGATACAATTTGCGTTACTCACAAGTGTGACGGTCTCTCGCGCATCTTGCCCTTAAGGGAGCGCGTGCAGATGCTACCAGCATTTCATTGCTGCCTTTCCCACGCGATAAGCAGATAATAATAATAATAATATCGTATGGCCTCGGGCCAGGAGCGAACCTGCAAGCCTGGGGTTGGTAGTCCCAAACGTTAACCACTCACACACCGTGGCAAGCATAACATGCTTTTAAAGGCTCTTTTAATCTTATGTGGCATTATATTGTAGATGCCAGAATATTGCCCTACAGGGGATCTTTAATGTGAAAGTAAATTTATTGACACACGGTTGTCGCATTTAAACAGCGTACATTCGTGAGACTTTAAAAGTCCTCGGATGGTGGTGGGATTCAATCCATAATCTTGGTGTTTGAAGGCCAATGTACAATCTAGAACTCCAACCAGCCGGATAATATTCTAGGTTGAGCACAGCATAACTTCATGTTCATGGACTTGGTTGTGTGAAGAATCTCTGGCGCCTGTACAATTGTGAATGTTGGATATTTTTAGAATGAGGCGGCCATGGTCCTAAGTTAGGAATCATCCCTGTAAAAATAGTAATAATAATAACCGTATGTTCTGAAATATCGTGACGTAGATTCTTTTTGAGTTGGGATTATTGACTTGATCTACTTTCCAATTTCGACTTTATCTGTAACACCACCATATGACAGTGAAAACCAGAACTCTACATCCAAGGTGACACCACGAGGAACTATTTCTGTTTCATACAAGTTAGGCTGATCGATAGTTAGTTGTTCCGTCTGGGTATGGGGTATGTGGTATGTGGTGGATGGTTTATGAAGTTGCTTAACAAATTGCTGTCAAATGGGGGGAACATATTTATCAATACAAAAGAGAAACACTCACTAATTTTACGTGTAGTGTTCTCGCGACCGTCACCGTGTGGCACACAATGCCTCATTAAGGTCGACTCGCGTGCTGCACTCTCAACCGTTATTGTCACCATTGCTCCCTTATTTACTGCCTCGCACTAGACACAACCTTCGGCCAACACCCTCTTACACCCCAACTACACAGTGAGTTTATCTCTAACTCTAAAAGTCTGTATATCAAGGTAGGATACTGATGGTTCAAACTTTGAGCTTCATTTTGCGTAATATTTCCTGTGAATCTTAACATTTATGAAAATCAAATAATATGTCTGTATCCCGCTGAAGTATGGAGTTAGCTAAAACTTTTTAAACAATTAAAAAGTATAATAATAAAGAAAGAAAGCCTCCGTGGCTTAGGCGGCAGCACGCCGGCCTCTCACCGCTGAGTCCGTGGTTCAAATCCCGGTCACCCCATGAGAGATCTGTGCTGGACAAAACGGAGGCAGACAGGTTTTTCTCCGGGTACTCCGGTTTTCCCTGTCAAACTTCCATTCCAGCAACACTCTCCACTATCATTTCATTCCATCTGTCATTCATTTAATCATTGCCCCAGAGGAGTGCGTCAGGCCTCGGCAGCCGGCACCGTTCATATCCTCACCGCTAGATGGGGGCTTCATTCATTCCATTCCTGACCCGGTCGGAGACTGGAAGCAGGCTGTGGATTTTCATTTTCAATAATAAAGAAGTATATAAAACATGCAGCAGAATCTCAGATACCATACGAAAACGAAGCGTCAAATTCTTTGGACATGTTTCAAGAATGCCTGACGACAGACTCACTAAGAAAAATTTAACCACTTCAACAAGCCCAATAGAAAAGGCAATTCTTATGAAAAATGGTTTGCTAACACCAAGAAGGATATACAAGAAATGATCATCATTGATTAAGTAAGACATCCACAACATAACCACTTTCAGAAATAAGATACACACATTTGAGGGGTTCCTAGAGCCACAAACAGCGACTAAGAAGAAACAACATTGGACAGCTGAAAAGAAAGGAGCTGTGAGCAAGAGAATGAAGGAACACTGCGCCAAAGAAAATTGAAATCTTGAAGAGTTATTTACGTGGTCCTTAATTGGCCAAAATCGATTTTGATGATGAAAATATGAATATTGAAATTCAAAAAATCTGTAAATAAATACATATTTAGGGTGGAACCTAGCAGCAGGACTGGTACAAGATGGACAGAAGAACGCAAGAAGCAAGTCAGTGAGTTCATGAAGAGATTTTGGGGGGGGGGGGGGGGGAAGAAGGCAAAATTAATCAAGCCAATAAACAATTTCCAAAGCGCTCTATGAATGGTCATAACGAAGAAAGAAAGAAAGAAAGCAAAGAAGGAAAGAAAGAAAGAAAGAAAGAAAGAAAGAAAGAAAGAAGAAGAAGAAGAATAAGGGTGAAGGAGTGTAATGTAGGCCTAACTCTCTTGCGTAAGAATACAAAGATTGAACTCGTTTATTTTTTGTTAATCTTGCGAGCAGCAGTTTGATTTCCCGTGATATTCTACAGTAGTTCAGTAATAACCTTAACATTGTGCCAGTAAGAACAGTTACCAGTTCTTGGAATTAAAGGCAAGCATTAGATTTCGGCGTATTTACAGTGCAAGTTTAAAACTAGTAGTTCCGCGTTATGTTAAAGGCATAAGTAATCTATTATAACAGAGAGGCCGGTTGAAAATATGGGTTAGATGAATCGAATGTGCGACATTGGCACAAAACTGGCATAAAACTGGCACAATTCTGTTTCAATGAGAAAGGCCTTCTCCTTTCCGACTTTTCCGTATTTTCGGTATTTTCCTTTTTTCCCCTGGAATTTTACCGGTGCGGCATATATGAGAATGCGGCTTATTTTAGGACCAATATGGCATTTCCTAGAAGTTGTCATAAACTGACTTCGTTTCCTCGATAAAAGTAAGTTATAAATATATTAAAAAATATAAAACATATTTTACAATTACATATTTATTGTAAAACATCTTACTTAAAATTACGAGAATAAAAACGAGCTGAACTCATGCAATATTAGTGTGTTAGCTCTGTTAGCCTCAAGATATATTGCGGGTTAAATTAATATAAATGAAAAAATATATAAAGGCGAGAAAAGTCACCCAGTTCAGGAGTTTTAATTTGGAGGAGTCCAGTGGTTTTATGTAGCGAGTAAATGTACTTGCATGCAAGTGGCTGCCCGCTGAGAAGCTACGACGCTTCATAATCTCACCACAAGAGATATATCTCGCGGGAACTGTCGTAACGACCAGCTCGGCCACACAAAGAAAGCAACAAACTTGCTTTACACAAATAAACTTACATATCTTCAAGACAGTGTATCAAAAGTTTCTTTCTTTCCTCTCCGCCTCTTTGGTATTCTTGTTTCTTTTTTATATATCTTCTGTTCCGGAAAGTCAGGAAATTGAAAACAAACTTGTTCAGATTTTCTCATTACGCTTGGGTGACATCACAGATATTAACAAAAAGACAGGCGTAGAACTTCAGTTATGACAAGTAGTAGAATGGTAGATATTATCTGCAATTTAACAACACCCCCTTCTTATTTTAAAAGAACAGTTATATAGCCTCAGGACTGGCAATTTTTCATTTAAATCACAGCGGAGGTCAGGGTTTGATTACCAGCTCTGCAAATAAATGTACTTCTGATCCGAAGACATGAACACTCATCCTCGTGAGGCACAACCAAAATGAGGTGGGTTAGAGTCCTACCTCAGCCCTCCTGGAAGTGGTTTTCCGAGGTATCCTACTTCTACATGATACACTACCTTGAGGCCACGGACGTCTCCTTCCTAATCTTCACATTAATTACAAATAAATACATATTATTATTGAAATCGGAATATACAAATAAAACTAATCAATGACATGCGAGTCGACCCTGTAGTATAAAGTCGTAAAAGGCGTAGGAAGGCTTGTATTATTGCAAATTGATCGGAAAGCGCTCATAAATACATATCTAATACATGTTATGATATAATATAGAATAGGCCTATTAATTTGACTGACTCAATTTCGTAGGTTCCACTCATATGCTCAACACATTGCGTGTTTCTAATACCAATATCCCGGGAAATGGGGACTAAGTAGTAGACTTGCAGTCCGGATATCGCCGTGATGGGTCGGCAAGCCAGTGTACACGCCTGTTGGCTGGGAAACATAAACAAGCTACTGCAGGGGTTCACCGCGAGCTCCCTTTCACATACCAACGACTACTGTAGCAGCACACACACGACCACTGCGAAACCAGCAAGGCAATATGGCCAGCGTGTTCACTGCGTGTATATTACCGGGTCTCTGCATTTGCTTACCACTGGGTCAAATTGTTTGGTTCCCAGCACGTGGTCCGCGAAACATTATTGTTCCCAGTAACTGAGATTAGATGGCACATTACCTGTCATGCAGGCTAATATTACCAGGCTTTCATGGGCAAACGTCATCATCTAGAGCTAGACACTGGTCTCAATTACAACTGACCAATGTTAGTTTAGCTATAGACATGACTATTCTTAGTCTCACTGGATATAATTTATTACTGAATCATTATTAACCTGAAATTATATTTTCATTTTCAAGTGCGAAGAGTTGAATGTAACTGAATCAAATAAATAAATGATCATGAAAAACATCTGGAAAAAAGGTATGGGGACATAAAGGGAGCAGATAAATTAAATATTTGGGTGAGTGGATTCAGCCGAAAGGAGGCAAATGATGGTCGAGCCTATAGATTAGTACAATATAGATATAATAAGAGGTCTATATCTTACTAGGCAAAGATACGACACTATACCACGGTCCCTTGGCCTTTACAGTTCCGAATGCCTGATATTGAATAAAAAAGGGGAAATTGAGGAATTAGGGAAGAATGATAGAAACATATTGCGAAAGATACTAGGGCCTGCAAACGGAGAAAGAGGAGAAATGAGGATCTATATCGATAGGCAGAGCAGATCACGGACACCATGCGTAAGAAGACACTGACGTTTTATGGACACCTTATGTGAATGGATGAGAATCGAATAAAGGAAAGAATCTTTAATTTCATCACCAAGCTAAAGGCGACTACAATGTGGGTAGAGAAAACGAGAAAAGACCTGGTGGATGTTGGCGTACACCCAAAATACATCTGAAATAGGGCTGTGTTTCGAGCTAAAATTGATAACGTCAAGGGGTTCAAGGAAAGACCCAGTAGAACGACCAAGAACAGCTGGTCAGAGGAAAGGAGGAGGAACCACAGCGGTAGGATGAAGAAATTCTGGGTGAAGAAAAAGGAACTGACCAGCAAATCAATTGTTTCCCGTGGCCCACAGTAGGCCAAATTCGAAAAAAGACAGGAGAAGAATAAGAAGATAAATTTACAGTAGCGCCTTACATATGACAGGATCAGAGCTTGTATACATAGTAAGAAATATTGGTTTAAGAAATAGAAAAATACTATACAATTCGACAAGACCATTCGTATCCTACAACATAAGTAACCAGTTTTAGGTATATATTCAATAGAGCGAAAAAATACGTTTCATACAGCATTCACTATATGATGATGATAATGATAGTGATAATAATAATAATAATAATAATAATAATAATAATAATAAGAAGAAAAACAAAAGTAAATACACAAGTGTCCATACAGATACAGAATCAGATTAAAAACGAGAAATAGCCTAGAGTAAGTTCTCAGCTAAAGGCCTGGTGTTTTAATTACATCTAATAACATAAACATATTCTCATAATTTCGTAACATAATGAAGTAATCAGTTTTGAGAGGTATACTCCTTCAAGGAGAACAATGAAAGACGACTAGTATGAGCTGCAGTGCTTGTAGTATTTGAGGGAGAGCGATCGAAAACGCAATAGCTCAAGTGATTGAAGCATAGGTGTGGAAAAAGGTTCCACGATCGAATCTCAAACGCTTCAAGTCACATCAATGCACTGGTTAATACATTTGTACGGATTTTAATTCGTGTACCGACATCACGGTTATGAATCAGTACATAACTTATAGTATACTTGTTTGTTATATCCGGAATGGAGCTTTAACCAAATAAACTAATATTTCGAACAATAAAGCATTACAGGATTCGACAGGAGTTAATTCCTACGAGGTACAAATGCCAGGAATTACCTTGGCATGGGAGGGTAAAATTGAAGCAAAATCTCAACGGTATCATAAATATCAATCGACGTTACGATCAACACCAACTAACAGCTCCGCGATTCCTCGTCGACTAAACTGATTTATGAACCATTCGTTTTATCACACACCAATTACAGGCACAATCCCTGTTGATTGCTGTAACTCTCAGTGGTAACTCGAGTGTCTATTTACTGTATACGCACTAATAGCTTAGATTGCAGCGTTATACAGGGTGTATCACTTTTAACTCACTGAACAAGAATAAGATCAAACAGTCCATGGAGGCTCAACTCAAATGTAAATATGCCAGGTGACTCAGCTACCCTTAATGATATTGTTTTATGCAGCCCAAATAACGCGTGTAGTCAGTGAGGTCGATATTTCTCTACTTGCATCCCATATGGTACAAATGTAAGTACACAAGTACAGGGTCTTTATATTTGCGTGGCAAGGACATTCTCGCTCACCCGCTCCGCCAGTGACGGCTCAGTTGCCGGCTGCCGGGCGCGCGTATGTACGGCAAAATACCGTGCTTAATATCAATACCATGCATTTTTACTCACCATGTTTACAGTAGAAGCTGAAAATGTCCCCCATACGCTGCCAAACATAATTGACATCTCCTTATGAAGTTTCCAGTTACTCCGGCTAGTTTAGCTTCAGTAAGGAAATAAGCCTAACGACCTTTGTGTCTAATTTTATTGTTTTCTGAACCTGTATGTTTGAATCTCTTAGTCAGTTGTTTTATTGTCCAATTTATAGGAATGGGTCTCCCTGGAAATTACACTCGAAACTTTTCTCTTGTTCTAGTGCACGATTTCCTGCACTTTATGTAGCCTATGTATTGTACAGACATACACGTTCAAGTAACGAATATTTCACACCAGGCATTACAGCACTATATACAGTACAATAAAACAACTGACTAATAAGAGATTCAAATGTACAGGTTCAGTAAAAAATAGAAATAGATGTAAAGGTCGTTATCTCCTTACTGAAGCTAAATTAACCGGAATAACCAGAAACTTCATAAAGAGATGCCGATTATGTTTGGCAGTGGATGGGGAACATTTTCAGCATCTACGGTAAACATGGTGAGTAAAAATTCCTGATACTGATTTTAAGCACTGTATTCTGCCGTACATACGCGCACCCAGCAGCCGGCAACTGGCCGTCACTGGTAGAGCGCGTGAGCGAGAATGTCCTTACCAAGCAAATACAAATACCTGTATATCCGCAAACAATAATAGAAACTATTATTTCTTCCTCGTATTAGTTTACAGTCACATCGAGGGAAACATAATAGTGTTCAGTATCGTTTGCAGGATATGCTTGCAGTTTATTAGCACCATACGGGATGCAAGCAGAGAAATATCAACCTTCCTGACAACACGCGTTATTTGGGCTGCATAAAACAATATTTTTAGGGGCAGCTGATTCCCCTAATATAATTAATAATAATAATAATCCGTATGATCTCAACCAGAAACATGTCGACATTGATGCGTCGAACAGCTGGTTGACTCATGCGGACCTATTCACTGAGACTGAAGGATTCATGGTTGCAATACAGGATCAAGTTGTGGCTACCAAAAACTCTCTTAAATATATAGTTAAGGCAAATATTCAGGATGATAAATGCCGAAGATGCCAACTAGAACCGGAAACAATTCAGCATATCACAGGAGGCTGCCAAGCAATCTCCTGTACTGATTACTTGAAAAGGCACAACCAAGTGGCGAAAATAATGCACCTACACCTTGCACAAAAGCACTTATTATCTGAAAATACTTTGCCTTACTATCAGTATGTTCCTGACGCCGTTTTGGAAAATAGGAGTGACAAGTTGTTATGGGACCGATCAGTTATTACTGTTAAAACGATACCAGCAAACCGGCCAGATATCGTTCTTGTGGACAAGGTTCAGAAGAGAACCTTCCTCATTGATATTGCAGTGCCCAATTCCCATAATCTGCGACAAACCTGCTGTGATAAGATCACCAAATATCTGCCCTTGGCTGAGGAAATACGGCAAATGTGGAGACAGGAAAGTGTAGTGGTTCTGCCCATAGTCATTTCTTCTACCGGCATCGTCCCTAAATCGTTGGCTCGCAATCAGGAAATATTGGGAATACATCCTGGTCTACATATCACCATGCAGAAGGCCGTCATCTTGGAGACCTGTTCCATTGTTCGATCGTTTCTCAACGTGCCACCTTATGGGAATTAGCCACACCGTCTTGCAAACAAGCCGACGATATGTTGATATGTCCCACTTATGTGGTGAAATGAATGTGATAACAATAATAATAATAATAAATGAGATGAATGCACTGGGAAATGAATTCGAAGGACGAGACTGTACCTTGGGAAGTGGAAAACCAAACAAGGAAACTGTCGGTTTGAATGTGATCTACTATTTAATATGGAATCTCGCCATTAATTGTCTAGTGACCCTACACATAACTTCCTCCCAGGTCTACTGTACTGCTGTCTGTTGATGCCATGAATGCACGAACCTAGAACATTCTATTCAAAATGTGACGTAATTGCCGAAAAGCACACATGCCAGGGTGAAGTTAGGTATTTATAAGTAATCCTTCCTCGCTCATACCTTGCACGCATCTGTCCCACCGAGAATGTATGTGTAGCGTGCATTTACCTCGTCTGCATGCACCAAATATAAATACCATACAGGAGACAAGTTTATTATCTCGCATATTTACCCGAGGACATCAAAAGTCGCTCAGATGAACGATAATAATCAATATAAGAGTGTACCGGTGATAAGATGTATAACCAACTTTAAACGTAACATTGGACAGTGCCATTTTTAGCCTATTTTCAATTTTGAAAAAAAAAAAAAAAAAAAGGCTTATGAGATCACCTTTTGTCCGTGTGTGTGTGTGTGTGTGTGTGTGTGTGTGCGTCCCTAATAAATTCTAAACTGCTGGAGCGATTTCAATGAAACTCGGTAAGTTCATAGCACTATTCCGGACGACCCCGACCGTGTCCTTCAAATTTTGTTACGCTTCACCAATCCAACATGGCGGCTGTGCGAAATATTTCACCAGCATTCAATATCTCCGAAACTATTCCCGATATCACCCTGAAATTTTTTACGGTGATAAAGGGAACTACTAAGAGTTCACCTATGTGACTTTTGAAAAACTTCTATCTACAAAACCAACATGGCGGTCATGCGAATTTGCGACTTTTAAATAGACGTTCCTCGCGATTTAAAAAACCAAACGCAATAAAACTTGGTACAGTATATGTTTATACACATTGTAATGCATCGACATCTAACTTGGTTCAATTGTTTACATAATCACAAGATGGCGGATGTGCGAAATATTTCACCTGCATTCTATATCTCTGAAACTATTAGCGGTATCACCCTGAAAATTTGAACGGAGATAAAGGGCGCTACTGGAAGTTCATCTATAAGACTTTCAAAAACCGGTTAATTACAAAACGAACATGGCGGCCAAGCGAATTTGAAAATTTTAGATAGAACTTTCTCGCGATTTAATGTTCCAACCGCAATGAAATCTGTTACAGGAAATGTTTATACACATTGTAATACACTGGTATCTAATTTAGTTCAATTGTTTACATAACCTCAAGATGGCAGTTTGGCGAATTTTAAAAATACGTTTTTATTTCTTTTGTCGTAATCATGCAATTGATGTGAAAGTTTGAATAATGAACATACGCAATACATTTCCTTTAATGGTACATCACTCTATGGCCTATACATTTAACAATCCAACATGGCGACCATCCGAAATATTTAGACGGCTCTGAATATCTACGAATCTATTATAGCAATCAAACTGAATTTTTAAATGCTCATAGGGGCTATGAACTTAAGTTCACCTATAGGACTTTAAATAACCTGGTGATCACAAATCCAACATGGCGGCGACGCGAAGTATAAATATTCACATGGACGTTTCTCGCAGTTTAACCATCCGAGTGCAGTGAAACTTGGTACAATAAATCCTTGAACGAATGTTAATCCACTGGCATCTAATTTATTTCAATTGTTTCCATAACCTCAAAATGGCAGCTGTGCGAAATTTTAAAATCTCCTTGTTACTTCTTGTGTCCTAATCATGCGATTGAAGTTTGAATGCTACACGTACACAATAATCTTCATGTAACAGTACATAACTCTAGGACCTACATATATAAAATTCAACATGGCGACCATCCGAAATATTTAGTCGGTTCTCAATATCTACGAATCTATTACTGCAATCAAACTGACATTTTTTATGTAGATAGAGGCAATTAACATAAGTAGGATATATGAAAATAGGCTGTATAGTTCTTCACGGAACTACTTGTTTTTCATTTTTTCTAGTACTTCCTTTTTACTCTTTTCTGTTTATTCTATTGATTTTGTTGGGTATCTTTTGTACATGAAGACGTCACGAACACCCAGTCTCCGAGCCAGAGGAATTAACCCCAGGAGAGAAAATTCCCCATGGCCTGGCCGAGAATCAAATCCGGGACCCCTCGGGACAAAGCGTAGCTCGCTGATCAATTAGCCAAGGAGCCGGACTCATTCGCTTTCCCTTAGCAAATATTCCTAACTCCGAAACCAAGAATATGCTTTTAATTATATCACCAGTTCGAAGTCAAATCACTGTAGATTTTGCTGATTCATTTAGTGACATAGTTATTAGGTAGCCCCGTGTCTGATAACAGGTGTCACTGTGTACTTGTTAGATTTGGGTAGGGAGGGACCGTGGCCATAAGTTTAGTACCATCCCAGCATTTTCCTGTATAGACTTTCCGTTTGGCCATGATATCCAGAGGATTACGGGACTTCTCGGAACTCAACTCACGTCATTCACTCACTCAACCTCCTGACCAACTCAACGGATCGGCCGGTGGCGAACAATGACTTATTTACTGGCGGTGTCCCACAGGACTAACACTTTTGTATTTCAAGTTTAAATTTACAATGTTCAAGTTTTTTGAATTCTACATAAAATTCTTAAGAAAATGAGTCCAAACGCGACTGAAATGCTTCATATCCACGGTCTGATAGTCGGTCAAAACTTATTTATTTTCTTTATTTGTTTGAAATTTTATAACAAGTAGTTGCAATACAATCATAAATGACATGTAATAAATGACAGTTTATGAAGTAAGAAGTCCGTTTTTGGACTCATTTTATTTAGAATTTTATGTAGAATTCAAAAAAACTTGAACATTTTAAATTTAAACTTGAAATGAGAAAAGTTTTAGTGCTGTGGGACACCGGCAGAAGGTGAGCCATTGTGCGCCACCGTCCGGTCCGGTGAGCGGGTCGAGAGGGTGAGTGAGTGACGTCAGTTGAGTTGCGAGAAGTCCCTTAATCTTCTGGGTATCATGGCCAAACGGAAATACTATAGTACAAGTGGGAGACAACGGAAAAATCACTTCCAGGATGGCCAAGGTAGGAATCGATCCCACCTGTTTTGAATTTTGCCTCACGAGACTGAGTGTACCCCGTTCCAGCCCGCAGATCCGAATTAAATTTCTTGGCAGAGCAGGGAATCGAACCCGAGTCTCCGCGATGACAGCCAAGAATTCTAGTCACTGCGCAACGAGTCGAATCTGTGTACTAAGGTATGTGTGGAACCTGTCTGATCATTCTATACTATTGTTCGTATTTGTAATTTTAAATTATAGTAGTTAATTCAAACATTCGTTCATTTATTTGCAATTGGGGGTGTGTCCCCCTGTGGCAAATTGGGTATACATAACAAATAAATAATTATACATAACAATTCAATAACAATTAAACTGGAATATTTACACAAATCGTCAGTCTTTTCTTAAACACACCTATATGTTTGGGAAAATGCTCTACGATTGCGGCAGGTACTGCTCGAGTCCAAGCTCTATGAACTTGCGGGGTGAGGAGAAAGAGCAGGGAAGGGTCTGGCGTGAAGAGAAGGACCTGTCAACAGCCCACCGTGATATATGGTATTCCTTTCTATTCCAATACTGCTAACATTCGGCCGTTGCTCAAACCACTGTGGTGTTAGGAATGACTGAGTGAGTCACCGACCAATGTATTTGGTTCTGTACTATGCACGGACCAAGAAACCTCATCACTCGTCAATACCACTACTCATAGTCCGCGATGCACATTCCTCTCAGGTTCACGCAGCTTAGACTCGAGCAGTAGAGAGTTCTAGTTACCAATGACACGGTTTACGAAATAATATTTACCATAATTTGTACGCTGTGGTCGGCCCTTAACTTTGAAAGGATGATCACTGATACTCATGTAAGTGGGCCTTCCCATACGTTTGCTAAGCTCAACCCAGCGTGGTTGATTTGTATACGTGTTGTACATAGCGCAGAGTCTAGATTTCATCCTCCTAGCCTCAAGTGATTCCCACCCAAGTTTCTTTAACATACGGCTCACACTGCTCCTGGGATTAAAGTCACTGAGCACAAAACTAGCGGCCTTTCTTGGTTGGCTTAGTTGGCTAGAAGGTGGCCAGAGCCTTCATTTAGGTACCATCCCGGCATTCTCCTGGAGTAAAAATGGGGAAAGCACAGAAAACCACTTCTAGGTCAACACAAAATATTAGGGAGAATTAATAAAAACAGTGCTTGAATCTAATAATTTGAACAGATCTGTACTTTGCCCTTGACAGTCATTGCAAGTAAGACGATAGCTATCGCCAATCATAACATCTAGCGACAGTAATTTTACGTATCACCCGTTTTATTGGAAGTCTGTATTATCAGATGTCTCATTTATAGGAACGCATCATACTGAATTTTGTAGCTGGCAAGGGACCAGGAAACTAAATGTAATCTCCCCTCCCTTCCATTTCATCTCATTCCGAGGCTACTACGATATATTCACCAAGTGAATCCTAAATAAAGAAAAATATTTTGCGTCCAGCTCTTGGTGTAGTGGCTAACATTCTTGGCTGTCGCCCTGGAGGGCCGGGTTCATTTCCCGTCTCTGATAATATATGTAATTCTGGTCCGAGGGCTGGAACGGGATACATTCAGGCTCGTGAGGAAAACCAGGGTAGAGATGGGTTCGATTCCCACCTCAGTCATTCTGGAAGTGGTTTTCCGTCACTTCCCAACTTCTACTCCAGGGAAATGCCGGGATTGTTTCTGAATTAAGGCATGGTCGCCTCCTTCCCAATCCTTACCTCAATTACAAGTACACACAACTACTACTACTACTACTACTACTACTACTACTACTACTACTACTACAGACACCCCCAATAACGCAGGTTATCAGACAAATTCTATATGTACACACACCCAAGTACACATGGCTGAAGTCCACGATATCCAAGCCCCTCAAAGGATGTTGTTTGTTGTTGGTTATCTTAGGGGCTTTACGACATCGCGACCACGTAGTCCATGTGTACTTGAGTGCGTGTAGAATCTGTCTCACAACCCGTGCCACTGCAATGTCTATACCAGTATGTGGATTTGTAATTGAAGTAGGGTTTGGGTAGGAAGCGGCCGCGGCCCCAAGCTAGCAACCATCCCGGCATCTGCTCGGAGTAGAAGTGGGAAACCACGGAAAACCACCTCCAGGATGGCAGAGAGAGGAATCTAACCCGCCTCTTCTCCGATTTACCTCTCGAGGCTGGGTGTACCCCGGTCCAGTCCTCACACCAGAATTAAATTTCTTGGCAGAGCCGGGAAATGAACCCGGGCTTCCACGGTGACACCCAAGAGTGCTAGCCACTACGCAAAGAGATGGACCCTGTGCCCTAGAAAGGGTCGTTGCAGGAAACAATGGACCCTTATAAATAATAATATCATATGGCTGCGGGTGCCAGGTGCACGCTTTGTTATTTGAAACCCAGAGGGCAGCTTGCATGTCAAATTTTGTTGTTCTTTGGAGCCCTGTGAAAGTCAAGGAGATTAGATATCACAGCTCCTTGACACTATAGCGCTTTCTAGTAGAGAAAGGAGGAATTTTTGTGTTGGCGGAAAATCCCGGGATTAATTTTGCCATGAGGAACACGGCTTACTGAATTCAAATGGGTTCTTTAACATGCCAACAACGTATGACATGCGTATCATGATTTTTGTCGCTTTTCAAAAATCACTTACCATGGCCTGGAGCGAACTTGCAAGCTTGGGGGTTGGTAGTCCGACACGAAAATCACTCACCCACCGTGGCAAGCAATGAAAAAATGAAAATCCACAGACTGCTTCCAGTCTCCGACTGGTTCAGGAATGGAATGAATGAAGCCCCCATCTAGCGGCGAGGATATGAACTGTGCCGGTTGCTGAGGCCTGACGCACTCCTCTGGGCAATGATTAAATGAATGACAGATGAAATGAAATGATAGTGGAGAGTGTTGCTGGAATGAAATTTTGACAGGGAAAACCGGAGTAGCCGGAGAAAAACCTGTCTTCCTCCGGTTTGTCCAGCACAGATCTCACATGGAGTGACCGGGATTTGAACCACGGAACCAGCGGTGAGAGGCCGGCGTGCTGCCGCCTAAGCCATGGAGGCTAGGTGGCAAGCAATGGACTCTTGAAATTGTTTAAGCCCATAATATAAACAGCTGGCGAAAGGGAAACGACTGTATAATATGAAGTATCCTCTACAGAATATACCCCACTTAATGAAAGCACAATTATATAAAAGGACAGAGAAACGATTAACTTTATAAAATTGAAATGTAATGGTTAATTTACATGCCAACCGTTCATTATACGTGACCTTTCATGTCTTGTTGACTATGTAATTGGATTGCATTCCTATACTCTTATCACAGTTCCTGGCAAAAGTTTGCATCATACTCTGTATGTGAATGAGAAAAGTTGCTGAAGCGTGCATATGACGTGAAAGAGAGGTTTGCTTGTCCAATGCTACTAAAGCAAAGGAGGGCTGTTTTCAATATCCAACATGTAAAGTGCTTCAGAAAAGGGCCAAATGAGGGACTTGAAGCGGTCGTGTGAACAGCTGTGTACACACCATAACATGGACACACATATTAAATAACATTACAGAGGCCTACCTCACTTTGAGTAAGGACCATTCTATGTTCTAATATTACAAGCGTAAGAGGGTCTCGGGATGGAATCATTAGAACTTCCTACTAAAACGTAGCATCATTGAAGGATCAGTGATAGATCGCGGGTTCAATTCTCGGTCTAATGAAAATGAACCCACCTTCTATTGACATATCTCCACATGGTGGAATGCACTTCACTCCGGTTCTCAGTTTCCTGTCTCAGCCGTTATTCGAACCTACGATCTCCGGACTTGCTCCCCATCACAGTCGTGATGAGCAACTTAACTTACACGGCTACGACACTCGGCGCCATAATACCACTGAGTTTATATATACTGTATATAGGGTGGTTATTGTTGCCAATAATTCATTCTAGGGGATTTAAGCAACTTGGTCATCAGACCCGTTTATTTTTTATTTATTTATCGTATGGCTTTTAGTGCCGGGAATGTCCGAGGACATGTTCGGCTCGCCTGAGTCTGTAGCTGCTTCCAACGGACACCCTAAAGGGTGAGCTACAAGTTCCGTTCAATTTCAAGTAGTTCCAACTTTCGCCACCACCCGTTAACCTGGGGTGTATACTCAATTTATCTGATAACCTGTGTTCCTGCGACGACCGTAGTAGCGTAAATGTACGAGGGCTATTTTTTTCTTCAAGTTCCAATGGGATGTATAAAATAACAGATTGCCATACCAAACTGATTTTACTACTAAATGTTTACTTGGTTTATTCTTATGTCTCAACATAATCACCAAAACGATTGAAATAGTTGTCGTATCGTTGCACCAGCTTTCCAATGCCCTCGGCAAAAAAATCTGCCGCCACTGACGTGGGTACGTTTGGACAGTCTCCTGAAGTGTTTTCTTTTTGGCGAGGCGTTGCCGCCCAACCATACCTTCAATTCTCGAAAAAGGTGAAAATCATTCAGTGCTGGTTTGGACTAAACGGCAGATGGTCCAAAACTTCACACTTGAATTCTTTGAAGAAGTAACGTTGGCACAGTGCGGTTGTGAATGATTTTCACCTTTTTCGAGAATTTAAGGTACGGTTGGGCGGCAACGACTCGCCAAAAAGGAAAAACTTCAGGAGACTCTCCAGACGTACCACCCCAATGGTGGCAGAATTGTTTGCCGAGGGCATTGGAAAGCTGGTGTAACGATACAAAAAAAATTCAATCGTTTTGGCGATTATGTTGAGACATAAGAAAAAATTAAGTAAACATTTAGTAGTAAAATTAGTTTGGTATGTCAATCTGTTATTTTTTACAGTCCATCGGAACTTTAAAAAACAGCCCTAGTAATTATTAGTCTACTGTTTGGGGTAGATACACCGAGACTTGAAGTACAATAGCAATGTGGTGTTTGTCTGGAGAGGCAGTGAAAAGAAAACTTGGTTGAAATCAGCGTCGGGATTTGAACCTATGACTTTTCGGAATTGTTGCAGCTCCTCATTACAGTCATTGAGTGTGATTTAACACACGTGGATACACCGTTGGTTGGTTGAAATTTAACTTAAACGCCAAGCGCGTAGGCTGTCTTCGTAATCTTTTAAAGCCATTTACATTGACCTTTAAGATCACTTGTCCTACGAGTGCGCGGCGCCGTAATCTGTAAACTGGCTGAGAGCGTCGTGGCGCCCAACCACTTTTCAACAAGGATGTCAGTACAGGCTGCGCTTAAAGCTGTGGCCTCCCAGCTCATTAGCATGAACCACGGCAACCACGCAAAACTCAAGTCCATACATATCAACGGCGGTGTCGGGATGTGCATATAAATCGCATGATCATAATAGTACATACTGGATGTCTACCCCTTATTAGGCTATTCAACGGAATCGGAGATGAGATGCGATGAATTTCCATGTGGCGGATGGTTTTTACGACCGGAAGCCCTTCCTGACGCCAACCTCATGAGAGGAGTTAATGCAAGAGTGAATGAATGAAGAAGAATGTAATTGGGCAAATATATGGAAGGAAGAGGCCGTGGCCTGTCGGAAAATACCGTCCCAGCATTTGCCTGGAGTTGAAAATGGGAAACCATGGAAAACCATTTCAAGGACGGCCGACGGTGGGGTTCGAACCCACGTCTACCGAGGCCGCAGAGAGCTTGGCCCCATGGCCTAGCACTGCACATGAGCGAGCGTAGCTACCACTGTCGGTCATGATAACAATACATAATAATAATAATAATAATAATAATAATAATAATAATAATAATAATAATATCGGATGAGGAAAAGTTCAGAAGAACTGTATTCTGTGACTGAACGATTCACCTCACTTGCACGAAAAGACGCATGCCATTCTACGGACATATAGCACGAATGGACAACTCTCGATTGATTTTAGAACCCTATTGAAAGTTTCCTAGTTTATAAGACTTTATACTAAGCATGTTTCTTTTTCCACAAGCAGTGATCTGCAAGAAAATCAGGCATTTTTTGGAGTTTTAATATGTGTTTCAAATATGTTTCAAGTGATTATTTAATTCATATTCTCATACATCATAATTATTGTGTTGATTTAGGCGTTCAATTTTCCATTTTACTTTATGGTGTACCATATAATGTTTAATAACAAGGGACTTTTTAGTCATACGCTATATATTTATCTTGTGTCATTGACATTTATTGATTCATTCATATCGGCTGATGAAGGTGCCAAAAAAAAAACATTAGGCTTTGAAACATGTGCCATCAATGACAACACAGTGATCGTATTTAATAAAAAGTATTGATTAGGGGGCACTTTTAACCTACTTATTACTCAACTCTCAATTGACCAAGAAAATCTTCCTCAAAATCTACGGAACTCGACAAAGTACGCTGGCTAGCAGACCCAAAAGAACATCACAGTAATCAACATTGGCCCACTAACAACGACACGGACTGCATATAGTCAGAAATTAAACTAATATAAGTTTCCACCTAAGTTCTCTACGGCAAGGAATTTGAAACTCAAAGTTGCATGGACACCAACCATAACGAACACACATAAAATTAAGACTATTGAGAATATTTTGACAATTGATATTACACCCTTTTCAGTCGGTCAACACAATGCAATCCCAATTACTGGGACATGCGAAAAATAACCGGAAAAATACAGAAGGAGAAAACTACGAGATGAAATGTTTCGCTCGTCAAGACAGCATCATCAGATCCAAAAATATTCAAACGAAATAGCTCTAAAAACACGGCCAAACCTACAATAATACCCACAAACGGCCTCTGTCTTGCCAAAAATAAAAGAAAACACGCCATTTTAAATGTTTATGACGTTTTACTTTGTGTGCTTATAAGCACAGTCAACGTATTGTCGCTGAGCTCGTACGAGCAAGTGAGAACTAGATTCTTTCCTCGAGGGCGGGATTGTTACTCTGAGCAGTGAACAGAGGTGATCAGGAGACCTAATGGAGGTCGTAAAACGCAAATCGATAAACGAGTTGAGTCTCGAATGAAATATCTTAGTAGTCTATCTCTTATGAGTTCGAAAAGGTGAGATGTACAAGTGTATGTGAGATATGAAAGGACGTAACCTCTCAACAGCGAGATACTCATATAAATACCTAAATTGTAGTACAGGGCGTGATGGCACAGTGGTCAAGCTGTTTGCCTCCTGCCAATGTGTACCGTGATTGATTCCCGGGTAATGCATGTGAGATTTTTGAAGTGAAATGTCACGTCCGTCAGTTAATTTATACAGATCTATACAGGGTGGGTAACATACTACTAGGCAGTCGGGAACTCACGATTTCATTAGTAAAATAAGTTAGGGTACATAAGGCCATCGACCGATTTATTGCAACATAACTCAATATTCAATTCTGTCATGAAGCACCGAAACATATGAATGTTCAGTCTAAGGTGCGTCATTTTAACTCATGGTAAACATTTGTTGGTATTTTTTTTAAACAACTCAGTTTAGTGTAGCTGATGTTCTATTTATATTTCGAGTATTTATAAATTCAGAGGTTTGATTCAATTATGATAAATTAGGATAATTATGTGGTATATAAAATACAAAATGAAACAATTGGCGCTAATACAATTTTAATAATTGAAATAGAACAGTGCACTGTAATTGGCATATCAAAAGCAACGATCAACATAAAATGCAATCAAATGCAAATAAAATAGTAGGCTAATATAGACAAATAAATTGAAAATTAACAATCAGAAATAAAATATTTTAAATGTAAAATAAAATAAAATTTCAAAAACATAAAAAACGAAAAATTGAAATACATAAAAATTAAAAATAAATTCAATCATAAATAATGAAAAAATAAAAAAATAAAGTTAATATTTATTAATAAAATAAATTAAAATAAGCTAAATTTAATTCAATGAATAAATAAATAAAACACGTGAATGCTTTTTCCACAAAGCAGACTTGCATTTGCTCTCAAACTGTGACGTATTTAGAAAATACCATGGATCTCTCCACGGTAATACGATACGGGTAATCCAATCACTGATTGAAGAAATGAATCAGGCGCCAAGACGCGGAAGAAAACCTCTCCCCTTCTATCGAACGAAAGTGATATGTATACTGATCTACCTGGAAGAAGGGTGGGTGAGGATGAGGATTTAGTAAAACAGTGCGCCCGCAAGCAATCACAAAGAGGCAGTTGAACAAAGAGGAGCACACAAGAATTATAACACATGTTTCCTTGACAACAAAATAATATAACACACATCCACCCCCGGAAGGAATTCAGCTTGCTTCTCTCTCTCTCTTTCAGGTGTCTTTTGTCTGAAAACAATCTCTACCATTTCTATTGCCACGTCTCTCTCGCTTGGAAATATGACTGTTGGGATTCTCCCTGCTTTCTTTCATATCAAAGGAAACCATATAACGACGATTCATCTTCTACAACACAGGGAAGAACTAATCAGGAGAATGAGAGAGGCCAACCACGAACCATATCAAAATATATAATTAAAACAAACGTTCGTTTGTTAATCAAATTAACTTCAGAAAATAAAAATAATTTCGCAAACATTCAACTAAATATCATGAATTCAAAGAGCGAATTTTGATGGTCAATTAATGTTCCCCAAGAATGAATTAATATAGTCTACCTCAGAAGTCAAGTGACAAATCTTGTGTATGCTCGAGTTTTCATGCAATTTCAGTTCGAATGTTTATTGTTGCAGTTAAAGGCACCCACCGTCGGATTTACATAGTATTCCTTTGGAAGATGAATCACCGTTCTATGGTTTCCTGCGATATGAAAGAAAGCAAGGAGCATATACTGTATGGAACTCAGAAGAATCCTAGGTAGAGGAATGTAGCCGCCGAGAAGAGATCATTGTGATATCTGCCTACCCAAGAACATTGTGCCATAACTTCCGAACACTGTTCACTCGTCATACAGAGAGCGCATCGGGCCGATATATTCTTCCAAGTAGTATGCAGATTGCAATAGCAACGAATGACATCTAAGTGTAGGGAACCTCCCTTTCCTCAAACTCGCATTTTTCTGAGATCCGCACAGTAAATGCTAGTTTAAAGAGGAGTTGGTTGGTTGGTTCTTAAGTTTAGGGGCTGCGACAACGTGGTCATGTAGCCCCGTGTACTTTGGGTGTGTGTAGAATCTGTCTGATAACCGGTGTTAATTGTGATGACTGTATTAGTGTGTGTTATCTGTTTTTTTTTTAATTCAAGTAAGGACTGCAGACTTATGCATTTTTCAATTAGTTCCTACTTTTGCCGCCAAACGCCTCCTTCGACGACTACTACAGTAGTTCAAACCTTAGCTACCAGACGCCACCGCAGTCGGCTCTTGGCTAGGAACGTAGGAACTTACTAGTAGAGCGTTGTTTACATTCTTAACCTATACAATTTAGCTTCACACAGGTGTAATAAGTGGAAGGTTCTTTAACATGCCATACATCTATGACATGGGACCGCCGGCTTTACTTAAAGAGGAGTAGTCTACGTACATATGCAGTTGGATTTTAGGATCAAAGTAACTACTTTTTATTTCTTGCATATTAGGACTGTAGACATATTATAAAGCTTTAGTGTATGCATGGATAATATGTTCAGGTGGATGATGTTCAAGATGAAACACAATTAACATATGTTGAAGTAAATGTTGCAAATGTTGAATAATTTTACATTTCGGTGAAACCAGAAATCTTCAATTGTAAAAAAGCTCCATATAAATGATATGATTTCAAACTGAACTTGGCTGCATGGTCGAAAATACCAAAAGAACAAGTACGTAGTTATGTATTTTGGTAGGGGCAGATGACCTTGTAGTTCCGCCCCTTTAAACAACAATAACTAACTAACTATGTATTTTGGGGATTCATTTGTGTGGTAGTGGCAGTAATGAAGCATATTATTAGACTTATCATATTGAGGATTAAACAAGGTATCGCGGATTTAGCCCTAGTACCACTAGTATCAACCAATAATCCCTAAATAGTTACTAAATTCAAATTTATTTGAAAGTGTTATTTTAAGTGTTATATGATTTACTGTAGATAATCCATGCTGGGTGAGATTTTAAGAACTGCATATATATATCACAAATTAGTACATAATGCAACGATCCAATAATGGCAATTATTAAGACACGAGTATGTTTATAAAACGAGAGTATGCGAGTTTTATAATTTCCATACGAGTGTCTTAATTACCATTATAGGCGAGTTGCATACGACTGTTTATGTTCGACGATAATTATTATAACTATTTTATGTTCGAAAATAAATATTCATAAATATCTGTCGAGATTTCGCCAGTTTTATGTACTGAACAGAGCGCATGAGGTGCAGAGAATACCTTGTATTTGACCATGGCCTCCTCGATTACCCTACTATTGCACTAGGCCACGCAGTGAAATTTAAATTAGAAGGCAGTGGAACTCAGTGCAGCTGCGTTGCTATCCTTATTTAATTGGTCAAACAACTGTATCTTGAGCTCTGATTGGTGGGTGAAACTGTTTCATAATGAAAAATAGTGTTATCATGAGCCTCATTATAGTAGTCTACAGTTTTCGGACATATAATAGTCTGAGTCGAACATAAATGTAGTAATTTAATTTCTATGTTAATTTTTTAAATTAATTTACCATGTTTAACATCAATCCCTTAATATTCCGGATTTAACTGAGTCTACCCTACTGTAATATGTCAAAATATGCATCAATTTGTCAAGAATCCACAGATGCTAATAATGTAACAATACAAGGCCCGATGAGTATATAAAGCGGCTTCGGTGGCGTAGTTGGTAGCATACTGAGCTTCTGGTCGCGGGTTCAAACCAGGCCGAAATCGTCGGATTTCTTAAGAGCGTTAAAATCCCTCAGTATGTCTTCGTTCGTAGGGGAAGTAAAGCCGGCGGTCCCATGTCATAGATTTATGGCATGTAAAAGAACCTTCCACTAATTGA
This sequence comes from Meconema thalassinum, assembly GCA_946902985.2. Taxonomy (NCBI): domain Eukaryota; kingdom Metazoa; phylum Arthropoda; class Insecta; order Orthoptera; family Tettigoniidae; genus Meconema; species Meconema thalassinum. The sequence continues at coordinate 106,187,657 of OX336394.1, read as the reverse complement.
ATCGGTCTGAGCTGAAACGCCTAGGGAGTCTCTTCCTTTCCCGAGTTAATTGGCCCTTGTCTCATCTTTTATGATACCCTCCTTCTGCGAGGGGTCAGCCTTCTTTTTCTTTTCATGTTATCTCCTGCCTTCTGCTCATGGCCCTCATGGAGGCAGGGTGTATGTATCCCCACCACTTCTGGTGCACCCTGGATATTGCTACACCCTCAGGGGCTCACGGCTGGTGAATTTGGGAGTTGGTGACCCCGAGGGATTCCTGAGCTGGGCCCGATTTCTCCCTTTTTTTCATTACCTCTGGGCCGGACCCTCTCCTCTTTCACTTTCCTATCTGCCTCTCATGGCTCTCCTTCTTTTTATTTTTATACAATTAGTATTCTGAAGTATTGACCCAAGGGCCTTGGAACGGCATAGGAAAGATTTAAGTCAGCCTTCTGTTTAAGCCAGAAACCACTGCTACAAGTAGTGCGATCAGAGGAGAAAAGCATTAAGTCAATGGCTTGCTGCCTTTCAGCGCCGTATTCCGTACTTAAATGTTGGTCGTACTGCAAGATTCCCGCGTGTTACAGTGCTATTTTAAATTACATTTGTACAGGGTTTGGGTGGTTTTTATGTTGCAAATCCATTTTTAAATAAAATATCATGTGCAATATTAATCGTGGATGACTTTATGTTGTGCTAAACTGACCACAGGCGGCTTCGGTGGCGTAGTTGGTAGCATGCTGAGCTTCTATGCCCAAGATAGCGGGTTCAAACCCGGCCGAAGCCGTCGGATTTTTTAATAGCGTTAAAATCCCTCAGTATGCCTTCCTTCGGAGGGGAAGTAAAGCCGGCGGTCCCATGTCATAGATTTATGGCATGTTAAAGATCTTTCCAATAATTACACCTGTGTGAAACTAAATTGGATAGGTTAAGAATGTAAACAACGCTTAGGTTGCTACGTTCGTTGCCAAGAGCCGACTGCGGTGGCGTCTAGTAGCTAGTTCTGAACTAGGCCTAGTAGTCGTTGACGGTGGCGTTTGGCGGCAAAAGTAGGAACTATTTGAAAATTCAAAGTTGCAGTCTCTACTTGAATTTAAAAAAAAACAGATACACACACAATACAGTCATCACAATTAACACCGGTTATCAGACAGATTCTACACACACCCAAAGTACACGGGGCTACATGACCGCGTTGTCGCAGCCCCTAAACTAAGGAACCAACCAACCAACCAACCAAACTGACCACGGAGTTGAAAAGCATTAAGTCACGTTTCCAAAATTGATTTGAACAATATGTTTATTAAATTAAAATTGATATTCCGCTAACACAAATATAACCTGAATAGTTGCTTCACAACATAGATGACTAATATAGTGTGTTTGTTAAGTTCTGTTCTGTCAATGACGTTTTATCTGTCTCCTGAAGAGTAGTGAAAAATGACTTAATACTCTTCAGCTCCGGGCGATTCAATTACACTTGTGTGAAGCTAAATTATAGGTTAGATTTGACTAACGCTCTTAGGTTCCCACGTTCGTCTCCAGGAGTGTTTGCGGTGACATCTAGTAACCAAGTTTACAACTAGTTCTCATTGATAGTGGCGTTTGGTGGCAAAGGTACGAACTACTTGAAAATTGAATGTCTGCAGTCCTTACTTGAATAAGAACAGGTAACACACACTAATACAGCCATCATAATTAACACCGGCTATCAGACAGATTCTACACACACCTAAAGTACGCGGGACTGGCTGTGTCGCTCAGCGGTAACGTTCTCGCTTGCTGGGCCCTAGGTTGCAGGTTCGTATCCTGGCACAGTCAGCTGGCATTTGAGGGTGCGCAAATGCGAGGGAGCCGTGTCAGTAGATTTACTGGCACGTTAAAGATCCCCTTCGGGCAAAATTCCGGCACCCCGGCGTCTCTGAAAGCCACAGTAGTTAAAAGGGACGAAATACCAATATTATAAAAAAAAGTGCGCGGGGCTACATGACCGCGTTGTCGCAGGCCCTAAACTGAAGAACCAACCAACCAACCCGCTGAATATGGTGAGGAATGAAGTATTCGTGAACTGACTTGTAGGCCTATAGGTAAACAGTATCGGACAGGAACCTGAGTTATGACCTTCATTATACCTATAAATGCAAACGAAGCACTCGATAGTATTCACTTACGACGACCTACTTAGTTAACATTACTATAAGCACCGCCACTTGACGGGAAATAAAATCAGATCAATACGATAGAGACATGTCAATATCAGGGCAACTCTTTTACACCGCACGTCTCCCCCAGGGGCTCACATCTAGTGGGACGTGGGGTGGCGACCATTGGGCCCCAGCTGAGTCCGGAATTGCTTCCACTTACTTGTGGCAGGCTCCTCTCCGTGTTCTTTACTGTCGACCTCACATGGTCAACACTTGTTCTCTTCCGACCCCGACGGTATTAGGGTATCCGAGGCCTAGGGAGTCTCTTCCTTTCCCGCATTAATTGGCCCTTGTCTCATATTTTCTGATATCCTCCTTCTGTGAGGGGTCAGCCTTCTTTTTCTTTTCATGTTATCTCCTGCCTTCTGCTCAAGGCCCTCAAGGAGGCAGGGTGTATGTATCCCCACCACTTCTGGTGTACCCTGGATATTGCTACACCCTTAGGGGCTCACGGCTGGTGAGTTTGGGAGTTGGAGACCCCGAGGAATTCCTGAGCTGGGTCCAATTTCCCCCCTTTTTTGCATTACCTCTGGGCCGGACCCTCTCCTCTTTCACTTTCCTATCTGCCTTTCATGGCTCTCCTTCCTTAAAAGTCCCTCAATCCGCCTTCTTCGAGGGTTGAGGGCATTTCTTTTCCTCCTGTCCTGTATTAGCCTTATTCTCCTTTTGTTTTCCATTTCTTCTTCTAGTATATAAGTTAATAGTTTTTTTAGTTATAGTTTACATTTCATTATCATCTTCACGATCACCCAAACCATTAGTGGCCGATAACCTAGATGTTAGGCCCCTTAAAACAACAATTATCATCATCATCACACCGCACGTCATGAATAGCTTCGTGTTTTACGGACGAACAGTTCCACATGCAACACAAACAAATACCGTATATAAATAGGCTAACATTTGCATGATGTCATTTCAATTAACGTGCATCAATGAGCAAAACAGTTGTATAATTATTATTGTATAATATTAATAAACACTTTTCAATACCAGTGATTAATCACGTGACTATGGTCATTGTAAGGATTCGTTTACAGGGTGTTTCAGAAATACTGTACTTTTACAAACTTTGGGGATTGGTTCCTTACACCAAAATAAGAAAAAAAAGTTCATATACACATACAGTATGTCCCAAACTCCTTCGTTTTTGATTTATTAATGAGAGATCATTGTATAGTGACACATTAATTGACAGCCTGTTTGGAAGTGTTTAACACATGAACTCATATCAAAAAAAGTTCCTGACACCGACAGATGGAAAAAAGATACAGTCAGTCTGAGAGACTAGACTTCATATCATTTCAAATGACGCATGCTACAAATGCTTCGCTCGAAGCCCCAGGACTCTTTGCACTCTGCTGCATGCGTCACGCACTCGCCGTCTCCGTTCGCATAACGCCAGACCCCAGGAGTAAACTCAGACTCGGTGCATATGCACTGAACAACATGATGACGTCATACACGCAGTAACCGTGACGCATAATGGTTGAACTAAGCATAACGATGAAGTCGACAAGATCATTTGAAATGATAAAACTGTCAAATGCACAGGTGTTCCAGACAGGCTCGCCATCAGCACTAGTTTAGGATTAATGTGTGGGCTGGCATTGTAGGTCCATACGTTCTACCAGCACGTCTTACAGGTGCTGTCACCAGAGACTTTATCCAGAACACCCTTTCAGACTTACCGCATGACAATGTACCCCTGCAAATACGACAAAGTATGTGGTAGACGCATGATGGGGCTCCTGCACACTTTAGTCACCTTGTTCGCACTGCACTGACGGAGATCTCCCAGGACAGATGGTTGGGGGAGAGGAGGACCCGTTCCATGGCTTGCACGGTCCGTTAGACTCTTATCGGTGGTGTCAGGAACCTTTTTAGCCTACTTTCGATTTTTGCAAAATATGAAAGTAGACTTATAAGATCAACACCGGGCGAAAAAAAAGTTTGTCTGTGTGTGTGTGTGTATGTGAGTCTGTGTGTGTGTGTGTGAGAGAGTGTGTGTACTCTGAATGTCTGTCCCCCAGTATCAATTCGAACACGGTGAACGCGAAATGAACGAAATTTTGTACAAAGGTAGCACTAGCAAAGGACACCTCAGTGTCATGTTTTATATCGCCGCCATCTTGACGGAAACGTAATGGCGGCCACACAAATGTTCAAAGCTTAAATCAAATTACGACTAACCTAATCATCCGATCGTTACCAAATTTTGCTTCAACATACCTTTATGGGGGGAGAATCCTTTGACCAAACTAATAGGTCATCAGCCTAATAGTTTGCGGATGGCAGCCATCTTTGTGTGAAAATCGATTCCCCCTATTAATTCGAACACGGTGAAACCGAATGGAACGAAATTTGGTACAGAGGTAGTACTAGTAAAGGGCACCTCAGTGTCATGTTTTGTTTTATATCGCCGCCATCTTGACCGAAACGTAATGGCGGCCAAACAAATGTTCAAAGCTTAAATCAAATTACGACTAACCTAATCATCCGATCTCTACCAAATTTCGCAAAAACATACCTTTATGGAGGAAACATCCTTTGACCAAATTAATAGGTCATTAGCCTAATAGTTTGCGGATGGCGGCCATCTTTGTGTCAAAATCGATTCCCCCTATTAATTCGAACACGGTGAAACCGAATGGAACGAAATTTGGTACAGAGGTAGTACTAGCAAAGGGCACCTCAGTGTCATGATTTATATCGCCGCCATCTTGACGGAAACGTAATGGCGGCCACACAAATGTTCAAAGCTTAAATCAAATTACGACTAACCTAATCATCCGATATCTACCAAATTTCGCAACAACATACATTTATGGAGTAAGCATCCTTTGACCAAATTAATAGGTCATTAGCTTAATAGTTTGCGGATGACGGCCATCTTTGTGTCAAAATCGATTCCCCCTATTAATTCAAACACGGTGAAACCGAATGGAACGAAATTTGGTACAGAGGTAGCACTAGCAAAGGGCACCTCAGTGTCATGTTTTATATCGCCCCCATCTTGACAGAAACGTAATGGCGGCCACACAAATGTTCAAAGCTTAAATCAAATTACGACTAACATAATCATCCGATCTCTACCAAATTTTGCAACAACATACCTATATGGAGGGAGCATCATTTGCCCAATCTAATAGGTCTTTAGCTTAATAGTTTGCGTATGGCGGCCATCTTTGTGTCAAAATCGATTCCCCTTATTAATTCGAACACGGTGTAACCGAATGGAACGAAATTTGGTACAGAGGTAGCACTAGCAAAGGGCACCTCAGTGTCATGTTTTATATCGCCGCCATCTTGACGGAAACGGAATGACGGCCACCCAAATGTTAAAAGCTTAAATCAAATTACGACCATCCTAATAATTTGATCTCTACCAGATTTTGCAACAACATGCCTTTTTGTGAAAAGCATCTTATGACTGACTACAAGATCATCAGCCCAATAGTTTGCAAATAGCGGCCATGTATGTGTGCAAATCCATTCCCCAGATCATATCAAACACGGTGAAACCGAATTGAATGTTTTTTTTACAGAGATAGCACTAGCAAAGGGCACCTCATATTCATGTTTAATATCCCTATTGCACGTTGTATTTCAACAAGCTACTACAACCAACATTCAATTATACTCCTTGAAAAGGACAAAGAGTTATAACACTACCCATGCATTTAGGAGAAAGTAGGCTATATGTTCTTTACTGAACATCTTGATTGATATGAGTTCATGTGTTAAACACTTCCAAACAGGCTGTCAATTCATGTGTCACTGTTCAATGTTCTTTCATTAATAAAGCGAAAACGAATTATTTTGGGACATATGTGTATCTGAACTTTTTTTTCTTGTATTGGTGTAAGGAACCAATCCGCGAAGTTTGTAAAAGTATTTATGAAACACCCTGTATAATACAAAGAGTGTAAACCTCCCTTCAAGGGGCTCATACACGGCTCACGACTCAAAACTGTGGCTGTTTTCCGATGTAAGAGCATACAATTACGTAAATAAGGCTTAATTTGTTGTTATGTCCAAAAAAATCATTTTTATTGGTGCTTTGATGAAAATGTGTGGAAGAAAAACCTATTATTCAAATTTTTATGGTAGTATCCCTCAAGAAACATGTTTTTGGTTGCTAGGTTGCTAGGTTGCAGCACCAACCTACTGTGATAGCCGCGGATTTATTTAAGGGGAAGATACTTAAACGAAGGATTCTTAAGTTTGGAGGCTTAATATCGAGATTAATGGACGTGAATGCATTACAATAAGTTAGTAGTCTTGTTATTCAAACATCATAAAGTATATAATATGGATTTAGACACACACTTACTGGCTAAATATCAATATAAAAGAAAACAAAAAATACATGGTGGTGGAGGTGATTGTGTTAGGGACGAGGACAAAGAGTTATAAATATACCCATACATTTAGGAGAAAGTAGGCAATGTGTTCTTTGCTGAACATCTTGTTTAAAATATATTTTCGTTTTACATCTTCACTTGTTTTTCAGGTATTCCTTTTATAAAGGATCCCCGATCGAAGATAGGTGGTTGGTTCTTAAGTTTAGGGGCTGCGACAACGCGGTCATGTAGCCCCGTGTACTTTGGGTGTGTGTAGAATCTGTCTGATAACCGGTGTTAATTGTGATGACTGTATCAGTGTGTGTTATCTGTTTTTTAATTCAAATAAGGACTGCAGACTCTTTGAATTTTTCAAATAGTTCCTACTTTTGCCGCCGAACGCCACCGTCAACGACTACTAGTTCAGAACTTAGCTACCAGACGCCACCGCAGTCGGCTCTTGGCAACGAATGTAGGAACCTAAGAGCGTTGTTTACATTCTTAACCTATACAATTTATCTTCACACAGGTGTAATTAGTGGAAGTTCTTTAATATGCCATAAATCTAAGACATGGGACCGCCGGCTTGGTTACTAGCTACCACCGCAGTCCTGGTGACGAACGTTGGAACCTAAGAGTGTTAGTCAAATCTAACCTATAATTTAGCTTCACACATGTGTAATTAGTAGAAGGTTCTTTTACATGCCATAAATCTAAGACATGGGACCGCCGGCTTTACTTCCCCTCCGAAGGAATGCATACTGAGGGATTTTTAGCGCTCTTAAAAATCCGATGACTTCGGCGGGATTTGAACCCGCGATGTTGGGCATAGAAGCTCAGCATGCTACCGACTATGCCACCGAAGCCGCCGATCCAAGATATTTAACCAAAGGAGATTAAAATCCTCATGGCCTGGTCAGGAATCGAACCTGGGACCCTATGTAAGAAATCCTAGCATGCTAACTCACTATCCATGCCGCTGGTTCCCATCAGGGTATAAGGCGCACGGCTACGCCGCTGTGTGACCAGGAATACAACATCAGCCTCTTGCTTGTAAAAACTAAGGAACTGCTCTGCAGTGGCGAGACGGAGAGTTGCTGGGACCTGTCGGCATAAATTGGCGAGTCCACAGACCGATGTGGCACAGCAATTAGCATCAACTACAAGTTATCCCGGCTTGTTCTTTCTCTCTCTGCATTCGTTGGGTTTTAAAAGGAGTTGTACTACACATACAGTAAGTAGCAATCCGTCATGTGAGGCTGATCGTCGGAGTGACCACCTCGTGGTGTAGTTGCTCGCATTCTTGGCTGTCGCCCCGCCCCGTAGGTCCGGGTTTGATTCTCGGTTCCACCAAGGTATTTGAATTCTTGTCTGAAGGCTTGAACGGGTTACACTCAGTCGTGTGAGGCACAAGTGAGAAGTGTAGGATTCGATTCACATCTCAGCCATCTTGGAAGTGATTTTCCGTGGTTTCCCACTTGAGCTCTAGGTAAATGCCAGGATGATTCCTAACTTAAAGGCCACGGCCACCTTATTCCCGATCCCCATCGGAATTTATAGTACACACACCAATACAGACATCAAAACAAATCAGGTTATCAGACAAATTGCATTTGCACACGAACTAGGAAGCCGCTCTCGTATGTACTAGGCTATCCGTTCGCTGTATTGGATGTATTAAATAAAATGCACACGTTTCACTGCAGAGTCATGGGGCAAAGCTATCCGCTGACTTGGTAGACGCGTGGGTTCGAGCCCCACTGTCGGCCGTCCTTGAAATGGTTTTCCGTGGTTTCCCCATTTTCAACACCAGGCAAATGCTGGGACGGTACCTTCAAATAGGCCACGGCCGCTTCCTTCTACATCCTTGTCCAGTTTCATTCATCTTCATCCATTCCATCTCTCATTCCGACGTGCAGGTCGCCTACGGACGTCGACTAGAAAGATCTGCACTCGGCCTCTGAGGAGGCCACACGACAGCAACAAAATAAAAAATAAAAACTGCAGGGTTTGTAAACTTAGTTTCTGATCACCTCTCGTATTAACATGTATTGATTCCATAACACTGTTAATACATTTACCACACTGGAAACAAAATAGTATTTCTTTGCAATGAACGAGGATTAGGCCTAACCTATATAAATGTATCTGATCTAAAGAGCCACTTTCTTGGGTTTGACTCCCGTCTGAGACCCGCTGAAGAAAAGAAACAGCTGTTCGGATCACGTGTGTGCTAGAGATTGGTATTTTCTGTCATGTCCAGCCACCTAGGATTGATCACACGAAGGGTCTCGGCACAGCGTGCTATTGCATTCAAGCCAAAGTAACATTTCTGTGGCAGTAAAGAAAGGATTTCAAAGGATTCTTCATAGATTGGTAGCCTCCGTGGCTTAGGCGGCAGCACGCCGGCCTCTCACCTCTGGGTCCGTGGTTCAAATCCCGGTCACTCCATGTGAGATCTGTGCTGGACAAAACGGAGGCAGACAGGTTTTTCTCCGGGTACTCCGGTTTTCCCTGTCAGAATTTCATTCCAGCATCACTCTCCACTATCATTACATTTCATCTGTCATTCATTTAATCATTTCCCCAGAGGAGTGCGTCAGGCCTCGGCAGCCGGCACAGTTCATATCCTCGCCGCTTGATGGGGGCTTCATTCATTCCATTCCTGACCCGGTCGGAGACTGGAAGCAGGCTGTGGATTTTCATTTTTCTTCATAGATTGGTATGGTGTCAGTGTACTCGTTGTTGCTGAATACACCAGCCAATGTGCGTATGTTGCCAGCAACTTGCATGCTGTTATGCCACTTTACGCTCTCAAATGCGAAGTTTCATAACGCAATTGGGCGCATTAGAACATGTATCGAGAGGCCGTATTATGACGTAATCTACAAGCATCAGTTATTAGTTGATTGCCACAGTGGGTAAGTGTTTAACGTGTCTGCCTACTAACCGCAAGCTTTGAGGTTCACTCCTGGCCGTGGTAAGTGATTTTTGAAAGGCGGCAAAAATTTACGACACGCATGTCATACGATGTTGGCATGTCAAAGAACCCATTTGAATTCAGTAGTCCGTGTTCATAATGACAAAATTAATCTCGGGAGTTTCCGCCAACACAAAAGTTCCTCTTCTCCTTACTAGAAAGCGCTATAGTGTTCAAGGAGCTTAGATATCTAATCTCCTTGACATTCATAGTGCTTCAAGGAAAAACGAAATTTGGCATGCAAGCTACCTTCTGGGTGTCAAATAACAATGCTTGTACCCGGCACCCAAGGCCATGCGTTATTATTATTATTATTATTATTATGATTATTATTATTATTATCATTATAGTTATTAGTTATCCCACACAGTAGTAGTGTATGCATGCAGGACACTTATAGGTAGATTTTAAGGGGCAAAGGAGCCACATGGTTTATGAATTTTGTATAAACTTTTTGACTGATCGTGGTTTTGCTATCTGGGGCATATGAAACGCGAAGATATGTCGAAATTTATGGCAAGTCGCAACATGTTGAGCATTGCAATAAGTAGGTAATGAAATCTACCAATAAACAAGACACCAGAAGGCAGGTATTATTATTATTATGAATATCCACTACAGTAAATGGAACCCTATTACACATAGTACATTAGGGTTATATAGTTTGTTACAAAATGAAAAAAAAAATCATAAATTATGAGATTAATTTTTGAAAATGTGATGAATAAAAGATACAAATTGGTTATAACAACATTTTTTTCGTAAACATATGATAAAGTGGTTTTGAAAATTTCAAGTTGCAGAAATGTAAGTGAGAGTTCAAATTGTATCTGGCTTTACCAAACATTCAAACAACAGGTGATCTATTGTTTGAGGAGAATCACAAAAACAGGAATAACCATCTACAATATTAATTTTAAAACGCCCGTGACCAGTTAAGAATTGAGTAAGTTCAAAATTCGGCACAAACATCTTACACTGGAGCCTATGGTGAACTTCAGGAAAAAATATATTTCTTGTGACAGATCCTTTTGTAGAACGGGTCCAGTAGTTGTTCCACTGACTTGTTATGTGACTTCTAATTTGTCTCTTTGCATAACATATTGGGGACTTGTCACATGAAGCTTGCATATTAGATGCTGCTGCTGTTTTTGAGAGTTGATCCGCTCTTTCGTTTCCAGGAGTTCCGACATGTCCTTGAATCCAGGTGAAACAAATGTGAGGGTTTTGATGAGCTATTGCTCTGATAGTAACAGCAACTGGGTTCATATTGTACTTGTCATTTATTGACCTTAGTGCAGCTTGGGAATCATTGAAAATCCGAGCATTCTTGTTGTTCTTTTTGCACCAGGCAGGTATTACAGCATGAGCTAAATTGCGATGAGCGTACAATCTAAACCACTTTATAAGGCCATCATGTTTGATAACTTTAATGAAATATGAACTGGTCTGAAACTCAGGACAGACATACATCGAGACTGTAAAATACAGCATTGCACATTAATGAACAAATAGAATTTATGAAAGCTGTATAGAGCAATTGTGTTCCGGTGTGATTGATTATACTGTACCCTTATTTGACTGCCGTTAACAAGTTTTACTCGGGCAGCTATTTTAATTAAAAAATATTCAGAAAGTATAAACCCATAACAATGCTACATTTCTTTTGAAAATGGTTCGGGATTTACGTGCAGTCCACACACACACCCGTCTCCAAACTCCTCACATACACACACTAACATTCGCTAATACGTTTGACACGAGCTAATATTAAAATATAACGGTTGTCAGGGGTTAATGTCATCATTTCCCGCTGTTGTGGTATTCTGGATTAGTCCCGTTCATGACGCAATGTCTATCATTCTTGATTGTCACCGGGTTCAATTCGTGGTAGTGCAAATCAATTTAACAAGCGGACCCATGAGAGAGCTATCGCAAATGCATTAACCACTCGCCCGGCTTTATTGGTATGCGGGTTCAACGCGATACAGTTTTGTCAGGGGCTATCGTTTTACTTATTTGTTCAATCGCACTATATAAACAAATTGTGGATATTATTGAAATCAGAGTGTAACCTGCTGCGGTTAATTCTCTTTCTTATGAATTATCATTTTTAGCCTATTTTCAATTTTGAAAAAGTAGGCTTATGAGATCACATTTTGTCCGTGTGTGTGTGTGTGCGTGCGTGTGTGTGTGTGTGTGTGTGTGAGAGAGAGAGAGAGAGAGAGAGAGAGAGAGGTGTGTGTGTCCCTAATAACTTCTAAACGGCTGGAGCGGCAAGTTCATAGCACTATTCTGGACGACCCAGACCGTGCCCTTCAAATTTTGTTACGTCTCACCAATCCAACATGGCGGCTGTGCGAAATATTTCACCAGCATTCAGTAAATTTGCGACATTTAAATAGACGTTTCTCGCGATTTAACCAACCAAACGCAATAAAACTTGGTACAGTATATGTTTATACACATTGTAATGCACCGACATCTAACTTGGTTCAATTGTTTACATAACCACAAGATGGCGGATGTGCGAAATATTTCACCGGCATTCTATATCTCTGAAACTATTAACGGTATCACCCTGAAATTTTGTACGGAGATAAAGGGCTCTACTGGAAGTTCATCTATAAGACTTTCAAAAACCGGTTAACTACAAAACGAACATGGCGGCCAAGCGATTTTGAAAAATTTAAATAGACCTTTCTCGCGATTTAATGTTCCAAACTCAATGAAATCTGGTACAGAAAATGTTTATACACATTGTAATGCACTGGCATCTAATTTAGTTCAATTGTTTACATAATCTCAAGATGGCGGCTGTATGAATTATAAAATTAAGTTTTTATTTCTTGTGTCGTATTCATGCGATCGAAGTGAAAGTTTGAATAATGAACCTACGCAATAATTTTCCTTTAATGGTACATGACTCTATGGCCTATACATTTAACAATCCAACATGGTGACCATCCGAAATATTTAGACGGCTCTGAATATCTACGAATCTATTATAGCAATCAAACTGAATTCTTTAATGTTCATAGGGGCTATGAACTTAAGTTCACCTATAGGTCTTTAAATAACCTGGTGATCACAAATCTAACATGGCGGCGACGCGAAGTATACACATTCACATGAACGTTTCTCGTAATTTAACCATCCGAGTGCAGTGAAACTTAGTACAGTAAATCCTTATACGAATGTTAATCCACTGGCATCTAATTTATTTCAATTGTTTCCATAACCACAAGATGGCAGCTGTGCGAAATTTTAAAATCTGCTTGTTACTTCTTGTGTCCTAATCATGCGATTGAAGTTTGAATGCTACACTTACACAATAATCTTCATGTAACAGTACATAACTCTAGGACCTACATATATAAAATTCCCAAGGCGGTCCGGGTTCGATTCCCGGTCATTGCATGTGAGATTTACGAAGTGAAATGCCATGTCCTGTGGTTCGGATTCCACGTAAAAGGGAGGTCCCGTGGATCATGATCTCGAGATTAGCGGTCACGTTAAACTACAAGCTTCCGCTTATATAAAATCCAACATGGCGACCATCCGAAATATTTGGTCGGTTCTCAATATCTACGAATCTATTACAGCAATCAAACTGAAATTTTGTATGTTGATAGTGGCAGGATATATTAAAATAGGCTTTATAGTTCTTCACGGAACTATTTGTTTAGGATTGGTTACTTGTTTTTTATATTTGATGGTGATGATGATGGTTCTAATCTGAAGGCTGGAGCGGGGTTCACTTAACATCGTGAGGCCGAACTAAGAGGAGGTGGGTTCGAATCCTACCTCAACCATTCTATCGCTTCAGCTATCACAATGATACAGATTAACAGACAGATTCCACACTCACACCCTAGTATACCAGGCTATATCACCACAATTAATGTAGCAAAACTCCTAAATAAATGAACAACAACAAACCTGGATTCATTCCTATTTGTTTATTTATTTATTTATTTATTTATTTTTGTTGTTGTTAATTTGTTGTAGGGACTCGAGACATCTCGGTTATCAGGCCCGTGTACTTTCCATGATAACCTTTGTTTCTCTATTAGCTGCTATAGTGTGTTGTTGTTGTTTGAGTCTTCAGTCTTTTGACTGGTTTGATGCAGCCATCCATTCCTCCCTGTCCTGAGCTAATCGTCTAATCTCTACATAGCTACCACACCCTACATCCGATGCAATCTGTTTAACACATTCTAACCTTGGTCCACCCCTACAGTTCTTGACCTTGCCCTTCCATCCATAACTAACTTTGCTATTCCATAGTAAGTGTCCTACCAACCTATCTCTTCTCTTTATTAACAGTCGCCAGAAACATCTCTCCTCTCCCACTCGTCTTAATACCTCTTCATTTGTTACCCTATCAACCCATCTGATCTTCATCATTCTCTTGTAACACCACATTTCAAACGCTTCAGTAGTATGTGCACCTGTAATTACTAGGGTCGAGAATGACCTTGGGTGCCCCGGGACTTGAAATGAGGTAACGTGTGGAATATCCTGGGGAAGAACCACAGTCAGCATAGTCGCTGTCAATGCCGAGATTCGAACTCCCATCGCCGTACTTGCTGCAGCTACTCATCGCAATCGTGTCGAGCGATGAAACGTACATGGCTGCACCACCGCGTTTTTGTTGTTGTTGTTAATTTACAAGGCCTATTGAGCCGAATAAATATTACAATATTTTTTCTTCCTTTGAATATATCTCCTTTAATACAGCTTTAAGAGCATGTGATATAAATCACGCTGGATATTTGTGTGAATAGCAGTAAAATGGAGGATGTATGGAAAAACAGAGTATGTGTGTGCGTGTGTGCACCGGAAGGTATTAGTATTCGCATATCTACAAATGAACATCAAGCTAATGTGTGTATGGAAATCAGTGTGTTCTGTTTGTTTATGTATGATCGGGGTTTTGAGAAACACAAATGGTCGTATAATTCATATGAGAATTTATTTGAATGTCATAATCTTGTTACCTTACAAATATAGGTTAAATAACGAATAATAGAAGGTATAATTTCATGATCGTAGCTAGCGTATTGAATCAAAGACGGGACAATGATGATGGTGACGACAGTGGCAATAAATACTACCGCTGCATAATGGAACAAGAAGTTCCGTGACGAACTAAAGAGCCTACTTTTCTTAAAATTTAAGATTCATGCTAATGATTAATCTACTGTATATGGATCTATCTAGAATAATGACGAAATTAAGTTGGTAATATCGAAATTTCTAATAAGTTCGAAATACTGTGTACCTGGCATAATGTAGCCTAATAGAGAACTACAGTCGACAGCCCTGGTGACTGAATATATTCTTCGTTCCATCTCTTAAGGTACAGAATACAAAATTTTGTTGAAGTCCAATGGATAGCATGGACGTTACATGCAGTTAAACATTGGATCTAACAGCGCGCGTAAAATCATGTTGGCAACAATGACATACATGTATTGGTCAGAAATAATCTGATATAATATGATCTATTGTTGTGTCAATTTTGAATGAAATCCATTAGTTAGTATAGAAGTTACATGCATTTTAAAATTGGACCTATCAGAAGGCTTAGAATCATGTTGGCAGCACTGACGTATATTAATTACTCCAAATTAACCTAGAATGCCAGGTACTATACGTGTGCATAATTTAAAGCTGTCGGCTTGCATACTTTCTGATATATTGGCATTTGGATAAAATAAATTGAGAGCCTTTATTAACAGTTGGCAGACCTGGTGGCTCTTAAGAATATGCTCAGTCATAAATGTTTATATACGCATAGCACATACGAAATTTGGTTGAAATTCAAATGATAGTGTAGAAGTTATATGCATTTAAAATTTGGACCTATCAGCAGGCTTATAATCGTTTTGGCAACACTGCCATGTATGGCCTCCTGGAACTTAAACTGCAATATTATTATCTATACGTGTGCCAATTTTGAAATAGCTCCCATTCATAGCTTCCAGGTTATCCAACATGGAGCTCAAGTTTCAATTGCGATTTTTCAGCAGTTGGTAGCACTGATATCATTTTCAAATATGGCCGTGAGATATTCAGGATTAGGTCTTTACTCCTACCAAATTTTGTTTCGATTGCTGAAGCCGTTTAGGAGTTGATAGAGGGGGGGGGGGGGCACACACACAGCCAGACAGACAGACAGACAGACACACATTTGCCCGATCTCATAAGTCTACTTTTTCCTCATTTTTGCAAAATGTGAAAAGTAGGCTAAAAATTGGAGACCAAGGAAAGGAAGATATTGAGGAAAATCCTGGGCCCAGTCAAAGAACACAGCGAGTTCCGAAGATGCCACAACCACGAGTTGTACACTCACGTAGGAAAATAACTGACGTGATGAGGAAAAGGAGGATTCCTTTTTATGGACATATAACCCGAATGAAATCAACATGGCTATCCAACAGAATTTTTGCTTTTCTCCGTGAGAAAAAGACAGAGGGGGCATGGTTCAGTGAAGTAGAGAAAGATC
The DNA here is from genome assembly GCA_946902985.2 of Meconema thalassinum. NCBI lineage: Eukaryota > Metazoa > Arthropoda > Insecta > Orthoptera > Tettigoniidae > Meconema > Meconema thalassinum. Next base: position 106,171,634 of record OX336394.1, on the reverse strand, counting down.
TGTTGGAGACTGGGATAACACCTGAAGATATCCAGGAGCGTGGCCCACTTAGGGAAAAAACTTCAGAAACATCGGAGTTTTCAACTTAAGCCGAAGCTAAAAACCGGGAAAGCGTGGACGACGGAGAGAAAGGTACAACATCGATTGCGAATGAAGGAGTACTGGGCCAACATTAAAATGCAGAAAAAACTCTTGACATGACGTGGTCCTTAGTTGGCCGTAACGAAGGAAGAAGAAGAAATACTACCACTACTACTACTACTACTACTACTACTACTACTACTACTACTAATAATAATAATAATAGTAATGATCTAGATTCAAAAACTTAGCAAAAATTTACAACCAAATAATATTAGGGAAGAAGGTAGAGGAAGAGCTATTTTTTGAAAGAGGGTGTTAAATGATGATTGATTTTTTCTCGTAGTCTCCAGCAGGCTTCCAGAGAAGGAATAATAATAATAATAATAATAATAATGATTAATATTATTGTTATTATTATTATCAGTGAGCACAGTGGCTCTCCTTGTAGATGAAAGTGTAAGTTTATTTAAATTAAGTCGGTCTTTTTATAAATGTATGTTATGAAATGTTGATTAATTGATTTGTCACACACCTTGTGTTCTGAAATTTCTTACAAATGCTCATTTTCTCCGCTCCGTTATGTAGTTTTTTTAAACATTTGTTCGAAACCGTCTGCATTCCTTAGCGGAATAATAAACAGGCGATTTCAGTCACGTGGAGGAAGCCTGTGTATGTACATCGTACTTGAGGGAATAATCAAATGGAGTCAACTTCCAAAAAACAAAATATTGTCATTATCACATGTTGAGTAATTAGGTCGTACTTCATTAGCGATAATTGCGTCACTAATTACAATGTTGACGAGTTTTCAAATTGCATGTGTTTTAATGTGGTCTCGTGAAACGAGTAATCACTTACTTGTGCGTAGTTATACTGTTTAAAATTGGCGGTATAGAACCAACTTTCTAAATAACCCCGTGATTGGGTCCAAGACACCACGCAAACACGAGGGCGATTGTCGCTCAGCTAATAGCCTGCCAGCGTGACGACACTCTCAGCAGTATTACCTTTGATTTAAGCCATGGAGTATTATTTCTCATGCTGTTGTTGTTGTTGTTGTTTGAGTCTTCAGTCTTTTGACTGGTTTGATGCAGCCCTCCACGCCTCCCTGTCCTGAGCTAATCATACGGAGCTGGCAAGATACCAAAAATGTGATAATTAAGACTTGCTGTGAAGTACTGTAGCTTACCTCGTATCCCGTGAACATGGTTAGGTATAGAACAAAACATCGAATTTTCCTAGAGGAGACTTAGGCCTATCTTCTCGAGAATAAATCTTACAGTAAATTTGTTCGTAAGTTTCAGGGCCTTGCGATTTTTACTTGTGATGGAACTGCAAACAAAAGGTATACATAAACAATCCGCGAACTTTGGAGGCTCTCGAGAACTAAATAACTGCACCAATACGAAATATCAGAGAGGATGAATTACAGCGAGTACCAAAACTTCCTACGTTTGTGCAACGTGTGTCTAGAAAATGAAATACAGCATTTTCAGAAAGTACAGTGAAATTCATGTAAGTAGTGATGAATATTAAATATGTTAAAAAGTAAATTTACTATTCAAATAATTCATGGGTTTTGGGCTAATTCCGTGTGAAATTAAATTAAATACCACCAGACGTTTCGAAGGAACCTTGCCTCCTTTTTCAATGGAATGAAACAATGTGGACAAACAGTGTATCAATGAGATTACAAAAAAACTAGATAAATTCCTATGTTCGTCACCAGAGAGCAGCTGCCGGAAATTACAGTATGGACCATGGTAGGAAAACGCGCCATATTAATTAGAACGGCAGACAGAGTAGTAAGGAAGGAGATAGTAAAGGGGGCGGGGAATATTGAGACTCCTCGAAGAATGAGGATGTCCAAATAAGGAGAGAGGGGCGAGAGAGGGTTTGATGGATATAAGGGAACAGAATCAAAATGGAAGTGTATCTGTACGATACCTAAAGTCATTCAGGCAACGGCGAAAAAACAGATGGAAACTCCTCCAGTGACGAACAAAGGAGATCAAATCCCGGCCGTGTAGCCATAGAGGAAAACGTGAAGAACAGAGAAACTGAGAGGAACTATCTTCCTAGATCTTTAATAACTGGTAGCCGCAACGCGGCCTCTGCCAGTCTCCGTTCCATACGTAGGGTCCTCACTGTAGTTACCTATTGCTTACGTAGTGATGACTGAAATTGAAAAGCTACAGTAGGATGCCCTATCCAGTCCAGTCTGCTTACGGACAGAGTGAATGCCAGCCAACACTACCTCTTGCGCCCGATAGGGTTAGTGCAGGGTTTCCCAAACATTTTCGGACCTTTGCCCATTTTCGATATTTATAATATTTTTCCGCCCACCTCATTTCAAGAAACGCACACATCTTAAAATTACTAACACATACATTCAAATACCTACATATAAATTGAGAAATGAGGATTTTTACGGACATTTTTCTCTTAATAGGTACATCATGTTTATATAGGTATAATTATGTACATTAAAATTTTGCAAATAATAGGTCTGAAAAGGAATAACAATCCATGAAATGAATTAAAGAGAAAAATTAAATTAAAACTACATGCATTTTTATATCTAATTAATTAAACATCATGAATACCTAAGTGTAATTAATGTAATTTGATAAACTACTGTAGTTATAAATAGATTAAAAAGGAAACATTGTTGATATAATTAAATTACTTGTTTGAATTTTTATTTTATTCCTTGTTTTGTAGGCAAAAACCTCTCGGTCACATTGTATATATTAAAAAAACTGAATGATTAGCCCACCAATTTTTTCAAATCACCCATCGAATTCACATTCTGTCAGTTTCGCCCACTGGCGTGCTAAAATCGCGAATTCGCCCAGTTTGGGAATCTCTGGGTTAGAGGAACAAGAAGCTCTGCTGCTAATTATGTTTCTTGAGCGAGATAGGAAGCCTGGTTTCCGCTCCACTGGGAGGGAAGTGTGAATGGCAGCACGCGCCAATTAAAGAGATTAAACCTCGATTATTGAGGAACTGCGACGAGCAAGCTGTCACATGGTAGATCCGCAACTTCACCATTATCAGATTTCTTATTAGTTTGTTAGGAACATCCGTGTTCTCGGCTGCTTCAGCGGTGATCAATATTTCAATAAAATATGCTGATCGAATAACATCAGTCCTGGTGTCTTGCACACCGGCTGCTTCCAAAGTAACGTCCCTACTAGGGCTGGTACTTTATATCAATGTATTTCATTTATCGACTAACCGATTAATTGAAACAGAAAAGTCGATTATTTGCTAAAAAATGACGATTAATCGATAGTGAGTTTAATCGATTATTGTTCCAAAGGATCGTCCCTACCAAGGCTGGTACTTTGAATCTATTTATTTCATTTATCGACTAATCGATTATCGAAACTGAAAGGCCGATTATTTGTTACATATAACGATTAATCGATAGTGAGTTTAATCGATTATTCGTTTATTCGATTAATCGTTGGTCAAATAACTGATTAACGGTTTTGTCCATTAATCGATGTACTTTGCTCCTTTCACTTCGCTATCACAGAAGCAAAACAGACGTTTAATTTATAATTAAAGTATATTATATCATATTTTTTAAAATAATGTACCTTCTTTGTGTAAACTAGGCTAAAACAGAGTAAAACAGAAATGTTCCTGTTCTAAATGACATTCAATAAGAATTCAAGATCTCTGCAGGAAACTCTTCGTTTCCTTTTATCGAAACCCTTCCCAATTTGGTTGATGTCGTTCCACTGTCACTGACTCTATTTTGATTATTGTTAACATAAAGAAGGAAGGACTCTTTGTAGACTCTATTTAGGCAAAACCCCACCTCTTCTCAATTTTGTCTGACGGGGCTCAAGTGTACCCTGTTCCAGCTCTCAGATTCGAATTCAATTTATTGGCAGAATCGGGAATCGAACCTAGACCTACGGGGGTGACAACCAAGAATGCTCACCGCTACACCACGAGGTGGTCTACAATGAAAATCCATAGCCTGCTTCCAGTCGACCGACCAGGTCAGGGATGGAATGAATGAAGCCCCCCCCCCCATCTAGCGGCGAGGATATGAACTGTGCCGGCTGCCGAACCCTGTCGCACTCCTCTGAGGCTATGATTAAATGAATGACAGATGAAATGAAATGATAGAGGAGAGTGTTGCTGGAATGAAATGTTGACAGGGAAAACCGGAGTACCCGGAGAAAAACCTGTCTGCCTCCGTTTTGTCCAGCACAGATCTCACATGAAGTGACCGGGATTTGAACCACGTACCCAATGGTGAAAGGCCGGCGTGCTGCCACCAAATCCATGGAGGTTTAACGAGGTGGTTTACAACACAGGGTCATCGAAAAATAATGCAACATTTCAAAAAATTATAGCACCGAAACCCTTTATGTTAAACGTGTAATTCTTTCACTGAACGCCAGCTGGTTAAAGTAAGTTTTGTTTTGGAGGGGAAGTGACCTAGCTATGCGCACACTAGATGTGCAGTAGCCAAGGTCGGCCGGGGGCGCGTGCACCAATGACTGCATCGCCCGACAAACTGCATCTGATTACAAACCTGTAATTCGATGGTTTAATCAGTTTACGGACACAGGGACTGTAGAGAAAAAATCTAGGCCAGGCCAACCACCAACATCCGCATTGAACGCACGCTTTCCCAATGGCTGGATTGGTACGTGCAATCATTTCAGGAGTAACTGTCAGGATAGTGGCAGAAATTCGCTCCCGCAGGTGCTCCAAATCCCGATTTTTTTCTGCATATACAATGATTTAATGTACCCCCAGAAAAAAAATCCAAAGGGGTGAGGTCGGGACTTCATTGGCCCGCGCGCCCCCGGCCAACCTCGGCTACTGCGCATCTAGTGTGCACATAGCAAGGTCACGTCCCCTCCAAAACAAAACTTACTTTAACCAGCTGGCGTTCAGTGAAAGAATTACACGTCTAACATAAAGGGTTTCGGTGCTATAATTTTTTGAAATGTTGGCATGATATTTCGATGACCCTGTATAGTATTTATTGCCTTGCTATCCCGCACTGGCACACTTTGTAGTTGGAAGGAGAGCGGGGAGGTGAAGATGGCCTGTGGTAATCCATTATTACAGTGTTATGCCATTCATCTAACTCTTTGGTAGTGTAGCCTAGTGCGATGGTGTTCAAAGGTCATGACTGTGTTCGACCGGAAACGGAAATTGATTCTTTCTTGGTGCCAGCACTACCACTGGTCCTAACTCTTGACTAGTGTTCCATCATGTGCCATGATTTCCATTCAAGTATGCATTTCGTTAATGAAATATTTTTCGCTTCCTTTCACGTTGGAGGAGAAGTGGAAGGAGAAGGAGGATGGTAGGGGGCACATTTCTGAATAAGAAACATGGGGAGGTTGTACAATTCCCTCCATAGAATCATTATATAATGTTCATCCAGCAAACCTATTCTCGAGCTCTAAAATGCAGGCTGTTCACTTTCTGGTGTAGTGGTTAGCGTTCCTGGCTGTTAGCTTGGAGATCGGCGTTCGATTCCCGGCTCTGACAAAAACATTAATTCTGGTCTGAGGGCTGGAACGGGCACCACTCAGCCTCGAGAGGCAAACCTAAGAAAGGGTTGGTTCTATTCCCTCCTCAGCCATCCTGGAAGTGGTTTTCCGTGGTTTCTCCACTTCTACACCAGGCAAATGCCAGCCAGGATGGTTCCTATTTAAAGGCCACAGCCGGTCACCCAGGTGACCGCTAACTTGAGTCTAATTAAGGAAAGGTCAGTGAAGGGATTTTTAAAGGAAGTCGACCGTAGACCTGTTGAAAGGCACCGTCCCGGTATTTTCCTAGGGTTGTTAGAGACACCAGAATCCCGGAATTCTGTCACGAGTGGGATCTAATGACACGGCTCAGTAGCATTTTAGCACCCTCAAATGCCAATTGACTGCGCCAGGATTCGATCCTGCAACTTTGGGAACAGCAGGCGATAACGTTACCGCTGCGCTACGCAGCCATTCTTTTAATAGAGAGAACCACACTTTAAACTAGAAGAGATTAATGCTGCGTATTTTTTAAGTTCTCTAGAAGCAGTGTTGCCGCATAACGTAGTGTAAATACATAAACATTTCTAGAAAAAAAAATCGAATCAAATTTCACCATATATGAGTGAATGTTTTGAAAAAGAATTTCTCCCTTCTTAAATAATAATTCAGTCTCATTTGCGATTTTGCACGAAACGAATTATTGCTGACACAAGATTTCATCATGTACTATTGGGCAATATTTTCAGATCCGTCATAGATACAGCATTCAAAGTTGCCGTTGTTGAATGATTCATTTTAGTTGCTTGTGACATCATTGTCATCATCCCCGTGGGCTTAGTTTATTTGAAATTGTCTGGTAATCTGTGTTTAACTGGTGACTGTAGTAGTTCGCTTATTTGTTTCTAGGATCTAGTATCGAGGAAGGTGCTCTTTGGCTTGGAATGAGGCACTTACCCAGCATTGTCCCCCTTGGGTGGCCAACTGTCAGCACTGGGACTCGAACCTTTGAACTCCAGACTCCCAGCTCGCTGTTGTTTTCGAGGTTCGGCGACTTTACCTTCACCTAGTCACTGCTGGTGCGTGGCTCAACATGTCTGGAAAATCCTCAACTATCCCCGAGTTCAGTATTCACTAAATATATTCCCAGCTAAAGCTCTGATTTAGAGAACAGGTGAGAAGAAGATGAAGCAGGGAATGACGTACCGTCTGTTTCTCATTCAGTAATCATCTCTATACACGTCGTCTGAGACTCATCTATTCACGTCTACTCAGGGATGTGACTTATGGAAACTGTGGGATCACCACCAAGTTTGTCAACTCACACGCGCGGACGAGCGCTGTTGAATACAATGAGGACCTTTGCAGTTCTGTGGTATGAATATATAATATCAGAGCGGGGAGATGAAAGTCTGCGGTTATACCGTTCCTAGGAACTCCGGCCAGCGTGCCGACACGTGGCGTAGGTCAGGTCACCGCCCTCTCAACTGTAGGCGTCGCACTATTCTGAGTTTTATAGTTGACCCTCGATACCTGGAAGTGCTTTCGAAAATAAAATAAAAATATTGGGTGTGTGCAACTACGATGCGTGACGATATTTGAGCGTGATAACGTATTCTCGGACTGATTTGCTTAAACTGTCGCCGTTGCGTAATTTCAGCTTCATATATTTTTCAATTATGCATTTTGTGGAATGGAAAGTTCACAGGCCAAATGAAGAAAAGCCGACCGAGTTGCACTTCCGGGGAAAGTCCAAACACAACCACTCCTCTCTGAAGTTTTAACTCAGCACGACTCGACAGTTTGCTCCCGGCTGTATCTTGGTTAATATGTTCGCCCGCTAGCTAGGCTGTAACTGGGGTGTAGACTTGCCCCTAGCCAGCTCGTAAACTGTCGCCTCAGTATTTGAATGGAGATTGTTGGAAGAAATGAAAAGGTAAAAACACTTATAGTGGGCGATGTATTGAAGATTGATACATGCTCTCGCGGACTTTCTTGTAGAACTTTTCATACTGAACAATTCTTAAACTCATAGTATATTGAAATTTTTAACGGTTTGCCCAGCGTAAGCTTAAAAAGCGCACGGTCGCCATGTGTTGTTTTTTCGACTTTTTCACTGAAATCGTTACTGCTCGGTTTCCTTTGATCATAAATAAATTATTTTGTACAGAAATCTTCCTCAAGATATCCTTTACGGAATGGTGAAAACCGCATCAAAATCAATTTAGAGGTTCACCCGTGACATCCAAAAACGACAGTAGCGACACTCGAGGGCAACAACAGAAGAGAGAGAAAGAGCGTTGCAGCAGAAGAGAGATAAAACGATATCATCACCTTTCGCTGTAACACCTTATGACCAACGTCACTGTATTCCAACAATTCATTTGAAGTAAAGCCGGCGGTCCCATGTCATAGATGTATGGCATGTAAAAGATCCTTCCACAGATTAAACTTGTGTGAAGGTAAATTGTTAGGTTAGATTTCGTCGGAACGCTCTATCAAAGTTCCAACGTTCACCACTAAGTATCATTGATATCTGGTTGCGAAAGTTGGAACTACTTTCAATTGAACGGACCTTGTAGCTCATCCTAAGGGTGTCCTCTGGAAGCAGCTACAGACTCAGGCGAGCCGAACATGTCCTCGAACACTCCCGGCAATAAAAGCCATACAATAAATAAATAAATAAATAAATAATTTGGCATTGTCACGTTAATATTACTACGAGTTATCAAAAATTCGAGATATAGAAATTCATGGAAATAATGATTATGAAATACGTTAAAAAGTGTAAATGTGTTGGGCGCTACGTTACTGCTAGCGCCAGTGCCTTGCTCGACAGGCGACTATACACAGTGTCCAGGCCGTCACGCGGCGACTGCAGAGCTCCGTTCTATTGAGAGGGACCTCACTGTACAAGTGAGTGCTCTAGATTTTAATACAACTCCGTTTGAACATCCGGTAGATCTAAGATATTACTGCTCTATGAGATTATTATTGAACAGTGAAGAAACACAATTTTTTAAACCTTTTTATTATTTCGTCTTTAATACATTAGCCAGTGAACGCGGTACTTTCCAAAGATCTGGGGCGCCCGAAGTGCTCTTAACCCCCGAGTGAAGTGAGCTGTTATTGATCTCAGTCACATTAATTATGCAACAATGACATTTTACGTTCACTCCCGAGGAAGCAATCTCCTCCTCGACACTACAGACCTAGAGCAATTCTCGTTGGAAGAACCACAGCCATCAAATGGAGAAATAAATTAGCACTCTCCAAGAACAAAGAAACACAGAAATTGTATTAAATCATTAAACAGATAAAGTGCTATTGAGAGGAAAGCAAATGAAGCGAAAATAAAATTGACGTTAATATTTAATATGCTAAAATTTGGATGGATTCTAGGAATCTAGCTACGTTTGAATACTATTTGGTGATTGTTATAAACCACAGTTGGCAACACGGAATACATTACCAACTGGCTGCATGGCTCAGCGGTAACGTTCTCGACTGATGTTTCCAAAGTTGCAGGATCGAATCCTGGCGATCAAAGTGAACGTTTGAATAATGAACCTACGCAATAATCGTCATCTAATAGTACATAACTCTATGGCCTACGTATATAAAAATCCAACATGGCGACCGTCCAAAATATTTAGACGGTTCTCAATATCTACGAATCTATTACAGCAATCAAACTGACATTTTGCATGTTGATAGAGGCAATTAACATAAGTATAATGTATGAAAATAGGCTATTTGTCCTTCACGCAACTACTTGTTAGTTTGTATGTTACTTACACTGCAAATAAACTGAAATAATATTGTATCCATTAATATTTCAATAACGATCATGAAACGGAAAGGCAAAGGAAAATTTGGGATGGCAAATAAATTTGCATTTAAGGCGTACACGAGAACGTCGTATATAACATTAGGTACATTTATGATTTTACTGTTGATGATTTACACGTGCTGGGGTGATATTCATCGTAAAACAAGAGAAGCAGTAATTTTCTCGACAACTTGCTTAACCTTATGTCGGTCGCATGTATATCAGAATGATACAAGCGCGCGTTTTTCTCATGTTATTGTTGTGCTAGGCAACAGTACCTTCCTGATTTCCCCTCAATTTCCAGCCAGTCACTTGACAGCCTTCGTGCAGTCAGAGCTTATGAATCAGATTGATACATTGCGACAATCGGCGCAACATTTATTCATACATCTCTTTCTTTTTTCGTGGATTTTACATCTGATGATGGCACAGAAGCGAACATATGATGTGGAAGATCCTTGGGATATAGAAGCTGTTCAGAAACTAATTTGATGAATATTTAGTTTGCAGTTCCTTTTTTTTTCGTTACTTGTGATTATTTTTCCTCGCATTGTATTATGTTTACAGATAACTATATTTCAGAAATAAATAATACATAAATGATTACACTGGAATATTCAGAAAGAAAACAAACAATAATACAAGAAATTAAAATGCATGTAGTGGGATCAACTACCCTATCACAAAACCTGATACACTGTGACCGATGCTGTCACTCATTTTTTCACAAAATGTGTAATGATAAAGGTAATGTGTATTAGGCAAGTGCAAAATAACAGGTAGTATCGATATGTTGTAGGTACCAGAAAGGAAACGCCATATGCCATATATCCAGAATAGCTGCCACAAAAAGATGACAGTGCTTAAGCCGTAGCTGGACGTCTTGTTTGAATGTATCATTGTGATACATTGCGACCGTTTCTTGAAACACTAACGTTGCGACCGATGGAAGGTAAAGCTATAAACGCCGCATTTTTAGAAATACATGCTATAGAAAATCAAACAAGTAGTTCTGTGACGAACTAAAGAGCCTACTTTTCTTAAGATTATAGAGTCCATATATCAACAGTTGGCAGACCTGGTGACTCTAAATGTATTCTTAGTTCCATCTTTTATGGTACTCAATGCACGTGCGAAATTTGGTTGAGGTCCGAAAGATAGTATGAACGTTACATGTATTTAAATATTGAATTTATCACCATGCGTAAAATTAGGTTGGCGACACTGCCATAAATGTGATGCTCAAACTTAAATTGAAATATTATGATCTATATACGTGCCAATTTTGAAAGAACTTCATTTATTAATCCGGTGCGCAAATCACATACCAAATTTGGTTGAAATGCAATAGATAGTATGGAAGTTACATGAATTTGAAGATTGGACCTATCAGCAGGCATAGAATCATTTTTGCAACACTCTCATGAATGGACTCCTGTAAATTAGTCTGGTGTAATATTATCTATATGTGTGTCAATTTTGGAACAATTCCCATGCATATCTTCTGAGATATCCAACATAGACCTCAATTTTCAGTTGTGATTTTTCAGCAGTTGGTAGCACTGACGTAATTTTGAAATATGGCCGTGAGATATTCAGCCAGAGGTCTTTAAGGAGTTGATAGGGGGGGGGGGGTACCCACACAGACAGACAAACAGAAGGACAGACAGACATGACACACATTTACCCGGATCGATCTCATAAGTCTACTTTTACCTCATTTTTACAAAATGTGAAAAGTAGGTAGGCTAAAAATATACGTAGGTCATGCCTTGCCCGACCCACGCCAAAAATGCTATTTATTTTTGTAGTCGCTTGACCATCTGGGGTTTCCACTTCTGCCACTTTCATTTCTGGCCAAACCCTGCATATGCCATGCTTTTGGACGAAATCAGTGATGACGAGTAGACGCGGTCCCCTTGTTAGTCATTGTGATTAACTTCATTTCACTACGTTGAGAATACGTGGTTATGTGAGAGTTTGTTTTCCATATAAGTAAAGTCCTGCGCGGATGCGGTTATCCGCGGATAAACCCACGGATATCCACAAAACGTTTCACCATGCGGATCTAGTTTACATAGCTGTGCAGATAGCGGATACGCCGCGGATAACGTTTAGAGTAAATTTGCAGATTGTTTTTAGAATACAATGTTGAACTGGACAATTTTAAAATAATTATAGTATTTGCAAAGATCTTCGTCTTTCACGTATCTTGCTATTTCCATATTTGCTTTCACTTGGATTGTAAGAGAATAATAGAGAAGTGAGGGAAGCCAGTCATGGAAATGCCCTCAATTAGTGTTGACTTACGAACAAAAAACAAGTATTTTACACCTGCGCTTGTCTGCACGCGTACATCCGACGACTAAGTTAAGTAGCCACCCGCTGTTTCACTTGCCTTAATCAGAGGGACAAAACTCAGTCAACATTGTCTTGCGATTCACACAAAGCCTAGAGGAACGAATTTCTCCTCAATGTCTAAATTTGTTGCTTTAATACTTAATGCTTTTTGTTCGACGATGTCGAAATGTACATATTATATGTCAGAAATCAGTATCATAATGAAGGACATTTTAACTCTATTTTTCATTATGAAACAGTTTCTCCCACCAATCAGAGCTCAAGAAACAGTTGTGTGACCAATTACGTAAGGATAGCATCGCATCTGCGCTGACTTCCACGGCCTCCTATTTTAGATTTCACTGCGTGGCTAGTGTCATAGTGGGGTATTTGAGGAGGCCATGGTCAAATAAAAGGTATTCTCTGCGTCTCATGCGCTCTGTTCAGTACATAAAACTGGCGAAATCTCGACAGATATTTATGAATATTTATGTTCGTACATAAAATAGTTATAATTATTGTCGAACATAAACAGTCTTATGCAACTCACCTATAATAGTAATTAACACACTCGTATGGGAATTATAAACATACTCGTGTTTAATTATTGTCATTATAGGCTCGTTGTATAATGTACTATTATGTAACAAATTAAAATTCTATTGTAATATCAGCGGATTCAGAAAACAAACGTGCGAATGCGGGGCGGATGCGGATAACGTTTTGCTTATCCGTGCAGGGCTCTACCTATAAGTACGAACATCCGAATATTTCTGCTAATTACTGTATTTGTAGCTGAGCAACGTCTAGACACAGCAGGTACCTGGAGAAATGAACGCTCTGTACGTATGAAGGTGCCAGGCTGGCATACGGTACGTCATACCAGAGACGCCTGTACGGTGCACTTCATGAATGTGAGTAGCAAGCAAAGCACAAGTCGAAAGAGAATTAATGAATATTCAATTTCCAATTTGCACTTTCCGCTCGACGGCATTCACTTCACTCGTTAAATGTTGCGGAGGAAACAAGAGAACGCGAGAGGAGGACGGGAGAGGGTTGGGTATACCTTATCGACAGCTGTTGCTCGATCTGTAATTAGGGATGGAGAAACCATTGCCAATTATTCAGATAATTACGCACTACTGTCGACCAAAGTATTATGTATACTCGAGTTTGAAGGTTGTTTGTTAAGTAACCAATAGACCTACATAAAATCCAATAACATCATCATTTTTGTCGTTCTATTTTACGTTAGTTCATGTAGGGTTGGAATTTTTAATTTGTATTTTAATATTTTTTGTCGCAGTTGGAACACAAAAAGTGCACGTTTTTAAGCGTGTTTCAACCATGCGTCACATTTAAGAATTATTGTCTCAAAAACCCGTCATCAGATCGAATCCAAATTTTAACACAATATACACTGGAATGTTGTATAACTATTTTATTAATTTCAAAATTTTTCGTGTCCAAGAAAAAAAGTTGTTATCATTTTTGTAAGGTAACTTTTTCTCGGCTCGGGGTGGTTAGAAAATGTAGTTCTTGGACGCGATGTAATCCGTATACATCAAAAAATTATGCTGTATGACTGTGAAATATGTAAATTAACTCACTTATTTAATATCGGTTTGTATTTGTAGGCGGAAATAACACATCGTTCACCTGCTACCCGCTCCAGGTAAAGCTGTACAGCGTTGCTGTGATGGAGCCCATCACTTCCGAGCGAGACACGCCATGATGCATGATGGGCTCCATTTCGGCAACGCTGTACAGCTTTACCTGGAGCGGGTAGCAGGTGAACGATGTGTTATTTCCGCCTACAAATACAAACCGATATTAAATAAGTGAGTTAATTTACATATTTCACAGTCATACAGCTTAACCTTTTGATATATAAGGATTACATCGCGACCAAGAATTACATTTTTCAACCACCCCGAGCCGAGAAAAAGTTACCTTACAAAAATGACAACAATTTTTTTTCTTGGACACGAAAAATTTTGAAATTAATAAACCAGTTATACAACATTCCAACGTATATTGTGTTAAAATTTGGATTGGATCTGATGACGGGGTTTTGAGATAATAATTATTAAATGTGACGCATGGTTGAAACACGCTTAAAAACGTGCACTTTTTGTGCTCCAACTGCGACAAAAAATATTAAAATATAAATTAAAAATTCCAGACCTACATGAGCTAACGAACAATAGAACGACGAAAATGATGATGTTATTGGATTTTATGTAGGTCTATTGGTTACTTCACAAACAACCTTCAAACTCGAGTGCACATAATACTTTGGTCGACAGTAGTGGGTTAGTAATATCACATTGCATCGTAAGGATTCATTGATATCATATCGCCTAATATCGCCCGATATCAAATTTCATCTCAAATAAGTTAGTGTAAATTCATTTTAGGACTTGGAATAGCTTAGTCATCAGCCCCGTGAACTTGGGTGTGTGATGAAATTATGTGATAACCTGTGTTTCTGTGATAACTAGGGCCCGGATGTTGATGCCGTAAAAAAGTTTAAAAATGCACTTAAAATTTTCAAAAATGACTGTAATAAATGACCTAAATATTCGAAAAATGCACTGTACAATGGAGAAAATGATCTTATAATAATAAACTCACCAATATTTCAAAAATGACATCTTAAGCTCAAACTGAAAAGTCATTCAAAATAGATTTCTAGCACTTAACAAAATGTTTATGTTCACTTTAGTCTGAGTTGCGCTGCATCAAAGATATATATTTTTTGACTAATAGCAACACTGAAATATTTTATTTCAATATATAAAATTATCTTGTATCAGCTACTAGCTTCTTCTTAACTCCGAGAGACGTAACTCCCTCATATTAGCTCTGACATGACTAAATTGAAAAAAAAAAAAAAAAAAAAAAAAAAAAGTCCTCTCGGCACGCCGGAAGGCGGAAGTAGATTTCACCGGACAAACTTGGGGATAGGCGAAAATAGGCAGAATATGCAGTTTTTCGTAGAAGGATCAGGCCCCATTTATTGCGTGAAAGTATTTTATAATTGGTGATCAATTAACTTCGTTTTTCGTCATTTTATGCATATTTTAAACATTTTATTGTCTTATGATGACGGTAACCTTCTTGTCATTTGGAGTCCATTTTTATACTTGTGGTCACACTGCCCTTATGCAAGGTTTCGACACTGATGTGTAACTATGTAACGGTCTGTTACTTCTTCATGCAAAATTATATCTCCCACAGAGATTTTGGTTGGTTCCACAGTTTAGGGGCTGCGACAACGCGGTCATGTAACCCCGTGTACTTTGGGTGAGTGTAGAATCTGTCTGATAAACGGTGTGAATTGTGATGGCTGTATTAGTCTGTAATTCAGGTAAGGAATGCAGACGCTCAATTTCAAGCAGTAGTTCCTAATGTTGCTACCAGATACTACCGTCAACGACACCTAGCTGTGAACTTGGCTACAAGATGCCACCGCAATCAGCAACTCGCAACGAACGTTGGAACCCCCCCCCCCCCCCTCCAAAGGAAAGCATACTGAGGGATTTTTAGCGCTCTTAGAAAATCCGACGACTTTGGCCGGCTTTGAACCCGCGACCATGGCCATGCTACCAGTTCCGTCACCGAAGCCGCTTCACACTTAGTCAGATGGAAATCTGAATCTGATCTCGCGCAAGTGCGTTGTCATGGCAACGTCTGATGGCTCATCCCTCATCAATTTAGTAGTGTTGCCATGGCAACCACTGATAGCTCTTGGCATTTTCTTATAATTCCGAAATCATTTTTCTCATCCCTTGGCGTAATGGTGGGTCATATCAAAAATTCTTTCAGACAAAAGTTTTAGGTAATTATTAGGGGAATATTGTCCATTTTGTACGGTTTTGATATTGTGCCTATTAAGAGAGATATGATTAATGTTTCCCGAAAAACCCACTTTTTCCCACCCCATTGGTCAATGGTTGGTGCTATAAAAAACTCTTCAAACATAAATTTTGGTCCTTATTCGGCACATAGTTTGAACTTTGAACGGATTCGATATTTCACATATTAAGAGAGTTATAGCAATATTTCATTTTTTCGAAAAAAGTCTCCCATTTTCATCCCCTTCGACCGATTTAGCCCAGTAACGAACTCGACCGATATTTTATGGGTATACATATTCGGTAAAAAATTCAAAGTGATTGGTGCAAAATTACGGCAGTTATCGTGTCCACAAGAAACTGATATACATATATATATAAATTACAAGCTGTACCCGGCATGCGTTGCAATGCCAATCAAAGAAAGTGTTGGCGTTGAAATTCTCTTTCTTGAAGTGATTTTGGATACACAACATGTTAACTGCCTCTAAGCTATCATAAAATGGATTTTCTAATTTAGAACCATTCGAGGGAGCGTGCACAACAACTTTCAAAAAGTTTCGTCGCTGTCACTCATTTGTTGCATCTACTCTTGCGCTACTTATTGTGAAATGGATTTACTAAGTCCCCTTCCCTGGCGGGTACAAAATAACTGATCAATGTTTCATCGCAATCGGATGAATAGTATATGAACGCATACCTGATTTTGTTTAAACGATTCGCACTCCGTCACTCATTTGTTGAATCTACTCGTGCGCTACCTACTGTAAAATGTATTTACTAAGTTAGAAACCGTCACGTAAGTGTCCACAACATCTCACCCAAGTTTCATCGCTATCGTCGTTCATTTGTCGAATCTACTCGTGTGCTACCTACTGTGAAATGTATTTACTAACCCAGAATCCTTCCTTGGAGTGTCAACCATATTTCACCCAAGTTTCACCGCTAACGGCAGAATGGTATATGACCTTATACGGGACTTTGTTGAAACGCTTCGCGCGTCGTCCCTCATTTGTTGAATCAAATTGTGCGCTGCATATTGTATAGGGGATTTACTAAGCCAGAAATTTTCCATGACGTGTACACAACATCTCACCCAAGTTTCATAGGTACGGACGAATGGTACATGTATGCATACGGGACTTGGTTGAAACGCTTCGCGTGTCGTCGCTCATTTGTTGATTCTACTCTTGCGCTACATATTGTAATATGGATGTACTCAGCCAGAAACCTTTCCTGGAGTGTACACAACATCTCACCCAAGTTTCATCGCAATAGGATGAATGGTATGTGAACGTATACGGGACGTTGTCGAAACGCTTCGCGCGTAGTCACTCATTTGTTGAACATAAACGTGCGCTTCGTATTGTAAAATGGATTTACTTAGCCAGAAACCTTTCCTGGAGTGTACACAACAATTCACCAAACATTTATCACTATCAGACGAATGGTATATGACTTTATACGGGACTTTGTTGAAACGCTTCGCGTGTCATCGCTCATTTGTTGAATCTACTGGTGCGCTACCTATTGTAAAATGTATGTACTAAGCCAGAAACCTTCCCTGGAGTGTACACAGCATCTCACCCAAGTTTCATCGCTATCGGATGAATGGTATATGAAATTAAATGGGACTTTGTTGAAACGCTTCGCGCGCCGTTGCTCATTTGTTGATTCTACTCGTGCTCTACCTATTTTTAAAGGGATTTACTAAGCTAGAAACCTTCCCTGGAGTGCACACAAAATCTCAGCCTAGTTTCATCGCTATCGGACGAATGGTATATGAACGCAAACGTGACTTTGTTGAAATGCTTCGCGCGTCGTAGCTCATTTGTTGAATCTAATCGTGCGCTGCCTATTGTAAAGTGGATGTACTAAGCCAGAAAATTTCCCTGCAGTGTACACAACATTTTACGCAAGTTTCATAGCTATCGGACGAATGGTATATGAATGCATTCGGGACTTTGTTGAAATGCTTCGCGCATCGTCGCTCATTTGTTGAATCTACGCGTGCGCTACCTATTGTAAAATGGATTTACTAAGTCAGAAACCTTCCTTGGAGTGTACTCAACATCTCACCCATGTTTCATCGCTATCGAACGAATGGTATATGAATGCATACGGGACTTTGTTGAAATGCTTCGCGCATCGTCGCTCATTTGTTGATTCTACGCGTGCGCTACCTATTGTAAAATGGATTTACTAAGTCAGAAACCTTCCTTGGAGTGTACTCAACATCTCACCCAAGTTTCATCGCAATCGGACGAATGGTATATGAACACATACGGGACTTTGTTGAAATGCTTCGCGCATCGTCGCTCATTTGTTGAATCTACGCGTGCGCTACCTATTGTAAAATGGATTTACTAAGTCAGAAACCTTCCTTGGAGTGTACTCAACATCTCACCCAAGTTTCATCGCTATCGGACGAATGGTATATGAACACATACGGGACTTTGTTGAAATGCTTCGCGCATCGTCGCTCATTTGTTGAATCTACGCGTGCGCTACCTATTGTAAAATGGATTTGCTAAGTCAGAAACCATCCTTGGAGTGTACTCAACATCTCACCCAAGTTTCATCGCAATCGGACGAATGGTATATGAACACATACGGGACTTTGTTGAAATGCATCGCGCATCGTCGCTCATTTGTTGAATCTACGCGTGCGCTACCTATTGTAAAATGGATTTACTAAGTCAGAAACCTTCCTTGGAGTGTACTCAACATCTCACCCAAGTTTCATCGCTATCGGACGAATGGTATATGAACACATACGGGACTTTGTTGAAATGCTTCGCGCATCGTCGCTCATTTGTTGAATCTACGCGTGCGCTACCTATTGTAAAATGGATTTACTAAGTCAGAAACCATCCTTGGAGTGTACTCAACATCTCACCCAAGTTTCATCGCAATCGGACGAATGGTATATGAACACATACGGGACTTTTTTGAAATGCTTCGCGCATCGTCGCTCATTTGTTGAATCTACGCGTGCGCTACCTATTGTAAAATGGATTTACTAAGTCAGAAACCTTCCTTGGAGTGTACTCAACATCTCACCCAAGTTTCATCGCAATCGGACGAATGGTATATGAACGCATAGGAGACATACACACCCACAGACAAACTATCACGTTACATTGATTTTTATATATATAGATATATAAACTTTTGAACTGACGGTGGTTTTGGGGTCTGGGGGATGTGAAACGCGAAGATATGTCGAAATTTTCCGGAAATCGAAACATGGTACCCATTGCAATAGTTAGCTTTCTAATGAAATCTACCTAAAATACTACCATCAACGACACCTATCTGTGAACTTGGCTACTAGATGCCACCGGAACCATCAACTCGCAACGAACGTTGGAACTTCTCCTCCGAAGGAAAGCAAACTCAGGGTTATTAGCGCTCTTAGTTAATCCGACGACCTCAGCCGGGTTTGAACCCGCGACCTTGGGCATAGAAGTTCAGCATACCGAAGTCGCTTCCCACAGACAGATGGAAAACTGAATGTTATCTCGTGCAGTGGCGTTGTCATGGCAACTGCTGATGGCTCATCCCTTATCAATTAAAAGTAAAGTTGTCATGGTAACCTCTCTTGGCACTTGGCATTTTCTTATAATTTAAATCATTTTGCTCACCCCGTGGCGTAATGGTGGGCCATATCAATTCTTTCAGACAAAAGTTTTAGGTAATTATTGGAGGAATATTGTCCATTTTGTACGGTTTTGATATAGTGCCTATTAACAGAGATATGATTAATGTTTCCCGAAAAACCCACTTTTTCCCACCCTTTGGTCAATGGTTGGTGCTATCAAAAAACTTTTCAAACATAAATTTTAGGGCATTGTCCGACACATAGTATGAACTTTGAATGGATTCAATATTTCAGATATTAAGAGAGTTATAGCGATATTTCACTTTTTCGATAAAAGCCTCCCATTTTCACCTCCTTTGTCCGATTTTGCCCATTAACGAACTCGACCGATATTTTATGGGTATACATATTCGGTAAAAAATTCAAAGTGATTGGTGCAAAATTACGACAGTTATCGTGTCCACAAGAAACTGATATACATATATATATACATACATAAATTATATATAAACTTTTGAACTGACGGTGGTTTTGGGGTCTGGGGGATGTGAAACGCGAAGATATGTCGAAATTTTCCGGAAGTCGAAACATGGTACCCATTGCAATAGTTAGCTTTCTAATGAAATCTACCTAAAATGACCTTAAAAGGCCGATTTTTCTAAAATATGACCAAAAAAATCTACCAAACTTAAAAAATGCTCTTAAAATGGAGAAATAGCAAAAAATGCAAAAAGATGCAAAATTAAAATGACATATTTGAAGACGGGGTGGCCCGTCCGGAGTTTCCATGTACTTCAGCATTGTTTTAGACAGCAAAGTAAAAAGATGACAGGTCATCAACATCCGGGCCCTAGTGATAACTATTATTAGGGACAGAAATAAGATACTGTCCCGGCGTTTTCATGACATAAGTATGGGAAATCCCGGGGGAAATCAGACTCAGGATAGCCAGTGCCAGTGCCGGGATTCGAACCACCGATCTCTGGATTCACCGCAAATTTAGTGCATCGTATCGTGTTAACGTTACATATCGTTACGTATTTTTATATCGCACCCCATGACAACGTAACCCATGTGTTGAGTGTTTGGACAGCAACAATTAGATTAAATACATATCAACAACATGAAAATAAATAACATGGCGACAATTCATATTTTCTCCTCTTCAATATTTATCTACGCATGTGGTAAACTTAGCATATATCGAATAATGTAGTTACAATATGACATAGCCCACGGATTGTTATTTGAGTTTTCAGTCTTTTGACTGGTTTGATGCAGCACTGGTACGTGAGCATGTACATTTCGAGCCCTGGTCTCGTCTGTTTATAGACATTAGAGGCAACGAATTTTGGTGCTCCGTATTGTCGCACACCTGGACTGACAGGCAAGAGTTATGATGTATAGCATCATAAGAAGTTTGGGGCGGCAACTCATTAGGTACGTTCATATCAAATATGAACCAAACCAATCATTCGTAGAACACAATACTGAGGAGTGTGTAATTGGGTAAACCTTACGAGAGACAATACTGTATGTGGTGATACATTTGCAAATGAAATAACGCGCAAGACTGACTAATTTGTTCACTGGTAATCACCTCAAGACCTAAGTGGTTTCTTTGATGTTCTGGTCTGTTAAGAGGCTAACGCGTCAGTAATATTTCCGACTTCCACTGCTTGTTGTTGGAGTAAAAGTTTCTCCAATGCATGTTGCTATATTTCTATTGATTAATTAATTAATTAATTAATTAATTAATATCGTATGGCCTCGGGTGCCTGGTGCAAGCTTTGTTATTTGACACCCAAAGGGTAGCTTGCATGTCGAATTTCGTTGTTCCTTGAAACACTATGAAAGTGAAGGAGGTTTATATACTGTAAGCTCCTTGAACACTATAGCGCTTTCTAGTCGAGAGACGAGGAACTTTGTGTTGGCGGAAACTCCCGAGATTAATTTTGCCATTATGAACACTGCCTACTGAATTCAATTGGGTTCTTTGACAGGCCAACATCGTATGACATGGTGTCGTAATTTTTGCCACCGTTCAGAAATCACTTACCACGGCCAGAAGCGAACCTGCAAGCTTGGTGTTAATACACCGACACGTTGAACAATCGCCCACCGTGGCAAGCTACAAAATAGCTAGACCATTTTTCAAAATTTCCTTTGTACAAGTCTATTAAAAAATGCCTCATTTGTTATGTTGATTGGGAGTGTTGGCAACGTCGCTTTCTGTGTGATGATATGTGTGTGTGTAATGTTATCTGGGTGTGAAACGATTGGCACAATATTTCAATAAGAACTTCATGCCATATTACACTTCGATCGGTATAAACCTCGTTTGAGTTCTTCCCATTGGAGCAGCCAAGTAATTCGATTTTACGTTCAATCAGGTTCAAAGGTTGGCAAGAACCTGTTATAAATGCAGAAGAAAGAGTTGAATCACCAGGAAAATACTCTACTGGTAATAAAGTGGAGCGAAGTTAAGAAAGAGGTGTACACAAATTATTCTAAATGTATATAAGAGATCGAGGAATAACAGTATAGAGTGTACAGTGAAATAAGTGGTGAAATAAAGATAATATTATTGGTTTACGTCCTCGCTAACTACTGAGGCTTTTAGAGAACGCCGGGGGTGCCGGAATTTCAACCCGAAGGGGATCTTTAACGTGCCAGTAAGTCTACTGACACGACTCCCTCGCATTTGCGTCCCCTCAAATGTCAGCTGACTGCGCCAGGATTACATCCTGCAACAATGGTCACAAGCAAAACCTGCGTCACTAAAATCATCGCTACGGACGACCACGGGATGTAGCCGAAATGAAAATGCTGTGATGGATGTATGGTGTTACGAGGAAAGACCACATCAAGAACACCTTCATACGGGGCAGCGTTAAGGTGACTCAAGTATCCAAGAAAATCCGAGAAAGGCGATTGCTCTGGTAAGGTTTCATTAAGCGCAGGGATGAGAACTATGTAGGAAGAAGAATGCTTGACCTTGACGTGGAAGGCAGGAGGGAAGTTAGGCAGACCTAGAAGAAGATGGATGGACTGCGTGCAAGAGAACGGAAAACGGTTAACAGAAGACACCATTTGGGACGAAGGGAAATGGAAAAGACTTGCCAAAAACGTCGACCCAACATGAGTGGGGAAAAAGAAGAAGAATAAGTCAACAGAACCGGCATGAAATTAGCCGATGACGCGGTGGCTGGTGATCTCGTCATCCTCTTTGTAAGTGAGAGTGGGTTAGGGCCAGGAATCTAAATTTTCCAGTGTACATTGACTCAATGACTTTTTGTTTTACCGTAATTTTTGTTTATTTTTTATAATTTTTAGTTTTATTTAATTTTAAGTTTTATTCATTTTCGGTCTTTTCAAATTAAGGTGTCCACCTCCAAATTTTAAATTCCATTCCAAATTTGTGTATTTTAATCTGTGTTAAGAGGGGCAGATGACCTCAAAGTTCCAACCCTTAAATCAACAATAACTAACTTACTAACTAACCTGCATAACGTATGGCCTACAATTCAATGACCTCGGGCCATTAGGAAAGGATGAAAAATTAATTAAATATTGGTCCGATTACCATCCAGTCTCCTCAATTGCAAAGCAACTGTACAAGGATATGATCCTGCTAGCTGTGAAGACATTAATGAGTTAGCAATATTGATCGACGCTAAAGTCAAACGAAATGTATGATAAAGTGTATTTTCAGTAGCACCAAGTAAAGTTGCCTTGCTGTGCTGTATTAAAGGCAGAAGTAAATAGGACTTGTTCGGCTTCGGATTACGCAGTAATTAAAATTAGTTCACTTGCAAAGGAAATTGCCAATTATTAAAGGAGCCTGGTTTCGTCTTAAGACTTGCTTAGCAGATAATCACTTAATTGGCAGTACAATCTAATGCAATTACAAGCATAGCAACGGTAAACCAACCAGTACCTCGTTTGTTTTCGCGAGGGTGGCATTAAATTGGCGAGTGTGTTCGAACAGAGGAACAGCTAATTGAGTTCAGAACCCCGACAAACGCTTTGCATTTCCGAGTAAACAAGAAACATACATAATATAACACTCAAACTGAAGCGAAATTCATTTCCTGCGAACATTTGCCAGACCGCTTCATATATCACCAACAGAATAAATTGTGGAACTTCAGTAAGCGTTTTAAATAATTTAATTTCCATGGTGGCCAACTTGCGGTCCATGGACTTGTATTAAGGTGCCACGCCCGGCATTTACCTAAAAGTTGCGTTAACAATCTTGAGGATAAACTACACTCAGGAAGGCCATTTTCAGTACCGGGATTCATCACTCAGGATCTCGTAACGTTAGATTTGATACTTAGTCCAACCTTGATGCGTGCCTTAAACCCCTCGGCTAAGCTGGTGGTGTACAATCCTGGACACAGGCACAAATTTATGCGGTCTACTTCAGGTATATGCTTGAGTATGGATGGTATGTGATGAGGCTTAAAGGTCAAGCTGACCACTCTGGGTAGACAGATTTCCAGCCATGTTTCATTGGTAGGGGAACAGTGACAGCGGTCACTCGTCGCCCGCCGCGCTGTCGACATCGTATGTTAATGCTTAAAACCTGTGCATGCCATCGTCATGAGCTCGGCGCAGTTAAGGGAGGGATGTTTTCTCCAGCGCTCCGTCTCCCTGGTATTTATACTGTACCGCGACCTTCAAGTCCCACCACATATCACCCATTACTCTAGAATGGTTCCTATCTTAAGGTCCCATCCACCTCCTTCCAAATTATTGCCTCCATTACAAATACACACACCACCACAGCATTACAAAAACACAGGTTATCAGACAAATCTTACACATACCCAAAGCACATACACCTGAAACAACGACGATGTGAAAGCCCTTTGATGTAAACAACTGTAATTATTTGTACCTAAGATTGGGGGTTACGGCTCGGAACTTTGATTATAGTATTAGCCTTTAAAGATATGAGTGCCGACGGTCGAGGTGGAAACTATTCCTTGTTTACTTGTGTCTCACTGTCAGCCTGATTGGTTGACAGGTACAGTCGTGCGTGTAGGATATGACTCAGGTTCAGTAGTCTGTGGTTATTCTCCTCTTTGTGGTGACATGTGCTCCTGATACACTTAGCTGTTCTGTTGTGAAACAATTAGAAACGCACCATTGTTAATACGCGCATCATTACTATATTTTTCCGTTCAAAATTAACAATAAAACTTCTCTATAACACGATACTGCTTGACTTACGCGGAGACTACACTCTGTCATCGCTGTGCCCCCTCCTCGTATCGCAAAACTACTGCTGCTATAAACAACTACCACTGCCACAGGCAAGTTCAGCGGCACTCGTATCTTGATAGGATTATACCATCACGGCATTTGACTGGAGTGGATATGGGAAACTCGGCGGTGGGGAATCACACACACGATGATTGCTGTTAACATAGAGATGTAATGCTAATCGTTGCTGTCTGCAGACTTAGCACGCACAGCTACGCTGATGGAAATAACACAAAAACCGTAGGTCAAACTATAAAGTACAACAGTTTCATGTTTTAACAAGAGCGTATTTGATCACCGACAAGCGAGATGAACAAAACCAATAAACAAACACAAGAGCGGTATATCAGGCGTGATAAAGGTTTCAATATTACCACCGGGTTTTATTCGTACCCATGTAGTAGCGTCGATATACGACGCATTGCTTTTTCATGGGTTGTTCCAGTTCACTCCAGCTCACAATTTATGCACTGTAACTCAGTATAAAAGTGGTTTAGGAGAACCAATCAATTATATTTTACTGTGCATGCACAGTACAAAATGTTATGATTCAGATCTATATTTTTGTTTTTATAGAACGTTCAGTACATTATTTTACAATGACTTTTGTTAGATGAATTTAATGTTTCTTCTTCTAAATCAACGTTCCCGAGCATAATATAAAGAATCTTAGCTCTGCGCGGATAAAGAAAACGTTATCCGCATCCGCCACGCATCCGCACAACTGTTATCCACATCTGCCCCGCATCCGCACGACTGTTATCAACATCCGCCCTGCATCCGCACGACTGTTATCAACATCCGCCCTGCATCCGCACGACTGTTATCCACATCCGCCCCGCATCCGCACGACTGTTATCAACATCCGCCCTGCATCCGCACGACTGTTATCCACATCCGCCCCGCATCCGCACGACTGTTATCCACATCCGCCCTGCATCCGCACGACTGTTATCAACATCCGCCCTGCATCCGCACGACTGTTATCCACATCCGCCCTGCATCCGCACGACTGTTATCAACATCCGCCCTGCATCCGCACGACTGTTATCCACATCCGCCCCGCATCCGCACGACTGTTATCCGCATCCGCACGACTGTTATCAACATCCGCCTCGCATCCGCACGACTGTTATCCACATCCGCCCCGCATCCGCACGACTGTTATCCGCATCCGCACGACTGTTATCCACATCCGCCCCGCATCCGCACGACTGTTATCTGAATTTACTGGCATTACAATAATATTTAATTTGGATAAAGTATTAAAGCAACATATTGAATCCGGCAAAAAAACCATCCGCCACAAAGACTTAATCGCATCTCATCCCCGACCCCGTTGGAGAACGGGAATAATAAGGGGTAGACATACATTAAAGCAACACATTTGACATTTGAGGAGAAAGTCGTTCTCTTAGGCTATGTATGTCATGTGCTATGTTTAAAATGAATGTCATACAGCCAGAATTGCAACCCTTTACAGTTCGGAGTGTTAATTATGCTTAATGACATAATTTGAATGAGATAAGCTTAATAGTACATAATGCAACGAGCCTATAATGGCAATAATTAAGACACAAGTATGCTTATAAAACGAGCGTATGCGAGTTTTATAATTTCCATACGGGTGTCTTAATTACCATTATAGGCGAGTTGCATACGACTGTTGATGTTCAACGATAATTATTATAACTATTTTATGTTTGAACATAAATATTCATAAATATCTGTCGAGATTTCACCAGTTTTATGTACTGAACAGAGCGCATGAGACGCAGAGAATGCCTTGTATTTGACCATGGCCTCCTCAAATACCCTACTATGACACTAGGCCAGGCAGTGAAATTTAAATTAGAAGGCCGTGGAACTCAGCGCATCTAATTATCTAATTGGTCAAACAACTGTTTCTTGAGCTCTGATTGGTGGGAGAAACTGTTTCATAATGAAAAATAGTGTTATAATGAGCCTCATTATAGTACAGTTTTCTGACATATACACACATCAAAAAAAGTTTTGCATCACCTCGGTTCCAAGAGTTCCGGAACCGTTAAATACAAAGGGAATAGAGATCAACACAAACAACATTTCAGCTCGTTTTATTGCTCATGAGACCCACACATTGCATGTTGTACCATCATACAGCTAGACTTTCAGCATTTGTGGTCCAGATTGCAGTACACACCACTACCTCTAATACCCAGTAGCACGTCCTCTTGCATTGATGCATGCCTGTATTCGCCGTGGCATACTATCCACAAGTTCATCAAGACACTGTTGGTCCAAATTGTCCCACTCCTCAACGACAATTCGGCGTAAATCTCTCAGAGTGGTTGGTGGGTCAAGACGTCCATAAACAGCCCTTTTCAACATATCCCAGGCATGTTCGATAGGGTTCATGTCTGGCGAACATGCTGGCCACTGTAGTCGAGCGATGTCGTTATCTTGAAGGAACGCATTCACAAGATGTGCACGATGAGGTCGAGAATTGTCGTCCATGAAGACAAATGCCTCTCCAATATTCTGCCGATATGGTTGCACTATGGGTCGGAGGATGTCATTCAGGTATCGTAAAGCCGTTTCGGAGCCTTCCATGACCACCAGTGGCGTACGTCGGCCCCACATAATGCCACCCCAAAACATCAGGGAACCACCACCTTGCTGCACTCGCTGGACAGTGTGTCTAAGACGTTCAGCCTGACCAGGGTGCCTCCAAACACGTCTCCGACGATTGTCTGGTTGAAGGCATATGCGACACTCATCGGTGAAGAGAACGTGATGCCAATTCCGTGGGGTCCATTCAGCATGTTGTTGGGCCCATCTGTACCGCGCTGCATGGTGTCGGGGTTGCAAAGCTGGACCTCGCCATGGACGTCGGGAGTGAAGTTGCGCATCATGCAGCCTATTGCGCACAGTTTGAGTTGAAACACGACGTCCTGTGGCTGAACGAAACGCATTATTCAACATGGTGGCATTGCTGTCAGGGTTCCTCCGAGCGGCAATCCGTAAGTAGCGGTCATCCACTACAGTAGTAGCCCTTGGGCGGCCTGAGCGAGGCCTGTCATCGACAGTTCCTGTATCTCTGTACCTCCTCCATGTCCGAACAACATCGCTTTGGTTCACTCTGAGACGCCTGGAAACTTCCCTTGTTGAGAGCCCTTCTTGACACAAAGTAACAATGCGGACGCGATCTAACTGCGGTATTGACCTTCTAGGCATGGTAGAACTACAGACAACATGAGCAGCGTACCTTCGTCCTGGTGGAATGACTGGAACTGATCGGCTGTCGTACCCCCTCCGTCTAATAGGCCCTGCTCATGCATGGTTGTTTACATCTTTGAGCAGTTTTAGTGACATCTATGAACAGTCAAAGGGACTGTATCTTGGATACAATATACACAGTCAACGTCTATATGCCGGAGATCTGGGAACCGAGGTGATGCAAAACTTTTTTTGATGTGTGTATAAACATAAATCATAATTATACATTTGTCATAAAAACCATAACAGTAAACATCCGGGTCAAGGTAAAAATATTCAACAAGTTCGGATTGTACTGTGTTCTAAAAACTATCCGCAAATTTACTCCAAACATCCGCAACTTATCCGCTATCCGCACAGCCATAGAACAGAGCTTTGCAGAGGCGCGGACAGGTCACAATGAGTCACCGCCAGATTTCTAGCATGTACCGATTACAAGAGGGGTCAGGAAGCCCTGGAAGCTATCATTGCATTTATCACATACGCAGTTGGCAAGATGCCTTAGTTCTGATAAATAAGACTTACTGTGAAGTACTGTGGTTAACCACGTATCCCGTGAACATGGTTAGGTACGAAACAAAACATCAAATTTACCTAGTGGAAGCTTATCTTCTCAAGAAGAAGTATGTAATAAATTTGTTCGAACGTTTCAGTAACGTGCGATATTTACTTGTGGGGGAACCTCAAAAGCAGGGCAGATTTTGCACTGCATATGGTTTCTCTTCAAGTCATATTATTATTATTATTATCACACTGACTACTCGCACATGATAACCTAGATGTCCTTAAGTCCGAAGTGAAGTAACAGACAAATTGTTGGATGTATTTATTAATCTTGTGTAATTTTTTTCAGGATTAGGGAAAATACCATCTTATTTGGGTACAATCGTGTTGGCCGACTGAAAAATATCAAACTTTTGTTTACTAAGGCAACACTAAAAATGGCGTCAAACACCATAATGAAGAAAAAGAATTATTACATAAGCAATAATAATAATAATATTGTTATTGGTTTTACGTCCCTTTTAACTACACTGGCTTTTAGAGACGCCGGGGTGCCGGAATTATGCCCCGAAGGGGATCTTTAACGTGCCAGTAAATGTACTGACACGGCTCCCTCACATTTGCGCACCC
Source organism: Meconema thalassinum (assembly GCA_946902985.2). Classification (NCBI taxonomy): domain Eukaryota; kingdom Metazoa; phylum Arthropoda; class Insecta; order Orthoptera; family Tettigoniidae; genus Meconema; species Meconema thalassinum. Next base: position 106,142,732 of record OX336394.1, on the reverse strand, counting down.
TCAAATGCCAGCTGACTGCGCCAGGTTTCGAACCCGCAACCTTGGGCTCAGCAAGCGAGAACGTTACCCCTGAGCCACGCAGCCAGACACATAAGCAATAAAAGTGATGGGTAAGTTAAATGGGTTGAATAATGCACTGGTTCCACGAAGTGAGCTGGGGTCAGGCCTTCACTTCACGCGGAATGAGGATCTATTTGCATTGCCTAATTGTGTTTCGCCACCATTTAGCCGCTGTCAACCGCACTTTTTTTTCATTATGAAGTTATGTCCACACTTGAGTACACAGATGAAGGCGTGTAATAGGTTGTATAAACATATCATGGAGTGTATGTTCATCAAACAAGAAGGACGATATACAAATGGGGTACTGCGTACTCAGAACTGACACTTGTTATACCAGTTGGTAATCCATTCTAATATAAAGTCTTCCTTATAGAACGGAGACTCGCAGATGCCGTGTGGCGGCCGGGGCACTGTGTATTGTAGGGTGTCGAGCAAGGCACTGGCGGTAGCAGCAGCGTAGCGCCCAACTTGTTTAACACATTTTATGTTCGACCCTGACAATTATATGTCTGAAAACTGTACCATAATGATGGTCAATATAACACTATTTTTCATTATGAAACAGTTTCTCCTACCAATCGAAGCTCAAGAAACAGTTGTTTGACCAATTAAATAAGGATACCTTAGCGCATGCGCTCAAAATCCAACATGTCTACATAAATTACCGAAAGTGCACCGTCCATGTTCGCGTAAATAAACTGGTGAATATGAGACACTGTACCTTAATATCCCCAAATCCAATTTCTACACAGCGGGTTGTTTTCAAACGATTTCGGTGACATTTTTACTGAATACTGGTGCTCAATCTGCACATATGGCATTGAAGCACACAGAGCGCATGCGTCGGTCGGTCAGAGAGCTTGGAAATCAGAGATATCCTACCCTGCGCAGCACCCGATCTCAAAATTCTAGTGACAATCTCAACAGATATTTATGAATATTTATGTTAAAACATATAATAAAGTTATAATTATCGTCGAACCTAAACAGTAGTATGCAACTCGCCTATAATGGTAATTAAGACACTCGTATGGAAATTATAAAACTCGCATACGCTCGTTTTATAAAAATACTCGGGTCTTAATTATTGCCATTATAGGCTCGTTGCATAATGTACTATTAACGTACCGTATTTAGTAATCATCATTACTCACATGAATTTCAGAGTTTTTGTTGGAGATGCTATCCTTCATTTTCTCAACACACATTGCACCAACGTAGGAAGTTTTGGTACACTCACTGTAATTCATCCTCACTGATATTTCGTATCAATGCAGTTATTTCGTTCTCGAGAGCCTTTAGAGTCCGTGGGTTGCTTCCGTATATTACCCTTTCACGAAGTGATTGCCGGCGGTCGAGATGGGAACTATTCTCTGTTTACTTGTGTCACACGTCACAATGCTTTGTTGACAGGTACAGTCTCAGCTCCAGTAGCTTCAGTCATCGTTTAACTGTTTGTGGTGACATGAGCTCCTATGACGCTTATCTGCGCTTCTAAGACAGGTATCGCGCGCAATGCTGCTTGACTTATGTGCGGACTGCACTCTGTCATCACTGTGTACTCCGCTTTACCCCGCGGGGCTCCTGCTACAATAATCAACAAACGCTGGTGCAGCTAAGCTCAGCGGCAATCAAATCTTGGATGGGTGATACCTTTTCTTTGAGTTCCCCACAAATAAAAATCGCTGGGCACTGAAACTTACGAGCAATTTTACTGAAAACTTCTTTTTGAAAATATAAGTTTCCGCAAGGAAAATTCGATGTTTTGTTTTGTACCTAACCATGTTTACGAGATACGATGTAGGCTACTGTACTTCACCACAGTTTTTAACTATCTCAACTAAGTTATCTTGCAAGCTGCGTATGTAATAAATGCTATGATAGCTTCCAGGGCTTCCAGACCCGCTGTTGTAATCGCTACAAACTATAAATCTAGTGGTGAGTAATTCCGAACTGTCCATGACATGGCCTTTGCAAAGGTCCATTCTATAGGGAGGGCCCTCACTGTATCGTATGTACGGAGAGACGTAGGCAGTTTTACAGTACGAAATTCACATGCATGTAACTCCTACAATTTTCATCACATCTCACTGAAATTTAGTACACATATTAACAATCTCCTGAGGCATCTGTTTGTAGTTTTTAAGAATTTCTTATAAGGGAGTTATTGTCTTTTATGTTTTTTTGTACACTGTTGTTTTTCGGTACACTTTTCTCCTACATTTGGGTATGGAGTGTCAATTTTTGTGCACAAAACTAATCTGTGTTAGTAACAAAACATTTATATGCAGAATATTTTTGGTTAAGAATGTCACTGATTTTCTGTTATATTTTGATCTTTAAGAAACTTTTTTCAAGAAAAAGGAATGGACATTTTCAAGCACAAAATTTTTGTGAGCTTCATATTAAAATTTCCTTTCATCAAAACTTCACACTAGTTAGGAGTACAAATATGTAAAATTTTGTTAGTAATCCATTCAGTATATTTAGAGAAAAACGTATCTTAGGTGCTAAAAATGTTTAACTCAGAAATTTCAAAGTTAAGTTTTCATCAAGGATTGTTACTTATTTGAAACCCAACAGATTATAATTTTTAAATGACATTTGTAAATCACATTTTGAAACAAAATTTTGGGATTATGTTCTCCAATAGATTTACTTTCACATCAAGCAATATTTTATTTTGTGAAATTTGTATGTTTTCTGCCTACGTTTCCCCTTAAATGATATATTCGGTGGGACGTAAGTAAAACTACGTGCGAACAAGGATTGCGTATGGGTTACGCATAAACCAGTTTCAACTGAGTACACAAAAGATAGTTCGAAAGCTTTACTATACGAATGAAGGCAAGTGCGAGCCCCTATCCTTGTTTACTAGCACTTGAGAAGCACCTAGTAGTAACATTCCTTCGATGCTTATGTTAGCAAGTGATGTACATTAGAGCTATTCCTGAGAGAGCTATGGAGAAGAGCGCCCACCACCTGATGGCAGGCAGGCAAAGTGCACGGTAATTGTTGAGCTTGTCCGAAACAAGGTTTGGCCAAGTGCAAGCAGCTAATGTGTACTTTAGCGAAACAGAGAGAAGCCATCAGAGCGGTCATCCTTTTACCTCGTAATGTTGGACGGAAATGTTTTGATAATGCCAGCAGAATAGGGAACTACACTCTATTTCAAGTGAATATTGGTTGGTTGGTTCCTTAGTTTAGGGGCTGCGACAACGCGGCAATGTAGCTCCGCAAGTTACTATTCGAAACATTCATTGAATAATAATGATTGAAGGAGACAACCTAGTGTATTGGCTTATTTCTATTTAATGTTATCAGGAGATTATGGAACAGGAAAGCGATAGATGAGGAACACAACAAAAATGCATGCGAGACAAATATAAGGGTACAGGGGATGGTATCTAAAATAATAAAAGTTAGTTAACCCTACAATACTAACATTCGTAAAATGTTCATGTATAAAACGCTTAACTACTTAAGAGTTCCCACCCAACTATCTTCCAGGAATGCTTCCTCTGGTCATTGGTGGTGTTAGTACAACATTCCCAATGCACGTACATCTTATGTACAGCGTGTTCCGATTCAACACGGAACTGTAAAATGGGTTGCCTACCCACCCGCAATCGGCTTGAAATCTGTTCGCAGCGCGCTAGCGACGGGGCTGAGTTCGATTTCACTGATTGCCGCCTTCTTATGCAGCATTGCAAAGTATTTTGCTCTTTCAAAATATATTTTTACAGGCTTCACAATAAGTTTAAATGATTTCTGTTTCAGAACTTGTTATTTTACGCTTCTGTTAATGGCTTTCGCCGAGCATTGCTATGAAATAAAATTTTATTTTACAACATAGTTAATTACAACACAATGTATTTTTGTGTTCCACTTTATTTACAACACAATTTATTTCTTTTTAACACAATACCACAAAACGAGATACAATTTGGAAATGATTTGTTACAAAATTGAGTTTAATTAAGAATAAGTTTCAACGATTTCTATTTCAGAACTATTTAACTGTAACAATGTAAAATGATAGAACGACGAACGCAGGCAGTTTAGTCTTACTTCATACTCCAGGACATCGTGGATGATTTTGCATTGGCGGAGTTAAACAACATGCGTTTTCAACAAGATGGTCATCCAGCGCACTCCTCCAGACTGGCGAGAGAAGTTTTAAACCATTAGTTTCCTGGCCGGTGGATAGGAATTGGCGGCTTTATAGAATTCCCACCACGTTCACCTGGACTGACCGTCCTGGATTTCTTCATTTTGGGATACGTCTGGTCGAGCGTATTTTTAAGATCACCACAAACACCCGAAGAAGTGGAACTCGTCATTACCGAAGCCTTTGCGGGAATTACTCCTTAGACGTTGTCGAACGCAAGAGAGAACTTCACGCGACGAGTGGTCCTCTGCTTGGAAAATGATGGACGCCACTTCGAACACCTTATGTAAATGTTCATTTGCAGTAAGATGTAACGTCAGTGATAAATTAACTTTTTAGTCGCATCGAAGACTGATTACACTTTTGTAACAAATCATTTCCAAATTGTACCTCGTTTTGTGGTATTGGGTTAAAAAGCAATACATTGTGTTGTAAATAAAATACAACTCAAAAATACAGTGTGTTGTAATAAACTATGTTGTAAAATAAAAGTTTATTTCATAGAAATGCTCTGCAAAAACCTATAACAGAAGCGTAAAATAACAAGTTCTGAAACAGAAATCGTTCCAACGTATTGTGAAGCCTGTGTAAATATATTTCGAAAGAGCAAAATACTTTGCAATGCTGCATAAGAAGACGGCAATCAGTGAAATCGAACTCAACCCCGTCGCTAGCGCGCTGCGAGCAGATTTCAAGCCGATTGCGGGTGGGTAGGCAGCCTATTTTACAGCAGGAGGCTACCATTTACAATACGAATCTTGGAAGACACTAAACAGACTGAGAACTGGTGTGAGCCGGTGCAAAAGCAATTTAATGAAGTGAGGATACAATACTGAAGAACTTTGTAGATGTGGTGAAAGACAAGACCCTGAGCACCTTCTGAATTGCAGCATCTTATCAAGACCATGTGCTATGCAGGACTTGATAGAAGCCAATGACTGAGCTATTTTAACAGTTGAACACTGAAGAATGAAATTTAGTGCAATTTATATGTATATTTGTATGTGTTTTGGACTCAAATGAATAAATAAATGTCCGGAATAATGTATACTTTAGACGAGTATACTTTCAAATGAATAATAATAATCATAATAATGATATTAATAATATGGGTTCAATGTCTTTTTGAACGAGAATTGTATTTGAAGAATGAGTACTATTTACCATATAAACGATATGTATTCAACGGTGAAATATGCTGATTTCTATGTTGTAGTGTGCGATCAAACGTTTCAAATTTACTGAGAATAGAATCTATCAGGAGTGGCCGACGCCACTCCCCTGAATCAAAAGTACTGTACCGTAACTATAGGAAGGGCAAGAACAAACAGACTCAGACCACACACACAGCAGTTCAGTAGTGTGGGTAGTATAACAGGCAAGGGGCTCGGCTTAAATAACACGCAGAGAGTGAATATTATAGTGTAGAAGTGTGTGCAACGGTAGGGAATAGGATAGATGCCCCGGGACTTGAAATATGATACTAACCCGGCAAATGCCTGGAGAATGCGTGGAAAAATCGGGGAAAATACTACACTCCAGATAATCGGCCAGCATTCGAACATCCGATCTCAAAACTTGTTGCAGCTCCTCCCCCACCACGGTCGTGAAGAACAATTTAACGCGCGTCACTGGGTTACTTGACTCAATTATCACCATAATACACAAAAAGAAAAACTTGCATTGCGTCCTATGGGAAAATCCTGGAATCTCTACCTCATGATGACATCAATAGGCATACCTATTAAATTAATTTGTTCTGTTATTACTTTTTAATTAGGGATTTTAGGAGAAGGGGAGAAAGAGATCTATATTTAGCGTAGGCATGCCAGAATATTAATTAGGCGTTGCTCACAATTTGGATCTTAAACTTCGTTAATATAATTAATATTTCATTAGTTCTGTTATTTATTCTTTGAAGTTTATCCTTTCATTCTCTCTCTTTTCTATTTTTTATTTTTTTATTTTTGAACTTTTCGGAAATCTTTCCTCTCCACCCTCGAAACATTGATCGTTAAGCTCTGTGTTGGCCACTATGAGTGGGAAACAAATATACTACGTATACGTAGTTTGCAGTAACAAAGCAACTTTGTAATCCTACTGAAATAAATCGTCAGGAAAACTAATGAGATAGAACTTGTGTTTCGGAAAGTTTTGTAGGTAACTAGCGCCCATTATAAGAGAGTTTGTTGTTTGCTTCTCATTAATGGTATAAAATTACGATCATAAAATAATTTCGTCTTACAAAGGGTAGTTTATTACTTCTATTATTCTCCAACGAGCAGGCTCATTGAGAGAGTCAAATAACATACTGGTGTATAATAATATCACTGCCAAAAACACAATGCTGGTATTTATTAAATAATTGAGATTATACCACTGGCAGAATCATGTTGTTGTAGTAGTTGTTGTTGTTGTTGTTGTTTGAGTCTTCAGTCTATAAACTGGTTGGATACAGCCCTCCATGCCTCCACGTCCTGAGCCAATCGTTTCATCTATACTTAGCAGTACATTCGAGGCAATAACATTTTCTAACCTTGGTCTACCTATACAACACTTGTCCTCGACCCTTCCAAAACTAAGTTTGCTATTTCTGGGTGTCTTAGTATGTGTTCTACAAGCATGACGTTTGTTTTAGACGATTGCTTTTGACCTTGAAGCTTGCGGGTGAGCCTGTACTCAGTATCTCTCTCGCCCTATAGCTTCACCGTTGTAACCACCGGTCTGATATAATGGAATTCCAGACTTGAGCACATGAACAATACAGTCCACGTCGAAGTATTGTGTGGCGCGGAAGTACATGTTACATAGTTACGAACAGAACGCCATTATATTTGCCAATTACTGTACTTCAGCAGTAGCGTACGATAGTTTTGTCCATCATCTGACCACATGGGGCTGGTGACAATAACACAGGTACTGTAGTAACTCACCTCCAGGCTTCTATGATGATTCTTCACTCGTCTAAAACAAACGTCCGGCCTATACGAACCAATCTCTCCTCTTCATTAGCAGTCGCCAGAAACATCTCTCCTCTCCCTCTCGTCTTAATGCCTCTTCATTTGTTACTCTGTCTACTCATCTGATCTTCATCATTCTCCTGTAACACCACATTTCAAACGCTTCTATTCTCCTCTTCTCTTCTGTGCTAACAGTCCAAGTTTCACTCCCATATAGCGCCACGCTCAACACAAACGTTTAAAAAAAATGACTTCCTAATACCTAAATCTATATTTGATGTCAACAAATGTATTTTCTGTAAAAAATGCTTCCTTTGCCTGAGCCAACTTACATTTATATCCTCTTTGTTTCGTCCATCACTGGTTATTTTGCTTCAATGGTAGCAAAAGTAGAAAAATAAGTCTTTAAATATTGAAAAGCTTAAGAATCTTCACGAAGAGCATTTACAAACTGCTTCATTAGGCCTAATTTTATATGCAACGTTATTTATCATTTCATAAAGTAGAAAAGCAAACTTTATTAATTATTAATGGCTTTTTGGTTACTGTTCGATGTAGAAAGTAAGAATATATGCATTAAATAACAGAATCAACAAAAAATGTGTTGTTTGTTGACGGCAAATGTCAAACATTTCCTAACATGGTAAATGTTATTGCTTATTACGACATAATCCTTTTCCCCACACTGACTTGTATTTCTGACTATTGTACAGAAAGAGATTCCATGTGTATTCAAACGTGAATTCGTTTCATTACAGTAAGAGTTCGTTAAGGATATTCTGTGTTTAACATGTGCTGATAAAACATTAGGGAACTAGCCAGCCTTTGTGCGCATGCGTGACTGGGTAGTCTGTATTAAAATCAACATGGCAGTAGGCAGCCTGGCAGACGTCAGACGTGCACAGTAGCCAGGCAGGTAGAAGTTTACCTCAAACTGCCATGAATTAACAAAACGGTGCGTGGAAGAGAGACAGAGTTAAAATGGATGTTGACTTTAATAACCAAGGTAGATGTACTGTATTTTCTGTATGTTATGCCACCACTTGTTCCTCTCCCTAAGGTGTATATCATACACAGCAATGGTAGCCAAAATAACTTACACCAGATTTATAAATAACTCATGGGGCAGATGATCTCGCTGGCCCGTCCCTTAAAACAACAATAACTAACTGGCTGTGTGGCTCAGCGGTAACGTTTTAGCTTACTGGGCCCAAGGTTGCAGGTTGGTATCCTGGCGCAGTCGGCTGGCATTTGAAGATGCGCAAATGCGAGGGAGCCGTGTCAGTAGATTTACTGGCACGTTAAAGATCCCCTTCGAGGCAAACTACCGGCACCTCGGCGTCTCTAAAAGTCAGAGTAGTTAAAAGGGACGTAAAACCAGTACAATTATTATTATTATAACAAACTAACTCTCTTAGTAGATCTTTGTGACCGGTCGCGGTGGCCGAGATCGCTAATGCGCTACCTCGTGGCTTGCTGGTATCGGGAGAGCGTGGGTTCGAATCCCACCTCGGCCATCCTGAACATGGTTTTTGTGGTTTCTCAATTTCCCCACCAGGCAAATGCTTGGACGGTTCCTTTCAATAGGTTCCTAACCTATATAGCTTCCCTAACCCGTCCTGAAAAGAAAAGTACATAGCCATTGGATGCATTAATAGAATTATTAGTAGATCTTACTCCGCCTCGTTGCATAGTGTTTAACATTCTTGGCTGTTACCACGGAGGCCCGGGGTCGATTCCCACCCAGCTCTGCCAAGAAATTTAATTGCGTTCTGAGGTCTGGAACGGGGTACACTTAGCCTCGTCTGGCAAAACTGAGAAGAGGTGGATTCGATTCCCAATACAGCAATTTAGGACGTGGTTTTCCCGTGGTTTCCCCACTTATACTAGAGGCAAATGCTGGGATTGTTCCTACCTTAAGACCATGGCCGTCTCCTTCCCAACCCTCACTTGACTTAAAAATACACACAATAAGACAGGTTATAAGAAAACTTCCACGCACACTGAAGTACACGGGGCTACATGACCTCGATGTCGCAAAGCCCCTACATAAATTAACAACAATAACATTCCTTGTTAGCTACAGAATCAACCGTTACAGCAGACAAGGTAGACTTTTACAGGGTGCCTGGAAAGTTTCTGAACACCGCATTCCGGAACTTGTAAGTTTTCTGTTAAAATGCGTAATTTGATTTCCGTTGTCCGCGTAATACAGTTTCCATTTAATGAAGGGAATTTGACACGCGTTTCATACTTAAGTTCACGGGATCGTCAAATATTTCCGTTTAAGACAGGTTTCCGTTTATTAAAGGGTCTGTTAAAGGCAGGCTGTACTATGCCTGAATGACCTAAGCCACATCATTAAAACGGTAATCATAAATATGCAGGTGGCTATCTATAACATTATCCAGTTGGCTGGTCACCTTTATCTGGATCATTACTTTGTGAGAGACTGGTTCAGGTGATTTGTTCTATCGCTTCACTCTAGCGCAGCGGTTTGATTTAAAAGCAGCGGCTGGGAATGAAATATCTGACCTGTGCAGCAGGTAAAGAGTCCCCTTAATTTAGAGCCACTTCGTAGCTCAAGTGCTTGATATTCAACAGCAAATCCCCATAAAATATGACAAACTCAAACTGTACAGTATCTATAGCCAGTCCCTCGGTGTAGGGGTAGCAAACTTGATTCTTATCTAGGAGGGGAGGTTGTTCACCTTGTTACGTAGTGGCTAGCATTAATGGCCACACCGCGGAGGCCTGGGTTTGATTCCCAGCTCTGCTAAGAAATTCAATTCTGGTGTGAGGGCTGGAACTCTTTGATTCTTACCTCAGCCCCTAAAGAATCAACAACAACTCATCATTTTATCTAGGAGGACTAAGGTTCGATTCCCGGGTTCGTTAAGGATTTTTTAGAACTGTCGTGATGGCTTGAACGAGGTGCACTCATCTTCATGAGAGCAATTTAGTAGCCGCTTGATTAGAGAAGTAACGCCCTTTTGTTTGAAACCAACGTAATGAGATGGTAAAACATGATGGCGTAGCGGTCAAGCTGTTTGCCTCTCACCATGGTGGGTTGGGTTCGATTCCAGGTTAATACTTGTGAGATTTTCGAAATGATTCGGATTCCACGCAATAGGGAGATCTCGTAGCTTCTGAACGCGAGATTTACAGTCATGCACAATTACAAGAGTCTCCTCATAATTCGTGGGTTATGAGCTGGGCGTCAGTCATCCTTGGATACGCGTGGTAATCTGGGCCCCCGCGCGGGGTTAATCAGTGTAAAGAACAGCGAGTTTAATTATTAGGCCTGATAAGTATTCTAAAGGAAAATGAGCCTATTTGGTTCCGAATAACATCAAATTCAAACTCATTGACCCTAAGTATACAAAAAAAGGTTACCACCACTACACCAACACTACCTTGACCAGGCTACTACTAATTTCTTGAAATAGCCTACTTCTCCAGCAGGTTTTCATAAAAACAATTAAAAAAGATCGATAGCCCTCTAAATATTACCTGGTTGGTTGGTTGGTTCCTCAGTTTAGGGGATGCGACAACGCGGCCATGTAGCCCCGTGTACTTTGGGTGTGTGTTTGATAACCAGTATTAATTATGATGGCTGTATTAGTGTGTGTTATCTGTTTTTTAATTCAAGTAAGGACTGCAGACATTCAATTTTCAAGTAGTTCCTGCTTTTTCTGCCAAACGCCACCGTCGACGACAACTAGTTCTGAACTTGGTTACTAGATGCCACATCAGTCGGCTCCTGGCGACGAACGTTGGAACCTAAGAGCGTTAGTCAAATCTAACCTGTAATTAGTGGAAAGAAAGAATTTCTGTTATGACCCACCCTTACGCCAAGGGATGTTTTTGGAATTATAAGAAGATGGGGTATCTTGTACGCTATACACTTAGCAATTTTACTTAATTTGAAATATATTACTTTGCCCAGTGTAATCTACCTCCGCCTTCCGGCGTGCCGAGAGGGATTTTGTAAAAGCAGATGCCTATAAAATGCTTGCTTTCCACGTAAGCGACAGAGGTTCGATATCTTGAGTAAATATGTGCGTTCTATAGTTGGGAACACACGTAAACATTGTATGATCCCTTCTTTTGATAGACTTCATTTCCGTTAAGTGCTATGCTCGGCAGTAAAGGTCGTGCAACTTGAGAGTTACAATGTGTCCCATCTAATTTCAATGACGCTATTACTCTTTAACTTAAAAACTTATCCCATATTTCTCCTCTTCATACTGTCACTAAGGAACAGGTATTCACAGGCGCAATCAGGAAAAAAGAAAAGATATAAACCCCACGTCTCTTATACTAGCGTATTTATATTTAAGATCAGAGACAACGAGGTGTAAGATGAGATCAGCTCGGAATATAGAAGCTTGTAGTAGTTGTTGATTTTTAAGAGCTTTGAGATATCGTGGTTACATAGCCCCGAGCACTTGGCTGTGGGTGGAACAAGTCTAACAATTGTTGCCAATGTGATTGCTGTAGCAGTGTGTGTATTTGTAATTGAGCCTCAGGGTTTGGCTATAAGGTAAGTGTCACTACGGAATTTTCTTGGAATAGAAGTGAGAAACCAAGGAAAACGAGTCGTACGATTGCTGAGGCGAGAAAGGACCCACATCTTTTCAGTTTTGCTTCACGAGACTGGGTGTACGCCGTATCAACCCGCACGGAGTTGGGCAAAATCCTCAAGAAAATAATGTATTTTCGATACAAAATATTAATTTTATTTAACACGTGTTGTGAGAAAGAAATCACAATCAAAAATGATGATTTGCCAACATTTAAGCAGCAAATAGAAACACTCCAAAGAACATGAAACGCAAAGAACATGAAACGCTTTCCCCACAGATGATACACATTCATAGCTGCACAGATCGTATAACAGCACTCTCCTCACAATCGCAACTCATTGTTTCTTTTTATTCTCCTTTTTTTCGCTACTAGAAAATTGATTTGAAACCTTTGATGTGTTTAAATGTTAGTTTGTAAAAATGGAGGACATTTACGAATTTAAAGAAATTCTACCCCGACCCAAACGTTTGGATTGTAGGTCACGTCTGGTAACCTTTCTCCTGCACAAGATTTGTATTTTGCTGGCTGCATGGCCAATGCTGCCTAATGCCATAAAGATTTTTTTTAAAAGCATATAACAACATTGGCCTACCTTACAGTCCTTATCCTCGACCCTTCTTTCCATAACTAAATTTGCTCTTTCTGAATGCCTTAGAATGTGCCTTAACAACCTATCTCTGTTCATCATTTACACTCGCCAGAAACATCTCTCCCCTCCCAATCGTCTTAATTCCTCTTCATTTGTTACGATATTTATCAATGCATCTAATCTTTAACAGTCTCCTAGAACACCAAAATTCAACTATTTGAGGTATTTTATAAATATCCAGAATAATTTTCAAACACAGTCATATGAATTTCGTGCAGTCTACAATTTGTTTTGGTAGTGCTAGAACAAAATGTAACAAAACCGATTTGTAAAGCTGCATATCACAAATGTTTTAAACATAAGGAATTATATATTAAACATTCTTAACGGATATTGACGAGGGTGGACCCAAAAGAAACCGAACTTAGAGCGCGCTGCTATTCGTGGAAGTAGTGGAGAGTTCTCCCGCTAGATGGGCATAATAGAGACCTCCACGAAACAACTGCCCAGGCGGCGTCAATTTGTATGTGACCATTTGATCATGTCTTGTTTTTCTCTTATTGTTCTCGTGTTCCGCCTGCGAAGTAGATATGGCAGAATTAAAAGAACGCCGTTGTGATAGGCAACCTCTTCAACACGACTGCCATTATGACTGCATTCTGATAGGCGTGTTTATCGCCACATTGTTCTAGTGTTGAGAGGTTGCCATCACCACGGCGTTCAACGTTGGTCCGAGTCATCTCACCACGTTTAAACCGCCAAAACCGCTGAAAAACTTGTTTATGGCTCATAGCATTCTCCTTGAAAGCATGTTGAAGCCTTTGGTAAACTTATGTTGCCGATTATTCAAGCAGAAAACACAATCTCAGATACACTGTTTGTTCTTTTAAATGTGCCATAACCCATAAGGACTTCGCAGGCCGAACACGAGAACAGGAAGAGAAAATAGACACTACGATCAAACGGTCCCATACAAACTGACGCTGTCTGGACAGTAGTTTCGTGAAGGTCTATTAAACAAATCTAGCGGGATAACTCCCTGCTACGTCAACGAATGGCAGTGCGCTCTCAGTCCAGTTCCTTTTGGGTTCACCATCGTAAATAACGAAAATGCGTATCACAAATGTTTTAAACAAAATGAATTATATCTCAAACATTCTAAACGGGTATATAAATAACGAAGAGATGAAAATTCGAGTAACTAGAGCATAAAACATGCAACTACTAAAAAGTAGATAGAGGAACAGTTACAGATAATTATACCAGGTCCGAGAATATTCTTGAGTAAGCTACTACTTAAAAATCACTACGTTACAGCTAAAATTGTCAGGGTAACGTTTAGTTACATTTCTGTATCAATTTTAATGCAATGTACAGTATCTCAAATTTCAATAAATAATTTGTTCCTATTTAGCATTGCCATACATAATTTAGCCACTTATGTAGTGTTTCTGTCACTATACACTATCATTTACACCTGGACTCAGCTGTGTGGGTCACAGCACACAAGGGAAGACTATAATCGGACAAGGTATACATATCCATGACTGTAGTTGCGAATTGTAATTGTACTACTTATGAAATACTCTATGAAAGTAAGCTCCAACGAATCTAAGAACTAAACATTGAAAGCATCACAATATAAGTTCACTCACGATCATCACCCTTATATGGAGCTGCTGCAAAAGAGAGAGACACTTGCATTACAACTCAAAGGGACAAAATCTGCGACAGTGCCCACAAGTCTTCTTAATAAAGCATTATTGTACTGACTTTTAACATGACGTCACAATATAATTATTGCATTTTTATAGAAAAAAAAGAGCTAATTGTCTTCGATGATAGATCAAATAGAAAGTTCATGATAAACAACCTTTTGTTGAAAATCGTTTGCGAACAATGAACATACGAAGCGTTTAAATTGTCCTGAACGCTTATAATATATTGAAAAGTTATGGGTGCTTAGAAAAGTAGCAGCTAGTCCAAATGTGGCAAGGGGTTCTATCTCGGTAGGAAGCTTTTCAGTCGGTCAATACAAATAATGTGCTCAATTACATTGGGAGGAATAACAAGTATTTATACGCCCAAACCTTAATGATATATTGCACGAGATATCTGTCATAAAATAATACACAAAAAAGAGCTTGGAGGTGGTATATTTTTTGTACATAACAGTACATTATGCAACGAGCATATAATGGCAATAATTGAGTCACGAGTATGTTTATAAAATGAGCAAAGCAAGTTTTATAATTTCCATACGAGTATCTTCATTACCATTACAGGCGAGTTGCGTACGACTGTTTATGTTCGACGATAATTATAACTATTTTATGATCGAACATAAATATTCATAAATATCTGTCGAGATTTCGCCAGTTTTATGTACTGAACAGAGCGCATGGGACGCAGAGAATACCTTGTATTTGATCATGGCCTCCTCGATTACCCCACTATGACACTAGAAGCCACGCAGTGACATTTAAAATAGAAGGCCGTGGAAGTCAGCGCAGGTGCGATGCTATCCTTACCTAATTGGTCACAAAACAGTGTATTGAAGTCTGATTGGTGGGAGAAACTGTTTAATAATGAAAAATAATGGTTTAATGACCCTCATATGATACAGTTTTCTGACATATACTATTTCACCATGGCCTCCTCGATTACCCCACTATCCTTACCTAATTGGTCACAAAACAGTGTATTGAAGTCTGATTGGTGGGAGAAACTGTTTAATAATGAAAAATAATGGTTTAATGACCCTCATATGATACAGTTTTCTGACATATACTATTTCACCATGGCCTCCTCGATTACCCCACTATCCTTACCTAATTGGTCACAAAACAGTGTATTGAAGTCTGATTGGTGGGAGAAACTGTTTAATAATGAAAAATAATGGTTTAATGACCCTCATATGATACAGTTTTCTGACATATACTATTTCACCATGGCCTCCTCGATTACCCCACTATCCTTACCTAATAGGTCACAAAACAGTGTATTGAACTCTGATTGGTGGGAGAAACTGTTTAATAATGAAAAATAATGGTTTAATGACCCTCATATGATACAGTTTTCTGACATATACTATTTCACCATGGCCTCCTCGATTACCCCACTATCCTTACCTAATTGGTCACAAAACAGTGTATTGAAGTCTGATTGGTGGGAGAAACTGTTTAATAATGAAAAATAATGGTTTAATGACCCTCATATGATACAGTTTTCTGACATATACTATTTCACCATGGCCTCCTCGATTACCCCACTATCCTTACCTAATTGATCACAAAACAGTGTATTGAACTCTGATTGGTGGGAGAAACTGTTTCATAATGAAAAATAATGGTTTAATGACCCTCATTATGATACAGTTTTCTGACATATAATATTTCACCATGGCCTCCTCGATTACCCCACTATCCTTACCTAATTGGTCACAAAACAGTGTATTGAACTCTGATTGGTGGGAGAAACTGTTTCATAATGAAAAATAATGGTTTAATGACCCTCATTATGATACAGTTTTCTGACATATACTATTTCACCATGGCCTCCTCGATTACCCCACTATGACACTAGAAGCCACGCAGTGACATTTAAAATAGAAGGCCGTGGAAGTCAGCGCAGGTGCGATGCTATCCTTACCTAATTGGTCACAAAACAGTGTATTGAAGTCTGATTGGTGGGAGAAACTGTTTAATAATGAAAAATAATGGTTTAATGACCCTCATATGATACAGTTTTCTGACATATACTATTTCACCATGGCCTCCTCGATTACCCCACTATCCTTACCTAATTGGTCACAAAACAGTGTATTGAAGTCTGATTGGTGGGAGAAACTGTTTAATAATGAAAAATAATGGTTTAATGACCCTCATATGATACAGTTTTCTGACATATACTATTTCACCATGGCCTCCTCGATTACCCCACTATCCTTACCTAATTGGTCACAAAACAGTGTATTGAAGTCTGATTGGTGGGAGAAACTGTTTAATAATGAAAATCTGACATATACTATTTCACCATGGCCTCCTCGATTACCC
This sequence comes from Meconema thalassinum, assembly GCA_946902985.2. Classification (NCBI taxonomy): domain Eukaryota; kingdom Metazoa; phylum Arthropoda; class Insecta; order Orthoptera; family Tettigoniidae; genus Meconema; species Meconema thalassinum. Next base: position 106,126,304 of record OX336394.1, on the reverse strand, counting down.
CACTATCCTTACCTAATTGGTCACAAAACAGTGTATTGAAGTCTGATTGGTGGGAGAAACTGTTTAATAATGAAGAATAATGGTTTAATGACCCTCATATGATACAGTTTTCTGACATATACTATTTCACCATGGCCTCCTCGATTACCCCACTATCCTTACCTAATTGGTCACAAAACAGTGTATTGAACTTTGATTGGTGGGAGAAACTGTTTCATAATGAAAAATAATGGTTTAATGACCCTCATTATGATACAGTTTTCTGACATATAATATTTCACCATGGCCTCCTCGATTACCCCACTATCCTTACCTAATTGGTCACAAAACAGTGTATTGAAGTCTGATTGGTGGGAGAAACTGTTTAATAATGAAAATCTGACATATACTATTTCACCATGGCCTCCTCGATTACCCCACTATCCTTACCTAATTGGTCACAAAACAGTGTATTGAAGTCTGATTGGTGGGAGAAACTGTTTAATAATGAAGAATAATGGTTTAATGACCCTCATATGATACAGTTTTCTGACATATACTATTTCACCATGGCCTCCTCGATTACCCCACTATCCTTACCTAATTGGTCACAAAACAGTGTATTGAACTTTGATTGGTGGGAGAAACTGTTTCATAATGAAAAATAATGGTTTAATGACCCTCATTATGATACAGTTTTCTGACATATACTATTACACCATGGCCTCCTCGATTACCCCACTATGACACTAGAAGCCACGCAGTGACATTTAAAATAGAAGGCCGTGGAAGTCAGCGCAGGTGCGATGCTATCCTTACCTAATTGGTCACAAAACAGTGTATTGAAGTCTGATTGGTGGGAGAAACTGTTTAATAATGAAAAATAATGGTTTAATGACCCTCACATGATACAGTTTTCTGACATATACTATTTCACCATGGCCTCCTCGATTACCCCACTATCCTTACCTAATTGGTCACAAAACAGTGTATTGAACTCTGATTGGTGGGAGAAACTGTTTCATAATGAAAAATAATGGTTTAATGACCCTCATTATGATACAGTTTTCTGACATATAATATTTACATTTCGACATCATCGAACATAAAAAACAAGTATTTAAATGCCCTAACCTCAAATATATATTACATGCGATATCTGTCAGAAAATAACAAAAAGGGGGTGGAGTGTGGTACAGTCTGTGTACATAAAAGCGTGTTATTTTCTGATAAATATCTCATGTAATATTTCAATCAGGTTAGGGTGTTTAAATGCTTGATTTCCCGCCTTATGTAATTGGGCACAATTTGTGTTGACCGACTGAAAAGCATTTTATAATTGAACTAGGCAACACTGAAAAATGGCTTGTAATACTTCAATAGCGTTGGTGTTGAATATATTTCCTAGGGCTATGCTTGGGCTACGCACGACTATAACCAAACTTGTCTGCTGAGCAACCAACTGTGTCACTGAACCTCCAGACTCATTTGGACGAACCGCCGCTGGTTTAGAATCACGTCAGGACTATTTTGGAATCAGCATCAATTCCACAGATTGTTTTTAAGTTTGAAAAACAGTTTTATTGATTTTGAAATGCCTGAACAACATTTCTTCTGCAATATTTGTCAGTCTGCTACGTGGGAGGTTTTGTAACTTCGTAACAATTTCATCTGGAGTAATCTATATCATACACAAAATACAAGGCATCCACCTGCGATTTCTAGTCGCGTCATTGTTTAGTCGGCAAACAAAAAACGTAAATTAAATCAAGAATGGAAACATTCTGGTGAAACAGAATGGCACCTTTGTGATGAAAGGCCTGGAGCATATGCTGCAGTATCTTGATATCTATTTCAATATACAACACATTAAAAACCTAACGAAGGATAGAACAATAATGTACATGAGTAAAAAAACGTTTTTCTGTAGGCTAATCATATTAATATAGGCCGCATGCGACAATTTTTCAGAATTCTCCAAGAAAGAAACTTGGCAGAGAATTTAAAAAAGTGCCCATATAAATTTTTCATCACAAGTGCACAGAACATTACAATACTCATCTTCGGCACTAGAGTTGTCTTCTCAAAAATGGAATAGTAATGCCTATCCAGACATCGATGCGTTGAACACGCTCTAGCGCCACGCAGCCGTACTACAGGTGACTCCCGCTACGGTAGCGGTCTCTAGCGCTGGAAGCTGGTACTCCCTAATGCCTCATGGTCAAAGTATTTCTCAATGAAATTACTGTATGTTGGGGAGAAATCTATTTGTCAGGGTTTTAGCCACAGCATCGTCTATAGAGCTTTATAATCATCACACACATTAATAATTCTTGCTCGTCAAAAAACAGTTGCTAACTGTTTGGTAATAGATTTAAAATAACATCAATAACGGAGACACTCAGGTTAAACAGAACATTTGATGGCGATAATTGATAAAGAAGTATCAAGACGAATACGTATACACCTGTGAATTCTTCTTTTGGTATCTGACTATGTTAATTAACCTGCATCACATCGGGATTGCTTTGTAATCATCGTCAATACAACTCGTCGGTCTTTCAATTTGAAAATCCGTTTTACTGATTTTAAAATACCTGGAAATTTCTTCAGGAATACCTGTTGGTCTATTATCTAGATTCAACCAACGAGAAGGATGTGTAATCTCTTGACGATTACACAAGATGTAAGCTAGCATGCACATAAAATAACAAAGATATCACTCAATTTTTAATTTTCTTCATTTACCTTGTTTTATAGTTGCTGAAAAATAAGTAGAGTGTGCTAACAATACGCTCTACAGTATTCACTAAACACAAAAATGAGCACTCAGAACTACCAACTTCTCTTTCATTTCATACCTATATAATCATTAAGATTTAATTTGATAACTAGAATTTCATGACCGGTAAATAATTTCTCAACTGCGATTTAACATAGAACTGAGTAGTCATCTAATTAACCAACTCTGCTGTAGACTCCACTAAGGATGAATATCTTCGTGAACATTGTAGTCTGTATCTCTGTAGTATACTCTCCGATTTTTCATAGTTCTGCCATCTCTTTTCTGTTACATGACACAATCTCTCGCCTGAAGTACACATTGACTGTTAAATTTCTTAACATGTTAGATGCACAACCTACGGGACAATTGACGTGTTTATCTTGGTACATCGCAATGGCCAATTTGAATGAAGAAATAATGCGAAGGTAACATAAAATAATATTCTTCGCCAATTGAAAAACAACGGGCAATAATTGTCCGACTAGGAGAAAATAAATTCCACATTCCAATATTATATATAATCCATGCGTTGTTTATGGGGTTTATTCTTCGAACTACCTAGGCTTATGGGAATTAAATCTGGCCGTAAGCCAATCTGAACAGGTATTCTAGATTTGCTCTGTGTGGGTATTATTTTATAATAATGCTTAGATGTTGAAATATATAGATTTAATTTTACAGCGATTCTGAACGACGCTGGAAGGTGAACATCTGACATGTGATTCCATAAGAACACATGTTGTACAGTGATTCTGGACGATTCTGGAAGGTGAACAGTGACATGTCGCTCTGTAAAGCATGCGATAAGGAAAGGTCTTGTACTTACGGCAGCTCTGCTCGTCAGTACCGTCGCTACAATCACGACGACCGTCACAGCGCTGGTCCTGGGAGATGCACCGCGTGATGTCACACATGAACTCGCCCACACGGCACGCACCTACACAAGGGCACACATGAGCGGATGAGAACTCAAGACTGCAGTGAGACACGACCTGTACGCGAGTACCTGTCATGTCATTTGATATCTTTACCATATTCAGAGAAAACGATCAGAATAAATAGCTTGTCATCCCTGGACATACGTGAATAGATGAAGTGAGAGGAAAGAGAGCTTACAAATGACAGCCGTCTTCCCTCTTATTAGCAACTCATAGCGATTTGTCCCAACACATATGTACACTTATGTATCACTTCTGAAAGAAAGTACACTTCCCTATATCACTCGTTATTTTCGTTTTCTTTCTATGATCGTCACACACGATCTGGATCTAAAATTGCAATTCCTCTACATTATTCATCTGCCTTCAGTAACTCTTTCCTCGTGTCGGGAACCAGAATATGGAATAATTGTCCTCGTGACGTTAGAAATTGTACATCCCTAACAACTTTCAAACGTGCATGTAAATATTTCCTCTTGAATTCGTAGGCTAAATAGAACAATTCATGTATGAATGTGTGAGTGAATGCATATAGTAAAACTTTGTTAAACCTTCATAAATTATTATTACCTTATGTAATTTTTATAGCTTAGTTAATAGTTAAATTCCAGTATTTAAGTTTGATAGCTTATGAACGACATACCGGGTGATTCAGCAGCCCCTTCCAATATAGTCTGCTGCAACCCTACTAACGCGTATCGGGGGGAAGGTCGATATTTCACTGACAGCATCCCGTATGGTACTAATGCACTGCAAGCACATCACTCAAACGATAATGAACACTATTGCTTTTCCCTCGTATTAGTCTGTAGTCACATTGACGAAAAACAACGCTGAGCGAGCGCTTTATCAATGGCACCGCTCGACCAACCTGGATCACGAAGCGTTTACATCACTGTGTCGATATAATACGATGTTTTTACTGACTTTTCGTGTCAAAAACTACACCTCCTCAGGCTCATTCACATCAAAGTATGTATGTTATTCAGATTTTAAGTGGATGCAAATACTGCTAAATTGTCTCATTTACATATGAAAACTACTTCCTTTAGCAACATAGCCATATATGCGTTACCTGTCTTATCTGCATACCAATTTCCAACACTAGCTTGGGGTACAGGGATATGAATACACGCCAATGACTACATACACCGTCATGTGAATAAAAGAATATATAGGATGTTCAATAATTCGCTTCCATGTCGTATATCATCTGTTTGCCTGGAGTAAAAATATAGCCCCGCAATACAAATAGAGAAAGTGTTATTTTGTATATCAGTTCATTGAAGGAATCTGGTTTGGTGACTAATTGGATAGCATGCTCCAGTTTGCTCTGAGGCACATCGTGTTCGATTCCCACTAGGATCATGCATGGGCGCCCGCAGGATTTTTTCCAGGAATGGGAGGGGGGTTACATTATCATTATGGCATGAATGGGAGGAATAGGTTTATTTAGTTCATAGTTTTTGTCCACAGTAGTTCGATTTTCTTTGTGAATCATCGTCATAAAGATCATTTCTTAAAAACAGTTTAAAAGTAGTTGTATCACCATGTGCCGACAAAAATAAAAAACAAACGGTTCATTAAAATGGCACAATGTTAATCCAGTTCGCCAATTTCTTTAAATAACTGGAGATATTTTCAAATAATCCCAAAGTACTAAGTTAAATAAAACTGTGGAATTATCCCTACTTCTAAATCAGTTAACTATCAGTAACTTCAATTTATGAAATAAACTGGTGCGATAATGAACAATCGAACTATTCTAGGAATTCCAGGGGTAGGCTACGGCCCCTCCTTGCCCCCTCTGCGGGCGCCTATGGGATCATGTGAATTAAACTTCGTTCTGTTATTCACCCTTAGGAACAAGGTATCCATTATTAGTTTCATTCTCATTACGATTGATTGGTTTTCGAACAGTTTTTTCCTGGTGAATAGCCAATGACCGGCACAGAAAGACATGGCTTAGAGGATTTAAAGAGGAGGCCAAATTATTATAAATATGCTGAATAGAACCAAAATCATCATTGAAAATTAATATACATTACATAAGAAGGAGAACCGGCATGAAAGAAGCAATGACAAAAGCAGATCAGCTCAAATGAAAATGGGGAGGACACGTAGCGAGAATGGATCAAAACTGATTGACTTACAAAATGACGATGTGGGACCCGAGAATAGGACGACGAAACGTGGGAAGACAAAGAAAACGATGGGAGGACATGTTCGCAAGATGCTGATAAAAACAATGGTTAAGAACAGAAAAGATGAGACAAGGATGGAAAATCCTAGGAAATCTCGCGTGCAGTTACCATTAATTCGCTATCAGCTATGCGTCTAGATAGTGTGACCATTTGGAAAGAATCGATTAAAGTACAATATTTATGCTGAGGGCATTAACCATATGTGTCACAGAAGCAGTAATGCATTCGATACATCACTCCACACACACACATCATATAGGTACAAAAAATGTATACGTGCAACAGAGGTGTGACATCTCATTCGGCATTCATACAGTCATTTCGGAACAATTCCGCATAGATGTCTTAATTGCGAAGAGGCATTCTAGACTGCAAATAAACACCCAAAGGGGGAAGAAGCGACTACCTGATTCAGAACTGGCAAGTCTCCTACCGGAAACCACACCGAGAAGTATTAAGTGCGCCAATGCTAGAACAACGGGAACACTTGGACCAAATTACGCTCCTCAGGACTTGATTACCTGATGAGTAAAAACTGAGCACTGTCCCGGCAATGCAGGAGGCCATTGCCCTTATGGGATTTGTAAGGTTGTTTTATTTTATTTTATTAATTTATTTATTGATTCAGAAACTTCAGACTTCATTTTTAAAAGTAAAATATTTTCTTCCAGTGTGCACGTGGGAGGTCACCTCTAATTGTATTCCAATCATTGTGAAAGCAACAGAGAATTAGCAGTTGTGTAACTTGAAAATTGACGTTACCATAAAAGTGATTTTCTTCAGTTTTAGGTACATGTTTCATTAAAAAAAATAGAGAGCTATAAATATGAATCTTACGCAGCTTACTCTTCATACACAAATAATGGAAGGAGTGCAGATTTATCACAATCTGTTGTTGAATAGAAGTGAAAACACCAGAGTGAGAAGCAATGTAAATTAGGCTTTTATTTCATTGAAATTAATCGCATAGTTCTTTGTTTGTATCTGAAACCTCAGCAGAGCTAATGTATTAAATCTGCATGGTATCGTTCAACATATAATATCCCACATCCATGATTTATTTGAAGTTATTCTAGTGGTTAATTTGTGTACGAAGCGTACCTAAATAAAATACATTTTAGCATTGGATTAAACAATATGAGATCACCTTAAAATGGAACATTTAATTTTAGGCCAAGTCTCCTTTGCGGGGCATTACTTGGTTGTATTTAGTCATGTATTCACCAAATGGGGTACAAGAGATCATTTACGAGTCAACATCATTAAGCATTTACACATTTTACTTTCAAGCGTTTATGTAACATTGTATTGTCGGTTAAACAATAACTTGATATAAAAAGGCTTATCTATAAGGACTTTGTTTAAGCGATTCGAGTGCCGTCACTCATTTATTGAATCTACTCGTGCGCTGCAACTTTCATATTTATTTACCTTTTAAAACTTCTCTGGACTTCAACAAATAATTCAAGACGAAAATTAGCCAAATCGGTCCTGTTGTTCTCGAGTTTTAGCGAGACTAACGAACAGCAATTCATTTTTAGCCTATTTTCAATTTTGAAAAAAAATAGGCTTATGAGATCACCTTTTGTCCGTGTGTGTGTGCGTGTGTGTGTGTGAGGAGTGTGTGTGTGTGTCCCTAATAACTTTTAAACGGCTGGAGCGATTTCAATGAAACTCGGTAAATTCATAGCACTATTCCTGGCGACCCCGACCGTGCCCTTCAAATTTTGTTACGTCTCACCAATCCAACATGGCGGCTGTGCGAAATATTTCACCAGCATTCAATATCTCCGAAACTATTCCCGATATCACCCTGGGATTTTGTACGGTGATAAAGGGAACTACTAGACGTTCACCTATGTTACTTTTGAAAAACTGGTAACTACAAAACCAATATGGCGGCCACGCGAATTTGCGACTTTCAAATAGACGTTTCTCACGATTTAACCAACAAAATGCAATAAAACTTGGTACAGTATATGTTTACACACATTGTAATGCTCCGACATCTAACTTGGTTCAATTGTTTACATAACCCCAAGATGGCGGATGTGCGAAATATTTCACCGGCATTCTATATCTCTGAAACTATTAGCGGTATCATCCTGAAATTTTGTACGGAGATAAAGAGCACTACTGGAAGTTTATCTATAAGACTTTCAAAAACCGGTTAACTACAAAACAAACATGGCGGCCAAGCGAATTTGAAATGTTTAAATAGACCTTTCTCGCGATTTAATGTTCCAAACGCAATGAAATATGGTACAGGAAATGTTTATACACATTGTAATGCACTGGTATCTAATTTAGTTCAATTGTTTACAACCTCAAGATGGCGGCTGTGCGAATTTTAAAATTAAGTATTTATTTCTTGTGTCGTAATCATGCGATCGAAGTGAAAATTTGAATAATGAACCTACGCAATAATTTTCCTTTAATGGTACATTACTCTATGGCCTATACATTTAACAATTAACAATTTAGCAATCCAATTACAGCAATCAAACTGAAATTTTGTATGTTGATAGTGGCAGTTAACATAAGTAGTATGTATGAAAATAGGCTGTATAGTTCTTCACGGAACTGCTTCTTATATATAGAGATTGTCTTATGGGGGACAGCTGTAATTTTCACTATATAAGTTGTGTACCTATTTGGGATGGCAGGGTGGGTCACAGACCTCGGAGGAGGGAGTATCTACTAAAACATCGCTCCCTGATTTATTTCCCAGCGTTTCGTAAGGTATTTTGGCTAATTCATGTAAGGTAGAGAACGGGTGTATCAAACTTACAAACTAAAGGAAATACACATTTTAAAATCACAGGCTAGGTAGACTCTGGTGTTGCTTAGTAGTATAATGGACGTAACATCTAGGTCATTTGCCCCTTTGATGAGGATGATAATGAAGACGACTACTACTGAACGGATATATCAAACTTACAAACTAATTATCGGTATAGTACAGTCGACTGATTAAGGTGAACTGTACTTAATTACATAAATTCGGGTTTAATAAAAATTTAATAATATTATTATTATTATTACTGTAAATATTGTCAATTCAAATAACAGTACAGTACGTATGTAGTTAGTTTTAGTTGTAAGTAGGTAGTTAGTTTGTCTATTAGATATATGTCGTTGTTCTATTAGACTGTGGTGTGTGTGTGTGTGTCTGGTAGCAGTTGCATTGTTTATTAGTTCTAGTTCATTGTTTCAGTAGACTGTGATGTGTGAGGGTGCATGTGAGTGTGCCTGGTGACAGACTGTTTTAGTGGTAGTATTTGTTGTTGGTGGAACTTAAGTATTTTTTTCGTTAGTAGAATTTTGGTATTTAATTGTTAGTACGGTAGAAGGTTAGTATTTTTGTTTAGTAGAATTGCTCTTTACTTATTCTGAAAGGGAGTAGCAGCCTTTCAGAATAAATCAATTCTTCACTAGTCTTATAGACGGTTAAGATATTGATAATATAAGCCAAATAATGGCTACACTGCGTCCTGCTGCACGGCTGAAAGCAACGGGAAACTACAGCCGTATGCTATTCCCGAGGATATGCACCTCTCTATGCATAATTACATGTGATGATGGCCTCCTCCCTTGTAAAATTTCAATCCGGAGGTAAACTAGTCCCCCGTTCGGATCTCCGGGTGGGGACTACTCGAGAGGGGGTTAACATCAAAGAAGTGACAAAGAGGAAATCTGACATTCTGCGGATCGGAGCGTGGAATGTTAGAAGTCTGCTAGGAAGTGGAAGGTTAGAAAACTTAGAAAGGGAAATGGATAGGTTGAGGTTGGATTTGGTTGGGATTAGTGAAATGCGCTGGCAGGAAGAACAGGACATTTGGTCAGGAGACTATAGGGTCATTAGCACTAAATCAAACAATGGCCAAGCAGGGGTTGGCCTCATATTGAGTAGGAAACTTGGACAGCGGGTGGAATATTATGAACAATATAGTGAACGGATTATTGTAGCAAAAATCAATACTAAACCTACCTGCACCACAGTGGTACAAGTCTATATGCCTACCAGTCAAGCTGATGATGAGGATGTTGAAAAGGTCTACGAAGAAATAGACGAAATTCTGAGGTATATCAAGGGTGATGAAAATGTTATAGTAATGGGAGATTGGAATGCTGTGGTAGGAAAAGGGAGAGAAGGGAAAATAGTAGGAGATTTCGGATTAGGTGAAAGGAATGATCGAGGAAGCAGGTTGGTAGAATTCTGCACCGAGCATGAGTTGGTCATAGCTAACACCTTATTCAATAACCACAATAGAAGAATATACACATGGATGAGACCAGGAGATACAGGGCGTTACCAAATCGACTTCATTATGGTCAAGCAGAGGTTTCGAAACCAGATTTTGGATTGTAAAGCATATCCTGGTGCTGACATAAACTCTGACCACAATCTGGTCGTAATGAAATGCAGATTAAAGTTGAAGAAACTGAAGAAAAGTCAAAAGCCAAAAAGGTGGGCAATAGACAGACTGAAAGAGAAGGATGTAAACGAAAGATTCAAAAAGAGTATAAAGGAAGGACTAATGAAAAACCCTAAACAAACTTCAATTGCAGACGAATGGGCACTTTTGAAGAATGAAATAACAAAATCCGCAGAAGAAAACATTGGTAGGAAAGAAAGAATAGGTAGAAAACCGTGGATCACTCAGGATATACTAGAATTGATGGATGAAAGGCGGAAACACAAGAATGTAAGAGATGAGAAGGGGAAAGCAGAATACAGACGTCTGAGAAATGAGGTTAACAAGAAGTGCAAGGAAGCGAAAGAAGAATGGTTGAAAGAGAAATGTGCAGGTATAGAAAATTGTCTGAAATTAGGTAAAGTAGACACAGCTTATCGAAGGATTAAGAATACTTTTGGGGAAAAGAAGACTAAGTGCTGTAATATTAAGGACACAAATGGAAAGCCTCTAACAGATAGGGAAGAAAAGGTTGAGAGATGGAAAGCTTACATAGAGAGTTTGTATAAGGGAACGGAGATTGAGAATCATATAATGGAAAGGGAGGAGGAAATTGATGAGGATGCGAAAGGAGATTTAATATTGAGATCAGAATTTGATAGAGCTTTGGAAGACTTAAGCAGGAACAAAGCACCAGGCATAGATGATATACCGATTGAGTTGCTACGCTGCATAGGAGATGAAGGTCTGATCAGGTTATTTCACTTGGTGTGTAGGATTTATGAGACAGGTGAGGTACCCCCTGATTTCAAGAAGAATGTAATCATCCCTATACCAAAGAAAGTGGGAGCTGACAGATGTGAAGATTACCGTACAATCAGCTTGATTACTCATGCTTCAAAGATCCTGTCTAGGATAATTTACAAGAGGATTGAAAGCCAGATAGAAACGGAGTTGGGTGAAGACCAGTTTGGTTTCAGGAGGAATGTAGGAACAAGGGAAGCTGTACTAAGTCTTAGGCTGATTTTGGAAGGTAGAATAAGGAAAGATAAGAGAACGTTCATGGCTTTTGTAGACTTAGAAAAGGCTTTTGATAACGTTGATTGGACTAAATTGTTTGACATTTTGAAATCGATTGGAATAAAGTACAGGGATAGGAGGGTGATATACAATCTATACAGAAACCAGACAGCAGTCATTCGAGTTGAAGGACATGAGAGAGAAGCTGGTATTCAGAAAGGTGTAAGGCAAGGCAGCAACTTATCACCCATACTTTTCAATCTTTACATTGAACAAGCAATGAAGGAAATTAGAGAAAAATTTAAATTGGGAGTGAAGATTCAAGGAGAAATAATTTCAACTCTGAGATTTGCTGATGACATAGTCATCTTGGCCGACAAGCCTGAGGATTTGAATGAGTTTTTGAATGGTATGGACTCCGTCTTACAGAAAGAATTAATGATGAAAATTAATAAATGTAAAACAAAAATACTGGAATGCAGCCGAAATAAATCAGAAACCTCTATGGAGATCAAATTGACAGGTGAAAAGCTGAAGGAAGTAGAAGACTTCTGTTACTTAGGAAGTAGAATAACCAGTGATGGACGAAGCAAAGAGGATATAAAAAGTAGGTTGGCTCTGGCAAAGAAAGCTTTTCTACAAAAAAGGAATCTGCTGACATCGAATATAGATTTAGGTATTAGGAAGTCATTTTTGAAAGCCTTTGTCTGGAGCGTGGCGCTCTATGGAAGTGAAACTTGGACTATTGGTGCAGCAGAAAAGAGGAGAATAGAAGCATTTGAAATGTGGTGTTACAGGAGAATGATGAAGATCAGATGGGTAGATAGGGTTACAAACATAGAGGTATTAAGACGAGTGGGAGAGGAGAGATGTTTCTGGCGACTGCTAATGAAGAGAAGAGATAGGTTGGTAGGACACATACTAAGACACCCAGGAATAGCAAGCTTAGTTATGGAAGGAAGGGTCGAGGACAAGAACTGTAGGGGTAGACCAAGGTTAGAATATGTTAAACAGATTGCCTCAGATGTAGGGTGTGGTAGTTATGTAGAGATGAAACGATTAGCTCAGGACAGGGAGGCATGGAGAGCTACATCAAACCATTCAAAAGACTGAAGACTCAAACAACAACATAAGGAGGTAAAACGGTTTGGTATCGGAACTTATCGTGTCCCAAAATTCAATCCATCGTTGTTTCATCTTTCGTTGCCAGTAATGTGTGGAATTATTTCACAGATAATCATCGACTGCAAATCATTAATTTAATTAATCTGTAGCTCCATTATCTCAATGTGTGGTCTGGTTAGGATGCCACAAAAACACATTATCTTCAACAGGGTACACGAAATCAATACTTTGTTGAAGATTGAATCAATCAACAATAAAGAATTTGGTCCAATTTTGCTTTATCATAATAATTTGGCCAACAAGTAACTATATTTCATCTGTAGTGTGGGAGTTAGCAGTCCATGCTGGCACTAGTTACAGCGTTTCGGACACTGATAACACATTTGTCATTATATGTAGTTAGAGAATCTCCTTCACTGTCGCAAATGTCCAACTCTAACCAACCAAAGTGCTTACGAGGTTTCCAGACTCTAAGAACTACAATTTTGTTGTGAAACAGACCGTACTATCTGATGAGATAATACAGCATAGTCCTTTCAGATGAGGTAACTTGCCAACTTAGCCAACACTATGAAATCAATATATATATATATATATATATACCTAGTTGAGAAAAAAAACACATACACTATTTGAAAGAAGCAATATGATACATGCCTTGTAATGATACTGCTAATGAGAACAAGAGATAAACTATAGTAAATAAGCTTAAAAACAGAGTAAACAGAAATTATACAGCTTAATAGCAACAATAACAAATTCAAGCAAGATGTACACGCAACATCTACAGCCAGTTCACTAGTACACAATTGTGTAGCCTACATACTGTACACGACTTACTTTGGGCCTGTTTACTCAGTTTTGTATACGTATTCTTCAAGGGGTTCCAGGATATAATTCAGTGCAAACAGGAAGACAGTAATACATGGAGATTGCCAGTTAATTTGAGATTCATGACAATGCAATTAAACACACTAAAATAAAATAAAAAGGAATACACATCTCAGATGCTACGGCAAAATATTTTTCGTCCTTTTCCCGAATCACGAGACCTTTATTAGAAACAGACAAGTAGTTCCGTGAAGAACTCTACAGCCTATTTTCATATATCCTACTTATGTTAACTGTCACTATCAACATACAAAATTTCAGTTTTTATTGCTGTAATAGATTCGTAGATATTGAGAACTGACTGAATATTTCGGATGGTCGCCATGTTGGATTTTATATATATATAGGTCCTAGAGTTATGTACTGTTACATGAAGATTAGTGTGTACGTGTAGCATTCAAACTTCAATCCCATGATTAGGACATAAGAAGTAACAAGGAGATTTTAAAATTTTGCACAGCTGCCATCTTGTGGTTATGGAAACAAATGAAATAAATTATATGCCAATGCATTAATATCCGTATAAGTATTTAATGTACCAAGTTTCACTGCACTAGAATGTTAAATTGCGAGAAACGTCCATGTGACTATTTATATTTCGCGTCGTCACCATGTTGGATTTGTGATCACCAGGTTATTTAAAGTCCTATAGGTGAACCTATGTTCATAGCCCCTATGGACATAAAAAATCAGTTTGATTGCTATAACAGATTCGTAGATATTCAGAGCCGTCTAAATATTTCTGATGGTCGCCATGTTGGATTGTTAAATGTATAGGCCATAGAGTCATGTAACATTAAAGGAAAATTATTGCGTAGGTTCATTATTCAAACTTTCACTTCGATCGCATGATTACGACACAAGAAATAATGACTTAATTTTAAAATTCACACAGCCGCCATCTTGAGGTTATATAAACAATTGAACTAACTTGGATACCAGTGCATTACAATGTGTATAAATATTTCCTCTACCAGATTTCATTGCGTTTGGAACATTAAATCGAGAGAAAGGGCTATTTAAAATTTTCAAATTCGCTTGGCCGCCATGTTCGTTTTGTAATTAACCGGTTTTTGAAAGTCAAATAGTTGAACTTCCATTAGTGCCCTTTATCTCCGTACAAAATTTCAGGGTGATACCGCTAATAGTTTCAGAGATATAGAATGCCGGTGAAATATTTTGCACATCCGCCATCTTGTGGTTATGTAAACAATTGAACGAAGCTAGATGTCGGTGCATTACAATGTGTATAAACATATACTGTACCAAGTTTTATAACGTTTGGTTGGTTAAATCGCGAGAAACGTCAAATTAAAAGTCGCAAAGTCGCGTGGCCGCCATGTTGGTTTAGTAGTTACCATTCTTTCAAAAGTCACATAGGTGAACTTCTAGTAGTTTCCTTTATCACCGTAAAAAATTCCAGGGTGATATCGGGAATAGTTTCGGAGATATTGAATGCTGGTGAAATATTTCGCACAGCCGCCATGTTGGATTGGTGAGACGCAACAAAATCCCTTTACAATTGCTTACGGAGTGAACTGTATGCTGCATCATACGGTTATGGACGCGGCATCACATGCCACATGACTAACTTCACCAGATGTTCATTGGGCATTGTGTTGTTTTGACAGAAACTTATGTATACAATTAAAAGGCTTGTTTCCACTCGGACCTCTTAAGAACCTCTGTGTTATTAGAACACGGCAGTCAATACACTACTTATTCATTTTTAATTGGAACATTACTGGAATCTCGAATTACAATGTTCATAACTATGCCCACTGCTCATTCCATGTGAAGTAGTTGAACATCTGTAAGACTCTATTCTGAATATTGAGTACAGATCCATGCAGCTGTTTAATGTAGTTACCGTATACGAGGCACGTCCAGAAAGTAAGTTCCGTTTGGTAATAAAATTAAATTGTGTACAGATACAGAAAAAATATTTATTGCACAACATTCTACACCTCTTAAACTACTTTTCCACATAACTGCCGAACTTTTGCAGGCATTTGTCATAGCGTAGCACAAGTTTTTGGATACCTTCTTCATAGAAGTTTGCCGCTGACCCGTAAACGAGAGTGAAGACTCCCCTGTAAGATATCCTACTGTTTGGCCACCACTGTTAGGCAAATTGCATATGTGGTCAGGAGAACTCCTAAACATACGCAGTTCTCCTGGTAAGCACGCAATTTGCCTAACAGTGGTGGCCAAACGGTAGGATATCGTACAGGGGAGTCTTCACTCTCGTTTAGGGGTCGGCGGCAAACTTATATGATGAAGGTATCCAAAAACTTGTGCCACGCTATGACAAGTGCCTGCAAAAGTTCGGCAGTTATGTGGAAAAGTAGTTTAAGAGGTGAAGAATGTTGTGCAATAAATATTTTTTCTGTATCTGTACACAATTTAATTTTATTACCAAACGGAACTTGCTTTCTGGACGTGCCTCGTATCTCGATGATAAGTACTCCCAACTCTTGAAATTGCACAACGAGAATTGATGCCCATGGTGCGTTATTATTAAATTGTATGGACCATGATAAGACTGTTTCCTGTTTGCACTAATAGTCCAGTCAGAGAGGTCCAAATCAAAATATCAAATAGACAAAGAAGTAGCCTGTTGGTTTGGCTGTACAAGTGGAATTCGTGTTTGCCCAAAAGCACGATTCAAAATCCACTTGTGCCACATTTACAAACTTACATATTATATTTATTATAATAATTATGCGCTGGAATTGGACCTTCACTGCCGGAGCTACAAATATTTTTTTTTGTTGTAAAGTACCAGGGGTTGTAGGTGGAGGTGGTAATCCACAGTCCTCTTCGTCAGTGCCCCCAGGGCAGTCTTCACGGCCGTCGCAAACTTGTGTTTGACAGATGTAGATGGGGACGTCTCCGCAGCGCACCTTGTCGTCGGCACGGCAGCGGTCAATGGGGTCGGGCAAAGGCACCGGGACGCCCCCAGGCGTGAGCGTCGTGAAAGTGACGGTCTCGTTTCCTCCGCCCGAGTGGCCAGTAATCGCGCTGGACGTCCTTGCAGGGGACTCAGTGGATAGGGAGGCTGTGATCCAAGGAGAGGACACATGCACGCATACACAAAAACACACAAGTCCCACCACTGCCACTAAGATCTACTCACACTTCACTTCTGATATCCAGTGGTTACCTTTCAAGTTACAGTATTATGTTGCATAAATTAAATATGTGACTGTACTTGGATTATTGCGGAATTTAGCAGCTTTAAAATTAATAGCATTAAAAAGACAACTTTGAAATTGATTAATACTTACATGCGCAAAGGGGATCCGAAGTTATTTGATGTGATTATTTTGGATTTAGTGTAAACGTACACATAGATTTGTATATTTATAGGAAGGAGCAATTATTGATTGATAATCTGTTAGTGCAACATAGACTTATTGATTACAGTGTAGATAAGATCAATTACTAATCTAAATACAGTTGAAAAAAGATCGGACACATGTAGAAATGTAAAAAACCAGACCAATCAACATTACAACATTGGGTACTGTAACTTTCTTGTTCGAGCATCAGCTCACGTTGAAAATTATCGACAAATAAGAAATCTAATTGACAACGATTTGTCTGTGCACCAATTAAATATTTTATTTAATGAATTTGGAACTGTTAGTAATGCATTATCACTTTTGTCGTATATCATACATTTTTCCTTAAATTAGATCTCAATGGCAGTGAAGGACTGTGTCTTAAAAGTAGAACGAAAAAATAAATTTAGAGAATTGGAAGTGAGGAGCATGCTATGAGGTTACCCAAAACAATTACACAAGTCATAAGGTCAGCTATTATATATTGTGTGTCCAAAGTAAAAATTCTCTGAATTTTCATTTGAGAAGATTAATTTCGTATAGTTTTTTAAATGTATATTTTTGGCTTCCGGCCTTATAGAGCCATGCAGCCTGCTCCAATTTCTCTATTTTATTGAGAGATTTGTTTGATTTCATTTGGCAAATGACAGAAATTAACTTACTGCTAAAGGCAATACACACACCCATGCCCTAGGCCGAACTCAGTTCAACAGACTCACACGCTGGCCCTGAGCTACGCCTGCTGGCATTTGTATAGCTAGTGTGTGTATTAAGAATTAATCAAACTGAGAATGATTAGAATTTGGAAAATAATCGAGTTGTCGCGGAATATGCACTTACATTCGACATAAATGGTCTCTAGCTGTCCCTGCTGCGGTCAAAATGTATGTACCGGTACATTCTTGAATTACAAGGTTATTTTACAATATTCAATTTGGATGGAAAATAAACTAGCCTATAACAATTAATATTGTGAAAGTCCAGAATGCCTGCTGTATGAGAATTTTATTACATGATCACCGCGAGTTGTAAAGTTAGCCCACGTCTATATTTAAGTCTGATAAATATTAAAGTACATTCGAGAAATTGTAAATAAATTATGTGAAAATTCTAATGAAAGTCAGGTTTGATCCTCAAGCCCCCTTAAAAAGGGAGAGCTTCGTTATCGGAATATTTATTTCTCTACGACATCCTGTAGTGTGATGTCATTAGTTAATATTACTGCATACTTATGTTCTTTAATATATTTATTTTCATCCCAATCTGTGATCTGTCAATAGAAATCCTTGTTTTCTGTAATGCTAAGAAATGTGAGATGACAAATTCAGAAAATCGTGACCATACCAGTCCAGTACTTTCCTATGAACAGAGAATCTAGCCAAGAAGATAATTTAGTACTTATCGTAGATAATAGTGTGATCAAACATACGTAATATGACTTTGATTACACAAGATTCAACAATTTAAACGTAAATTTCTGGGTAACCTCTTCCTTTCTCACACTTTAATTCTCTTTATATACACAAACAAAACAGACACAACTTATATATGAACACAACAAAACATGAACAAGTTTACAAACAAAGGCACAAACAAAGGCACATTCAATGCAGCAAGCACATGCATTCGACCATATAGGAGATTAACATGGTCTAGAGTCTAGACGATTGGTGACAGCTACGGTACGGTCTAAGGGATCTTGACACATAGCGCTTGATTAAGGGAATCTAATAGTGTAGATTAGCCAACTGCTTACTAAGGTAACAATGGCACCTAGACACATCAAATTTAAACAGCTTATCAACAACATTCGTGGATGTGTGTGTTGCTATAGTGTTGTAGAAATTTATGAAATATTTCATTAATTTATTATATACATTTGAGGAAAGATTTCTCAAAATTTTAAATTTTCTAAGTGATGTACCTTTTTTACATGAGCTATATGCCCGTTTAAGTTGACATTTTGCACTTTTATAGACGCTTTTTGTGATAAAAGCTGTGAATAAACATGAAAATAATAAGAGTAAAAATAAAATAATAAGAAAAAAGAAAATTATCTGAAACAATGGCTTAACAAATTGACAAATGCAAATATTAATAAAATCTAAACCAAATTCATATCAACAATAAGATTGATTTACAAGCTTTACCATTAGATTAAAAATTACAGCTTTAATTTGATTATCTGCACTAACATTCGTGGAAAAGGTACCTAACTAGAAGAACATTTCAAAATTGTCAAAAAAATTTATTAAAAAAAAATGCTATAATTATTTAAATATAATGTACCATAAGTTTCTATAATACTTTAAAAGCACACAGTCATGCACTCGTTTGATAAACTGTAAAAATTTGAAGTTTATTGTTGCCATGGTTACCTAACAATGGGGTTTTTACTAAACAGTTGCATTGTTGGCTGATCTACACTAACAGTCTCCCTTAAGACGTGGAATTTAAATATAACCCAGCCTATTGCAGATGGTGTCGGTTTGTATATATTATTCGTTGGCAAAGCTTTGGTTTATGCACATTCAAAGGAATTTGCAAATGACAAACCTATTCAACTATAATATTAAATGATAAATGAAAACTCACCTTTCATTAGGCATTGTGATTAGATTTGAGAACCGGAAAATAAAATAAATGAATACAGATAGTATTTAATTGATAAACAATTATTAGACATCTCATAATTAATTACGAGAAAATATCAGGAAAAATAACATTATTGAGGAAAAATTAAAAGGTGAGTTAAATGGATATGGAATTATGGAAATTTTTAATTGGAAACAAACCTGAACTGTATAAATTCGATTCTAAAATAAGTAGGAGTGGCTAGTTTAAACATTAGAGTTGTAGATTCATTTAGGGGCTTAGTGGCATTGTGTCCTGTAGCTCCATCTAGTTGGGTATGTATTGAACTAGTCATATAACCTGTGTTTCTGAGATGACTGCAGTAGTGTGTGTAGCTGTATTAGGCACAGGGATGGGGTAGATGCCTCGAGACTTTAAACAAGGAACTATCTCGACTGGAGTGTGTGAAACATAAACGGGGAAAGGCCACAATCAAACCACAATGTCAGTTCCGAGATTCGAATCCATGATCTCCGGACTTGCTGCAACTCCACATCGTGTTCGTAGTGGGTGATTAAACATACACGACTACAATGTAGGATGAACTGTCATTTATTTACGCATTACATTTTTGTTAATACTCATTTAAATAGGTGGGTTAAATAGAAATATGCCCTCTTCTCATAATTTTAGTTTCCATTTTAGTTTCGAAGGAACTTAGAACCACTGCTGAAAAAGCTAGATTGCAACAGTGGAGAGCTGCGACCCATCTTCCCTCTGGTTGAAAAAGAGCTGTGAATCCTTACCTACGAGGAATGGATGACTTGGAAGTCCTTGAATAGACTGAGATCTGGAGATTAATTTGGTAAAATGGAGCTACACTGATCAAAATAAAATTCAGTGTGACTGTGGAGAAGACCAGACTGTTCAACGTATGTTTCAATGTCGACTATGTCCAGCCTCCTGCACAGAAGAGGATCTTCGACAAGGAACAGAAAAAGCATTGAAAGTGGCAAAGTTTTCGGCTAAAATAATATGTGTAAAATATACATGTTTCTGATAAGTTACGAGAATAATGATAATAATAATAATCATTTTAGTTTCCAAATTGTGATTTTAAAGCCTTCTTCCTTAAATAACGAAACAAATTTGATTTATGAAAACCACTGTTAGTCTCCTCCATGATCAAAATCACAAACAAACATTCCAAACACACAGAAACATATTAAGCTCTTAGCAAATTACAACAATATAGCTGCAATAAAAAATATTACTTATGTTCCATGCAAATCAAAAAGAAGCAATGTCAATATGAAACATGCAAGCGACATGATGTTATATACAGGACATAACAATTTTAGATAATTTCGTGCATTCACAAGACGACAATTGTTGTTAGTCAATTAACAAGGTTGTATATCTTTTTATTTTAATCAACTTGAATTGAATGGGTCGGTTTGAAAATGTTCTCGCCAGCCAATGTAAATGATTTTAATGATGACTGAATCAATTCTTCTGTTGCCAACGTTTGCAGATAATTCCTAAGCTGCAAGTTGTTTCGATATTGTTCTTTATTTTCTCACCAAACAGTTTAGCATTATTATTTCAAAGACAGTGCACTCTCTCTTAACTGACAGAATGTACACTGCCCAGTTACATTAATGTGACCACCCGTTAATAGCCTGCAGAACCAACCTTTTCAGCGCGGACCGTTGTGAAACCTGCAGGTAGAGAGAGATCACCCAGGGAATGCCACGAAAACATTCCCCACGTCATAATGCTCCGTCCTCCGGCCTGCATCCGTCCGGCGATTGTTGCAGGGCGTTTGCGTTGAGACGTTTCATGCCATATAAGCCAACAGCCATCTGTCCGATGGAGCATAACACATGATTCATCGGAAAAGGTCACCTGTCACCACTCAGTGGAAGTCCGGTTGCGGTATTGCCGTGCAAATTCCAGCCTTCGTCACCGATAAACAGCAGTCAGCAAGGGTGCATGAACCAGGCCCCTGCTGCGAAGGCCCAGAGGCAGCAATGTTCGCTGAACGGTCGTTGAGGAGACATGGGTGGTAGCCGCATGGTTCATCTCGGCGGTCAGTTGCTCTACAAATGCACGTCTATTCACCCGTACACACCTCCGCCACCATCGTTCACCCTTCTCATCTATGGCCCGTGGTGCACCACAGTTGTCTCGGCGACGGTTTTGAATAGCACCATTTTGCCACGCATGGTACACTTTAACCACGGCGGTACGCGAACAGTTTACACTCGTCGCAGTTTCGGAAATACTTCCACCCTTGGCCAGAAAACCTTTTGGACGTCAGATAAATCACTGTGTCCGCATTGCGACAGCGACTGCACTGTTTCCCGCTTCCATTCAACACGCTTTATGTACCCTCCACTACTAAAGTCTGTTCGCCGAGTCGAGATAGTGGAAGTAAACACAGCTGTACACGTGATTGCCGGCAAGGGGTGCAATAGAGCTGTGCCTGTTGAACGTACGCCAACTTCAGTGCTGTGTATAGCTTACATGTGAAGCGGGCTGACTTATCGGTTACATGCTACAGCGCGGTTTATTTATTGTTTGTTTATGTGTTAATTTAATTAATTAGTTCTTAACTGCTTATGACAGGCAACATTACACAGTGCAGCAAGTCTTGTCTTTTCTAGGGCTACGGCATGAATAATGATCTCGGAGCTTCTTGCCTAGCCCTGTCCGGCAGAGCTGATGATGTGAACTTGGCGTGTTTCCCTGTCCGGGCAGTCAAGTGACCACGTGCAAGTATTTACGCACACTATCTCGACTCGGCGAACAGAGTTTAGTGCTGCCAACTGCCGTCTATGTGGGCTTATTGCAAGTTCACATCGAACATAGGCGGTGATCACATTACCGTGACTGGACTGTGTATATGGCGTGGCTATGCCATATTGGTCTTAGCACTGCGCATGCTCCAGCAAGGCGAGCATAATACGATGTCACCAGTCTCCAAACAATTGAGGTCAATGAGTAAACTACTTTTGTTTCTGTTACATCTCCAGCAGAACCCATCAATGGTGGGTATCAAAAATTTTAATTACATTTAAAAGTAAATTACGGTATATCGTTGTTCATAAACAAAATAGATTTCAATTTATATTTATCGAATCTCACAGGAAACATTTTCTCCTCTGGAGAAATATTTTCAAAATATACAACCTCTAACCACGCCGGTAAACGCCCCCTCACCCTTTCTCCGCTGTATATTAACATTTATGTATTTATCGTATGGCTTTTAGTGCCGGGAGTGTCCAGAGATGTTGTCGGCTTGCCAGAGGCTGTAGCTACTTTAAGCGGACACCCATAGGGAGTTCCGTTCAATTTCAAGTAGTTCCAACTTTCGCTACCAGATGTCACTGTCGCCCAGCGGCGAACGTTAGAACTTGATAGAGCATTTCTCACCAAATAACCTACACATTTAGCTACACACCACCAATTGTAGTGGTAGGTTCTTTTACATGCCATAAATCTATGACATTGGACCGCTGGCTTTACTTCCCCTCCGAAGGAAGGCATACTGAAGGATTTTAACGCTCTTAAAATATCCGACGACTTTGGCCAGGTTTGAACCCGCGATCTTGGGCACAGCAGTTCAGCATGCTACCGACTAAGCCACCGAAGCCGCTTTGTATATTAACAAATATTACATGTCATCTTTGGTGGCATAGTCGGTAGCATGCTGAACTGCTATGCCCAGGATCACGGGTTCAAACCCGGCCGATGTCGTCTGATTTTTAAGAGCGTTAAAATTCATTAGTATGACTTCCTTCAGAGGGGAAGTAAAGCCGGCGGGCCCATGTCATAGATTTAAGGCATGTAAAAGAACCTACCACTACAATTGGTAGTGTGTAGCTAAATTTGTAGGTTATTTGGTGAGAAATGCTCCATCAAGTTCCAACGTTCACCGCTGGTCGACAGTGACGTCTCGTAGCCAAAGTTGGAACTACTTGAAATTGAATTTTCGTTCATCTTCATTCATTTTATCTCTCATTAACTCCTCTCGTGAGGTTGGGGTCTGGATGGGCATCCGGTTGCAGAAACCATCAGCCACGTGGAATTTCATCGCATCTCATCCCCGACCACGTTGGAAACGGGATTAATTAAGGGTAGACATAGATTAACAAATATTACATATTAGCCGGAATGTTACAGATTATTAAAGCCAAGATAAGTGAGAGGCAAATTAAAAGTTACAGTATGTCAATCATTGATGGTTAGTTGTACCAAGTTCGTTAAATTTTGCCAGCCTCTTAAGTAATTATTTAGTGGTAATTAGTTGCACCAAGTTAGTTAAACGTCAGCAATTTTTTTAAAATCGATTGTACTCCCAGCTCGTCTTTACCAATGGACTCTGCGAGGGATCATTCCTCTGCCGTCACAAGGACAGTGTCTGGGAGCTGAACACACTTTGTCAGTAGATACAACTGGGGATGGTGACAGGCCGATCGCCCAGGCTAACTTACGCTAACTTGGGTTTTATTAAGGAAGGGATTTTGGAAAGAAGTTGGCCGTGGATCTGTTCAAAAGAACAGTCCCGGCATTTGCCCGGTGGTTCTCTGAAGCCCTCATTTTTCGAATTGTCAGATTTATCCATTTCTATTCATGATACAGAAAACAGCTGCTTCCCCTTTGTTACGGATGATCTGGAATCTTTGTCTTTACTATTCAACCGGTTGCGTCTTCAGAGTGAGTGAGTAAGTAAGTAAGTAAGTAAGTAAGTAAGCCTGTGTAGGTAAGTGCGTACGTCAGTAAGTAAGTAAGTCTGTGTGTAAGCTAATCAGTCAGTCAGTAAGTCAGTGTGTAAGTCAGTCAGTCAGGTCAGTAAGTACGTAAGTGTGTAAGTCAGTGTGTAAGCCAATCAGTCAGTCAGTCAGTAAGTAAGTCATTTTGAAAGTCAGTCAGTCAGTCAGTCAGTCAGTCAGGTCAGTCAGTAAGTACGTAAGTGTGTAAGTCAGTGTGTAAGCCAATCAGTCAGTCAGTAAGTAAGTGTGTAAACCAATCAGTCAGTCAGTCAGTAAGTCAGTGTGTAAGTCAGTCAGTCAGTCAGTCAGTCAGGTCAGTCAGTAAGTACGTAAGTGTGTATGTAAACCATTCAGTCAGTAAGTCAGTGTGTAAGTCAGTCAGTCAGTCAGTAAGTACGTAAGTGTGTAAGTCAGTGTGTAAACCAATCAGTCAGTCAGTAAGTCAGTGTGTAAGTCAGTCAGTAAGTACGCAAGTGTGTAAGTCAGTGTGGAAGCCAATCAGTCAGTCAGTCAGTAGGTCAGTGTGTAAGTCAGTCAGTCAGGTCAGTCAGTAAGTACGTAAGTGTGTAAGTCAGTGTGTAAACCAATCAGTCAGTCAGTAAGTCAGTGTGTAAGTCAGTCAGTCAGGTCAGTCAGTAAGTACGTAAGTGTGTAAGTCAGTGTGTACACCAATCAGTCAGTCAGTCAGTAAGTCAGTGTGTAAGTCAGTCAGTGAGTCAGTCAGGTCAGTCAGTAAGTACGTAAGTGTGTAAGTCAATCAGTCAGTCAGTAAGTCAGTGTGTAAGTCAGTCAGGTCAGTCAGTAAGTACGTAAGTGTGTAAGTCAGTGTGTAAACCAACCAATCAGTCAGTCAGTCAGGTCAGTCAGTGAGTACGTATGTGTGTAAGTCAGTGTGTAAACCAATCAGTCAGTCAGTCAGTCAGTAAGTATGTTTGTAGTTTTACGTGACCTTGAATATCACTATCATAAGGCATGGACCACGTTTTCACGTGGAATCCGAACCAACAACTTAATCGTTACACCATCAATCCCACCCTTCCACTATTTGACTACGGTGACGCTCCAGGAGCTATGTCATTCTAGAGAATGATAAAAACACAATGATGTGTGCTTGGCTTGTGTTTTAAATAAAGTAGTTGTGGAAATTGTGAAGTTCAGGAAATTTGCCCTAAATTTGATATTGAATGTCTCAGTGAATCTGTGGAAATGAGTCTCGTTCATTTAAGCAAGACCATATGCCAATGAACTGTTCCGGATCGATCCTGCAACCTTGTGGACTGTAGGTGAGAGCCTTACCTACCGTGCCACACAACCGGGCACCAGGGTTGAATTCACAAACTTGTCATCATCGGATGCCATCAATACACCTATAACTTCCGGTGACTGCGTGAATGGAGTACTGTTTGTATTTTCCACAAAGCCTATAAGATCTTCCAGTGACATATTCGTTGCATCTTTCAAGTCGATCCACCTACGAGCCCACTTCCACGTTTCCAAACATTTTTATATCAAGGAATATCAGTGAGATTAGTGGGTACATTTGTTAAACGTTTCCTTTTGAAAGTTGATGTTGGCAATGATCTCTAGCTTTGAATGAGAATTTTTAAACCCTGTAAGCAGATAAGAAGATGGCAGAATAATGGAAGTTAATAGGCAAACATGCTAATTCAAGCAATCGTTTGTTAGTTTCTTTAGCGGATGTTGGAAGTGAGGGTAATCACAGGACTTGCCATTTCATAGAATGGTATAGAAGGTAGAAAATGTGCTAGGTTAAGTCGTATGAAGTACAGCAGCTCAGCATTTCATCATTTGTCGGGATGTGGAACACCTCAAGTATATCGACAAAATGGAACGTAGCGTGCGACATTCAGCGGAGCTAGTTATGGCTGCCCTGGTCAATAAAATCGAACGCGATTAGATGCCATCATATGATAACAGTGTTGGCATAAATTGAGTAAATGCTCAATGATGGTACCACTGGAAAGACACACGAGAGGGAATTAAAACATCTAAACTATGAGGTTCGTAGAATTAAGCGTTTCCTATAGGCTACTATACCAGGTGAAACAGCTGCCCATATTAATATTGTTTTATGCAGCCCAACTAACGCGTTGTTGGCAGGAAGGTTGATATTTCTCCGCTTGAATCCCATATGGTACTAATGTACTGCAATAATATCCCACAAACGATACTGAACACTATTATATACCCACGATGTGACTACAGACCGTTCGAATAATAAGATCGAGGGAAAAAATAATAGAGTCGAGTATCGTTTGCGGGATATGCGTGCAGTGCATTGGCACCATACGCGATGCATTATTATCTTATTAAACCCGCCTAGTCAAAGACTCAAGAAACGTTTAGTTACATTATTAATCGTACATGAATCGGTATTTCATTGATACCTTCCTCAGCGTGATTTATATTAAATCCGAAAACTAGTTAACAAAGCCAAAAAGAAATCGACATCCTTACAAAAATTGTTTTAAATCAAAAATAGAAAAGCTTGCAAATAATTAAATGCCGTGTGTTAAAATGTGATAGAATATCTCTTATTTTAATAACATCATTTTACTATCACTTTTTAATACATGGCATTTAATTATTTGCAAGCTTTTCTATTTTTTATTTAAAACAATTTTTGTAAGGATATCGATTTCTTTTTGGCTTTGTTAACTAGTTTTACGATTTAATATCAATCACGCTGAGGAAGGTATCAATGAAGTACCGAAACATGTACGATTAATAATGTAACTAAACGTTTCTTTAGTGTTTGACTAAGCGGTTTTAATAAGATAATAATATCAGTCAGCATGGTTATTAATTATTACCATTGTCGTAATGGTCAATGTTTACGCATTTTATAATAAGATAGAGGGAAAATTAATAGTGTCGAGTATCGTTGGCGGGAAATGCGTGTAGAGCATTGGTACCAGACGGGATACAAGCCGAGAAATATCGACCTTTCTGACAAACGCGTTAGTTGGGCTGCATAAAACAATATTATTAGAGGGAGAGATGAGACACTAGAGCTCAGTGGTAAATGAACTCCTCAGGCCTCGTCTAAATAAAATAAATACACTGGAAATACTATAAGAGACTTAGTTATTTATTGTTGTTTGAGAGTGGAACTAAATAAAAGAGATTCAACTCTAATAATAATAATAATAATAATAATAATAATAATGTTAATGGTTTTAAGTCTCTTTAACTACTGCAGCTTTTAGAGACGCCTGGGTGCCGGAATTTTGCCCCGAAGGTGATCTTAAACGTGGCAGTAAATTTACTGGCATGGCTCCCTCGCATTTGCGCACCTTCAAATGCCAACTGAATGCGCCAGGATTCGATCCTGCAACCTTGGGATTAGCAAGTGACAACGTTGCCACTGAGCAACGCAGCCAGCCAGATTTAACTCTGAAGTTAAATTCAAGTATAATGTTTTTGTTCACGATTCAGTGTCGTTATACATACAATTCATGTTGAAATGCCATCATATCTTGACGCAACAGGGCAGCCATAGAAGTACACTATATTAGTCGCTCAGCAGCATATGTACAGCAATTTATGGTTTATATAATACAATGTTCCTGAAAGAGAATTACTTTACACAAACAAACACCAAGGGCTGTTATAAGAAACACAGTTTAACTGTACACTGTTACACAACACAGGTTAAGCACAACATATATTTACAATACATATATTTTCGTATTTACACAAACACATTATGTACAGTTTGACATTAAGTCTCTGAAACAGAAATGACAAGATTCAACTCATAATACAGAATCAGCATAAACAATCGTTCTAAGACTGTTTTCTGACAGTGTTTTTCTATACCATCTGCATTTAGACTGGAATAATCTGAGAGATACTTGAATTATGTTACATGATGCGATACTAATCCATCTGCTAGTGGATGGTTACTGACAAGCTCATCATTATGCACTGTGACAATAAAGTTCGGTGAATAGTCCTATACTATCAACATAGATGAACAATGCTCGACAGTGACCCTATTGTCCTTCGAAATAGTCCCCTCCCGTAACTATTCAATGCTGATATCGGCGATACATGTCATGGAAACATTGAAAGAAGGCGTCCTTTGGGATGGTGTTCAAAAGGCTCGCGTTACGTGACCGAAAAGTTCGGTGAATGGGTCTATATTACGAAAGGAGTGTTGGCTTACCTGAAACAGCAGTTACTGTCCTTCTAAGTAATCTTCGTGGATGGTTATGCACTTCTGAGAATGGTTGTACAAGTCCTGGAAACTATTTAGGGATAGCCTTCAGTTGGGTCGTCACATTACGTTGGATGTCCGAAATGTTCGAAAATCTCTGGCCCTTCAGGGCTTTTCGGTGACCCTCGACCTGGACCCCGCCACTCCATACTTTAACGCTTGACTGCGGGGTCGTACCTCAGACACCTGGTCTCGTCGCCCGTGACGATTGTTTTCGGATAAGCCATTCCATTCCTCAGAACATTCACCCTTCTCACTGCCACCCGCCAAACAGATTTGCATGGTAGGTTGCATAAATTCATCCTTGTCACTGCAACCCACCGAACTGGTGTGCATGGTAGGTTGCATAAGTTCATCCTTCTAAACACGCACTGTGTCGAACAGATCTTACACGTTGCGTTGTGTGTCGCCAATGTTGCCAGGTCGACTGTTCTGTCTTTATTCATCAAATGCAACGTGACGAGCCTTTTGAACACCATCCCAAAGGACGCCTTATTGCAAAGTTTCCAGGACATGTATCGCCAATCTCAGCATTGCATAGTTACTGGAGGGGACTATTTCGAAGGACAATAGGGTCACTGTCGTGCATTGTTCATCTATGTTGATAGTATTCACCTAACTTTATTGTCACAGGTTGTGTGACAAAGATGTGAAAAATCATGGACTGTAAAAAATTCGTGGACAAACTCATCACCACAATAGGATTCTTCATTAAAAAAAAAATGGTGTTTTTGTATTAAAGGACATTCTATACGTTATGCTGTGAGAGCCTTCTCTTAATAACGGAACCTCACAGGGGCCGCGTGGCAGAAAGGCCACTGTGCGTAGCAACATGATGAGCAAGGCACTGTCGCTCATGGAGCCTGTCGAGAGTAAGTGAATTTATATGTGTCCATCCATTTCAGCAACACTTTTCAAAGCAGTACGAAGCATTATTCAACAGTCTAAATCAAGGCAGAAAGATACAACCAGATACAGTTTCAATATTGTTAAAACCACTTGAAGACCCTCAGTAAACTGGTGGAGACACAGCATAAGCCTTTTGGAGATAACTTTACAATATAAGATCATGCTCTCAGAAGACGTCAATTTTGTACACTGTTATTTTGTGCAAAAGAATAAGGAAATTTAACTGTGCAGTCAAACTTTGGCTAGATATTAGACACCTGCATTGTACAGCAAACTAGGTGACTGCAGCTTATTAGTCCTACTATTCAAAAATCAGAATTGCTTGGATGGAAATCAAACCCGTATATTGGGATAATGCGTACAAGTGATCTTAGTGTCATTTCAAAATTGTTTTCAATAATTATGTTAACATCAATATATGTAAATCAACTATTCAAATAATACGCCAAATCAATACTCTATTTATGTATAATTCTATATAAATAGGACATGTTTCGGCCTTCAATGAGGCCATCTTCAGCTAAACAAGAAATCAATTAAGAATTAAGTTAAACTATAATAAAAGTACTTAAATCTAATAACAAAATAAATATTAATGTTAAAATTGAATAAAATTAATCACTATTAAAATGGATATCCTTAAAAATCAAATCAAATAAAATAAAATAAAATACTTGTCATTTTTCTTCAAAATTTAGTTAAAAACGAGAAAATATTATTGGCGAATGTAAACAAATATTTAAACTATATAATAATTCTTATCAAAATAATTTAAAAATAAAGTGCTGTAACCAATAATTAATACAGGTCAGTGAAACTGAATAAGCACCTAGTTAATTGCTTCAATGAATAAGTTAATCTTCTATCTTCAACATGAAGTTAAAATTCTGAATAGTGCCAAATACTAAGTGTGCCGACATGAACGTAGTTTATAGCTTGACATATTAAGTAAATGGATCAGTGCTTGAGACGAATAAGGAGATCTTCACTCAAGACGGAGCTAAAATTTTGAATACGTGTCAATATGTAATCGTGTTGACATAAAGTGCCCTGTTAAGAAAATAAATATGTCAGAGAAAAACGTATGTAATTAAAATAATAAATTAATAGATACATGATTGTGGTAAAGAATTATTGTATAGTTTAATATTTGTTTACATTCGCCAATAATATTTTCTCGTTTTTAACTACATTTTGAAGAAAAATAACAAGTATTTTATTTTCATTTTATTTAATTTGATTTTTAAGGATATCCATTTTAATAGTGATTCATTTTATTCAATTTTAACATTAATATTTCTTTTGTTATTAGATTTAAGTACTTTTATAATAGTTTAACTTAATTCTTCATTGATTTCTTGTTTAGCTGAAGATGGCCTCATTGAAGGCCGATACATGTCCTATTTATATAGAATTATATATAAATTGAGTATTGATTTGGCATATTATTTGAATAGTTGATTAACTTCTATCAATACGGATTTTAATGGTGAATGTCTTCGCATTTTATCAATATATGTGGTAAAAGTCTGAACGTTATCCTTGATTAGTGTTCAGCAGGATAGCGCCGATTACAATTGATAAAGAATCACCGCCAGACGTCGGGGAATAGCAAGTGGTTTTACCAATGTGATCAGAAGGTGGATAGAAAAGAGATGAACACTATCTTTAACACTACTTACGGCATCCATACTCGTCAGATCCATCCTTACACTGGCGAATACCGTCACAACGATAATTCTGTGGTACACACTCTCCACTGCGACATTCCAACTCGTAGGGGCTGCACGATGACGTAGCAGCTTGTCGTCTTCCTGATTCTGTGTAGGGATTAATATTGGGCAAGATAGGGGAGATGGTTGGAGAAAGGCACAGAAGTAAGATCGAACTCAGTCGGTGAAAGAGGGGTGTTACCATTATTTGCAGTCATAGTGGGGTTGGTCAGTCATATAAAGGGAGATGATGTGTATGTCGGTCATAGCCAGTCAGGAAGCAATGACATGTACGTGAACACCAAGTGCGAACATCCAGTGCAAGGGTTGTCGTGCAGAGTGCAAAGTGCGGAGTCAATTAATAGTGCAGGGATTGAAATGTGCCAACGAGGTGCAGGGTTCCGGGTAAATTAAAAGATAAGGAAAAATAAAGAGGGGGAACGGGGGAAAAGAAAGTAAATAAATATCAACAGATCTCTACAATACATCAACACAAAACATACAAGATAAGAGCATGCAACTTACAGTACGGAATATATTATCTAAGTTATTAGGTAGATTTCATTAGAAAGCTACCTATTGTAATATGTACCATGTGGCGACTTCAGGAAAATTTTGACATATCTTTACGTTTCACATTCCCCAGACCTAAAACCACCATCAGTTCAAAAGTTTATCTATACAGGGTGGTGCAGAAGTGGGCGTACCCCCATTTACTGTATTTTCAACATTATGATAATAATAATAATAATAATAATACTAATAATAATTTTTATTTTTTTAGCGTATGGCTTTTAGTGCCGGGAGTGTCTGAGGACATGTTCGGCTCGCCAGTTTTGTAGCTTCTTCGAGGCGAACACCCAATGGGTGAGATACAAGTACCGTCGCGTGTGGAGTGTTGTCAAGTTTGAATGTAAGGACGAGGAGTTGGAAGGTAGCGGCTGTGGCCTATAGTTAGGGACCAACCCCGGCATTTGCCTGGAAGGAAGATGGGAAACCACAGAAGACCATCTTCAAGGTTGCCCGGGGGGGGGGGGGAATTTGAACCTCCTCGCCTCCCGGATGTGAGCGACTGTCAGCAGTCATGCCGTAACAACCACGGCTAACTCACCCGGTATATTAATAATAATAATAATAATAATAATAATAATAATTAATAATAATAATAATATCGTATGGACTCGGATGCCGGGTGCAAGCTTTGTTATTTGACACCCAAAGGGTAGCTTGCATGTCGAAATTCGTTGTTCCTTGAAGCACTATGAAAGTCAACGAGGTTAGGTATCTAAGCTCCTTGAACACTATAGCGCTTTCTACTAGTGAAATGAGGAACTTTTTGTTAGCGGAAACTCCCGAGATAAATTTTGCCATTATGAACACGGCCTGTTGAATTCAAATGAGTTTTTTTGACATGCCAACATCGTATGACATGTTGTCGTAATTTCTTTCGCCTTTCAAAAATCACTTACCACGGCCAGGAGCGAACCTGAAAGCTTGGGGGTTAGTAGACCGACACGTTGACCACTCACCCACCGTGGCAAAACCTTATGATAGCTATGGTTGAATGATTGTTATACACCGTTACCTTGAAGTCATAAGAGTCATAGGCATCGGTATGAGCACCAGTGTTGCCAATTTGGTGTTTTTAGCCCCAGATCTGCTGGTTCTGAAGCTCGTCTGGTGCCAGAAATGTTCTAATAGCGCCATAGCAAAACACTGGTGTTATTTCAATAAAACCAGTGCCAAATTTGGTGCTTAACGGATTTTTCCATGAAATTGTCTCCTATGACAAATACGTAAATCCTGCAAGCCATGTAATAATTTTAATAAAGTTAATCAATTAAGATAGGCAATATTCAGCCATACACGTGTCAAGATCAACACTCCAACAGGGAAAGTCCCTGAAATTCTCATTCGCGTGCATAAGTGCTAAGTAGGCGCAACATGCAGGGTTCAGTGCAAGTGTACTTGTACAAAGAATCCACCTATCATATCATCTATTTTCTTCCCAGCTCTCAGGGGATTTCCCAGTTTCATTCGAAGGCAGTTTATGTACTTTCGCTCCCTCACCCTAATGCAGATGTGGGAAGAGTGTTTAGCCAAGTTTAATTGGTGAAAACAAAGCAAAGAAATCGAATGAAAGTTCAAAAAATGCATTCCATTCTGTGTGTGCGATTTGGACTAAAAACAGAGAGAAAATGCTATCACGACTACGAACTTCCGAAGTATATAATAGTGGCCCAACTTGGAAGTATGCAGAGCTACAGCAGTTCCACACCTTCCTGTTCTAAATATGTAATAGCGGTAGCAGGCTCCGCAAGTGAAGAAGACGATTTTTAATGAAAGAAATGTGAGTAAAAAGCCGTTTATATACTTATAATTTTTGGTGATTTTTTTTGAATCATATAGTTAGGGACCAACCCCGGCATTTGCCTGGAAGGAAGATGGGAAACCACAGAAGACCATCTTTTATGGTGTTTTAAAGCATAGGGTTTAGTTCTTTCCAATTTCAAGATTTGGCAACACTGATGTGCACCATCCTTGTTGTGACACAGCTGAATTCTGCGCCATGTTATCGCAGATGATTTGCGGATATACTCCGGAGTCACGAGGGTGAAGGTGTGTTCCACAGGCGCTCGTAATTCCTGGGTTGTGTGATATCGAGTGTTTCTTACTTGTTTTTTATGAAACCCCAGAGAGCATTGTCTGGTGTCGTCAGATCAGGACTTCTTGGAGGCCAGGCAAATGGAGCTGATAAAGATGCAGAACTTCTTTCAATCCACCGGCCGGTCTTTCTTCTTCGAAAACCATGTTAATGGACATTCTACCAGGAGATGCTTAATGAGTGGTTGGTGCCACAATTGCAAGAAAAACTGTATTGAAGACACTGTTGTCTTACAACATGATGGAGCACCAGCACACTTCGCGATTCACGTGCGCAATTACCTCAATCAGACCTTTCCTGAGCGGTGGATTGGAAGAAATTCTGCATCTTTACCAGCTCCCTTTGCCTGGCCTTCAAGAAGTTCCGATCTGACGACACCAGACAATGCTCCCTGGGGTTTCATAAAGCAACAAGTACGAAACACTCGATATCACACAACCCAGGAATTACGAGCACCTGTGGAACACACCTTCACCCTCGTGACTCCGAAGTATCTTTGCAAAACATCTGCGAGAACATGGTGCAGAATTCAGCTGTGTTACGACAAGGATGGAGCTCATACCGATGCTTATAACTCTTATGATATCAAGGTAACTGTGCTTAACAAACCCTCTCATAATGTTGAAAATAATGGAGGGGGTGTACGCCCACTTCCGGACCACCGTGTATGTCACTAGCTTGTGGACACGATAACTATCGTAATTTTACACCAATTACTATCAAATGTATACATGAAAGATAAACAATCGAAATTTCGGTCGAGTTCGTTATTGGTTGGTTGGTTCTTCAGTTTCGGGACTGCGACAACGCGGTCATGTAGCGTCGGTCGTGTACTTTGGGTGTGTGCAGAATCTGTCTGATAACCGGTGTTAAGCGTGATGGTTGTATTAGTGTATGTATCTGTTTTTAATTCAAGTAAGGACTTCAGAGGTTTAATTTTCAAGTAATTCCTACTTTCGCTACCAAAGGCCACCGTCAACGACCAACTAGTTCTGAACTTGGTTACTAGATGCCATCGTAGACGGCTCCTGCTGACGAACGTTGGAACCTAAGAGCGTTAGTCAAGTCTAACCTATAATTTATCTTCACACAAGTGTAATTAGTGGAAGGTTCTTTATCATGCCATAAATCTATGACATGAGACCGCCAGCTTTACTTCCCCTACTGAGGGCTTTTAACGCTCTTAAAAATCCGACGACTTTGACCGGGTTTGAACCCACTACCTTGGGCATAGAAGCTCAGCATGCTACCAACTACGCTACCGAAGCCGCTTCGTTATTGGGCACAACCGGACCAATGGGGGTCAATTTTCGAAAACGAGAAACATATCTACAAATTTCTTAGTATGGAATGTGAAAAATCGAATGAATTCAAAGTTTGTACTCTTTTTCGTTTTTTTTTCGTGTGGTCTCCTCAGAGACCTTGTGCAGGTCTTTCTATTCGACGCCCGTGGGCGACCTGCGCGTCGGGATGAGAGATGGAATTGATTAAGGTGAATGAAATTGGAGAAGGATGTGGAAGGAAGCGGCCGTGGCCTGTCAGAAGGTACCGTCCCAGCATTTGCCTGGTGTTGAAAATGGGAAACCACGGAAAACCATTTCAAGGACGGCCAACGGGTAGGGCTCGAACCCACGCGTCTACCGAGTCAGCAGAGAGCTTGGCCCCATGACCTAACACTGCGCTTTAGCCAGCGTAGCCACTACTGTCGGTCTTTTTCGGATAAGGGACCCTCATCTCAATAAAGTTTACATGATTGCACCAACCATTGACCAAAGAGGTGGGAAGAATGGAGTTTTGAGAGAAGAGATTCGTACCTCCCTAACCCTTTATAGGTTAGTGTTCTGTATATTAACCACCTGTTATATTTTCAAAGATGCTGATGCTTGAATCTTTAAGCCAAATGTCAACGAATTTTCTCATGGAAGTGTTAATATTTCAGAAAACTAAATAATATGCTTCTATCTTCTTGACCTAACATGCTTGATGAAATTTAATTCTTTTAACAAAAACAATTAGCCTACATTTAAAACATAAAAAATAAAATATGATCAAAAAATTAAAATGAGAATAAATTTGCTTGTAATAATTAGTAATCTTATACACTTACAATTAACATTAAATAAGAGTTTACGCTTAAATTAATAAATAAATAAATAAGCATATAAAATTAGAAAACAAGATGTTCAGTAAAGAACATAAAGCCTACTTTCTCTTAATGCATTGGTATTGTTATAACTCTCTATCCTTTTCAAGGAGTATAATTGAATGTTGGTTGTAGTAGCTTGTTGAAATACAACGTTCTATAGGGATATTAAACATGAATATGAGGTGCCCTTTGATAGTGCTACCTCTGTAAAAAAAATCATTCAATTCGGTTTCACCGTGTTTGAATTGATCTGGGGAATGGATTTGCACACATACATGGCCGCTATTTGCAAACTATTGGGCTGATGACCTTGTAGTCAGTCATAAGATGCTTTCCACAAAAGGCATGTTGTTGCAAAATCCGGTAGGGATCAAATTATTAGGATGGTCGAAATTTGATTTAAGCTTTTAACATTTGGGTGGCCGTCATTCCGTTTCCGTCAAGATGGCGGCGATATAAAACATGACACTGAGGTGCCTTTTGCTAGTGCTACCTCTGTACCAAATGTTTCAATAGTTTCCTCTCCTATACAGTTCCACGTATTGGTTAGCTGCCGGGAGTTACAGTACAATGCGGTATATTAAAAAACTTTAATGTCGGTAGCAAAATCAATTCACCATTGCCAGAGGCATCGAGCTCGACATAGTAGATTTAGAAGGTCGTACACTTACATACAATATGCAGCTACATTCATGCGGAAGATACTGTTTATTCTCCGCCAAAACGCTCGTCAGGTGCCACAGCGGATATAGGCAAACGTTTGTAGATGCGTGCACGAGTAATAACATTATACTCTGAATTACCAATAAAG
Source organism: Meconema thalassinum (assembly GCA_946902985.2). Lineage (NCBI taxonomy): Eukaryota > Metazoa > Arthropoda > Insecta > Orthoptera > Tettigoniidae > Meconema > Meconema thalassinum. Next base: position 106,089,759 of record OX336394.1, on the reverse strand, counting down.
CTCGCTGACAGCTGTCAAAGCTAGCACGTGGGGAAATGCTGCGTTGCCACTGAGACAGGCGATGACTCATAACATTCCAAGAGGCTTGCAGGAAGACACAAATACTGGCGGTCTAATGACCGTGACGAGTAAAGACACACTGAGTCAAACCATGTGCTTACTGCTGTGTCGGCAGATATTGCAACATTGCTCACTGTTGCCATGGAGACCGTTATCCCTCTCGTCTCCTCTCCTCACCTCACCCATCAAGCGAATGACAGCTTTCACAGAGCATCTTTTGTAAATCAGAGTATAGTCATAATCTAAAGCAAAACGTATGCGAAGATTCATATTTGATGTAAACTAGTACATACTCCCACCCTAATTGGGAATCAGATTGGTCGCGTGGCATAGCGGCAACGTTCTGCTGTGTCCCAGGTTACAGAATCGAATCCTAGTCAGTTGGCATTTGTGGGTGCGAAAATGCAAATGAACCATGTCCGTAGATTTACTGGCACATTAAGATCCCCTACGGGGCAAAATTCTGGCACCCTGGCGTATCTAAAAACCGCATTAGTTAAAAGGGGGCGTAAAGCAAATTATATTATAACGAGCAACCTGTCCCGGCTTCACCCGGTACCTTTAACGGATTACCCAGCGTAATCTTAAAAGGCGCATGGACGGCAGGTTCCAGTCGGAATTCAGAAAAGCTGAGGTAATATAATAATAATAATATTGTATGGCCTCGGATGCCGGGTGCAAGCTTTGTTATTTGACACCCAGAGGGTAGCTTGCGTGTCGAATTTCGTTGTTCCTTGAATCACTATGAAAGTCAAGGAGGTTATATATCTAAGCTCCTTGAACACTATAGCGCTTTCTAGTAGAAAAATGAGGAACTTTTTGCTGGCGGAAACTCCCGAGATTAATTTTGCCATTATGAACACGGCCTACTGAATTCAAATGGGTTCTTTGACATGCCAACATCGTATGACATGCGTGTCGTATTTTTGCCGCCTATCAAAAATCACTTACCATGGCCAGGAGCGAACCTGCAATCTTGGGTTTAGTAGACCGACACGCTATCCTCTCAGCTACCGTGGCAAGCTAAAAAAAAAGCCGAGGTGAACAGCAAAACTCCAAACACATACTCTCTTCTCTGAAGTCTTAACTCGACCTGACTCGACAATTTGATGTTGGCCGAAGCTGGGGTGACAGGCTCACTCACTCCGAAGATAGTAATTTAAATGTAACGTAAAGCATTTGTAGTGTTTACGTTGAGCTTAATTAGGGTGCAGATCTACAGATTCTGTTTGCTTTTCCAAGTTTCCTAATGTGGCGGTGTATGGTATCTGTTGATGCACCAAGTTCTTTTGACAGCATACGAGTATTTCTATGCGGTTTTTCTTCCGAACCTTCGCATGTTTTCTCAATATCCCACAGTTTAGGCTTCCAGAACGCGGTAAATCTGTATTGTTTTTCTTCGACAGTGTTGAAACTTTGGAACCTACGTTGTGCCCCACATCTATAACGACACCTTCTCCTTTCACTTCACACATTCTTCGAGCCGCGGCAGCAGTTTTGTAATCTTGTTTCTAGTAGCGCTTTAGAAGGACCCTAACCTCCAACTTTGTACGTTCCATTTGTGATTGTGTATCAACTGACAACTGATACATTCTCGCAATATACGCAATTCTAGTCATGGCCTCCTGTAAATAGCATTGGCGAATTAAAGAAAACCAATTCTACTGTATGTTATAAAACACCAAACTTAAACAAGATGTTCAGTAAAGAACATACAGCTTACTTTCTCCTAAATGCATGGGTATTGTAATAACTCTTTGTCCTTTTCAAGGAGTATAATTGAATGTAGGTTGTAGTAGCTTGTTGAAATACAACGTGTTATACGGATATTAAACATGAATATGAGGTGCCCTTTGCTAGTGCTACCTCTGTAAAGAAAATTGATTCAATTCAGTTTCACCGTGTTTGAATTGATATGGGGAATCGACTTGCACACCTACATGACCGCTATCTGCAAACTATTGGGCTGATGACCTTCTAGTTCAGTCAAAAGATACTTTCCACAGAAAGACATGTTGTTGCAAAATTTGGTAGAGATCAAATGATTAGGTTGGTCGTAATTTGATTTAAGCTATTAACATTTGGGTGGCCGCCCTTCCGTTTCCATCAAGATGGCGGCGATATAAAACATGAAACTGAGGTGCCATGTGCTAGTGCTACCTCTGTACCAATTTTTTTTCAATCCGGTTTTACCTTGTTTGAATTGATAGGGGGAATCGATTTGCACACATACATGGCCGCTATCTGCAAACTATTGGGCTGATGACCTTGCAGTTTAGTGCTCTTTGCTAGTGCTACCTCTGTACCAAATTTCGTTCAATTCGGTTTCACCGTGTTTGATTTGATAGGGGGAATCGATTTGCACACATACATGGCCGTTATCTGCAAACTATTGTCTGATGATCTTGTAGTTTGGTCAAAATATGCTTCCCACATACAGGTATTTTGTTGCAAAATTTGGTAGAGATCAGATTATTAGGTTGGTCGTAATTTGATTTAAGCTTTTATCATTTGGGTGGCCGCCATAACGTTTTCGTCGAAATGGCGGCAATATAAAACATGACACTGAGGTGCCCTTTGCTAGTGCTACCTCTGTACCAAATTTTGTTCATTTCGGTTTCACCGTGTTGGAATAGTAAGGGGGAATCGATTTGCACACAAACATGGCCGCCATCTGCAAAGTATTGGGTTGATGACCCTGTAGTTTGGTCAAAAGATTCTTCTTACATAAAGGTATAATCTTGCAAAACTTGGTAGAGATCAGATTATTAAGTTAGTCGTAATTTGATTTAAGCTCTGGACATTTGGGTGGCCGCGATTACGTTTCCGTCAAGTTGGCGGCGATATAAAACATGGCACTGAGGTGCCCTTTGCTAGTTCTACCTCTGTACCAAATTTCATTCAATTCGGTTTCACCGTGTTCGAATTGATAGGGGGGACAGACATTCAGAGTACACACACTCACACACACACACAGAATCTCACACAGGCACAAACACAATTTTTGGCCCTGTGTAGATCTCATAAGTCTACTTTCATTTTTTGCAAAAATCGAAAGTAGGCTAAAAACAATTCTATCTTATAATACACCAAACTACAAGAACAACATTACTTATGAGACAACCTTATATTTCCCGGAGGCCATGGAACATACTAGGGTGAGAACCGATCTCATAAAGAAGGGATTTGTCACCAAGCTGCACTATGAGAATAAGCATTTGGAACACCTTTACATGGATGCCACTTGCTTAAATACGTTATAGAATTCACTTTGGCATGAGTTAATTTTTGTGTGCTTCTCCACTATTACATTAACCACTTTATATACATAAAACAAAAGAAAGAGTAGTACAAAAGATAACAGGGTCTACCATGCAAACTGTAGCAACAGGTTCTTATGACAGTCCATTTTAGCATCAAAGTTCGCCTCAGAGGGGGAAATAAAAGAACAGAAGATAAAGACGCAAAACAAAATAAACGTATTAAAGTAAGTATTGGATTTCTTAAGTTTGCAATGCATGCTGGTAGAAATTTTATATTATAGCAGTATGGAGACGATACTAGCAGTAAAATAAAATAGATGGACAAAATTGCATACTTGTACGAGTAGGCTACACAGTGACTGAAAGTCTCGGGAAGGGTAGTCCCATGAGAAAATGTGCCATGTATGACTCCTGAGATCTGCGGCGGAGCAGAGCAGTCTTTCACAGCCACGAGTGTAGTGAAGTTGGCAACACGTCGCGAGTTAATGGACTTTGATCGTGGGATGATCATCAGCACACGGCGCATGTATCATAGCATTTCGGAGATTACACGCGAATTCGTGTTTCTGAGGTCTACAGTGTCGAGGGTGGATCTTCAATATCGCAGAGATAATGTTACAATCCACGTAAACCACTGCACAGGACGACCACAGGTGTTTAATGAAAGGACATCACGTCACCTCAGCAGAACCATACGGGGTGATTGAAAGGCTACTGTGACCCCACCCAGGTGAATGTTTGGAGTCCGGAACCCATTTCTACCGGGGCCGTAAGGAGGCAGCTGCACCGTATAGGCTTCACTACTCGACATTTTCTTCCCATGACTTTTGGTCACTAAGTATATTAGCCTTTCACGAAGTGATTGCCGGCAGTCGAGATGGGAACTATTCTTTGTTTACTTGTGCCACACGTCAGCCTGCTTCGTTGACAGGTACAGTTGCGCGAGTAGGATATGACTTAGCTCCAGTAGCCTCAGTCATCGTTTAACTGTCCGTGGTAACATGAGCTACTGTGACGCTTATCTCACGCAATGCTGCTTGACTTATGTGCGGACTGCATTCTGTCATTGTTGTGTCCTCCGCTTCACCCCGCGGGGCTCATGCTACAATAAACAACAAACGATGGCGCAGCCACGCTCAGCGGCAATCAAATGTTGAATGGGTAACACTGTACACAGAGCTAGCTCAAGGCTGGAGCGCTGTGTCAGCTACAGCCTTGGGACATGGATATTTGTGTTGCAAATTTAAAAAAAGAAATAAAAAACATTAATATAATTTGCACACCATAGAGCCAAAATACAACCCCCCACTTGGTCCTCAATTCTTGGATGTAACAGGTAATCTCCAGAACCACAGGATGGATTTTGATGCGGGTTTCACACCATTCTGTAAAGGATTTCTCGAGAAAGGTTTCTGTAGAAAAACATTCTTTTATGACCAAAGGAAGCCAAGCAGTGACGATTTCAGAGAATCGAGTCGTTTTCCTGCACCTTTTAAACTTACGCTGGGTAAACCGTTAAAAATATATCTATACTATGAGAGTAAGAATTGTTAAGCATGAAAAGTTTAAAAAAAAGGTCCGCGATAGCATAGCTCCATGTTTAATACATCGCCCACTATGTGTTTTTACATTTTCATTTCTTCCAACAATCACCATTCAGTGGAAATTTAAATTACTAGCTTCGGAGCGAGTTTAGGTGCTTGCGAGTAAGCCTATCACCCCAGCTTCGGTCAGCATCAAACTGTCAAGTCGTGTCGAGTAAGGACTTCAGAGAAGAGTATATGTGTTTGGAGTTACGCTGTTCGCCTCGGCTTTTTTGAATTGCGTCTGAACCTGCCGTCCGTCCGTCTTTTAAGCTTACCCTGGGTAAATTGTATATGATAAAAGGCGAAGTGGGGACGGATTGTTAGAGTATGCATATTTGGAGAATTTTCATGATAACCTGTGTCAATGTGTTGTCTGTAGTAGTGTGTGCATTTGTAATTTAGGTGAGGACTGGCAAGGAGTCACCGTAGTCTTAACAAAGTTAACATCCCACCATTTGCCAGGAGTAGAAGCGGTAAACCATGGAATAGGGTGGGTAAGGTGAGAAACGAACCATCTCTTTTCTCATGAGGCTGAATGCAATCCGTTCCAGCCCTTGAAGCATATATTTACTTATTGACAGAGCCTAGAATGGAACCTTGGCTACTAAATAACGAGGTGGACTCAATAAAATTATTTAACGTGTATTTATTGCCATCCTCATTACTTTCTAATTTATTGTTATTTCAGCTATAGGCTGAGGACAACTTTGATCATCCACCCTGTCTACTAGTGTAAAGAATTTTTCCGCTAAACTGTGTTGTATTTTCACAACTATTCACCGGTTGAGTGATCATGAATCCTGCCGAAATATATAAGAAAAGCATGGAATTAATCCAAGTGGTATTCAACTTTTAGGTCGTATATTGTAGGAACAAGGCGAGGTACAGAAATAGATTGTAACGAATTAAAATGTTTGATCTAGGACTTAGGACACAGCTCCTTTACACTGCATTTATATGATTGAGCGGACCTGTATATAATGGGTTGTGTACGCCCCAAGTGTACAGACTACCCTCCCGGCTATTCAGGCTGTACGCGATAGAGTTGCGCCAGGGGCTATCATCTTGTTTATTTGTTTAAAAGCACTTTATAAACAAATAAATATATTTCCGTTGACTTTTCAAGAAATGTGAGATTCTTCCTGTACTATTGAGACGATTTGCAAGATTTTGGCACAAAACACACCTTTTAACTCTCTCTGGTTTACGAGCTTGAGTTTTGTGAAACATAGGCCTACAACTTAGCGTATTATATAATAAGATTATTCATTTTGCACAATACACAACCTAAGTGTTGAGAACCTTACTAATCATTTCTGAGGTCATAAAAATATGAGAACAAGTAATTATCAATACCACGAAATGTAAAAGAAAAGGAGTCGTCAATGCCGAGAAATCGAAACAATAACATTATATTATAATTTGTAGTTAATAATAATAATAATAATAATAATAATAATAATAATAATAATAATAATAATAATAATAGAAGGGATGTCATAAGAACATGCAGTACTTACAGTAGGAGCAAACACAACAACATACTTATGCAAAAGTAAACAGTTCATCACAAGATCAAACAGGTGCATATTTAACTACACAAGGTGCACAGTATTCACTGGGCTAAATAGGAGGAGGATGGGTATAAACAGTACTCAGAACACAGTAACAGCAAAGAGGTATCTATTACGATTTCAACGGGATATTCCCTCCGGTAACAGAAACATCACTGACTCTTGCTCAGTGCATTGCACTTCTCATAACTAGGCTTGCATATTTTGACGAGTTTATCGAACAATAGAAGAAAATGCTCGTTAAATCTCACACCATGACAGGACGAGGAATCTGGAAATCCAAAGATCAGTGGTTGGAAATCCGGCACTGACAGTGTCCATTCTGTGTGTGGGTTCATCCCGTGATTTTCTTTTCACACTCTTCGATAAGATTAGCAGTTTGCCTTTTCTACCACTATAGGCGCTAGTGTGATTCTATGCCGAGTTTTAATTTAGCCCTTATAACTACTTCCCCTGTGAATATCTTTTCAAATAAATAAAAAACGCATGAGAGTATTGAACCGAGGAACACATTAATGAAAGAATTATGTAAATAAGTTTATTTGTCTAGGATATGAATCCAAACGGAAGCGAGTAATGAACTAGCGATTTTAGGCATTTTTTTCGGAACTGCATTTACGCCGGCGATTTTCAAAATTAGTTTACAGTATTTAGTTTGATAGAGCTCTCCAGGAATCACATTTTGAAACCTTTCCGGGTCCTTTAGCCTTACAACGTTTGGCACGATTGAGTTAATTACTTAATTTGACGTTTTTTTTTGCTGAGATGGGGACCCCTACTTTGTCTGCTGAGAAATGTTTACAACAATAATTAGGTATTGAGGTTTTAAAAGGCGGAACTACGAAGTCATCTGCCCCTCATTTTTCAACATTAAAACATTTCTGATGGTAATAATAATATCGCATGGCCTTGGGTGCCGGGTGCAAACTTTGTTAATTGACACCCAGAGGGCAACTTGCATGTCGAATTTTATCGCTCCTTCATGTGCTATGAAAGTCAAGGTGGTTTGATATCGAAGCTCCTTGACATTATAGCGCTTTCTAGCAGAGCAATGGGGAACATTGGGCTGGCGGAAACTCCCGAGATTAATTTTGCCACTATGAACACGGCCCAATGAATTCAAATGGGTTCATTGACATGCCAATATCGTATCACATGCGTGATGTAATTTTTGCCGCCTTTCAAAAATCACTTACCACGGCCAGGTGCGAACCTGCAAGCTTGGGGGTTAGTAGACCGACACGTTAACCACCCACCATGGCAAGCATTTTTGATGGTGAGCCCTTGATAATACCCTCATAACTTCCTTGCTGTGTTTGGCGAGACGCCCCGGAAAGTCAGGAACTAACCAATTGATTGGGAAGGGGTAGGATATAGTGTACATGTACTTACAGGGAATGGTTGACCAGTCACAGTTCTTGCTCCTCAATGGAGGTACAAAGTAGTTCGTACCTGCGAAGGAGCGGAAGGTGAAGGGCTCGTCCTTGACTTGCAGACCTCCCAGCTGCCCCACGTTCCTGATTTGGCTCACAAGTCGATCCCGGATCTCCAGATCATTTCCATGGCCAGTTACTCCCAGGTCTAGTGTCACCAGGATGAAGAACGAGTCTTGGGGATTCTCTCTGCAATAGTTCACAAAACTCACTCAATAAGGTGGTCTCTCAAATGTCTTCATCGAGCCTATTTGGCTTACCCACACTTGGGTTACAGAAATCGAAATTCGGAAACCTAACCTCAGTTGGCATTGCACTATATGAAAATAGTCATCTCCAGGTCATACACAAAAGATGTTTAAGAGGTGATAAACTGTTAAACAGAGAATGGGCAGTAAAAAGACACGGATAGTCAATCTGAAAGACTGGACTTTATATCATTTTAAATGCTAGCAGGCGAGTACCAAGAAGGCAGTGCGAGAACAGAGTTTCAAGATTATATTTTGTTTCTTCACTGCCTACTTGATTGCTTTCTCACTGCCTTATTTGTACTCGGCTGCTACATCGTACTATGACGTCACACACCTCAGTGCATTCTAGGTTCATTTCGTCCCGTCACCGTAACGTAACGCCAGACCTCAGCTTAACGACGAAGTCGACAAGATCATTTAAAATGATAAAATGTACTTTTAAATAGGTTACGTTGCCTGAAAATATAGAGTATACCAAGAGGCACAATGATGTTGCTAAGATCTTACATCACGAGCTAGCTGTAAAATGTGGACTTCTGGATACGAGCATGGTGTACTACAATTACCAACCTGCCAACGTGCTTGAAAATGAGTATTATAAAATGTATTGGGATAGACCTATTTTAACCGCCCAGAAATTCTTGGCCAATTGACCTGACATTGTATATCTCAATAAACGAAACCAAAATGCCTACTGCTAGACGATGCTGTCACACTAAGCGTGAGAATGTTTCCAGTGGTGATATCTTCCACGGGAGTTGTTCCAAAGACGTTGGTAATGGCTTTGGAGAACTGAAAATGAAACACCTGATTCCCAGAATACAGAAGGCAGTGCTGCTGGATACGTGTCATATTGTTAGGCTATTTTTTTTATCACAGTAAGGTTTACAGGATACTTGATTGTGAAACCCGTATCTTGTATGAGTTGTGCCATATTTATAAGAAATGAAATATAATAATAATAATAATAATAATAATAATAATAATAACGAGCCTTACAGTAGTAGCATATGACGTGTAACATCTGACATAGACGAAACCTCACGTGAAATTGTTGATACGCCGGTATTTTATACTATTATTGGCTGAAATATTAATCTATTGTAAAAGGGAGTGTTTTACAGATATTGTAGTTTATAATACGGAACTCATTTTATTAGATGATTTGTAGCTTCCACCAGCACTAGCCTAAATAAAGAATACGATATGGATCAACTAGATTAATAGACGTGACACCGCTCATAAACTTAAATTCCTTATAAACAGGTCCTCTTCATTCACAGACCAACACGTAAATTCATATGGATTCTGTTAAAATGAGTCATATTGATATGATAAATAACGTTTAAAATGATAATCTGGTAGCAAAAAATCGACCCCGTCCGGGATTCGAACCCGAGATCTCTAGATTCACAGTCATAGGCGCTAATCCCACGGCTATTTCGACTACGCAAATATTGTGCACAAGATGGTGACTTATTTCCACGTTCCAATAATACTGCATTACGGAATTAAGTTTCATTTATATTTTGCTTGTTTCGATAATGTTCCTGCGTGAAATTGAGTTTAAAATGTCTTATGAATAGGCCCTCTTGTGAGTAAAGAGAATGTATTCAGTAATAGTTCATGAAGGCTTGCTCAATTCTCGTATAACCACAACGATTATATTATATTGATGACTGCATTACAGTTATGTGGATTAATATTTGAATAGCCATTGTGCAGAAACATTATACCGGCAATGCCGACTACTTAAAATGTTTGATATTAAGACATTTTACCATTTAAATACTGATACAAAGACTTCGAACATGTACCATGTGCTTTGTTTCAATCACTTGACACCAGAGTTCGCATGAGGGTTTACCGTTCAGTATGTCATATACATTCCACATGGCCGAGAGTAGGTCATGGTATCAATTTCCGACACCGCGCGCTCATTGTTTCTCTTACCACTGCCAGCTGGATCTAACCACTGCCAGCTGGATCGATCGATCGAATAGGCAGTGCGTCTTACACTTCCGTACGATCCACTACTGCCAGCTCAATCGTTCCGATCCAGTTCCGCGCCATTTTTAGCCTACTTTCGATTTTTGCAAAAAATGAAAGTAGACTTAAGAGATCAACACAGGGCGAAAAAAGTGTGTCTGTCTGTGTGTGTGTATGTGTGTGTGTGTCTGTGTGTGTGTGAGTCTGTGTGTGTGTGTGAGTGTGTGTACTCTGAATGTCTGTCCCCCCCTATCAATTCGAACACGGTGAATGCGAATTGAACGAAATTTGGTACAAAGGTAGCACTAGCAAAGGACACCTCAGTGTCATGTTTTATATCGCCGCCATCTTTACTAAAACTGAATGGCGGCCACTCAAACGTTCAAAACGTAAAATCAAATAACGACTAACCAAATCATCCAATCTCTACCAAATTTGGTAACAACATACCTTCGTATAGGATGCGTCTTGTGACCAAACTACAAGGTCGTCCGCCATACCATTTCAGGATGGCGGCCGTGCGAATTATGCAAACTTTATAATCCATATCATGGGACCCACCAGTTCCGATTATCGAGCCGAGAATCGTTTTAACTGTTCTAAAGGAAGAGGCACGTACGAAATTAAAAGTTTATTTTGTAATACTATAGTGCAGACGTGATTTTAAAAAGCTCAGCTGATTCATTAATAAGACAAGATGGCAGCGGATATCTTGTGCCTGACTTATATTTCACTAATTTGAGTATTGAATGCAATATAGCGTACTGATAAAAAATAAATAAACTTTGTATGAAATGCTTTATATATAAATAATATACTCCAGTGATGAAATCGTTTAGTATAAATCATTATTTGCTAACAAGTTCTATGTAAGTCATTTTAAATAGAGCGATATTCGTTGACACAATTAGCTCAGTGGTAGAGCGATAGCCTGTCGCTCAGATTCCTATGGTTCAAACCCGATCAGAGCTAGTTTTTTTGCTTGAAATGTTATATGTTTATTGTTTTGTAATGACTCAGATGTTTTAAAATTAAGCGTTATATTGTGCAAATTATGGTGTAAAATATATATTTAATTAAAACATAATTCGCCAGCAGATTTACTCGAGACATCTAGCTGCCAAAAAGGTAACTTCCAGATTTTATTGAAAAGTTTCTTCTTCTGGCCGCTAGAATGCACTCGCTCTGTTAGGATTATATTGTTCGATATTTCACCACTAGATGTCCCGACTAGTCTACGTGGGGATCCATTGATTACTATACCATTATCATTCTATGCGCATCGAATTTGAAGAATGACAAGTTGATACTACGATACATTTTAACTTTTTATTTTAAAGGGTTTGTAACAGCCTATTTTGCGTTACTTGAAAATGTTATTAAGCGTTATATTGTCCACATTATGGTGTAAAATATATATTTAATTAAAACATAATTCGCCAGCAGATTTACTCGAGACATCTAGCTGCCAAAAAGGTAACTTCCAGATTTTATTGAAAAGTTTCTTATTCTGGCCGCTAGAATGCACTCGCTCTGTTAGGATTATATTATCGAAAATATCCACATAGTTTGTATACACACGTCTCTGTAGGGTCATGGAAAGATTTGTTAATTCAATTAGGGTTGTGAAAGCCATGCACAACCAGACGTGTAAAGACATGCCTCAACTCAAAGTTGGATGTTGCCCACGGCAGGTCGTAATAATAATAATAATAATGTTATTGGTTTTACATCCCTTTTAACTACTGCTGCTTTTAGAGACACCGGGGTGCCGGAATTTTGGCCCGAAGGGGATCTTTAACGTGCCAGTAAATGTACTGACACGGCTCCCTCGCATTTGTGCACCCTCAAATGCCAGCTGACTGCGCCAGGATACGAACCTGCAACCTAGGGCCCAGTAAGCGAGAACGTTACCGCTGAGCCACGCCGCCAGTCCGGTCGATTATGTCTCCAGATCCATAACATTCTTGATATACTTCTTATCTTTCTTTCTTTCTTTCTTCAATGATGGTAGCAGTTTTTATCTAGGTCGTGGCGTTTGGTAGAGGTAAATCGTTTCTAAGGTCTTCAACAAAGAATAGTTCTATTATACTCTTTGATAATAACAACGAGTTATAACTATACTCATACATTTAGGAGAAAGTAGGCTATATGTTCTTTACTGAACATCTTGTTTAAAATAATTCCCACAAAAATATCCAGCAACCGAGTGGAAAGATGTTACACATCAATAATAATAATAATAATAATAATAATAATGAATGGTATTTGTCATCCTACTTACGAAACATTGATGATAGTCGCGGATCTCCGGCCCGACCAATCACGGTAAAGGTTTTCAATGTTTGGGACCAGTGCGTTCTGCAGTGCCAGGAACTCGCTGCTTGACTTGTCTTGGAGAGCAGGGATGAAGGGCTCGAGTACATTAATGGTGATTCGGTAGAAACCTGGAAGCAGCAAATATGACAGATTAAGTTCAGCAATTCATAGAAAGGGATTTTAACAATTAGCAGAAAATTACAAAATGGACACAGGGATTTAATGCTATCGAGATCTTTTGACTAAGTCAACATTAGACCTAGCCTACAGTAAATCTCTTTTAAAATTAATTCCACCTTGCGTCCACAGGAGTCAATACAATTATATAAGTTTAAGTTTTCTAAACGCAATTTGTTACTCCTAGATAGCAGGTTGGCCGAGCGCGATATTTCATTAGCTCCATTTAACGATCTGTAAAATAACACTTATAGAAATATTTTCCCATTTTATGGAAAATGTGTTCATATGGAGAAGTGATATTCCCCAAAAAGAACCTATTCAAATTAGGCCATTACACTCATCAAGCATCGTGCTGCGTATGTATCCTGCAGGGGATACTGCAACCTACATAACAAATACGTTTAAATAGTTGCCTGTCCTCATTTTTAAAGGTGCAGTATCTCTACACACTGAGCCTGCAACATACACACATCAAAAAAAGTTTTGCATCACCTCGGTTCCCAGATCTCCGGCATATAGACGTTGACTGTGTATATTGTATCCAAGATACAGTCCCTTTGACTGTTCATAGATGTCACTAAAACTGCTCAAAGATGTAAACAACCATGCATGAGCAGGGCCTATTAGACGGAGGGGGTACGACAGCCGATCAGTTCCAGTCATTCCACCAGGACGAAGGTACGCTGCTCATGTTGTCTGTAGTTCTACCATGCCTAGAAGGTCAATACCGCAGTTCGATCGCGTCCGCATTGTTACTTTGTGTCAAGAAGGGCTCTCAACAAGGGAAGTTTCCAGGCGTCTCAGAGTGAACCAAAGCGATGTTGTTCGGACATGGAGGAGGTACAGAGATACAGGAACTGTCGATGACAGGCCTCGCTCAGGCCGCCCAAGGGCTACTTACGGATTGCCGCTCGGAGGAACCCTGACAGCAATGCCACCATGTTGAATAATGCGTTTCGTTCAGCCACAGGACGTCGTGTTTCAACTCAAACTGTGAGCAATAGGCTGCATGATGCGCAACTTCACTCCCGACGTCCATGGCGAGGTCCAGCTTTGCAACCCCGACAACATGCAGCGCGGTACAGATGGGCCCAACAACATGCTGAATGGACCCCACGGAATTGGCATCACGTTCTCTTCACCGATGAGTGTCGCATATGCCTTCAACCAGACAATCGTCGGAGACGTGTTTGGAGGCACCCTGGTCAGGCTGAACGTCTTAGACACACTGTCCAGCGAGTGCAGCAAGGTGGTGGTTCCCTGATGTTTTGGGGTGGCATTATGTGGGGCCGACGTACGCCACTGGTGGTCATGGAAGGCTCCGAAACGGCTTTACGATACCTGAATGACATCCTCCGACCCATAGTGCAACCATATCGGCAGAATATTGGAGAGGCATTTGTCTTCATGGACGACAATTCTCGACCTCATCGTGCACATCTTGTGAATGCGTTCCTTCAAGATAACGACATCGCTCGACTACAGTGGCCAGCATGTTCGCCAGACATGAACCCTATCGAACATGCCTGGGATATGTTGAAAAGGGCTGTTTATGGACGTCTTGACCCACCAACCACTCTGAGAGATTTACGCCGAATTGTCGTTGAGGAGTGGGACAATTTGGACCAACAGTGTCTTGATGAACTTGTGGATAGTATGCCACGGCGAATACAGGCATGCATCAATGCAAGAGGACGTGCTACTGGGTATTAGAGGTAGTGGTGTGTACTGCAATCTGGACCACAAATGCTGAAAGTCTAGCTGTATGATGGTACAACATGCAATGTGTGGGTCTCATGAGCAATAAAACGAGCTGAAATGTTGTTTGTGTTGATCTCTATTCCCTTTGTATTTAACGGTTCCGGAACTCTTGGAACCGAGGTGATGCAAAACTTTTTTTGATGTGTGTATTTGGAGGTTGACTACCAAGATGAAGAAGCTTGTAGTTTTACGAGACCGTCAATCTCGCGATCATAAGCCACCTCCTTTTTATATAAAATCCGAGCCACATGACATGGCATTTCATTTAGAAAATCTCACATGTATTAATCGGGAATCATCCCCAGTTTACCTTGAAGAGAGGCAAATAGTTTGACAGCTGTGCCACCACGCCCCCAGACTAAGATGATGGAAGTCTCTAAATTATACAACAACAACAACTAAAAACAACAAATCTGTTTGGTTCTCAGCGTCGGTTTTAGATTCAACAAAATACTCATAGCTCCGAAGCTTGGCCATTCAGTTAATGCACAGTAGGAATTGGAAGACCAAGCATTATTTTACTTGATTTTTTTCGGATATTATGTATATTATGATTACGCACTTCCCATTGTATCCTTTGCCTGTATGGGCAGCTACTGTCCATTGCCATTAATAAATTAAAAATACATTTCGTGCGTCTCTGGCATCGGTCATGAAGGTTCACTCTATGGAATATTCAACAGGTCAGGCGATGGATTACAAGGCAGGAGTGCACGTACATAATACGGCAGACAGGATAGATCCTGCCAATATTATTTAATAATAATAATAATAATAATAATAATAATAATAATAATAATAATAATAATGCAGATACGGTTGCCCAACATCGGAGACTGATCAGCATATTATTTCAGGTTGTCGCCACTTCGCAGGAGCAGAATATAGGAAGAGGTAGTCGGTAGCATGCTGAGCTTCTATTCCCAAGATAGCGGGTTCAAACCCGGCCGAAGCCGTCGGATTTTTTAAGAGCGTTAAAAATCCATCAGTATGCCTTCCTTCGGAGGGGAAGTAAAGCCGGCGGTCCCATGTCATAGATTTATGGCATGTTAAAGAACCTTCCACTAATTGCACCTGTGTGAAGCTAAATTGGATAGGTTAAGAATGTAAACAACGCTCTTTGGTTTCTATGTTCGTTGCCAAGAGCCGACTGCGGTGGCGTCTAGGAGTTAAGTTCTGAACTTGGCCTAGTAGTCGTTGACGGTGGCGCTTGGCGTCAAAAGTAGGAACTATTTGAAAAATTCTAAGTTGCAGTACTTCAATATAAAAAAAACAGATAACACTCACTAATACAGTCATCACAATTAACACCGGTTATCAGACAGATTCTACACACACCCAAAGTACACGGGGCTACATGACCGCGTTGTCGCAGCCCCTAAACTTAAGAACCAACCAACCAACCAATATAGGAAGAGACATGAATTTGTTGCCAAGATAGTACGTCAAGAACTGGCTATACACCTTCAACTGCTGAGCAAAGAACAAGTGCCGTATTATTCTCCTGAAAGTGTACTGGAAAATGACAGCTTTACCTTGTACTGGGATCGTACTGTATTGACAGACCAGTCAGCCGTGCACAACAGACCTGATCTGGTTCTTGTTGACAAAATGCATGGGGCACACCACCTTCATAGATGTGGCAATCCCAAACAGTGGCAACATGCTAACAAAACATGTTGAAGAGCAGTCAAAGTATAAAGAGCTTTCGGAACTGATAAGGTAGAAATGGCACATGGCACAAGTCAGGACAGTTCTTATAATCATCACCAGCACTGGCGTGATTCCGAACAACTTAAAGAAATCTCTCACTGAGTTGAAATTAGACCCAGGCCTTTTTAAGATTATGCAGAAGACCGTCAGAATTTCGACGTGTCGCATAGTAAGGCTGTTATTGGGCAATCAAGCCTCAAGGAGTGTGTGTGTGGGGGGGAGTGTAAATCTACCAAGTAATGCAGTCACCGAGAATTTGCTCCTTATGATGTATATCTAGGATTGTAAATGTTTTCCTTCAATCAAATATGCTGAGAATGTGTGAGCACATGCACAAAATAAATAAATAATAATAATAATAATAATAATAATAATAACGCAAGCGAAACACTTACACACAATAAGAAATATGAACTTGAAGAAATCACGAAAGAAGAAATAAAAATCATTCGGAAAATACTGGGAGCAAGACTCACTCCTCACGGGTACCGACTACAGTCAATCAAGACAACTGAAAAATACTCAAATATCGAAGTCGACTTCAGAAAAAGACGATTGAAATTCTTCGGGCACATAAGTAGACTGCCGAATACACGACTAACCAAAAGAATAAGTTACTAGATTACATATCATCAATCAAAAGTACAACACCATGGATGAAAGAAGTACAAAAAGACGTGCAAACTGCTAACATAACCGACTCATCAGACAGAGACTCCTTCCGTAACAAAGTGAACAACTGGGATGTCCAACCAGAGCAACCAAAACCTACACCTTACAGACCTCAATGGTCCTACGAAAGAAAATTGGCATTCTCCAACAGAATGAAACAATATTGGCAAGATAAGAAGAACGTCAAGAATTGAGTAAAATTGCTTAACGCTTTCCAATAATGGGAAAATACGCTGTAAATAAATAAATAAATAAATAAATAATAATAATAATAAACCTTGCATAGATTCCCGGTCAATACATGTGAGATAAGAAATGGTCGAAAGAAGAATTTTGAGAAAAATTCTAGGAGCTACTGTAAAAGAAATAGTAATGCAGAATATAGGTTAAAACTAAACAGAGAGCTATACTTGAAAATTGAAAAATTAACTGATGAGAAAGAGAAGACTACAGTTTTTGGGAACATTTTCAAAATGGTCAACAATAGACTAACTAAACTGGTATTCAACTTACTGAACAGTTATAAATCCAAATCCGTATAGTTCGTCGAAATAGAAAAAGATTAGGTAAACGCTGGAACTAACACAGACACAATATATAACAGAACATTTTTTCGAGGGCGGCTTCGGTGGCGTAGTTGGTAGCATGCTGAGCTTCTATTCCAAAGATCGTGGGTTCAAACCCGGCAGAAATCGTCGGATTTTTAAGAGCGTTAAAAATCCCTCAGGAGGCCTTTCTTCGGAGGCGAAGTAAAGCCAGCGGGCTCATGTCATAAATTTATGGCACGTAAAAGAACCTTCCACTCACTGCACTTGTGTGAAACTAAATTATAGGATAGATTTGACTAACGCTCTTAGGTTCCAACGTTCGTTGCCAGGAGCTGATTGCGGAGGCAAATAGTAACCAAATTCAGAACTAGTTGTCGTTGACGTTGGCGTTTTGCAGCAAAAGTAAGTACTATATGAAAATTGAATATCTGCAGTCCTTACTTAAATTAAAACAGACAACACACACTAATACAGCCATCACAATTAACACCGGTTATCAGACAAATTCTACACACACCCAAAGTACACGGGGCTACATGACCGCGTTGTCGCAGCCCCTAAACTGAGGAACCAACCAACCATTTTTTCGAGAAGTTACTCTAATAACAGTACTTCAGGCGAGAAAGAAATTAACTAGATGAAAGTGGACTTAAGAAGAGATGGAGCGACATTCTAGAAGGATGAAGGAAATTTAGAAGCAAAGTAAATCGAATACAATGAAAAATAGCCGAAGTTGATTCATTGTACCCTCCAAATGGGTTATTCGAAAGAAGAAGAGACCCTCTAAATCAAGCATATGGAACGACAAATACCGAGAAATGTATTCCAACCCATATTACTCACTACGAACGTGATGGGTGGCAGCATCAAGCACGGTGATCGGAGATTCGAATCCCTTCGCTGACCGCAGCTATCCTGAAAGTAGATTTTCCCCGGATTATTCCACACACACACCCACCAGGATAAAGAGAGGATATTGTCTTATTACCAAAACCAGGGTTCCTACGGCATCTCGGTACCGAATAACAAGAGTTAGGCTACGCAAACATCTGCCGTCACCACAGAAATACTCAAGACAGACTGAACGCACACCCAAGTACACGGGGTTGATGAAAAAGATGTATTAAGCTCCTAAAACAAATTAACCACAATGTATCTGGATGCGCAAGAGCTGGACAGGGTTCTATTCATTGGCCGAACTATTCACATCGGTTCTACGGAAAAAAAAACGTACGAAATTCTATGAGCATATGGCACGAATGGGCAACTCTTAACTGACTAAGAAATAATTCGTCATTAGGGCAGATAGCCTAGATGTTAGGCCCTTAAAACTACAATTATCATCATCATCATCATCATCATCATTATTTATTTATTCGTTAATTCCCCATAAGGAGAGCGTTATATCACAATCAATTTTCATGTTTTATTCTGGCCCTTCCTTCTCCTTCCCCCAAAACCTCTCATATACACACTATGCTTCCTCTTTCTCTCCTCCATCCACTTCTTTCCCGGTTGTCTCTCTTTGGGAGTTTGCTAAAACTTCTGTTGTCTAAGTTTTCCTGTGCATGTGCTCCTGTCTGGCATGTCTTCTGTAGAGATGTTTAGTTTCTTGAGGTCTTCCACGGTTTCCTTTACCCAGTTGTTTTTAGTGTACTATACGTAACTATATTTAAAAAAATCTTTGTCAGTCTGTCTTCGGTCATCCTATGTATATTTCCATAAAACAATGCCCTTCTTTTCCTTATGTTGTTTGTAATCGTCTCTGTCTGTTTGTACAGTTCTATTGTCGGTCTCTCTATCCATATTCCCTCTTTCTGAACTGGCCCGTAGATCTTGTTCAGAATGTTTCTCTCTAATTATTATTATTATCATCATCTTTATCACAAACAATAGAACCCGCTAAACGAAGGTTCGCTGGCTATTAGACATCCAAAATGATCTCAATGAAGTCAATATTACCACAATGGCAACCATACAGAATACAGACAGAAACTCAACGCACACTAGCTCACACGCAAGGCCATACAGAATACAGACAGAAACTCAACGCACACTAGCTCACACCCAAGGCATCAAAATAATTTTAACTCAACAAAATGGTACCGTCAAGAACTAAATAGCCTTTTTCTTGTAGCCTCCTGGACTATTCCATTAAAAACTCTCCTGCCTGATAAAAGACTTTCCATCTGATGTAAAATAGCCTTTGATACATGGCCTATAGGCTATATCCACGAACACCATTACAATAATTAAATAAAAAAATCCTCTCGGCACCCCGGAAGGCGCAGGTAGATTTCACCGGGCAAACTAGGGGATAGGCTATAATAGGCAAAATATGCAGGTTTTCGTAGGAGGATCAGACCTCATTTATTGCGAGAAAGTATTTTACAATTGGAGGTTAGTTAACATTTTTTTCGTCTTTCTATGCATATTATAAACATTTTACTGTCTTATGGGGATGGTAACCTTCTTGTCATTTGGGGTTCATTTTTATACTTGTGATCACACTGTCCTTATGCAAGGTTTGGAACTAATGTGTAACTATCTAACAGTCTGTTACTTCTTCACGCAAAATTTTATCTCCCGCAGAGATGTTGGTTCCTCCGTTTAGGGGCTGCGACAAGGTGGTCATGTAACCCCGTGTACATTGGGTGAGTGTAGAAGCTGTCTGATAAACGGTGTTATTTGTGATGACTGTATTAGTCTGTAATTCAGGTAAGGACTGCAGATGGTCAATTTTAAGTAGTAGTACCTAATTTTGTACCAAATACTAACGTCAACGACACCTAGCTGTGAACTTGGCTGCTAGATGCCACCGCAACCAGCAACTTGCAACGAACGTTGTAACTTCCCCTCCGAAGGAAAGCATGCTGACGGATTTTTAGCGCTCTTAGAAAATCCAGCGACTTTGGCCAGCTTTGAACCAGCGACCTTGGGCATAGAAGTTCAGCATGCTACCAGTTAGCCGCTTCCCTCAGTCAGATGGAACAAGAAGTTCCGTGACGAACTAAAGAGCCTACTTTTCTTAAAATTAAGATTCATGCCATAGATTAATCTACAGTATATGAACCTATTTAGAATAATGACGAAATGAAGTGGGTAATATCGAAATGTCTTAATTAGTTGGAAATAAGGTATACTAGGCATAATGTAGCCTAATAGAGCAATACAGTTGGCAGCTCTGGTGACTGAATATATTCTTACTTCCATCTCCTAAGGTACAGAATACAAAATGTGGTTGAAGTCCAAAGGACGTTACATGGATTTAGACATTGGATCTATTAGTACACGTAAAAGCATGTTGGCAACAATGTCATGCGAGTGCTGGTCAGAAATAATCTGAATTATTATATCTTTTTGTGCCAATTTTGGATGAAATCCATTTGTTGGTATAGAAGTTACATGTATTTAAAAATTGGTCCTATCAGCAGGCTTAGAATCATGCTGGTAGAACTGACTTATATAAGTTACTCCAAATTAATGTAAAATGTCAGGTAATTTACGTGTGCATAGTTTAAAGCTGTCGGCTTGCATACTTTCTGATATATTTGGATACAAAATAGAGAGCAATTATTAACAGTTGGCAGCCCTGGTGGCTCTTAAGAATACACTCAGTCATATCTGTTTATGTACACATATTACATACAAAATTTGGTTGAAATCCAATTGATAGTGTAGAAGTTATATGCATTTAAAAATTGGACTTATCAGAAGGCTTAAAATTATTTTGGCAGCGCTGTCATGTATGGCCACCTGGAAATTAAACTGAAATAGTATTATCTACATGTGTGCCAATTTTAGAATAGCTCCCATGTATACCTTCCAGGATATCCAACATGGAGCTCAAATTTCTAGTGTGTTTTTTAGCAGTTGGTAGCACTGGCATCTTTTTCAAATATGAGCCTGAGATATTCCGGTATACATCTTTACTCATACTAAATTTGGTTTCGATTGCTGCAGCCGTTTAGGAGTTGATATGGGGGGACACACACACACAGCCAGACAGACAGAAGGACAGACAGACAGACAGACAGACAGACAGACAGACAGACAGAAGGACAGACACATTTTCCCGGATATATTTCATAAGTCTACTTTTTCCTCATTTTTGAAAAGTGTGAAAAGTAGGCTAAAAATGAATGTGATCTCGTCAATGGCGTTGTCTTGGCAACCTCTGATAGATCATCCCTCATCAATTTAAAAGCGTTGTTATGGTAACCTGTGATGGCACTTGACATTTTTTTAAATTCCGAAATCATTTTTCTCGTCCCTTGGCGTAATGGTGGGTCATATCAAAAATTCTTTCAGACAAAAGTTTTAGGTAATTATTAGGGGAATATTTTTCATTTTGTACGGTTTTGATATTGTGCCTATTAAGAGAGATATGATTAATGTTTCCCGAAAAACCCACTTTTTTCCACCCCATTGGTCAATGGTTGGTGGTATCAAAAAACTTATTTGACATAAATTTTTGGCACTTATCCGACACATATTATTAACTGTGAATGGATTCGATATTTCACGTATTAAGAGAGTTATAGCGAAATTTCACTTTTTCGAAAAAAGCCCCCCATTTTCACCCCCTTCGACCGATTTTGCCCATTTACGAACTCGACCGAGATTTTATAGGGATACATATTATGTAAAAAATTCAAAGTGATTGGTGCAAAATTACGGCAGTTATCGTGTCCACAAGGAACTGATATATATATATATAGATACATATATACATAAATTATATATAAACTTTTGAACTGACGGTGGTTTTGGGGTCTGGGGGATGTGAAACGCGAAGATATGTCGAAATTTTCCGGAAGTCGAAACATGGTACCCATTGCAATAGTTAGCTTTCTAATGAAATCTACCTAATTATGTGCTAGAATATTGTAACTTTCAGTATCAGTATTTCTGACTCCACCTACTAGATGTAATATTTCTGTAAAGAGTCACGAAAGTTTATTTTAGAAAAAGTCAAATGCACGGCTCCTTTGATTTACTAAAATTAAGCTACATAATTTAGTGCCATTATATAATCTAGCCCGACATGTGAGTCTTGACTTTAATCGCTTGAATAGGAAACAAGAAATTAACATTTAAAAACAGTTGAACTGACGCCATCTTTAATTTTTGACTTAAACATTCGATCTAACCTCATGCTGATTGGAGACCCACTCCTACTGCTTCGTGTGTCTTTTACTTCCGCTGAAGTTGATATTGGCATTCACATCACTTCAGCAAAGCATCTTCATTGGTATTCTACACAATGGTGATGTATTGAAATATCACGTTAATATTTCCGTCACATTACTTATTGTTTCATACAGAACTGTGAATAGATCAACAACTGAACATTTATACGTCTTCAATAAAGTTTGCAGACCATAAAGAGGCATTCCGCATATTCTCTTCGTAGATGTCACGTTGATAACAACTACATTGAATTGAACTGACACAGTTAAAAGTGTTTTATCGTGTATTGTGCCTTAATCATTTCAAATATCCTATCTATCTATATGGTGCACCATGTTAGGTTCAGTGGCTATTGACATTTTAGTGCTACGCTATTCAAATAATTTTCTCATTTAGTGCTTAATATTGGCTGATGAAGGGGACAAAAGTGTCTATTAGTCCTCGAAACATGTACTATTTCTAATGACCACATTAGTGATCATTTTCAATAGAAGTTTTGATTCACGCGTAACCCTAGCCCATTAAAAAACGTAATTGAGCATGCAACGTCTGAATAAAGATTCGCTGTGGTAAGTTTCATTGCTCTTGGGTGATTAGATCGCCAGAAAAATCATCGTACATATTTGACCTCCACTTGGACGCCATATTGATATTGTGTTTCTGAGGACTTTGAAAGTAATCATATATGAAGGCCTACCTACTTAATAGACCCCATCACCATACAAAATTTCAGTTTGATTGCTTAAATAGTTTCAAAGATACACTCATATTTCATCGGTGAAATATATCGCATGGACACCATGTTGGATAGTTTTATATATAGGCTATAGAAATACATACCTGCAGATAAATATTATAATGGTTGTTCATTATTCCAACCTACATTTCAATCGTTTTTTAGGACACGAGAATAAAAACATGATTTTAAAAAAATTGCACAGCCGCGATTTATAAATTCTCATAGAACTGGAATCAAGTTAGCCGTCAATATATTAAACCTTGTGTGAAAATTCACACAGTCTTCGGTTGATTAAGTTGGGAGAAAAATCCATTTAAATATTTCAATTTCGCGTCGCTGCCATCGAGGTAGTAAATAATATGATTGTCAGTTTGACATGTTTTCTCATTGCTGATATTCATGTTGGTTGGTTATACATTTTAGGGGTTTCGCACATCTTAGTCATCAGCCCTGTGTATTTGGGTGCGAGTTGAATTTGTCTGATGACCTGTGTTTATGTATTGACTCTAGCAGTAGCTGTATAATGAACAGGGATGGGCAAAGTGTACTGGGATTTGTAATAAGGTACTATCCCAGCGTTTGCCTGGAGGGAGTGTGGAGAAACCCGGGGAAATTCACACTCAAGTTAGTCGCTGTCACGACCGGGATTCAAACCCACAATCTTCGGACTTGCAGCAGCTGCCCGCCAGGTCGTGGTTCAAAAACAGACTAATTATACCAAGTTGCATTTCCATCGCATTTTTAGGACACCCATCCTTCCTTCCCTTCTCCCTTCCTTCCCTCTTTCAGTTCCTTCCATCCATCTTTCCTTTATTTCTCCCTTCCTTCCTTCCTTCCTTCCATCCATCCATCCATCCATCTTTCCTTTATTTCTCCCTTCCTTCCTTCCTTCCATCCATCCATCCATCCATCCTTCCTTCCCTTCTCCCTTCCTTCTTTCCCTTCCCCCTTCCTTCCCTTCTCCCTTCCTTCCATCCATCTTTCTTTCCTTCTCCGTTCCTTCCTTCCCTTCTCCCTTCCTTCAATCTTTCCCTTCTCCCTTCCTTCCATCCTCCCTCCCTTCCTTCCTTCCCTTCTCCCTTCCTTCTTTCCCTTCCCCCTTCCTTCCCTTCTCCCTTCCTTCCCTTCCCCCTTCCTTCCCTTCCTTCCATACATCTTTCTTTTCTTCGTCGTTCCTTCCTTCCTTCCCTTCTCCCTTCCTTCCATCTTTCCTTTCTCCCTTCCTTCCATCCTCCCTCCCTTCCTTCTTTCCCTTCTCCCTTCACTTCTCCCTTCCTTCTTTCCCTTCTCCCTTCCTTCCATCCTCCCTCCCTTCCTTCCATCCTCCCTCCCTTCCTTCTTTCCCTTCTCCCTTCCTTCTTTCCCTTCTCCCTTCCTTCCATCCTCCCTCCCTTCCTTTCCTTCTCCCTTCCTTCCATCCTTCCCTTCTCCCTTTCTTTCTTCCTTCCTTCTCTTCTCTCTTCCTTCCTTCCTTTTCTCCATTCCTTCCCTTCTCCCTTCCTTTCTTTCTTCCTTTCCTTCTCCCTTCCTTCCTTCCCTTCTCCCTTCCTTCTTTCCTTCCTTCCTTCCCTTCTCCCTTCCTTCTCTCCTCCCTTTCTTCTCTTCTCCCTTTCCTTCTCTCTTCCTTCCATCCATCTTTCCTTTCCTTCTACCTTCCTTCCATTCTTACTTCCTTCGTTTTTTCATTCGCTTCTTCCTTCCTTCCTTCCGTTTTACCTTCTTTACTTCCTTTCGTCTTTCCTTCTCTTCTTCGTTCCCTTCTTCCTACCATCCTTCCACCTTTTTACGTTCCTTTTTTCTACCTTCCCTTCTTCTTTCCTTGTCTTCTTCCTCCTTTCTTTCTCCCTTCCCTCCCTTCTTCCTTTCTTCCTTCCTTCATTTATGTATATGTTTATTTATTTATTTATTCATATATTTATTTGTTCACATTCAGTATGCCCTAAGACATGACGTAGCGACTTGACATAAGATATTAATATTACGCTACCAACAACAAGACCACAAATAAACCAGCAGTCTATAGTACAGTAAAAGCAGTGTAATCAATTAGGTAAGTCAGGATAGTTTGAGTACTTCCTTAACTCACTGCTCTGTCCATCGTCTAACAGTTCTTACCCATTTCAAAGTAAGAAATGTAATTAGGCGTAGTTCAGAACCCACCCCCTGATTAAATCTGCTCTCAAGTTATATGAAACATTTCTGAACACCCTGTGCTTTACCTCGAATTGAGTGCCAGACGTACCGAAAGGTCATGTAGCCATCTGCTTAATCTGGCAATGCCAGTAAACTGTAATCCGAACATCTCCTCATCTACCATGTTTTAACAGGGAAACGATTTATGCTGCTGTGAGATCGTCATGCAGAATATTCAATTTCAACCCCCATTAACTCGAGATTCTCTTAAGTGGAACAGAGATAGACGACATATTATCTCATCGTTTGCTAGAATGGAGCCCAACCGTGAGAATATTCCACTCATTTAAATCGACTGAGCTTATTACGATGTTATCCTCGAGAACGATGAGCTAGCGACTGTGGAGTCTCCTGTTTGAACCTGCCCGTGGGGACAAAATAAAGCAGTGGCGTATCATAGCATTTCAAGTACAGTAAGGGAAGCAGCAAGGGAAACAAGAAGTTCGGCGACGAACTAAAGAGTCTACTTTTCTTAAAATTTAAGATTCATGCCAATGATTAATCTATATGGATCTATCTAGAATAATGACGAAATTAAATTGATAATATTGACATTTCTAATTAGTTCGAAATACTGTATACCTGGCGTAATGTAGCCTAATAGAGCACTACAGTTGGCAGCCCTGGTGACTGAATATATTCTTAGTTCCATCACTTTAAGGTACAGAATACAAAATTTGGTTGAAGTCCAATGGATAGCATGGCCGTTACATGCAGTTAAACATTGGATCTATCAGCGCGCGTAAAATCATGTTGGCAACAATGTCATGGATGTATTGGACAGAAATAATCTGAAATAGTATGATCTATTGTTGTGCCAATTTTGAATGAAATCCATTATTTAGTATTGAAGTTACATGCATTTTAAAATTGGACCTATCAGCAGGCTTAGAATCATGTTGGCAGCACTGGCGTAGGCCTATATTAGTTACTCCAAATTAATCTAGAATGTCAGGTACTATACATGTGCAAAGTTTAGAGCTATTGGCTTGCATACGTTCTGATATATTGATATTAGGGTAACAAAAATAGAGACAGCATTTATTAACAGTTGGCAGCCCTGGTTGCTCTTAAGAATACACATAGTTATACATGTTATGGTACACAAAGCACATACGAAATTTGGTTGAAATCGAAATGATAGTATAGAAGTTACGTGTATTTAAATTTGGACCTGTCAGCAGGCTTAGAATCATGTTGGTAGCACTGACGTATATAAGTTACTCCATAGAATGGCAGGTACTAAACGTGTGCATAGTTTAAAGCTGTCGGCTGGCATACTTTCTGATATATTGGTATTTGGATAAAATAAATTGAGAGCATTTATTTACAGTTGGCAGCCCTGGTGGATCTTAGGAATACGGTCAGTCATATCTGTTTATGTACACATAGCACATACAAAATTTGGTTGAATTCCAATTGATAGTGTAGAAGTTATATCCATTTAAAAATTGGACCCATCAGCAGGCTTATAATCTTTTTGGCAAGACTGCCATATATGGTCTCATGGAAATTAAACTGAAATATTATTATCTATACGTGTGCCAATTTTGAAATAGTTCCCAATCATACCTTCCAAGATATCCAACATGGAGCTCAAATTTCAATTGCGATTTTTCAGCAGTTGGTAGCACTGATATCATTTTCAAATACGGCATTGAGATATTCAGGTATAGATCTTTACTCCTACCAAATTTTGTTTAGATTGCTGCAGCCGTTTCGGAGTTGATAGGGGAAGCAGACAGACAGCCATCCAGCCAGCCAGCCAGACAGACAGACAGACAGAAGGACAGACAGACAGACAGACAGACAGACAGACACACACACACACACCTTTGTCCGGATCTCATAAGTCTACTTTTGCAAAATGTGAAAAGTAGGCTTAACATTCGAGATATAGAAGTTCGAATTACAGAAGATCGACTGTAGTTGTTGTTTTAAGGGGTCTAACATCGTCCCCTAATGGTTTTGGTGATAATGAAAATGAAGATATGGAAGTTCAAGCAACAACTACAACTACTAATCTGTTACTAACTACAAACTTATCACTAACTTAGAAACTACAAGAAGAAATTTAGAAAAATATAAATAGGGAAAATAAAGGAAGGAAATGCCCTCAATCCTCAAAGAATGAAGAAGAATCGGAAGAAAGGGGATCCGAGAACGGCAGATAGGAAAAAGGAGAGTGCCCGTTGAACCAACTGGGCGCTATGCTGTTGCTAGTGCCTTGCTCGACAGGTGGCTAGCCAGAGTGCCCCTGCCGTCACACGGCGTATGCGAAGTTCTGTAGAGAAGGCTCTCACTGTATTATCTTCGCTGGAGCCCTTCCTGAATGAATGACTAGGACGACATCATTTGTACTTGAAAAGATATGTTTAAATTGTCAATTTGCCTGTCCCTGAGAAGAACATAAGTTACGCTCTCGATGAGCATTGTCAACGGTGGAATTAAAACCTCGGATTTCCCATAGCAGTCGTGGAGCTTGGCTACACTGCTGATGAGCTATGGTTTATCAAGTGTACATTTTAACTGTGTGTCCTGTACACACACATTCCCATTGACGCAACACAAGCATGCAAGGGCAAGCAGGGATTAATATGAAACTATTAGCCTACTGTATTTTGAAGATAAACACGGCCCGCGCCAGCTGCATTCCGATGCGCTTGTAGTTCGATACTTGTCCGCTAGAGAACACGTCACGCACCAGCCAGCACGCTACCTGGAAAGAGTTGGCTGAAGTACATCGTGCACCCAGGGCTGTCCAGAGAATAATACGCGATAAAACAGTGTAAGAAGTTACGCATTTTCTACGCATACCCAAGGCTGTCCAGAGGACGAATTTCTTTTCACTGGGCATCTGAAAGCAACTAGTTATTATTATTATTATTATTATTATTATTATTATTAATACCGTATGTTATAATAATAATAAGTATTATTATTATTATATGCTGAAGCCTCCGTGGCTTAGGCGGCAGCACGCCAGCCTCTCACCGCTGGGTCCGTGGTTCAAATCCCGGTCACTCCATGTGAGATCTGTGCTGGACAGAACGGAGGCAGACAGGTTTTTCTCCGGGTACTCCGGTTTTCCCTGTCATAATTTCATTCCAGCAACACTCTCCACTATCATTTCATTTCATCTGTCATTCATTTAATCATTGCTCCAGAGGAGTGCGTCAGGCCTCGGCAGCCGGCACAGATCATATCCTCGCCGCTAGATGGGGGCTTCATTCATTCCATTCCTGACCCGGTCGGAGACTGGAAGCAGGCTGTGGATTTTCATTTTCATTATTATATGCTAATTCATTCTAAGGAATTAGGTCATCATTCACCCTAGTTGGGATTTTCGTGCCCACAGAAACATTTTTTTCGCTATTGTGTTACAATCCAGGGTCGGCTTTTCCCACGGACTAAGCGAGGGATCCCACCTCTACCGCCACTGAGGGCAGTGTCCTGGAGCTTGAGACTCTGAGTCCGGGATACAACTGGGGTGTGTGACCAACATTACGCCCAGGCGGCCTCACCTGCAAAGCGAACAGAGGGCCTGATGAAGGGAGGGGAAGAGTGGGTCGGTTAGGCAAGGAAGCGGGAAGGAGGCGGCCGTGGTCTTACGGTAGGTTCCATCCTGGCATTTGCCCGAAAACGAAGTGGGAAACCACGTAAAACCACTTCGAGGATGGCTGAGGTGGGAATCGAACCCCCTCTACTCATTTGGACCACCCGAGGCTGAGTAGACCCCGTTCCAGTCCTCATACCACTTTTCAAATTTCGTGGCAGAGCTGGGAATCGAACCCAGGGGCGGCAGCTAACCATGCTGACCGCTACGCTACGGAGGCGACCCCACAGAAACATGGCACCCTATATTGTACATTCCAGCACAGTTAAAACCAAACAAATGGATCTTGACCGATTTCGAAGACCTAATGGTCTCAAATCGAACTCGTAATGACCTGTGCGAGAATATTGGATGTTTTAAACCTCCCGCCTGGCTTAACTGCTATGCGGGCGTGGCGCGACACTGCTGACTCGATAGACGTGGGTTCGAGCCCCACCATCGGCCGTCCTTGAAATAGTTTTCCGTGGTTTCCTATTTTCAACTCCAGGCAAATGCAGGGACGGTACCTTCTGACAGGCCATGACTGCTTCCTTCCACATCCTTGCCCAATTTCATTCATTCATTCATTCATTCATTCATTCATTCATTCATTCATTTCATCTCTCATTACGGCGCGCAGGTCACCCACGGGCGTCGACTAGAAACACCTGCACTCGGCCTCTCAGGAGGCCACACGAAAAAAAAATAGAAAGATACGAGCCTTACAGTAGTCGCATATGATGTGTAACATCTGACATGTTATCCTACTCCTATACTACACTGCTTGGACATTCTTAAAATGTTAATTTACACTCCATTTTCATACTGGTACTATGATGAATGTAGAGATTGAATTGGAGATATGCTACTGTCACATTTGTGGCGCGGCGGTCAAGCTGTTAGTCTCTCACAAAGGTAGACCGGGTTTGATACTCGGTCAATACATGTGAGATTTTCGAATTGAAAAGCCATGTCCTGTGGTTCGCATTCCACGTAAAAGGGAGGTACCGTGGATCATGATCGTGAGATTAACGGACACGCAAAACTACAAGCTTCCTTCCTTCCTTTTACATTAATAATTCTTAATAACAAAGTGACATACAACGTCGACAGTACTCTCAAATACTGTGAGCACATTCCTCAGTAAAACATTCATTATTCTCAAGGCTCTCATACAGTTCATCGTAAACAATCAAATCATGGCTTCCTACAATCATGAAATGACCTAGTCTCACATATTATGAAAATACAGCTTGTATTCCACTCATATAACAACATTCTGTTATGCATTTAATATTTGACTACTCATCCACAGCTTGACAATAATGCCGCTTACTTAAATGTCATTTGTCGTCTTTGTCCTACCCCATGTGATATTCAACCTTGAACGTGAAGCTTCATAAACTGCTCAATGACAAATGAAAGTCGGTGAAACATTTGCCACTGTGCTCGTCAAACCAGTGCCTGCTAAATGCACTGCCTACTGTATTGCCATAACATTCTCACGCTACAGAGCACACACTGCCTTGTTTCCAATACATACATTTTCAATTGTACATCCAGCTGGCAGTGCGTCTTCACTTCTGTCCGATCCACTTCCGTTCGATCCACTTTCGCCCGATTCACTTCCGTCCCATTTTTCTGGCAGTGCGTCTTCACTTCCGTCCGATCCACTTCCGTTCGATCCACTTCCGCCCGATTCACTTCCGCCCTAATTTTCAAAATCATTCCCACAAAACTATCCAGCAACCGAGCGGAAAGATATTACACATCAAAAAAAAAACAATTACCTTATGGCAGAAAGCCTCCGTGGCTTAGGAGGCAGCACGCCGGCCTCTCACCGCTGGGTCCGTGGTTCAAATCCCGGTCACTCCATGTGAGATCTGTGCTGGACAAATCGGTGGCAGACAGGTTTTTCTCCGGGTACTCCGGTTTTCCCTGTCGAAATTTCATTCCAGCAACACTCTCCACTATCATTTCATTTCATGTGTCATTCATTTAATCATTGCCCCAGAGGAGTGCGTCAGGCCTCGGCAGCCGGCACAGTTCATATCCTCGCCGCTAGATGGGGGCTTCATTCATTCCAGACCCGGTCGGAGACTGGAAGCAGGCAGTGGATTTTCATTTCAATTACCTTATGGCACATGTGTACGGAAAGAGTTTCTTATGCTTTCGAGTCCATATGCTATCAGCATGATTGAGAGGGGAGGAACGTTCACTTCACTAGTTGCTATGGAAATATTCACATCGGCTTTTACTGTAACACTAACGGTATTGCAAATTAGTGTAACTCCCAGGAGCACATCAGAAGTGACCCT
The DNA here is from genome assembly GCA_946902985.2 of Meconema thalassinum. NCBI lineage: Eukaryota > Metazoa > Arthropoda > Insecta > Orthoptera > Tettigoniidae > Meconema > Meconema thalassinum. The sequence goes on along the minus strand of OX336394.1, from coordinate 106,058,372 downwards.
TTCCACTACCTTGATTCTTCTCCTTTCTCCTCTTCGCTGCAAGGTTCGCGTAGGTTTGTGCCATCAGGTAGGCCTATTGTTGCAGTCAACACCGACTGCAAGTATGGAAGAGTAAATTGAAGCAATGTAACTAGTGGTTCCCCTGTCAAAATTGATAGATCCATTTCGAATATATTTTCTCGGGTTTTCGCTGTTATTCAGTTCGTGGCATGGGACATCTTGGTCATTGGCTCCGTGTGTATGACATGTCTGTTAACCTGTGTTTCTGGGGTGTGTAACTAGTTTGGTTCGATATTGCCGTATGGGTCCTCGGACTTGAGATAATGAACCATTTCGGCATTTGCTTGGTGGACCATATTCAGAATGGCCGTGATCTCCAGCTACCCTTTCAATGTCTACTGTGGATGTCAGTAAATATTTATCAATCTCAAATAATAATGGCCGCCTTGTCAAACACTTAAAAAACGTTTATTATTTAAATTAATACGTACATGTTTCGTTATACAATGATACCCTCGTCAGCGTAGATTGAAATAATAAAAGAATTTTAGAAACTACAAATACCAAAGTGAACAAAGAACACAGTAACACTTAAATAAAATGAAAGGTCACGGATGTTGTTAGGAAACGACGTCTAGCATTTTATGGACACGTCTACAGGAAGCACCCTACCAGGTAGACCAACCAGCTCCTCGGTTACTGGCAAAAACGGAAGACCAAGTCACAATGGTTGTGGGAAGTGATCAAAGATCTGTAAAAAATGGAGGGACGGAAGAGACTTAAAATACAGGACATCTCTCAGAAAGATGCTTCAGAAATTGAGGGTCCAGGACAAACCGCAAAGAAAGAAAACAGGTGCCCTCTGGACCCAGGAGAGGAGGGAACAACACAGCCAGAGGATGCGTAACTACTGGGCAAATATCAAAGCCCACTCCAAATGTAACAGTTGGATGTCGTGGTCCTTAGATGGCCTGTACAAAACAACAACAACAACAACAACAACAGGAAGAAGAAGAAAGGTCACAAAAAGCACGAAAAATACATGAAAGAAACAAGACTAAAGTTAATATATATGTACCTTAATAGGTTGTCTATATTATACTTCTTCATTATGGTTCAATATAATGAATCGGATCTCCTGTTGATCGCAAAAAGATGTTGGTTTCCACGTATAAAGAATTAGTTAAATGCGTAACAATTTTTGACTGATAAAGTACTCCAACCTTGAAAAACGTTCTAGTTGAACCCAAATTTTCTGTTACGGGACAGCCTATATTATATTTCTTCAATACGGCTCAATAATATATTGAAACGGATGTCGCTACTGAGTGCTATGGGATGTTGTTTCCAGCCACGTATACTGATATGGAACAATGCGTAAAAAAATTTACTTACGTGGTTGACTTTCTGGTCGATCTCCTGAGCCAGAATGTTCATCACCAATGTAGTCTTCATCATCCGTATTTCCGACTTGTTTAATATCCTGATCGTCATCGTCGTTCTGTTCAGCATCGTCTTCGGGGATGTTGTCGTCGTCCACTTCGTTGTCCTGATCGTGGTCGTGAGCTTGTCTCCGCTGGCGGGAATGTCCGAGCATCTCGAGTCCGCCCCACAGGGTCCGCTTGGCGCGTTCCCCCAGGCCGTGCAGTGCCGCGAACAGGCCCCCCACGTCATTGTCTGCTTCACCCTCGGACTGATCCGGCTCGTCCAGCACATCGTCCACCGTCTGCGGACTCTGCACCGGTGCCACCAGCTGTTCCACTCGTTTGTTGTGCGTGAAGGATGTTGAGTTGCGACCATGCCTTGCTCGACCGTACGCCCTGGACGCCAAATCACCTGTACCGTCTTCGAACACCAGATCGTTGTCAATCTAAGGGAAGAAAAAAAAATGTATTAGCAATGGGAAACAAAGAAACCATAAGAAAATGACATCAGCCTATGCAAACAATGTGAACTTGTGGCATTTAATAAAAAATCCTTCTTAAATTTCTACCGTTTCAGAAAAACAAAATCTAGCGGCTTCGGTGGCGTAGTTGGTAACAAGCTGAGCTTCCATGCCCAAGATCACGGGTTCAAAACCGGCCGAAGTCATCGGATTTTTTAAGAGCGTAAAAATCCCTCAGTATGGCTTCCATCGGAAGGAAAATAAGCCGGCGGTGCCATTTCATAGATTTGTGGCATGATAAAGAATCTTCCACTAATTACACGTATGTGTAGCTAAATTATAGGTTAAATTTGATAATGATGATGATGATAATAATTGTTGTTTTAAGGGGCCTAACATCTAGGTTATCAGCCCCGGTTAAATTTGACTAACGCTCTTAGGTTCCAACGTTCGTTGACAGGAGCCGACTGCGGTGGCATCTAGTAACCAAGTTCATAACTAGTTGGTCGTTAACGGTGGCGTTTGGTAGCAAAAGTAGGAACTACTTGAAAATTCAATGTCTGCAGTCCTTACTTGAATTACAAACAGATATCACACACTAATACAGCCATCACAATTAACACCTGTTATCAGACAGATTCTACACACACCCAAAGCGGCTTTGGTGGCGTAGTCGGTAGCATGCTGAACTGCTATGCCCAAGATAGCGGGTTCAAACCCGGCCGAAGTCGTCGGATTTTTTAAGAGCGTTAAAAATCCTTCAGTATGTCTTCCTTCGGAGGGGAAGTAAAGCCGGCGGTCCCATGTCATAGATTTATGGCATGTAAAAGATCCTTTCACAGACTAAACTTGTGTAAAGCAAAATTTGTTGGGTTAGATTTCGTCAAAACGCTCTATCAATGTTCCAACGTTCACCACTAGGTATCATTGATATCTGGTGGCGAAAGTTGGAACTACATGAAATTGAACGGAACTTGTAGCTCACCCTTTAGGGTATCCGCTTAAAGCAGCTACAGACTCAGGCGAGCCGAACATGTCCTCGGACACTCCCGGCACTAAAAGCCATACGATAAATAAATAAATAAATAAATAAATAAATACACACACCCAAAGTACACGGGGCTACATGACCACGTTGTCGCAGGCCCTAAACTGAGGAACCAACCAACCAACCAAAAACAAATTCATTCAAATATAGATCATCCCAGATTGATACAGGAATGTCAAAATGTAAATAAGCTTATAGTTTTACGTGACCGTTAATCTCACGATCATAAGTCACGAGACGTATTTACGTGGAATCCGAACCACAGGCTATAACATTTCACCTAGTAAAACATTAAGAAATGAATAGTTATTATCAACTCAAAAATAAGGTTTGGCATATCTTTGTGTTTCACATTCCCCAGACCCAAAAACCACCGTCAGTTCAAAAGTTTATATTATACATGTATGTACGAGATTTTTTGTACGTCTGGGTATTGTTCACCTTTCACTTTTGAAGGTGGTGATGTGTAACTATATAACATATCACGAGAATGGTGAGTTAGCCGTGGTGGTTACGGCATGACTGATGGCAGTCGCTCACATCCGGGAGGCGAGGAGGTTCGAATCACCCCGCCGGCAACCTTGAAGATGGTCTTCTGTGGTTTCCCATCTTCCTTCCAGGCAAATGCCGGGGTTGGTCCCTAACTATAGGCCACAGCCGCTACCTTCCAACTCCTCGTCCTTACATTCCAACTTCCCTCCTTCCCTCACCAACGGTACTTGTAGCTCACCCATTGGGTGTCCGTCTCGAAGCAGCTACAAAACTGGCGAGCCGAACATGTCCTCGGACACTCCCGGCACTAAAAGCCATACGCTAAAAAAAATCACGAGAAACACAACAAATCCATTAATTATTATAGTTTTTTAGAATATCATGCATTGAACATGGCTAGGCTTGTGACTGGTGATGAGTCCATTACTATGAGCCACAAACGAAACAATAGTCGATGCAATGGAAGCATAGGGGCAGTCCTCCGCCAATGAAATGTCGAACAGTGCCATTAGTTGGCAAGCGAATGGCGACAGTGTTCTGGGACACAAAGGGCAACATCCTCATTGACTGGCTGGAATTGGGAGCCACGATTAACAGTGCAGCATATGTGGCAACCCTTAAGCGCTTACGTCGTGCCATTCAAACTAAGCGGCGAGGAAATTGGGCTATAGGTGTGCTTCTGCAACATGACAAGGCCCGCTCCCACACTAGCCAAGAGACCACCGCAGGCATTGATCAAATGGGATTCACGGTGCTGCCATAGCCACCATACTCTCCCGACTTGGCACCTGTTCGGGAACATGAAGAAACCTCTGGACACAGCTGTTAAGGCATGGGTACGCAGCATTCCGAAAGGATGGTTTCAGGAATGTCTGGAGAGACTGACACATCGATGGCAAAAGTGCATAAACTTACAAGGAGATTTTGTTGAGGAGGTGGACGTAACAACTGATGTGTAATGTTCTTCATTTGGGTAGAGCAAGTGTAAAACAATACATTACGCCCTTCGTAGCCTTTGTTATATCAATTTCCTATGGACACGATAACTAGCGTAATTTAGCATCAATCACTTTCAAATTTGAACATAAACCATAACCAACATAAATCTCGGTCAAGTTCGTTAATGGGCAAAATGGGACTAAGGGGGTGGAAATAGGGGATCTTTTTTTATAAAGTAAAATATCGCTATAACTTTCTATGTATGTGCAAATTCGAATCCATTGAAATGCCATACAATTTTTCAGATAAGGGTCAAATTCTTACATCCGTAAAGGTTTTTAATATCACCAACCATTGACCAAAGGGGTGGGAGATTTTAGAGAAAAATTATGATGATAATTGTTGTTTTAAGAGGCCTACCATCTAGGTTATTGTCCTCTAATGGATTGGGTGATAGTGAAAATGGCAATGTAAAGCAAACTATAACAAAACTAACTACACACTTGTATACTAGAAGAAGAAATGGAAATCAAAAGAAGAATAAGGCAAAGAAAATACAGGAGTAAACGAAATGCCCTCTATCCTCGAGGATTGAGGGACTTGCAAGGAAGTAGAGCCAGGAAAGGCAGATAGGAAAGGGAAAGAGGAGAGGGACCTACCCAAAGTCAGTGGAAAACGGGAAAACCCGGACCCAGCTCAGGAACCCTCAGGGTCGCCAACTTTCAAACTCACCACCCGTGAGCTCTTGAGGTTGTAGCACTATCCAGGGTGCACCAGAAGTGGAAGGACACACACACGCTGCCTCCTTAACGGCATTGTGCAGAAGGCAGGAGATATCATGAAAATTGAAAAGCTGACCCCTCGATGAATGAGGGTATCAGGAAAGATGAGACAATGGCCAATTAAGGCGAGAAAGTGAAAGACTCCCTACGCCTCGGATACCCTAATACCGTCGGGGTCGGAAGAGAACAAGAGTTGACCAAGTGAGGTCGACAGGAAAAAAGACGGAGAGAAGCCCGGCACAAGTAAGTGGAAGCAATGCTGGACTCAGCTGGGGTCCCGTGATCGCTAACCCACGTCCCACTAGATGTGAGCCCTGGGGGGGGGGGGGGGGAGGAAATTATACCACCCTTAATAGGCACAGAATCTAAACCATTTGAAATGGTCAATAGTCCTCTTATTTCACCTAAAACTTTTATCACGAGCAAAATATTTTCGGAATTATAAGAAGACTAGCTGACCCGTGCCAGAAATCTCGCATCTTCATAACCACACAGAAACTGTATTTGGAAATCGCACACTTCTTACAAAAATCTATATTTATGAAATTGGAATGCAGATGAAAAACCGGTAAAATAATTAACGTTTAATAGTTTTAAGGTTTTAGACGACAACTAACAATTGCAGCATGTTAGAGCATCAGTATTTGCAAATCGCACACTTCTTACAAAAATCGATAATTTTGAAATTAGATTGCAATTCGTCACTGCTAATGTCATTTTGTGTGCTGAGTCCATTGATTGATAGCTTAGCTCTGACACTCACCGGTTATTCGATGAAATTATACGATTTGAGTACTCAATCCTTTGATTTACTGTTCCTGAAATCCGTGCAAAATTATAAAGGAAAGAACTCAGAATGTTAAAATGACATGAAACAGGCGTCACAGTGGCTAAAATGTGAAGTGGACAGCAATTACGGAGCGATTTTTCCTACAGCAAAAGTATCTGCAAATCACACACTTCGTACAGTTTTTTAAAAGTATTTTTTTAAGGAAATTATATATTTTATGAAATTTGTGTGCAATTCGGCGCTGCTAATGTCTATTCTCTTTCATTTGAATGCTCATTGTCACGATTGGTCGCTTGTGAGCGCCGCAGGAGGGATCTATACTACTGAAATAATATATATGATGATCGGGCTTTTCGTATGCTGAACATGGGAATGTTTATAGGTATACATCATTTGGCAAATATAGTGAATTTGAAATACTTTTCTTTGCCTGGTGAAATCTACCTTCGCCTTCCGGCGTGCCCAGAGGGATTTTTATTTTTTAAATTTAGATCTTAACCTTCCGAACCCTACTGATCAATATAGGGAATTGTATCAGATGTATCGTATGTCAAGGTGGATGATACGTCACAGCTATGACAACATGAGCATGGGCGTTGCCAGAAATGTTATTTCTGTGTAAGGGAAAATCATTCCCGGAAGGAAATAATCTAACAATATTGCATAATCATAATCAATTGATATTAGCTTACAACTTTTCAGTCGGTCAACAGAATATAATCCCAATTACCGGGAAATGCAAAACACTACGGTACCTGAAAAAAAATACCAGTGTTTAAAATCTTTAATCTCAAATTATAAAAGGTGCCTTTTCAATCACAAGAAAGTAGTTTAATAATTAAATTAACACGTACATGTTCCGTTCAGTGGCGTATACTGGTCTGAAGATCTGGGCTACCGCTGAGCTTAATATTACACAAAACATGCTTTTGAACTGCCGTGCGAAAAGAGTTCATATTTGAAAACCCTTCCTTTCACGACTAAATAACAAACACGGCCAGCAATACAATTGAGACAGTTTAGAACTGCCAGATAACCTATTCCGCCTAGCATATAGCCTATGATGTGAAATGACGTGTATATATTGGCACACAATAATTATTGCAGTTCAGGTGTAGGCCTTGTCATATGTATAATATGAACTTTCTCACTGTATAGACGACGGCTGAAAGGAACTTGTAACAAACTCTCTATTATACAGTCACTGGCATTTAAAGCCCCGCATGTGTTTGTTCCGTAATTTTCTCACAAAATCACAACTGGCACAGTTAAAACAAAACACTACATAAATATTCTTCAACATACACACATTTAAATAAATCACACATCGAAAATACTACAACTTCTAAAACATATTCACATATATGAGCGCGATAATGTATATTTATTGTAGGCTATTTGTTCCATTAAACGCTTTTAACTTCAAAGAAACCGCTGGTACTCAATTAAATTAGCCTCTGGCTGCGCGAGCCAGCGGCGTGTGGGCCAGATATGCGGGGCGACTAAGCGCTCCTTAGCCTGGGGATTAACTTGAATCGGGGTTAAAAATTGGCGGTTTCTTGCGTGGTTTCAAGTTGTTAAGCCAATAATATTTATTTGATGTTGCGTATGCAATCATTTAAATATTTGGTAGTTTGATGTTGTTTTGCGTGGTATACATGTGTTAGTACCTATTTCCCTCCGTGTTACTCAGACCATCGCCGCTCCAAGCTGTGTTTATTCTTCTTAGGCGCTGTCCAGTATGGTAAGAAACCGCTGGCCGTAGCGGCAACTCAGTCGCTATGAGCGCTGGGCCTGCACGAAACAAGGGTGGGTGCGGAGAGATGGGGATAGCGGCGTAAGGCTGCCGATTTCTCGAACGGTTTCTGCTGCGTTGCCGCGTTGACTACTCACTAACCATTATTTATTTCGATAAAGAAGAATGTGCATGAAAGTCACGATTGTTTGAATGCTTTGTTGAACCTGTAATAAAGTGTTATTTATTTTTAATGTGATTTTCTAGGGCTACCGCCGGTAGCCCCGGTAGCCCTAAGAATACGCCCCTGGTTCCGTTATATCAATGATAAACTCTTCAACGTGAAAATATCTTAGAAACTATTTTAACAAAAACCAAAAAGAAAATGGATATCCTTACAAGAAGGCATTCATTTAAATGAAAGATCACAAAAAATTATTTCAAAAATAATTATAGGATGTGCGAAATACTTGGACATCGATATTCCAACCGTAAATGAAACGATAACATTGCCCCACATCCACCTGAGATATCAAGTCACTTTAATAACTTTTGCAAATGCGAAAGTTTGCTTCAGGACAAAGACCTGCTGAAAAACATCTGCTGTTATGTGTATATGTATTAATCAGAAATTGAACAGCGTAACAAATTTTTGAAATGGTAAAAACAACTAACCTGTAATCTGTTTGTAGTTATATAATTATAGGATGTGTGAAATACTTGGACATTCAATTAAGTAACCTCATGAAACAGTGCATCAAAAGTGGAACAAGCAAAGCATGTAATGTGACAATAACGAGAATCAAAGTGAAAAAACTACTTTCTAGATTAATATCAGTCAACACGGATAATATTAGTACATTATGCAACGAGCCTATATTTGAATTAATTAAGACACGAGTATGTTTATAAAACGAGCGTAAGCGAGTTTTATAATTTCCATACGAGTGTCTTAATTACCATTATAGGCGAGTTGCATACGACTGTTTATGTTCGACGATAATTATAACTTTATTATATGTTTTAACATAAATATTCATAAATATCTGTTGAGAGTCAGCCACTTGAATTTTGTGATCGCAGTGCGAGCGCTGGGTATATCTCTGTCTTTCAAGATCTCTGAACGACCAACGCATGCGCTCTGTGTGCTTGCAATGCCATATGCAGGCCATATGTTTACTTCTGCCGTCCCTCAGTAATATTGTCACCGCAGTCGTTTGAAGGCAATGCGCTGTGTAGAAATTAGCGTTGGTGATATTAAGGTACAGTGCTATTTCTTGTCTCATATTCGCCAGTTTATTTACGTGAACATATGGACGTATTCCATGTCAGTAATTTATTATAGTTGGATGTTGTGTTTATGTCCGACATGTTGGATTTTGAGCGCATGCGTGAAGGTATCGTTACCTAATTGGTCGATGAACGAGCTCTGATTGGCTGGAGAAACTGTATCATAATGAAAAACAGTGTTATAATGACCATCATTATGATACAGTTTTCTGACACATAATAGTGAGGGTCGAACATAAAATATTTAATAACATCTCCATAATGGTTAATGTCTAAGCATTTTAAAAACTTAAGTCAATAACAAAGATTTTTAGACACATGTAATCTTTTGAGTTTTGTTTTCGCATTTCCCAGTAATTGGGATTATATCGTTGTACGGTGCTGCGCTCTGTACTAAAGGTGGATCACCCAGTGCCCACGAACGGCAGCGCCCGTAGCACAGTCGGGAATCTTTCAGCATTATGTGTGATGTCATATCTTTGAATACATGGAGTTCTTTGACCTATATTATTATCAAATGTTTTCCTTGTTATAGGTAAGATCTTGTTAGAATTAAGATAATACACCATCGTAAGTAGTTATATGTGGAGTTCCCTATTAATTGCTACCAGAGAGATGATGAATCAACAACAATCGCGTTGATCGACTGAAAAGATGCAAGATCAATTGTCGATATGGCAACACTGGACAAATGGCTTCAAAGCTCTCCATCGTCATAATCATTTGTTATTTAACTTATTTTTTGAATCAGTGATGGTATCCTCTTCCAAGTCCCATGACCGTCGGTTAGATTCATTTTCAAGGAAATTGGATCTTTGAAGGGCGGAAAAATTCCACGGCACTCTTAATTGTACGATAATGAGTCGTAAAAGATCTCTCGTATCATATTTAATGATAACTAGTCAAAATTAATTGAAATCTCAGTCACAGGTCTCACAATCAAGTTAAGGTTTATCTGCCACGTGGCAGTGCAAAATGAAAGATTAAAATTAAAAATTTGTTCACCTAGGTGTCTCCAACGCAAAATAAAGCTCAGGGTATACTTTTATTATTAATATTACTATTATTACTGTTATTATTACTATTACCGTATTATTATCGTAGCTATAAAACGCTAAAGTGTATGTTTAATAAATTTCAAGCTCTTAAGCCAGATGGAGTTTGAAAGTTCGGTTTGTGCCAAATTCTTCCAAATCGTCTCAAACGTACAGGAAAAGTCTTGATTTTCTTGAAATGCCAACGGAAATAAATTTATTTGTTCATTAAGTACGTTAAAAAATAAACAACATGATAGCCCCTGCCAGAATTGTGTGGCGTCGAGCCCGCATAACAGTAAAGCTGCGCGAGTGGTTTAACACATGCGAGATTCAAGCATACTCTCTCTAGTTATGAAAATCCACAGCCTGCTTCCAGTCTCCGACCGGGTCAGGAATGGAATGAATGAAGCCCCCATCTAGCGGCGAGGATATGAAATGTGCCGGCTGCCGAGGCCTGACGCACTCCTCTGGGGCAATGATTAAATGAATGACAGATGAAATGAAATGATAGTGGAGAGTGTTGCTGGAATGAAATTTTGACAGGGAAAACCGGAGTACCCGGAGAAAAACCTGTCTGCCTCCGTTTTGTCCAGCACAGATCTCACATGGAGTGACCGGGATTTGAACCACGGATCCAGCGGTGAGAGGCCGGCGTGCTGCCGCCTAAGCCACGGAGGCGTTCTCTCTAGTTATAATTATTATAATATAATACTAGATGAAACCCGTCAAAACATGACGGACAATGGAAATATATATTTACTGAAGAAGCTTCTTATATAAGTTACATTCTTTGTACGATTACTTTTTAGCACTATTGCAACTTAAAGGGCGTCAAAGGATAGCACTCTCAACATTGCAACATAATGCTGGTCATGACTGAAAACGTGATGAGGTAAAGAGCCCAATACGTTCCAGAGTTTCTCCTTGAGCTTGATTGATTGTGATAAAGTAGGCCGAGCGAATAAGACATTGTTGCCTATTAAAAGAAAATGTACTGTACCTGCAAGTGTTTTATCGGAAGGTGTTAAATCAAGTCGTAGGATTTGAGCTCTCTGCCTAATATTACTACACCTATTATATCCGAATCCAAGCAATTTCTTACATATTTCTTACAATTAATATATTTCCATATATGAGTCCTTGGGAAACGTTCAGATTTCTAAGGAGCATAACTATGGCTCAAACGTTCGCAGTATGTGGAAGCGAATCACTTAATTCCAAGGAATTGAAGAATTCTATAATAGGGAAATCAAGTAGCTGGCTTTCATCTTCAGTATCCAATTTGTTAACGCTGATGTATGTGTTTGAACTACTGGACATAAGTTCAATGACTTTTAAATTAATATCATTACATTGTTGCAAATTGGCAAATACATGTATTATATATTCCAGCAGATCAATTTTACCATCACAACAGTAAAGGCCAAAATAACCACGCGTAGATTTTACGCAAGAGAAATACAATTTAGAACAATGTTTACATTTGATCGTCAAAGACCGTACACTGTACTGCATAGTCTGCATAATATCTGGAATTGTTTCTGAAATGGCCTATTTATATTGGATTTTAAATGTGGCTTCGTATTATTCGATAACACTATAGTGTCCTGCAATAACGGAGCCGCTAAATATTAAATGGCAAATAATACTTCCATTACCGAAATCAACTGCGTAGTTAGACTCAGTACTCTAAACAAATAATCATTAAACAATATTGTTTATACAATGAAGTTCAACATGACCAGTGTATTCACCGTCCAGACACTTTCATACTCAAGTTGGTTGCTGAGGAGAATGCGATGAGACTGATCGCCTGTTCGTATTATTCGATAACACTATAGTGTCCTGCAATAACGGAGCCGCTAAATATTAAATGGCAAATAATACTTCCATTACCGAAATCAACTGCGTAGTTAGACTCAGTACTCTAAACAAATAATCATTAAACAATATTGTTTTATACAATGAAGTTCAACATGACCAGTGTATTCACCGTCCAGACACTTTCATACTCAAGTTGGTTGCTGAGGAAAATGCGATGAGACTGATCGCCTATAATATAATCCTTATAATTGTTCCTGCCAGCGAATTTTTTTGTAATAGCTTGAAAATGCAGCTCAGAATGACGTTCTTCATTTTGATATAATCAGTCCGAAACTGCTCTAAATAAGCAATTTCCATCCCCTGTTATAGGTTATGGCAGTACATCTTGCAGGGGAACATAGAATCACTTCGCCAACTACTGGAATGAGCATAGGCCTATACTCAATACTCACTTCGGCAGTCACCCTAATGGAAGCAGTTTTAGAATTCTATGACCAGTGCATGGCAAAAATCGTATTAACACATGGAAGCCCACCTATTCTTGGCTATCGCCCCGGAGACCCGGGTTACATTTCCTGTTCTGCCAAGAAATTTAATTCTGGTCTGAGGGCAAAAACGGGGCACACTCAGTCTCTTGAGGTATAACTAAGAAGAGGAAGGTTCGATTCTCACCTCAACAATCTTGGATGTGGTTTTCCGTAATTTCCCACTTCCACTCAAGGCAAATACCGGGACGGTTTCTAGGCCTCGGCCGTCTCCTTGCCATTCCCCTCCTTAATTACAAATACACACATTAATGCAGGTCATCAGAGAAAATTATACAATGAAGTTCAACATGACCGTCCAAAGACTTTCTTACTCAAGTTGGTTGGAGAGGAGAATGCGATGAGACTGATCGCTTAAAATAAATTCCTTATAATTGTTCCTACCAACGAAATTGTTTGCAATAGCTTGAAAACGCAGCTCAGAATGACGTTCTTCATTTTGTTATAAACAGTACAAAACTGCTCTAAATAAGCAATTTCCATCACCTGTTATAGGTTATGGCGGTACATTTTTCAGGGGAACATAGAATCACTTCGCCAACTACTGGAATGACCATAGGCCTATACTCAATACTCACTTCGGCAGTCACCCTAATGGAGGCAGTTTTAGAATTCTATGTCCCGTGCATGTCAAAAGTCGTATTAACTCATGGAAGCCCACCCATTCTTGGCTATCGCCTCGGAGACCCGGGTTACATTTCCTGCTCTGCCAAGAAATTTAATTCGGGTCTGAGGGCAAAAACGGGGCACATTCAGTCTCTTGAGGTATAACTAAGAAGAGGAAGCTTTGATTCCCACCTCGACAATCTTGGATGTGGTTTCCCACTTCCACTCAAGGCAAATACCGGGATGGTTCCTTACTTAAGGCCTTGGCCGTCTCTTTGCCATTTCCCACCTTAATTACAAATACACACATTAATGCAGCCTTCACAATAACGCAGGTTATCAGAGAAAATTCTACACATACACACCAAAGTACACGGGGCTGAGTGACCACGATGTCGGAGCCCTTCAAACGAATTATGTTTGCCAAGTGTCTCTCGTGGCGAGAGCATATTGTGGACACGCGCGAGTGCCTGGAAAACTTCTTTTTTCTTTAATAATTTAAGAGTATATCAACGATGCATAATTATAACTTTTAGTCTAGGACGCTAATAACTTGACCTCCGAAGCATTGGGAAGAATTGCAATATTGAGGTACATAAACAACATAGCCTACACATTCAACTGTCAGTTAATGTTCTTCAACATTTCCCTTCTTAAATATTCCCCTCCTTTATAATTCTCCATCACGTGAAAACGCACCATGTCTTGTCTTTTAAATATAGCGATGCAATGGTGCTGCCATCTGTTGTCAGTTACTGGAACTGATTGCAGATATTCGAACGGCGTATTGAGGACAACAGTTAGCTCTCTTTATCACATGCTGTAATGCAATGGTAAAACGGAAATAAAACATATTGAGAGGGAATGTAGAAATATGTATGTTTAACAGACATAAAACCTTACTAATACTCCTTGATTAAACAATATTTCAGTGGTAAAAAAAAATTTATCGGCGAGGGCTCGGATGGAACCGGTGAAGCTAGGAACCACAGTCAGTCGCCTTAACCACATAGCTACTCGCGCACTCTTGTTCAGCAGCTGACGCAGCCGTTCATTATCTTCAAAAGCCGCTGTCAGAAGGAAATAATCCGTTTTATTATCCAAATAAATGTTGCACATTCGTATACGTTCATACTGTTATTATATTTTATTGTCAGAACTTGGTTAATGTATGTTTTCAATTACATGGAAGCTTATTAAATTAGCCCCATTGTACATTGAATTTTATCTGATAATCTGTGTTAATGCAATGGCTGCATTAATGTGTGTACTTGTAATTCAGGTGATGATTGCGAAGGAAGAGGTGGTGGCTTTATGTTAGGAACCATCTAAGCATTTGCCTGGAGTAGCAATGGGGAAACACTTCCAAGATGGCTGATGTGGGAATCGATTCCTTGCTTCTCAGTTTTACCTCAAGAAGTTGAGTGTACCCCGTTTCAGCCGTCAGACCAGAATTAATTTTCTTGACAGAACCAGGAATCTAACCCAGACTTTTGTGGTGACAATCAAAAATGCTTGTCACTACACCACGAAATGGACGGAAAATAATTTCCTGGGCAACTTTTAATGGCGATTTGAATTCAATCGTCCTCCAAGTTCGGAGATAACCAGCCCGCATGGTGTAGCCGTTATGGTACGTAGCTATCGCTCCCAATAGAAATGGGAACAATAAGGAACAAAAGAAAAGAAGCTTGTAGCTCGTGAACCATAGGACCTTTCATTATGAGGAATTCGAACCACAGAACGTAAGATTACACGTATAAATTTTCATATCCATCAACCTGGAATCAAACCTGACCTTGCTGATATAATTATGTTGCTTTCACGTCCCTTTCTTAGCGTTTTCAGTGGCGTAGTGGGTAGCATGCTGAGCTTCTATGCCCAAGATCGCGGGTTCAAGCCCAGCCGAAGACGTCGGATTTTTTAAGAGCGTTAAAATCCTTCAGAGGGGAAGTAAAGCCGGCGGTCCCAGGTCATAGATTTATGGCATGAAAAGGACCTTCCACTAATTAAACTTGTGTTAAGATAAAATGTAGGTTATATTTCGTTGAAACGCTCTAACAAATTTCCGCCACTAGGTGTCAGTGACATCTGGTAGCGAAAGTTGGAACTACTTGAAATTGAACGGAACTTGTAGCTCACCCCATGGGTGTCCGCTTTGGAACAGCTACAGCCTTTGGCGAGCCGAACATGTCCTCGGACACTCCCGGCACTAAAAGCCATACGCTAAATAAATACTATACGTCCCTTTTAACTACTTCCGCTTATAGAGACGCCAGGTTACCGGAATTGCCGGTCCCGTAGTGTTGGGGTTCGATTCCTTGCTCCGTCAGGGATTTTAGAAACTGACGTGAGGGCTGGAACGGGATGCACTCAGCCTCGTGAGGACAATTGAGTAGCTGTCTGACAGTGAGGCAGCGCCCCGGTCACGAAAACTAAGATTAACGGCTGAGGGGCCCGATGCGCTGACCACTTGTCACCGTTATATCTGCAGGCCAAATGGCTGGGCAGCGGTCGCTTGGTAGGCCTAGGCCCTTCATGGGCTGTAGTGCCAGGGGTTATTATTATTATTTATTATAGGTTACCGGAATTTAGCCTCGAGTGTGTATCTCTCATTTAGGAACCTTCCAATGCCAACTGACTGAGCTTGGATTCGATCTCACAACATTTGGCACAGGAAGCAAGAAAATTACCGTTGCGCCCTGCAGCCAGTTGCCTTGTTGAGCTCAAGCAGCTCTACCACGGGACCATCACACACCCTGCATTTCAGTCGCACTGTATTCAACGTTCTTTATCACAAACGCACTCAATAATTTAAAATGAATATTGTTCCTATGATATTTACGCGGTCCGAGTGTCTTAAAGCGCTCATACAGCAGTTTGCGTGCAGCCATTATTTAAAAATCCAATCGCAGGCCGCGCCGAGATGATTTATCCTGGAGAAATATCGACCATTTCCACAGTACGGCATGCACAATAACTCATCACAGAAATACAGGCTTGTTGGAATGTTGTAATCAAGAGAGGATTTTCACAACAAGCTGTTAGAGCAGTGGTTCCCAACCGGTGTGCCCCGGCACCAAAGGGTGATTGGCTAACTGGTGCCGCAAGATATTGAGATAACTCCCCCCCCCCACACACACACAGAAAAAAAAACATACTTAAGGTACATTTTGGCTTTAACGGAGAAAGAAGTATCCTAACCTAATGAAGAAAGCAAGTAACACACTTTTGCTTTTTTCGACATCCTATCTATCCGAGCAATCTTTCTCTGCTATGGTGACAATAAAATCCTAAGCAAGAAATAGACTGAATAACCTTACGGATGTTTTGCGTGTTTTATTGCCAACTGTAAAGCCCGATATCACGTATCTGAGCTCTAAGCATCAATCACAAGTTTCACATTAATCATTTATTGAATAAAACTATTGATGTATTTTTACCCAGTGACTGTAGTAATGTTTACTCTTTTATGTTATGGTGTACGTTATTTATTTTATAATATTTCAATAAATGTACATATCAATTTTTTTGAATGCAAGGAGGAGTGCCCCTAGTGTTTAATGTTATTCCCAACGGTGCCGTGAACTTCAAAAGGTTGGGAAACTCTGTGTTAGAGACTGAACACTTACAGGACTTCCTGTTCGATGAGGAAAAGCGATACGTGTGACCAGGAATAAATTACTGTATTAGCACTTTCAAATTAGACCTGGTAATATGCGATGTTCAGCGTTTAATTTCGCTTGCTGGGTCCAAGGTTGCAGGTTCGTATCCCGGCGCAGTCAGCTGGCATTTGAGGGTGCGCAAATGTGAGGGAGCCGTGTCAGTAGATTTACTGGCACATTAAAGATCACCCTCGGGGCAAAATTCCGGCACTCCGGCGTTTCTAAATCCCAGAGTAGTTCAACGGAATGTAAAACCAATAACATTATTATTATTCGGCGTTTAATCAAATAATTTGAAATTAATCAACTGATCGCCCATCGATAAGAACCGAATAATTGATTAATCGATTAGTAGACCCGAGTTAAAAAAAAGAAGTTTAAAAGAGAGATCATCGCATAAGTTGAGTTACACTTAATTTCGGAATATTGCATAGAAATCTAAAAAAGTAACTTTTTCCCCTAAATGTACAACGTGTCATTCCTTGTGTATTAAGAGTCAGTGACAGTGGAACGACAAACACCAATCAAATTTGTAAGGATTTCGGAAAAAGAAAACAAAGAGTTTTCAGCAAAGATTTTTATTCTTCCTCATGTTAAAATTTAGGACAGGAACACTTTTCTTTTACTCTGCCTTAGCCTAGTTTTCACAAAGAAGGAGGTTGTTGTTGTTGTTATTGTTGTTTGTGTCTTCAACATATTCTGACCTTGGTCTACCCTACTGTTTTCATCCTCGACCCTTCCTTCCATAACTAGGCTTGCTATTCCTGGGTGTCTTAGTTCGTGTCCTACTAGCCTATCTCTTCTCTTCATTAGCAGTTGCCAGAAACATCTCTCTTCTTCCACTCGTCTTAATACTTCTTCATTTATAACCCATCTGATCTTCACCATTCTCCTGTAACACCACATTTCAAACGCTTCAATTCTCTTCTTTTCTGCTGCTGCACCAATAGTCCAAGTTTCACTTCCATAGAGCGCCACGCTCCAGACAAAGGCTTTACAAAATGACTTCCTAATACCTAAATCTATTACGAACAGCACTCATTCCAGGTGCCGTATTGACCATGTTTACATGAAGTATAACATAATTTTCTCGCCAAATCAATACTTTACTTACATAAAAATTATACAGGTACATGTTTCGGAAACTTTTTTTGTTTCCTTCCTCAGCCCACTTTTAAGTGAACTGTGTTTTTTGTTATTTGGTGAGGATTTCGATGTTGTATGATGTCTTACACCATAAAGTGGACTGAGGAAGGAAACAAATTAGGTTTCCGAAACATGTACCTGTTGAATTTTTATGTAAGTAAAGTATTGATTTGGCGAGAAAATTATGTTATACTTCATGTACCTAAATCTATATTTGATATCAGGTTCGTTTTCTGTAGAAATGCTTTCGTTGCCTGTGCTAACATACTTTTTATATCCTCTGCTTTGTCCATCACTGGTTATTTGGCTTCCCAAGTAACAGAAGTCACTTATTTCCTTTAGCTGTTCACTTGCCAATTCAACATCCATAGAGGTTTCTGATTTCTTTCGACTGCATTCCAATATTTCTGCTTTACATTTATTATTTCTCATCATGAATTCTTCCCTCAAGACAGAATCCATACCATTTAAAAGCTCATTCAACTCCTCTGGTGTGTCGGCCAAGATGACGATGTCATCAGCAAATCTCAGAGTTGGAATTATTTCTCCTTGAATCTTTACTCCTACTTTGAAGGTACATTATTTAAAGATATATGATACAATATATTTTAATTAATTACCTGTCTGTTTTGCTTCTGTTAGAGCATAGTGGAAGGAGCGGAGTACATTGACTAATCAACAAATCAATCAGTCAATTATTCGAGCAACCAATTAGTTGATTAAATGGCGAATGTATTAAACATACAATCGAATAATCGTTATTTGTAGCAATTAATTACTGCATGTAGACTACATATTCCAGAATTACACTTATTTCTCGATTCATCTTGTTACCTATAGAGCCCTACGTGGATAAACAAAACGTTATCCGCATCCGCCCCGCATCCACACGACTTTTACCCGCATCTGCTCCGCATCCGCACGACTGTTATCCGCATCCGCCCTGCATCCGCACCACTTTCATCTGCATCCACACGTTTGTTTTCCGAATCTACTGGCATTACAATAATATTTTAATACAGTATAAAGCAACAATTTAGACATTTGAGGAGAAAGTCGTTCCCCTAAGCTATGTATGTCATGGGCTATGATTAAAATGAATTTTATACAGCCAGAATTGGAACCATTTTCAGTTCAAAGGTTTAATTGTGCTTCATGACATTATTTTAATGAGATTACCGCAAAACATCATCTTACATTTGTCATGAAAAATACATAACGGAAAAATATGATATGTCATAATAAACATCCGGGTCCTAGTAATGATAAACAAGTTCGGATTGTATTCTAAAAACCATCCGCAAATTTTCTCCAAACATTATCCGCAGCTTATCCGCTATCCGCACAGCCATGCAAACTATATCTGCATCCGCGCAGGGCTCTACCCATGGTGGCACTTTTTGAAGATCCAACCAGCCTCCGGGCTGACTACCTAACAGTCTAGAACAATGCGATAACTGTAATAGTGGCTATTTTTTTTATTATTATCGAATTTGGCCAACTATGGACCGCAGGAATTCAAGACTTATTGGCTTTCTTTCATTTCTCATCCCAGAACTTCTTCATCCTGACACTTCTTTGTTTTCTCTCCTCCTCGGAAATGATCCGTTTGGGCCTCCTGCTTGGTGGTTTATCCTGAAATGATTTTACTCCGTCAACTCGGCAGCGGAACTCTCTTCTATCGTAGACCATCGGTGGAGTAATTCCAACTTCCGCTGCATCCCTCTTCACCTCATCTACCCATTTAGATGTAACCTTTAACCCCATGATGTAGCTGAAGATCCTTTTGGTCAGCCTGCCTTCATCCATTCGTAGTAAATGTCCGTAGAACTTTAGCCTTCGCTTCTTCATTACGTCTGTGATCTTTTCAGTACACTTGTCAAGTTCTTCATTTTTCCTCTTCTTCCATGTCCCATCAGCAGTCTTCTGTGGTCCAAGTATTTTTCTCAGAATCTTCCTTTCTCTCCTTTCTAGTACTTGAAGTTCTCCCTTTTTACTTAAAATCAGACACACTGAAGCGTACAATCCTTCAGGTTGTACTACCGATTTGTAGTGTCTGATTTTGGCCTTGTATGATAAAGCTCGTTTGTTGTATTTATTCTGGGTTAGTTTGTAGGCCAGGTTAATAGTGGCTATGGTAGCGACGGGGATTCGGTAGCTGCCTCTGGATTAAAAATAGGTTCTATCCCTGGAGGGAGTTGGGAAAATCCCGGGGAAAACCACACATAGGATAGCGCAGGGGTTCGAACCTCCAATCACCGAACTTTCTGCAGGCGCCCATTGCAATCGTGGTGAGCGATTTAGCACGCACGTCTACACCACACCCGTTATGCTCACTTTGTTCATCCCTTCTTCTTTAGTTACATCGCCTTCAAGTTCATGAGTGATACGGCACTTTCTTTGCCGCTGTCTATTTTTGGTTTTCTTTAAACATAGAGGCTAAACACTGCTCAAAAGAGGTCTGAAGTTCATTGGCCTCTACAATTCGTTCCTCGTTCCTTTTTATCTTCTTGTTTTACACCACATAAACACACACACACTCTCTCTGAGTCACAAACTGATGACGTCAGGGTTCATCTCGGGCCACGCGCGTCAACTTTCACCACTGTGTGCCAATTAGCACGGCTTTTTATTTTCTTCCTTTTCTTCTTCTCATGCAAACAAGCTGCGGGTATTCATGGTTGCAGGACTTTAACATTGGTAATCTACCACGGTGGCCGAGAGCGATAACGCGCTAATGTGTGCTTCACTGTCTTCGGTTGGTTGGTTAGTTCTTAAGTTTAGGGGCTGCGACAACGCGGTCATGTAGCCTCGTGTACTTAGGGTGTGTGTAGAATCTGTCTGATAACCGGTGTTAATTGTGATGACTGTATTAGTGTATGTTATCTGCTTTTTAATTCAAGTAAGGACCTCAGACTTATGAATTTTTCAAATAGTTCCTACTTTTGCCACCAAACGCCACCGTCGACGACTACCAGTTCAGAGCTTAGCTACCAGACGCCACCGCAGTAGGCTCTTGGTAACGAACGTAGGAACCTAAGAGCGTTGTTTACATTCTTAACCTATACAATTTAGCTTCACACAGGTGTAATTAGTGGAAGGTTCTTTAACATGCCATAAATCTATGACATGGGACCGCCGGCTTTACTTCCCCTCCGAAGGAAGGCATGCTGAGGGATTTTTAACGCTCTTAAAAATCCGACGACTTCGGCCGGATTTGAACCCGCGATCTTGGGCTTAGAAGCTCAGCATGCTACCGACTACGCCACCGAAGCCGCCTGTCTTCGGTTGAGTGTTCAAATTCCATCTCAACCGTCTTGAAATGATGTTCTTGTTTTTTCACTTTATTTATTTATTATATTTGATTTGCAGCCAATGGCCATAGCAAGGCATTTGAATTGAACTCCCGTAGGCTCCCCAACAAGTTAAATTGCAAGTAGCTCCATCTTTCACTACCAGACGGCACTGTCACTGACACCCAGCGGTGAACTTTGGAACTTGATAGAGCGTTTCTTACCAAATAACCTACAAATTATCGCAACACACTACCAATTGTAGTGGTAGGTTCTTTTACATTCCATAAATCTATATAACTATATAACATGGGCCCTGTGGCTTTACTTCCCCTTCAAAGGAAGGCATACTGAAGGATTTTAACGCTCTTAAAAATACGAAGACTTCGGTCGGCTTTGAACCCACGATCTTGGACATAGCAGTTCAGCATCCTCAATTTCACCACCAGGCAAATGCTGGGACGGTTCCTTTCAATAGGCCCACGGCCAAATTTCTTCCAATATCCCTTTCGTGACCCTTCCTTAATTACACTAAATTTAGCGGTCAACTGTCGCCTTTCCACTTATATCTGCTGACAAAGTGTTCCTAACGACGGTAGAGGAATGATCCCTTGAAGAGTCCGTGGGTGATGCCGAGCTGGAAGGATATGCGATTTAAATAATCTACATAAGTAAACTAAGGAAACTTAAAAACATTTTACTCCATAATTTCAATTTCAGAGGGACAGCCTCAAGAGGGAAAGAATCCCGGCCGATGTCGTCGGAGGGAGAAAAAGCCGGCGGGCTATGTCATAGATTTATGGCATGAAAAAGAACCTTCCACTAACTACAATTGTGTGAAGCTAAATTTGTAGGTTAGAATTGATTAACGCTCTATTAAGTTCCAACGTTCGCCACCCGTCGCTGTTTGCGTTGGCATGTAGTAGCCAAGTTCGCAGCTAGGTGTCATTGACGGTAGCATTTGGTATCAAAAGTAGGAACTCCTTGAAATTGATCGTTTGCAGTCCTTACCTGAATTACAGATAACAAACACTAATACAGCCATCCCAATTAACACGGGTTTTTCAGACAGAGTCTGCACACACCCAAAGTACACAGGGCTACATGACCGCGTTGTCGCAGCCCATAAACTGAGGAACCAACCAATGGAAACAGAATACAAAGCTTTGGACAAGTTCCATAATATTTGCAGAAATTATCAGTGCAATGTCGCTCCCGGAGGCTAAAGACGAAAACTGTTTATATCAATAGATCAACAAATACAAGTTGTCTCCCATAAATTTGCAGGCATGAACTTTTCTTGTTTTGCTAAGACGCTGCACATTTCAGTGAACTAAAAATATCACGTATTGCAAATTAAAAACCCATTAATGCTTACGCATGGACTTGTGAAAAGCATTTAATACCATAAACATTAAGGTTGTACGTGGGTTGGTGCAATATTCAAGCAAAGTCTTCAAAAGTAGTGTTTTACTTCTCTTTGTGTAAAACTTAAATCTTAAATAACTTTGGAAGCTTGTTAACAATTCAAGTACAGTTACCTCCGAAGTTTTACATCCACACTTCTTAAGTACTAGCTGCAATCCTAAGACCGTCAATTATTAAACAAACAAACAAACAATTTATTAATTAGTTAAATGATATAAAAATTAATTACATAAATAAATAAAAATGTCACAGTCCCTAAACTGAGGAACCAACCAACCAGCATGTTGATGGTGGTAATAAGTAGATGAAGATGGTCTTCTGTGGTTTCGCATCTTCCTTTCAGGCAAATGCCACAGCCACTACCTCCCAATTCCTCGTCCTTACATTCACACTTTCCTCCCCAGACTACACAACAAACTCTGCTTGGAAGGAAGATGGGAAACCACAGGATACCCTCTTCAAGGTTGCCGGCGGGGGGATTCGAATCTCCTCGCCTCCCGGATGTGAGCGACTGCCTGCAGCCTCGCCGTAACGACCACGGCTAGCTCACCATGTATTTCATTCATGTACTAGGAAATGAATCGTTAATTCCCTAACTGAGTAAACTTGTATTGACCGACTGTTAAGCTTCTACAAGTTAAATTCTTAGGGAACACTGAAAGAAAACAAGTAGTTCCGTGAAGAACTATATACAGTGAAACGTCTATTAAGAGACCAGTGACAGTTCCATGGAAAACTGGTCTTTTAGAGGGGTGGTCTCTTAATAGGGGTAGGCATTAAAAATAATTGTATACTGCATTATAAATAAAGTACTGTTGGAACACATAGTTGATTACAATTTATCTGCATTTGTTCACATTTAGTACAAATTATTTACAATTAGTTATTTTCTGATATCTGTCATTAAAAAAATCACGAATTGATCTCTGTTTCAGATTAGCACATCTTTTTTTAAACAATTTCACTTTCTAGAATATCTCTTGAGTGAGTTCGAAATTCCGTTAATTTGTTCTGGGTTCGAACAATCTTCTAGGAGAGCCGTTTTTTGTATTTTGTATACGTTACACAAAACTTTTTCTAATGGCATTGTATGCTGATGCAGTTCTGTGCCAACAGAACCGTTGTTTATATCATCACCCTCATCAGCATCTCCAATGGGAAGGCAGACGATAATTGGCCTTGGGAAGAGGTCAGACTGAGAAAATGCCTGGTCTTTGGTCGGGGAGAAAGGTGGCCCTTAAATAGAGGTAACAAATACACTGACCTTATGAGCTTTTAAATCGGTTCCAAGAAAAATCGGTCTTTAAGAGGGGTGGTCTTTTAATAGGGGTGGTCTTTTAGAAAGGTTTCACTGTTGCCTATTTTCATATATCCTATTGGCCTTCTCTATTAAAAATTATATCGCATATGAAAAATATCCCCATGTTGGATTGTTCCGTATGTAGCCCATAGAGTTATGTACCATTGGATGAAGATGATTGTGTAGGTTAATTATCAAACTTTCATTTCAATCGTACGATTAGGACACCAAAAAGAATATCAAAAAATAAAATTTTGCACAGCCACCATCTTGAGATTATGAAAACAATTGAATTATATTAGATGCCAGTGCATTAAAATGTCCATATATATTTACTGTACAACGTTTCACTGTGCTCGGATGGTTAAATCACGAGAAAAATCCATTGAAATATTTCAACATTGCCTGGCCACCATGTTCGTTTTGTACTTAACAGGTGTTTGAAGGTTACATAGGTGAACTTGTAGTAGTAACCTTTATCTCTTTACAAAAATTCAGGGTGGTATCTATTGCCGTTGCAGAGATATAGAATGCCAGTGACATATTTCGCGTGTTGAATCGGTGTCACGTATCAAAATTTGAAAGGTACGGTCGAGTTCGGACGAGGTAGTAGCAGGCCTATGTACTTACTGAGTTTCATTGAAATCACTTCGGTCGTTTAGGGCGTATTAGGGGGACACGCACACTCACACATGGACAAAAGGTGATCTCATAAGCCTATTAGCCTACTTTCGAGTTTTGCAAAAAAATGAAAGTAGACTTATGAGATCTACACAGGGCCAAAAATAGTGTGTCTGTCTGTGTGTGAGTCTGTGTGTGTGTATGTGAGTGTGTATGTGAGTGTGTGTACTCTGAATGTCTGACCCACCCCCTATCAATTCGAACACGGTGAAACCGAATTGAACGAAATTTGGTACAGATGTAGAACTAGCAAAGGGCACCTCAGTGTCATGTTTTTCATCGCCGCCATCTTGACGGAAACGTAATGGCGGGCACCCAAATGTTCAAAGCTTAAATCAAATTACGACTAACCTAATCATCTAATCTCTACCGAATTTTGCAACAACATATATTGATATGGCGAGCGTCATTTGACTAAACTACAAGGTCATCAGCCCAATAGTTTGCAGATGGCGGCCATATATGTGTGCAAATCGATTCCCCCTATTAATTCAAACACGGCGAAATTGATTTGAACGAAATTTGGTAAAGAGGTAGCACTAGGAAAGTGCACCTCAGTGTCATGTTTTATATCGCCGCCATCTTGAAGTAAACGTAATGGCGGCCACTCAAAATTTCAAAGCTTAAATCAAATTACGACTAATCTAATCTTGCGATCTCTACCAAATATTGCAACAACATATATTCATATGGCGAGCGTATTTTGCCTAAACTACAAGGTCATCAGCCTAATAGTTTGCAGATGGTGGCCATGTATGTGTGCAAATCGATTCCCCCTATCAATTCGAACACGGTAAAACCGAATTGAACGAAATTTGGTACAGAGGTAGAACTAGCAAAGGGCACTACAGTGTCATATTTTATATCACCTCCATCTTCCATCTTGACGAAAACGTAATGTCGGCCACCCAAATGTTAAAAGCTCGAATCAAATTACGACTAACCTAATCATCTGATCTCTACCAAATTTTGCAACAACATACCTTTATGTGTGAAACGTTCTTTGACCAAGCTACAAGGTCACCAGTCCAATAGTTTGCATATGGTGGCCATGTATGTGTGCAAATCGATTCCCCCTATCAATTCAAACACGCTGAAACCGAATTGAATGAATTTTGTTCAGAGGTAGCACTAGCAAAGAGCACCACATATTCATGTTTAATATCCGTATAGAACGTTGTATTTCAACAAGTTACTACAACCGACATTCATTTTACTCCTTGAAAAGGACAAGGAGTTATAACAATACCCATGCATTTAGGAGAAAGTAGGCTATATGTTCTTTACTGAACATCTAGTTTTTTCTTTAATGAAAATATGCTAAAAAGAGGCTTTTAAACTTATAATTGCATAACTAAAATGGTGTGTGATATCTCGTGATTTACCTCACCCGCAGTGTCCTCATTTGCATCTCGGTCTCGTCAGTGGTGGAATCATGTCCCTGTAAGTGCATGACTTATGTGTTGACAGTTGTTGGTCTGGTCCATCGGGACTGAAATCAGAATACGGTATCTGCATGGCGGAAAGGAATGCTGGGCTGCTGAATAAGAGATGATGTTATTCCTCTCCATCCCAGTATCGACACTCGAAGCACATTTCATTTATTATGCATAAACAAGTTTGTGTTGTCTGCGTGGGAAGAAGTGGTAAGCATCTGGTAAATATTTTAAAGAGAATCGCTGATGGGAACTCTGTTCAGACTGAGATTTTTAATTCTTGATAGTTCTTGCCTGTTGGGCTGGTCATTGCTGCAGCATGGAGTCCATAGTCAGAGCATTGCCCTCCAAGCTTTGGTTTGATGAATTCAAATAACATAGCAATGGTCGGCAACCCAGAGGTGTGTGCGCAGGAAATTGGAAGAACGGAACAGATGAATGATCTAGCACTACAGTATGTCCGTCTTTCACGATTAAATCCACAAGCGGAGAGTGGTGGTCGACAAATAAATTAGAGTACGGTAGTTGTTGTTTCATTTGAGGGGATTGGGTGATGACTTGTTTGCTAACCTGTGTTATAGCGGTGTTTGTAGTATTGGGTATGTTTGTAATTGAGGTGAGGATTGGGAAGGAAGCAACCGTGGCCTTAAATTAGGAATCATCCCGGTATTTGCGTGGATTATAAGTGGGAAATATATAAGTAATTGGATATTCATTTGCTGAGTTTTCCACTACGCGAGGGCTGGAATGGGGTGCACTAAGCCTCGAGAGGACAATTGAGCAGCTGTTTGACAGTGAGGCAGCACCCCAGTCACGGAGACCATGATTAACAGCCGAGGGGACCCGACAGGCTGACCACGCATCACCCAGTAATCAGTAGGCTAAATGGATAGGCAGCGGCCGCTTGGTAGGCATAGGCTCTTCATGGGCTGTGGCGCTACGTTTTTTTTTTGTCTCCGCGAGCTTTGCGGCATTTCTTGCCGCATTTCTGAATGCAACGGGATATATCCAATACCAAATCATTAAGCATTTATTATGGCTTCTTGTTCCAGTCCTGAGGGCTTGCATGATTGAGAACTGCACATTTTTTAAGGGTCCCACACAGTCTATTCCGCCACGCAGACCATCTCTCGGGTTTCTCGACCCTCCTGCTATCGATTGCCTGATTATTCCCCATGTGGACGAGCGTTATCATGACGAAGAAAACCTTTCTCTTGTAGCAACTTACTATTACTAAGCATATAGCACCTTGAACATAGAACTCAGCGTGCTACCAACTACGTCACCAAATTTATTGAGGAATGAAGAGATAATTGGCGTTGATAAAAACGGCGCTTAGTCTTAGATTACAAAAGGTAATACATAAGTTGAAAATTCCGCGTAATCAATAATTTTTATTAAATAAAGATCACTGTGTGGTCATTGGTGGGACATGTTTCGAGGCCTAATTTTTTTTGGCCCCTTCATCAGCCGATATGAAAATATAAATGTCATAGACACAAAAATGTAATGCGTAACGCACTGAAAGGCCCTTTGTTAAACGTATTTATTTCTCAACTAGCAACCCGACCCGGCTTCGCCCGGGAACAGTTACGAATATATTATGTGATAAGCACTTTTTTCCAATGTCAATGAACTCCGACCAATATCCGTTTTACGTCTCGGCATGATGGGTTAAAATCACTGACTGGACTATTAATTATATTATCATGGAGATGCATGAGCAACAAATTCTTGTCAGACGTAATTTAAAAATGGCGAGGTGCATGAAACACAAATCCTCCTTCCTTCCAATCTTAACTTGACTGTGAATTTTGCGGAACGAAAAGCTCACAGGCGAAATGAAGAAAACCCGAGTTGCACTTCCAGGGAAACTCCAAACACAACCACCCTTCTCAGAAGTTTTAACTCAACACGACTCAACGTTTTTCTGCTGGCTGTATCTGGGGCAATAGGCTGTAACAGGGATGATAGACTCGCCCTTAACTAGCTCGTCAAGTGTCACCTCAGTAGTTGAATGGACATGGTTGGAAGAGATTAAAACGTAAAAACACTTATAGTGGGCGATGTATTGAAGATAGACATATGCTCTCGCTGACTTTTTTGTAGAAATTTTCTTGCTGAACAATTCTTACACTCATAGTATTTAGATATTTTTAACGGTTTTCCCAGCGTAAGCTTACCAAGCGCACGGACGCCAGTTTTTTCCCCTGACTTTTCCTCTGAAATCGTTTCTGCTCGGCTTCCTTTGATCATAAATAAATTATTTTCTACAGAAATCTTCCTCGATATATCCTTTACAGAATGGTGAAAACCACATCAAAATCCATCCAGTGGTTCTCGAGTTTACCCGTAACATCCAAGAATCGAGGATTTTGTTTCATACTAAGTAGAGATAGAGATTAGGTTATCAATACGGAAACAGAATGAACCTTTTTAAGTTCTAAAATAACACAAGGTAGTCCTCATATCGTAAATGAGACTTGGCCACCCTTGATCGTGACAAAAGGGCACAGTGACTGTCGTGAAAACAGGCTAAGTGACTCGCTCAGCTTCGTGAGTCTCCTCACACAATGGGGCCCATTAGCTTCACCTCCACCATTTCAATGGCGAACACTTCTTCTAATTCCTTCACGCTAACGATCTCATCTTGTCTTCTCTTTCATTCCATTCTTAAAGACTCGCCGTAAAGATACATGCCCAACAAGGAATCAGGAGAATGATCTCGGGTCCTCTCCATGGTGTCGTGGTCAGCGTGCTTAGCTGCCACCCCGGAGGTCTGAGGTTCGATTCCCGGCTATGCCACGAAATTTGAAAAGTGATATGAGGACTGGAACAGGGTCTACTTGGCCTCAGGTGGTCCAAATGAGTAGAGGGGTTTCGATTACCATCTCATCCATCATCGAAGTGGTTTTTCCGTAGTTCCATCTTCGGGCCAATGCAGGGATGGTACCTAAGGTAAGGCCACGGCCGCCTCCTTTCCTCTTCCTTGTCTATCCCCCCCTCTTCCCATCCCCTCATAAGGCGTAGTGCTGGTCTCACTCCCCAGTTGAATCCCAGACTTATAGTCTCAAGCTTCAGGACACTGCCCTCAGTGGTGGTAAAGGTGGGGTCCCTCGCTTAGTCCGTGGGAAAAGTCACCGCTGGAGGGTAAATCGATAACGAAAATAACGAGAATGATCTCGGATTATCACAAATATTTATCCTTTAGTCATTGCACCTGTAAAATCCACTATGTGACACTGTTGGTCTCGGTCAGTTTTTCCCTTAAGATTAGCCACGCCCCCAGCCATATGTGGTTATACCGTATATAACTCCACATAACAACTTCGTAAGGGTCAATTTTCTCTGCTCCTATGTAGTGTAAAATAACCTTATGAGTTAAACAATAAATCGTCGTCCTCCTTGTTGCGTAGTGTAGTGGTTAGCATTCTTAGCTGTCACCGCGGAGGCGCAGGTTCGATTCCTGGCTCTGACAAGAAATTTAATTCTGGTCTAAGGGCGGGAACGGGGGGCACTTAGCCTAGTGAGGCAAAACTGAGAAGAGATGGGTTCGATTCCCATCTCAGCCATCCTGGAATTGGTTTTCTGTGGTTTCCCACTTCTACTCCAGGCGAATGCCGGGATGGTTCCTAAATTAAGGCCACGGCACCTTCCATTCCAATCCTCACCCGAACTACAAGTAAACACACTAATGCAGTCGCCACAATTGCTATCAGACGTATTCTACATACACCCAAGTCGCCGCAATTGCTATCAGACGTATTCTACATACACCCAAGTACATGGGAATAAAGGACCACGATGTTCAAGCCCCTGAAATAAAACAAAAACGACAACAACCTTTAGGGGATTGCAATATCGTGCCCAGTCATCATCGTGTAACCGACAGCAGTGGCTACGCTGGCTAAAGCGCAGCGTTAGGACTAGGGACCAAGCTCTCTGCTGACTCGGTAGACGCGTGGGTTCTAGCTCCACCGTCGGCCATCCTTCAAATAGTTTTCCGTGATTTCTCCATTTTAAACACCAGGCAAATGCTGGGATGGTACCTTCTGACAGGCAACGGCCTCTTCCGTCCAAATCCTTGCCCAGTTTCATTAATCATCATCCATTCCATCTCTCATCCCGGTGTGCAGGTTGCCCACGGGCGTCGACTAGAAAGACCTGTACTCGGCCTCTCAAGAGGCCACACGGAAAAAAATCCTCGTGTACTTGGGTGTGTCTGATAACCTGTATTATTGTGAGGTCTTAAGTTGTGCATGTATTAGTAATAGATTACGATTGGGAAGGAGGCATCCGTGGCGTTAATTTAGGAACCATCCCGGCATTTGGCTGGAGGTGAAGTAGGAAACCACTGAAAACCATGTATAAGATGGCTGTGGAGGGAAGCGAACCCACCTTTCCTCAGTTCTGTTGCCTGACGAGAATGAATTAAATTTATTAGCAACGCCGGGGATCAAACCAGTCACAACCGGTTGCCACTACACTGATGAACCGACCAACCAAAACTATGAGGTGGTGGTGGTGGTAGTATTACAATGTAATTAATTCATTTACACTTGCGAAAAAATCGGTCATCAGCAGTGTACAGGGTCTTGCATATAAAGTAAGAACGGCGAGCGGCGGTTTTGTCATTCGCTGCTGAAGCCGGCTTGACCGAGCTTATGACGCGCCACGGCCCCCTGCTCTAGTATTGAAAGCGCGCGCATAGTACGAACTTGACCTTGCAATAAGCGTGCAGGTGTTATCAGTCGCCAGTCTGAACATGTTGAGACAGTTATCATTGTAACATCGTATTTTTGTATGTAAAATTTATTTTAATTACGATTCGGCTCGGCGGGTACGTGATGCATTTGTTCAGCAATTTCTTGATGAAGTGCCACCTTCACTAGCACAGATTCACGTAATTGTAAATAACTTTGACACTACTGGTTCAGTGCTCAATAAAAAACACAAAATAAAATATCAGAAAAAATACTGTGGCATGACTCACTCGCGTCAGCCAAAATGTGGTTACCAGATACAATGCCTGTATAACCCAGGAAGGACGACACTTCCAGCAACTTTTATAAGGTAATATTTCATAGAGGATTGTACACACGCTTAGAGCAGGGGGCCACGGCTCGCTACAAGCTCGGTCATGGCCACCACACTAGCGGATAACAAACCCGCCGCTTGGCGTTCTTACTTTATATGAAAGACCCTGTACTTGAGCGTGAGTAGGAACTCTCTGATAACCTGTGATTATCTAGCGACTGCAGTAGAGTGTAGGGTACTGTATTGTGGTGGGCGCCCCATGAATTAAAATAAGGCACCTTTCCAGCATTTGCTTGAAGGGAGTGAGAAAAACCGGGAGAAATTCCAGTTAGCGTGATATGAAGCACCTATCTCTGGCGGTTTCGGTCGCTTCTATGCCCAAGGTCGCGGGTTCAAACCCGGCCGAAGTCGTCGAATTTTTAAGGGCGTTAAAACTCCCTCAGTATGTCTTCCTTCGGAGGGGAAGTACAGCGGGTGGTCCCATGTCATAGATTTATGGCATGAAAAAAAAAACCTTCCACTAACTACACTTGTGTGAAGCCAAAATTGAAAGTTAGAATTAGTAACGCTCTATTAGTTTCAACGTTCGCCGCCAGGTGCCGACTGCGATGCCATCTAGTAGCCAATTTCCCAAGCTAGGTGTCGTGGACGGTAGCATTTGGTAGCAAAAGTAGGAACTACTGGAAATATCTTTCTGCAGTCCTTTCTTGAATTAAAACAGATATACACACTAATACAGCCATCACAATTAACACCGGTTATCAGACAGATTCTACACACACCCAAAGTACACAGGGCTACATGACCACGTTGTCGCAGCCCCTAAACTAAGGAACCAACCAACCGATCTCTGGACTTGCAAACGTTGTGCGCAGAATTAACACTGACTTGTAGAAATAGCCTCTATCAAGAGAGATAGCTTCTTCCAGCCCGGAGAAAGGCTGGACATTACGGCCGCTGTTCCACAGAATGTAAACACAAAGGGTCACGCGTGGACATGATCGACCATTACAGGCGATTGACTATCCCAGCCGAAAGGAACAATAGCGACATTCCTCGAGACCACAATCACTGTTATTTGTGGGGAATAGCAGTCCTCTTCTTCTCAGAGTACTTTGTGAAAGCAATTCAGAAGAGACGACGCAGTACTTAGTAGTAGGCCTATACGAAGTTCAAATCCCCCTTTCAAAACCTCCTTATAGCCTGTGATATTACGTTGAATGAATTATTCAAATAATTGAAGACTTTACAGGGTAATAATCTGACAGGTTTATCCCCGGGTACTCCGGTTTTCCCTGTCACAATTTCATTCCAACAACACTCTCCACTATCATTTCACTTCATCTGTCATTCATTTAATCATTGCTTCTGAGGAGTGCGACAGGCTTCGGCAGCCAGCACAGTTCATATCCTCGCCGCTAGATGGGGGCTTCATTCATTCCATCCCTAACCCGGTCGGTCGACTGGAAGCAGGCTGTGGATTCTTTTTCACAGGGTTAATAATTTGCTGTAAGTCGAGTATCACGACTGCAATGTGGAACTGAAAGTCTGGAGATCGAAGGTTTGAAACCCGTTGCTGACAGCGGCCATTCTGCTTTGGGAGATTTCAAGAAGAAGCTGCCTATTGCAATGCGAACCATGTTACAAACTCCGAAAAATGTTGACGTATCTTAGCGTTTCACATCCCCCAGACCCCAAAAACCAGCGCCAGTTCAAAACATGATATATATATATCACTTTCTTATAAACACGATAACTACCGACATTTTGCACCAGGTCTAGTTTATTAATGAGCAAAATGGGAACAAGGGGGTAGGAATGGGGGACCTTTTTAGAAAATGTGAAAATCGCTATAACTTTCTTAGTACATGAGAAATCAAATCCATTCAAAGTTCATACTATCCTTCGGATATGGTTCAAAAGATTATCGCAGTCAAGTTTTTAGATAGTGCCAACTATTGACCAAAGGGGTGAGAAAAATGTGGTTTTGAGATTTTTAAAAAGCCATACTTCCCTTAATAGGCACAATATCAAAACTGTTTTTTTCTTATTCTTAGTCATTTTACCCTTCAGGGTTGGTTTTTCCCTCAGACTCAGCGAGCGATCCCACCCCTACCGCCTCTAGGGGCAGTGTTCTGGAGGTTGAGACTTCTGGTCGGGGGTTACAACTGATAGGGAGG
This sequence comes from Meconema thalassinum, assembly GCA_946902985.2. Taxonomy (NCBI): domain Eukaryota; kingdom Metazoa; phylum Arthropoda; class Insecta; order Orthoptera; family Tettigoniidae; genus Meconema; species Meconema thalassinum. The sequence goes on along the minus strand of OX336394.1, from coordinate 106,025,233 downwards.
GAGAGACAAGGAAGGGAGAATGAGGGGGCCGTGGCCTTACGTTAGGTACCATCCCGGCATTTGCCCGGAGAGGAAGTGGGAAACCACGGGAATCTACTTCGAGAATGGCTGAGTTGGGAATCAAATCCCCTCTACTCATTCGAACCACGCGAGGGTGAGTAGACCCCAGTCCTCATATCACTTTTCAAATTTCATGGCAGAGCCGGGAATCGAACCTCGGACCTCCTGGGTGGCAGCTAAGCACACTGACCACTACACCACGGAGGATCTTCTTCCCTCTTCCTTGTCTCTCCGTACCAATCATCCCATCCCTTCCCATCCCGTATAAAGCCCCTGTTCGCTTTGCAGATGAGGCCGCCTGGGCGAGGTGCTAGTCCCACCTTCCCGGTAGTATCCCCAGACCTGAAGTCTCAAGCTCCAAGACACTGCTCCTCCTAGAGGCGGCAGAGGTGGGATCCCTCACTGAGTCCGAGGGAAAACCCAACCCCGGAGGGTAAAACGACTAAGAAAAGATAAAAATAAAAAATAAAATAAAAACCTTACTGGTCAATAATCTTCTAAATATCACCTAAAACTTTAGTCCGAAATAATTTTTGTTAAGACTCTCCCCTACGACAAGGGATGAGCAAAATTTTTTCTGAACCATAAGAATACTAGCAGAAGCACCCGTTCTTGGAACGGTCTTCGGTATTAATAGCCAGACGTCATCAACTGAGCTACTGTTGCAATGGTTAGAGACTTGTTATTCCTTCATCAGTTTACCACAGCGAATTTAGTTTCCTAGGAATATCAAAGACACTCTTAAAAGTGTGGTTATCGGAGACTCTTTATAGACTCCCGAGTTTTGTGTCTCACATCCAGGGGCTCAAAATAAGCTTTGGACGTCCATCTAGGATAATTATTATATTTCTTCTATTTTAGCATGTATTTTGAAAAGTTTTGCCTTATTGCTATACTTTTATGAGAAGTACAGTTAAGAGTTACAACAATGATTAGTGTCGTGCCTCTAAAGGATATGTGTACCAAATTTTACATCGATCCCCCCAGCCGTTCTCGAGTTAAAGGCGTACAAACGTGTACAGACAGACAGACAGGCAGGCAGACACATATACAGACAGATAAAAAAAAAAGGTTTTTGCGCGCAACGGTCGTAAAGCAGTCTGAAACGTGTTAATAACGCAAATTTCTGTGAAAATTCAGAAGAAAAAAGGACAAACTTTCATTTATATTATTACGAGTGCCAAACAGCTTCGCTGCTTCGCACGTGACTCAGGCCGCCCCAGGCTATCCCTGAGTGTTACCAGCGCCTTCCGCAACTGGGATGTAAGAAAAAAAGGGCATGGTCCTGAAGGTTCGTGCCCCGCCTAGTATTGGAAATCTCGAGAAGGTGTGAACTCTGATCTACTCTAGAAACATCTGTGAGTCATCAGCCCCGATATACGGTATAATGAGCGATCCTGGCCGGTGACGGGGACTGTGTGTTTTGGGAGTGTGCTTTCCAGTGCGATAGAGGTGTTACGGTGACGTGAGAATTGCGAAACAGTGTGTATTCAAGAACAGTGAGTGTCAGACTGTGGCTTGTGTACAAGAGGAAGAGTTGTTGTTACTTCTAGCCGAGACACCGGTCTCATTAGTGAGGGGATTAACTGCAGGAGCAAGTGAAAGGGTGAGTGTTCTCCATAAAGGAGGAAGCTTCTGTAAGACAGCTAATTGTTCCTACTTGCTTATTGTGTGGTGTAACTTTCTAGTCCTGCAATAAAGCTAATATTTCTTTAAAGGACCATTTATGTTGTGCTTTTACCCACTGTAATCCAATTAACGAACTTTCTACTCGGGGTAGCACGTATCAATATACATGTGTATACATTTATGATTTAAATGAAAGTAATGTTGAATTTTTCAAGTGAACGGTTTTCTTTGCTGGTCAGTATATAGGGATGGGGTTTCTTGTATGCTAGAAATTTGGAACTCCTGTAGGTATAAAACAACTGGCAAATTTACTGAATTCGAAATATTTGTCTTTGCCTGGTGAAATCTATCTCCACCTTACGGCGTGCCAAAATGAATTTTGTAAACGTAGAATCCGAACCACAGGACGTGGCTAAATCCTATAAAAGAATCCACATGGGGTAACCAAAATTCGAACCCCGCCCCGTCTCTCGAGGCAAATGCTGCGATGGTGCCTCATTTGAAGTTTTTAAGGCAGCTAGCTCGTTCTTAGACCATAAACATAACAGGTTGGCCTACACCAACACAAAGAAGTACAGGTACCCCACAAACTCGGATTACCCGACAGATTTAACCCGCGCCCAAATATAAGGGGCGATGACTACGATGTCGCAGTAACGTGCATAAATAATTCATCGGCAACAGATTTCCATAGTTTCTCATTTCTACTCCATCAATGCTGGGATGGTTCCTAAAGTAAGGCCACGGCCGCTTCCCTCCAAATCTTAGTCTCAATTACAACGACATACACTACTGCAGCCGAGGGACAGATGGCATCGCTACTTCACCCCCTAAAACAACAATAACTCACTTACTACAACAGCTGACACATTATTGGACAGGCTGGCTGCGTGGCTCAGGGGTAACGTTCTCGCTTGCTGAGCCCAAGGTTGCAGGTTCATATCCTGGCGCAGTCAGCTGGCATTTGAGGGTGTGCAAATGCGAGGGAGCCGTGTCAGTAGATTTACTGGCACTTTAAAGATCCCCTTCGGGGCAAAATTCCGGCACCCCGGCGTCTCTAAAAGCCAGAGTAGTTAAAAGGGACGTAAAACCAATAACATTATTATTATTATTACATTTTTAGACAGATTCCAGATTTGATACAGTTGAATCATTCAAATATTTAGGATCAATATTGTCAAACAAAAGTGAAATAGAAAAGGAAATAAGACAAAGAATCACCAACGCTACTCATGTTTCCTATAGCATGAATAAAATGTTCACGTCACGTCTAATATCTCAGGAAAACAAGATCCACCTATACATGACCCTAGTACGACCTGTTTTAATGTATGGTTGTGAAACGTGGGCGACTCCAAGAACGTTTGAAGAACGTATATGTGCATTTGAAAGAAAAACGCTGCGGAAAATCTATGGCCCAAAATACTGCCCAGAAACTGACAGTTGGGAAAGACGGAGTAAAGAGGAGTTATATCGACGTTATAAAAAGGCAGACATCAGTAGAGAGATAGAGAGAAGACGATTACAATGGTTAGGACACATTATCAGAGCAGAAGGTACTCTCCTGAACCGTGTGTTCAATTTTCAGCCAACGGGAAAACGTCCAGGAGGTCGACCAAGAACAAGATGGAAAGATCGAGTTATGTTGGCACTGAACCAGGTGGATCCAGATGCAAGTATAGAAGATGCCAGGGATAGAAATCGTTGGTCTAATATATGCAACCATTATTTGAGAAGCTGAAATCATTCTTCCTGTTATGAAGTACAATGTTATATATTATGTTATGCTTGCTATTTATATTGTAATCAAGAATTGTATACCCTTGTTTTTCTGCTATGGGTCTTAATGGCCTGTCGCATGCAATAAATGATGATGATGATTAGACAGATTCCATACACACTCAATTACACGGGGCTACATAACCATGATGACATAAAGCCTCTAAGAGAATCAACAATAACTACCACAGCCGAGGGGCAGATGACCTCGTTGTTCCGTCCCCTAAAACAACAAAAGCTTACTTATTACGACAACCAACACGTCATCACAGGTTATTATATATATTCTATACACACCCAAGTGCACGGGGCTACAAAGTCCCAACTTTTCTGTCTAGTCAAAATACTGAGAGTAAAGTGGCGTAAAAGTGTTAGTCTAGTGCTGAGCACCTCAGGGTTCACAACACGACTGTGGAAAAAGGAAGAGCCACAAAGAACATAATAACCTGTTTTCATGACCCATCATTACACAGCTAAGAGGTAGTTTATGTGCTACAACCGTCAATTAAGTGCGTTATGATTATAATCCCCTTAACTCACGATTACATCTGCGTATCACCACAACGTGCGTATAAGCAATATCGATCACTTTAACCTCATCGGTGACAGAACGATGATAGGTTTAATACATGGTTGACCTCATAAGTTAAATACACACATTGATCTTATTCACCTCAGCCTCGTGAAGTAGTACTGAGAAGAGGTACATTCGATTCCTGCCTCAGCCATCCTCAACCCCCGCCCCACTGCTACTCCAAGCGAATGCCGAGATGGTACATGGCACATACAGCTCAAGGAGCCACAACAATAATGATTATAATGTTATAACTGTGCCTGCCACAAATCTTGTACAACAATGATATACATATCCACGGAAACACACACACCTTGCTATTAGAAGCAAAGTTAAAAATTTTCAAAATTCAAATGATAATTATTTTTATCAATTTTTTCAAAATTGGTTCTTGTTTTGTGCTGATCTTCACCGTTTCCCTGATATCTCCCGTGTGTATAGGGATTTTTGGAGTTTTCTTTTTTTTAATGTGGGTGTTAAACGTTCTGCTACAAAATGAATCTCGCATATTTTCACATTATTAATTAATTAATTAATTAATTAAGCGTCATTATTTCCATTTTTATTCTGAGCAAACTCAAAAAAAAAAATGTTAAAGTTTCATAGAAAGACTAATTAAAGTCACAACGGTTTTGAGTGAGATTCATTTTGTAGCAGAAGGTATAACACACACATTAAAAAAAGAAAACTCCAAAAATCCCTATACACACGGGAGATATCAGGGAAACGGTGAAGGTCAGCACAAAACAAGAACCAATTTTGAAAAAAATGATAAAAATAATTATCATTTGAATTTTGAAAATTTTAACTTTGCTTCTAATAGCAAGGTGTGTGTGTTTCCTTGGATATGTATATCATTGTTGTACAAGATTTGTGGCAGGCATAGTTATAATATTATAATCGTTATTGTTGTGGCTCCTTAAGCTGTATGTGCCCCCTTAAGGCCATGACCTACCCAAAGCATAGCCTTGATTGCAAATACACAAACTAGTACAGCCATCACAATGCCGCAGGGTTTCAGACAGATTCTACAGGCGAAGTCCACATAATGCTAGAAAAATGTACACGAAGTAGCAGATAAAACATGACTAAGGGTCTGGTACGAAAAAACAGAATACATAGAGTACAAACATGATAAAGAAAACATCTGGAAACAAGGTATGGAGAAATAAAGAGAGCGGATAAATTTAAATATTTGGGTGAGTGGATTCAGCCGTTTGGGCTTGATAAGGAGGAAAATAAAGGTCAAGCCAGGAAGATGGAGCTAGTCTATAGATTAGTACAATATAGACACAATATATGTCTACCCCTTATTATTCCCGTTTTCCAACGGGGTCGGGGATGAGATGCGATGGAAGTCTTTGTGGCGATGGTTTTTACGGCCGGATGCCCTTCCTGACGCCAACATCATGAGAGGAGTTAATGAGAGATGAAATTAATGATGGTGAATGAAACTGGGCAAGGATGTGGAAGGAAGCGGCCGTGGCCTGTCAGAAGGCACCGTCCCAGCATTTGCCTGGTGTTGAAAATGGGAAACCACGGAAAACCATTTCAAGGACGGCCGACGGTGAGGCTCGAACCCACGCGTCTACCGAGTCAGCAGAGAGCTTGGCCCCATGACCTAATGCTGTGCTTTAGCCAGCGTAGCCACTACTGTTGGTACAATATAGATACAATAAGAGGTCAATATCTTACCGGGCGAAGATTCGACACTATGCCACGGTTGTCCAGCCGGAAGGCCTTTACAGTTCCGAAAGCCTGATATTGAATAAAAGAGGGGAAATTGAGGAATTAGTGAAGAAAGAGATAGAAATCTTTCGAAAGATACTAGGGCCTGAAAAACGAAACGATGGTACATGGAGAAAGAGGAGAAATTAGGATCTATATCGACAGGCAGAGAAGATCACGGACACCATGCGTAAGAGGTGACTGAAGTGTTAAGGGCACCTCATAACAATGGATGAGAATCGAATACCGAAAATAATCTTTAATTACATCACCAAGCTAAAGGCTACTACAATGTGGGTAGAAAAAACGAGAAAAGACCTGGTGGAAGTTTGCGTACATCCAAAATACATCTGGAATAGGGCTGTGTTTTGATTCAAAATTGATAACTTCACGGGGTTCAAGGATAGACCCAGTAGAACGACCAAGAACACCTTTGTCAGAGGAAAGGAGGAGGAACCACAGAGAAAGGATGAAGAAATTCTGGGTGAAGAAAAAGGAACTGACCAACAAATCAATTATTTCCCGTGGTCCACAGTAGGCCAAATTCGAAGAAAGAAGAAGAGGAATTAATATTACAATTATCTCCATTACTAGGGTAATAATAATACAGCCTCCGTGGCTTAGGCGGCAGCACGCCGGCCTCTCACCGCTGGGTTCGTGGTTCAAATCCCGGTCACTCCATGTGAGATCTGTGCTGGACAAAACGGAGGCAGACAGGTTTTTCTCCGGGTACTCCGGTTTTCCCTGTCAACATTTCATTCCAGCAACACTCTCCACTATCATTTCATTTCATCTGTCATTCATTTAATCATTGCCCCAGAGGAGTGCGTCAGGCCTCGGCAGCCGGCACAGTTCATATCCTCGCCGCTAGATGGGGCTTCATTCATTCCATTCCTGACCCGGTCGGAGACTGGAAGCAGGCTGTGGATTTTAATTTTCACTAGGGTTATAATAATAATAATAATAATAATAATAATATCGTATGGCCTCGGATGCCGGGTGCAAGCTTTGTTGCCCAGAGGGTAGCCTGCATATCGAATTTCGTCAAGGAAGTTAGATATCTACAGTCCAGCCGTCGACTGTCCGGCTCTGACATTTCTCATGAGGGAGGGAGGCAGCGTTGCCGGTTCTGTACCGCGAAATATAAAACAGAGTGGACTACATAAAATATTTCACATGTTTTTAAATGAATTCTGATGAACCACTGACCATATTACTAAACTAATATAATCACACACAGTTAACCGGTAAGTGTGCACACACAAGACAATAAAACAACAAACCTGTACTAGCACAAAGAGCAACAGAGGAGAGCCCTTGCAACATCGAGCTAAATTTAAAGACCGGCTTACCGGGAAAACCGCTGATTGTACAGGTGACAACAATCTTCATGACAGTAAGCGACTTCGCCAACATAGGCGGAATTCCACTGCAATCGAAGAATTTAGGTTTTGTAACCGCAAAATGTCGGAATAACACAATGATGCATAAAATTGCAAATAGGGTGTGGGACTTCCACGATACATAGTGAAGACGCTAGAGAAGAATTAAAATGATGGCAAGTTTCAAGGTTTTATTAACAGCTTCTCATTGCCGTTTTTTTCTTCTTTTTTTTTAGCGTATGGCTTTTAGTGCCGGGAGTGTCCGAGGACATGTTCGGCTCGCCAGTTTTGTAGCTGCTTCGAGGCGGACACCCACTGGGTGAGCTACAAGTACCGTCGCGTGTGGAGTGTTGTCTGGGGAGGAAAGTTTAAATGTAAGGACAATGAGTTGGAAGGTAGCGGCTGTGGCCTATAGTTAGGGACCAACCCCGGCATTTGCCTGGAAGGAAGATGGGAAACCACAGAAGACCATCTTCAAGGTTGCCGGCGGGGGGATTCGAACCTCCTCGCCTCCCGGATGTGAGCGACTGCCAGCAATCATGCCGTAACGACCACGGCTAACTCACCCGGTCTCACTGCCGTAAGTTGGCTATATTGTTCTCTTTACCCCTCTTCTCCCTCCATCGCCAAACGTCAGAGCCGGACACTCAGCGGCTGAACTATAAGCTCCTTGAACACTATAGCGCTTTCTAGTAGAGAAATGAGGAACTTTGTGTTGGCGGAAACTCACGAGATTAATTTTGCCATTATGAACACAGCCTACTGAATTCAAATGGATTCTTTTACATGCCAAGGACCTATAGACCTCAACCACTTGCCTTCTTGTGGACCTTTCAGGTTTTCATCCTTTCGGAGTGTGCTTTCTTCAATGCATCCGAATGAACATGCTTCGGTCGAGTTGTGACTTCTTGATGAGCCTGCTTATGTTCATGCTTGAGTGGTGTTAGGAGTTGAATGTGTGTTTCTAGAATTTCCTGCTTTAAAAGTCTTTATCGATCTTCTCCAGCCAAGGAGGAATCGTTTGAAGACTTCTAAATTAGGATAACAGAAATTTAGAAATACAGGATTGGCACAACGATTTCATGCACATGCATTATTGAAAGTATAGTTTACAGCATTGATACTTAAACCCATTAAAATAGAAACTAATTAAGTTTTTTGAGTCTGCTTGCTACAAATTCTCGGTATACCCTCCTCGCGCCACACGGCAAATATCGATACTGTTGTCCAATTCAACCACACACACTGGAACATATCCTGGTCAATTTTAGCTACAGCTGCAAGGATCCGTTTCCTCAGTTCAACAAGATTAACTGGCATGGAGAGTACATAAACTTCATAAAAATAAATCACACGGAATCAGATTAGGCGACCGGGGAGGCCAGCGCATAAGACTCCAATCTGCACCTGTCACAAGATGACAATAATCGACGCTATCAATTTCGCTCTTGTTGAACTGAGGAATCGGATCCATGTGGCTGTAGCTAATATTGACCAGGATATTCTCCAGCGTGTGTGGTCGAGTTCGACTACCGTATCGATATTTACCGTGTGGCGCGAAGAGGGCGCATCGAGCATTTGTAGCAAGCAGACTCAAAAGCTTGACGAGTTTCTATTTTTATTGGTATATGTGTCAATGTTGTAAGCTTTCGTGCTTACAATAATGCATGTGCATGAAATCGTTTAAATCAATTGAGGTAACCCTGTATTTTCAGCTACCAATAAGAAGTGTTGAGCTTAAAAGATTATCCTTTGTTTCAGGATTACGCATGATATCTTTTCGATGTGGGTGTACATTTCTCAGTTGTTCCAAAGTCTGCAAACACCATCTTGGAAGTTGGGACCAATAATATGTCTGATGACCTCCTTTCATCAATTGCCAGTTCTTCAAGCAGGCTATGTGACCGAAGTGGTAAACATTCTTCTGCAGGTCTAATCACAGTTTGGTAATGTCTAATTTTTGCACTTCAAGGGATGAGCTGTTATTATACATTTTAAGTGAGTCGGAAATTTGTTGACACGTGTTAAGATTACGAACTTCTCAGTAGTGTTGGTTTCAACCCATTAAGAATTCTACTTGAATCTTTCCACTTTCAAGATTCCACCGTGGGTAGGCAGAAGATGTGTTGGAGTATGTATGATATCAGCATCATCATCACCACATCATCATCCTCATATCATCATCATATCATCATCATATCATCATCATATCATCTTCATCATCATATAATCATCGTCATCATCATCATTATTATTCTGTTCGATCTGCGCCACTATGGACCATGGAGTAACAACTACGATATCTTGGATAATCTTTCCCACTCCATTGGCTTTGATCTTATACCAATATAGCTTCATTCGATGGTTCATATCTTTCCTTCTCCCCCATCAATAGATCACTTTAAAGGATGTATTTTCACCTTCTCCTTGGAAACCTCGGAATTTTGAAACTAGTTGTGGGAAGTGGTTCCTGTCTTGAAAATCTTTCTGACCGATGCCCATTCTCTTCATATCAGTATGAATCTCCAGAAACCACATGGGAACAATCTAATTTCCTAAAAAATATGGAAGGAGTTTTCGAGTCAGTTGTCCTTGATTCATGCGCAGGAGATATCCATAGAATTGTATTCGTCCCTTCTTCATCGACTCTGTTCCCTCAGTTTCACAGTATAATTCTCTGTTAGCTCTCAATCTCTGTTGTCCAAGCACATTTCTAGGTCCCAGAACCTTCCTAGGGATCTTTCGTTCTTCTTTTCCTTCTTCCGTTCTTTCTTTTTATTTCTATTTTCCTTCATTTCTTTCTTTCTTTCTTTCTTTCTTATTTTTTCGTTCTTTCATTTTCTTTCTTTCTTTCTTTCTTTCTTTCTTTCTTTCTTTCCATTTCTTTCTTTCTTTTTCTTCCTTTCCACCTTGCTTTTTCTTCATTTCTTCTCGTTTTCCTTACTTTCATTTTCTTTCTTTCTTTCTTTCTTTCTTTCTTTCTTTCTTTCTTTCTTTCATTTCCTTTCTTTGTTTCCATTTCTTCCTGTCATTCATTCTTTCTATTTCCTCCTTTCCTCCTTCCTTTTTCTTCATTCCTTCTCTTTTCCTTTCTTTTTTCTTTCTTTCATTTTCTTCCTTTCTTTCATTCATTTTCTTTCTTTCTTTCTTTCTTTCTTTCTTTCTTTCTTTCATTTTCCTTGTTCATTTCTTTCTTTCGTTCTTTCTTTCTTTCTTTCTTTCTTTCCATTTCTTCCCTTTCTTTCATTCTTTCTTTTTCTTCCTTTCCTCCTTCCTTTTTCTTCATTTCTTCTTTTTTCCTTTCTTTCATTTTCTTTCTTTCATTTTCTTTCTTTCTTTCTTTCTTCCAATTTTTCTCTCTTTCTTTCTTGCCCAGTTGTTCCAACAATCCTCTGCTTGTTAAATCCAAGGCCTTAGAAGCGTAAAGTCCTTCTGCCTTGATCACATTTTTATAGTGCCTTAGTTTTGTTCTCCTACTTAGTGACCATTTATTATTATTAATAATAATGGTGATCACAACAAGGAAGAAGGAAAGAAGCACAACGGGAATAACAATTGGTGGGGAACAGCTGAAGAAAGTGGAGAGTTTTAAGTATTTGAGAAGTCTGATACAAGATAATGGAAGAAACGATAGAGAAATAAATGAGTGGGCGAGACAGGCAGAAGCATTCCGGAGGAGTGTGAGAAGCATGTTATGGAGCATGGATGTCCCTCAGAACAGCAAAAAGATCTTATATCGGACGTACTATGTCCCTATCCTGACGTATGCCTCGGAGACATGGGTTATGAAAGGAAGACAGAGGAGCAAAATACAGGCCAGTGAGATGAGGTTCTTGAGAAGCAGTATTGGAGCTACAAGTATGGACAGAATAAGAAATGAGAGGACCAGAGAATTAATGAAGGAGGAACCATTACAGGAAGGTATAGAGAAATCTAGACTTAGATGGTACGGACATGTAAAACGAATGGAAGAGAAGAGGATGCCCAGGAGGATACACGAGACGAAGTGGGAAGGAAAGAGACCGAGAGACAGGTGGCTGAAGGGGGTGGAAGAAAGCGTGAAGAAGAGAGGAGAAGACTGGACAAGGGTGGAGGCTGAGAGATGGTGGGAAGACAGAAGACGATGGAGAGGGTTGTGTTCCAAACAGACCCGGCCAGTGAATGGAAGCTGTGCAAGATGATGATTAATAATAATATTTAAGGACATGTATTCTCACTGCGATGCTAGAATAAGGAAAGAGAACTTAAGGAAATGATGAAGCCACAGTTTGTGTAACGAGAAGTGACTTTCACAAGTGCGATGAACTCGAGATGTGCTACCTGAAACTAGCCGCTATAAACATATAATTACCGAGATAAGAACACACCTGCCAGATAAATGAGGCATTTACAAGCGATAAGTGCATCATTAAAACGTGTAGCCGACTACTGCACATATCGATACCTGGCCGTAGGCACCGCTATCGACACTGGTATCCGGATTGTCTACAACAAGCACAAGGCAGTCAATTAGAAACGATAGCATCACGGAACTGTCTAAACATAAAATCCTTGTAACTCAATATGATGAAGTTGATTACAGATTGAGTATTAAAGGCTAATCAGGCATCAGTTAACAAAACAGCTTTCGAACTGTCGTAAGTGACAGGTTCGTAAGTGGTGAGCTCTGAATTTCTATGGACGTGAGTAGAGAGAAATCTTGGGCGGCGTTTATCACTATGAAATTGCACTCATTCTGCTAAAATCTAAGATAAGAATACGATACTTGTTATACTGTCAGTACTTTCTTAAAGCCAAAAAACAAAATATTCCAAAACTAAATGTGTTTGTTATTGTTGATTCTTGTTACGAATTTAGGACATCATTTCCATCAGTCCCCTGCGGTGATGATGATGATGAGGAGGAGGATGATGATAACACTAACAGTTGTTTTCTTTTAACGCCTTACATCTAAATTATGGCCTGTTTGCCATCCCTTGATGAATGCAGTACATTTGCATTTTTCTGTTGGCACAGGCTAGAGTAAAATGTCTCAGTCTCATTCATGGCAATGATTATATGAAAGCTACTGAGGTATGGGTGGTGCTTAGTAATGACATTCGGGGCAAAGTCAGTGCCTGCGGATGCTGTGAAAGGTTCTACTCATAGGGTTCGTACTGCTGTTCTGACTCAGTGAGGAAAGCAATGGCAAACTACCTCACTCCTCTTCTCACCTAGTACGCCTCCATATAGCGCTGCCATGCGTGGTACTATTTGAGGATCCAACCAGCCTTCGGGCTGACTAGCTAACAGACAGACAGACAGACAGACATCTAGATTATCGGCTCCAAACGGCTTGATGGCTAAAACTATTCACCAAAACTAGAACCAATTATTTTTGTTGTTGTTGCTGTTTTTATTTAAGGGGCTTGGCCATTGTGGTCATTTACCCCCCTGTACTTGGGTGTGTGTAGCGCCCAACTAGTTCAACACATTGACACTCTTTACGGTATTTAATAGTCATCATTACTTACATGAATTTCACAGTATTTGCTGGGAATGCTTTCCTTCAATTTTTATACGCATGTTGCACCAACGTATGAAGTTTTGGTGCACACACTGTAATTTATCAGCGGCTTCGGTGGCGTAGTCGGTAGCATGCTGAGCTTCTATGCCCAAGATAGCGGGTTCAAACCCGGCCGAAGCTGTCGGATTTTTTAAGAGCGTTAATAATCCCTCAGTATGCCTTCCTTCGGAGGGGAAGTAAAGCCGGCGGTCCCATGTCATAGATTTATGGCATGTTAAAGAACCTTCCACTAATTACACCTGTGTGAAGCTAAATTGTATAGGTTAAGAATGTAAATAACGCTCTTAGGTTTCTACGTTCGTTGCCAAGAGCCGATTGGGGTGGCATCTAGTAGCTAAGTTCTGAACTAGGCCTAGTAGTCGTTGATGGTGGCGTTTGGAGGCAAAAGTAGGAACTATTTGAAAAATTCAAAGTTGCAGTCCTTACTTGTATTAAAAAACAGATACACACACTAATACAGTCATCACAATTAACACCGGTTATCAGACAGATTCTACACACACCCAAAGTACAAGGGGCTACATGCCCGCGTTGTCGCAGCCCCTAAACTGAGGAACCAACCAACTGTAATTCATCCTCATTGATATTTCATATCAGTGCAGTTATTTTGTTCTCGAGAGCCTTCGGAGTAGGCGGATTGTTTATGTAAGTACCTTTTGTTTGAGATTCCCCCAGAAGCAAAAATCGCATGGCGCTGAAATTGACGAACACATCTATGAGAAGATAAGTTTCTATTAGGAAAATTCGATGTTTTGTTCTATACCTAACCAAGTTTACGGGATACGAGATAGGCTATAGTACTTCACCACAAGTCGTTATTATCTCAACTAAGGTATCTTTCCAACTCTGTATGTAATTAATGATATGACAGCATCCGGTACTTCCAGACCCGCTTCTGTGTAATCAGCAAATGCTTGTAATCTGGCGCAGACTCATAGGGCCCGTCATACGGCCCCGGTGAGGTTCCTTTATACAGATAAGGGCCTAACTGTATACACATTCCTTCATGTAATTTCATAGTTCACCGCTAAGAAAAAAGCATAGAAAATATGTAATCAAATGTTGGAATTGTCGAGGGTTTGTTTTAAAACCAGCGTACGTTCGTGGAAGCATAGACCACAACGTATTAACTCTTTGTCATTTATTAAAAATATATAGGCTACATCATAATTTTAATTTGAAACATATACACAAATGTAACTCGTAAATGGTGTTGCCACACAAAAGTAAAAAGATAGAGTCAGTTTGAGAGACTAGACTTTATATCATTTCAAATGACGCATGCTACAAATGCTACACAAGTTAGAAAGGCTCAGAGGGCTTCTTGCTTCGCTCGAAGCACCAGGACTCTTTGAACAGATTCCATTACCCATTAACTTAGGTTTCCTGCGCGGGGAACGGAGAGCGGGAGGTGCAATTTGCTGCATGACGTCACGCACTCGCCGTCTCCGTATCGCATAACGCCAGACCCCAGGAGTAAACTCAGACCCAACAGACTCCACTACCCTTTAACTTAGGCTTCCCGCGAGGGGAACGGAGAGCGGAAGGTGCACTCTGCTGCATGACGTCACGCACTCGCCGTCTCCGTATCGCATAATGCCAGACCCCAGGAGTAAACTCAGACTCGGTGCATATGCACTGAACAACATGATGACGTCATACACGCCGTAACCGTAACGCATAACGGTAGACCAAAGCATAACGATGAAGTCGACAAGATCATTTGAAATGATACAATTTATATCCAATACATGTGAACCATCACGTCAGTTTTCTTTGAGCATGTTATTATCAGAGCAATCTAGTATCAGTACCTTCATTCATATTCTGAACTATACACAGTGAATTAAATGTCAACATTAGAATTTAACCCTGGAATCTTCTAATGGAAAATTCATCACAGAGATTTCGTGTCTGTAAATCATTTTCAAGTAAACGTCAGCTAGCCGGAATTTGCTTTCTAAGCCCTTATCTTCCTTCTATATGGCTTGTACATTTTGTACACCTAAAGCTGAAAGCCTTCTTGGTTTCTATATTGATGTTGTTGTTGTTTCAAAGATTCATGATGTATGGTGATATCAATCCCAAATATCAAAAATGAACTTCTATAAGTGAACAAGATAACTTAAAATTGCACCAAATTTGGAAACATTGTCACCGGTGTTATTGTTGTGGTCTGTGCAACCTTTCAGCATGAATGGGGTGTTCACGTTCGTGAGATTCCCTTGTCAAGCCTATCCATATGGTCACAAAATATCTCAGTAAATCATAAATCCAGAGATAAACCCTTCCCATCTACAATAAAGCGCCTTATAGTCCAGTCACGTGAGGCGTGTTTTGTCACCCTTAGCTCGAACCGCACGTTACATTATATTATTGTGTTTGCGAGCTCTTTTACACTCCCCAATCACAACACTAGAAACACATAGGTACTCAGTCAGAAAACATTTTATCAATTAACGAGACAAAAGTGTCAATTTGGTGACTTTTTACACGGAATTTATCAACCACAATGAATATCCCGTAATCGACATCGGTAACCACGCACGTTATGGCGCAGCACTAGGCCATGGAACCTCAGTAGACAAGTGGATTTGTTTGGACTTCCTTGATCTGCTTTCCGTGGTTTTAGATTTTCTACTCCATCATAGAAAGGTCGGGATTGTAACTTTTAATAGGCCACGACTTCTTCTTCCAAACATATTTCCCAGGATATTTCATCTTCATTCATTTCCATCTCACATTAACTCCACTCATCAGTAGGGCTCGGATTTTTATGTAAATACATATTTTAAGCATTTTTCTATAAATACATAAATCCCTGCTTTTCACTTATTAGCACATAAAAAGACATAATATTTACATCTTTCAAAGTCAGTATGCTAGATCTTTCAGTTTTTTGCATTTTTGTTCTGTGTTACTTCAACGGGGAAGAACCTTTCAGCTAGGCTATCTAATCTTCATGCAGAGCGTATGTCAGCTTGCAAATGTGTTATTCTTAACTTGTCGCCCGTGCCACTCACTGTAGAAGCCGGTGATTTCCTTGTCCATATCCATATTGCACCACGTGCTAGACCTCCCCTCCCCCGACTACCTGGAACCAGTGTCACTCACATGCAGTTCATTTCTGGCACTGAGAAGTGTAAGCAGTTCTACGATGCCTGAAGTAAAAGCAACTACAAGTTATCGTTTGTTGCAGAATTTAAAGACAATTTTACTTCTGATGGGGGCGTTCTGTTCACCAACCATGTGGGATAGCAATCAAGGCTGAACAGCGATCTCAAGTTACACAACACTTCAAGGGCAAGAAACATATTGCCGCAGTTTCACCCCTTCAGAAGAAGCGTTTCGCGATAATCGTCGGTCATTTGTGATGGACAACCTGAAGATGTATCTCGTTGTGTATTGTAATGCTTCAGCAGTCAGTGAGACAGTCCGGTCTGAACCCCGGCAGCGACCGGTTCGCTGCGCTCTGCTTCGTTGTGAGTTACGTATTCGAGTGTCTAACATTCAAGTCTTTTCAAGTACAGTCAAAATGGCAACCAACAGTATTAGGAAAAACACCATAAAATGTGCTTTCCCCGACAAGGCCAATAAACCAGGCCCTGCAGAAATACATGAGTGGATTCAGTACACCCTAAAACTCAACGTGGACCAATTAGAAGCCATTCAACTAGACAATCTGGAAGCTGCTGTTTTCATCAAGTTCACCAGCAAACTACTGATGGAGAAGGTCCTCAACAGTACCAACGGAAAATCCCAGGTACGGAAATTTAATGGCTCTATATCTGAGGTAATTATAACTTGTGCGGATGTTGACAGCAAACTCATCCGAGTCATGAACCTTCCCATTGAACTGCCGAATGACCGGATAATGTCGTACTTTAGTAAGTACGGGAAAGTTCGTGAAATTAGAAACGAACGATGGTCAGCTACCTACCTATTCAATATTTTGAGTGGTATTCGGGCTATGCGGATTGAACTAAAAACTGCAATTCCACCCATTATTTCTATCGATGGCTACAAAGCACAGGTGGTGTATGATGGACAACCTCGATCATGCTTTTATTGTAATGCCACTGATCACTTTAGACAGGAATGCCCAGTGAGGCGCGGTGAAACTGAACATAAAACCGGGCCTAAGCTTCTCAGTGAAATTGTAGCCAACAAGGACAGTGACATTGTCTCGCCTGCCTTATCGGCACCTTGTTCATCTAACGTCAGTATTTCTGCCGAACAACTTGCCCCACTTGATACGTCAGCTGTAGCACAACACACAATGGACGTGTCGCCTTCTCACTTCACCGCCTTATCGCCGCAACCAGCTGGGCCATTGACCTCCACTAGTAAACATCAACATACTCTCACATCACAACAGGAACTCCACGGGCAGCCAGCGTTGCCAGGTTTGTCTGATACTAGCCAATACACCAATGGCAGTCTAGGTAGGGCGGCCAATTCTCTAGTTCCTAAAACTGACCAGAAACCTGACACTAGCACTGCCAGCCCTGATGCGGTCACAGAAGGCGTGACCTCAGGAGACAATGCTACCAGTATGCCACCCTCAAACCAGTCCATAGTTAGTTGTGAACCACAGACCGCTGGTATACGTTGGTCAGATGAAATAGAAGACGACCCCTCCAGACACATGGATACAGAAGAGACGGGGTCACGGGACCAGGAGATCATGGACAACAAGGAACTAACTCCTAAAGAACAGGCACCTTTGAAAACCTCCTCCAAAGCTAAAACAATCCGGGCGTCAAAAGAGGGAACGCACAAGCCTTATGCGGGTGTCAGGGACCCCCGACTACAAGGCGGGAAGTCGAGTGACAAGCGTTAAAGACCACCCCATCTCCATCTTGTTTATTTCGGTAAAAAAAAACCATGTCTATCTATCTGACGATGTTGTTGACATACACGCTAATGACACTCAATGTAAATTGCATTCAAACTGCTAGTAAACAGTCGCTCTTACGCAACCTTATACGAGACCAAGATGTGGATATTGTTCTGTTGCAAGAAGTGGCTACTGAAGACCTCCTTACCATCTCTGGCTATGATAAAATAGTTAATGTCAATGAGCACAAACGTGGTTCAGCTATCTACATTAAGGACCATATACCATATGCGGATCCAGTCCAGTTAGTCAACTCACGCGGAATCAGTATCCGTATTCGAGATCTTTTGATCGTCAATGTATATGCTCCCTCTGGTTCGCAGGCCAGGATACAACGCCGGCTCTTCTATACCACAGATATTCTCCCACTTCTCCATAATCATACCGGCAATATAATCCTCGGTGGGGATTTTAACGCAGTGCTATCGCCCAAAGACCAAAGTGGCCAATTTCAGGGCTGCCCTGCACTATCTGCGTTAATACAAGGGTTACGCTTAAAAGACACATGGGAACTGAAGCCGTCGGGGTCAGCCGGTTACACGTACTACTACCATAATGGTGCTTCTCGACTGGATAGAATATATGTCAGCGGGGAATTGAAAGAACACGTGAGAGAAACAGATGTATGCCCGGTGGAGTTTTCAAACCATTGTGCGTATCTGTGCAAGATTCGCCAACCAGAACTGGGACCTCGCCGTGGGAGAGGAACATGGAGGTTAAATGATTCTATTCTGACACACTTGGACATGAAAGATAGCTTTGCCACTGAATGGCATAACTGGAAACGCCACATTCAACGGTTTCAAGATACTCTTGAGTGGTGGCTGAAGTATGCGAAACCCAGAGCTGTTAGGTTATTGAAGGTCTACAGTGCCGAGAGAAGACGCCACATCCATCAGACGACAGATTTCTACTATAAATGTTTACGACAGTTATACAATGAAGACCCTACCAACCCTAATACATATCGCCGAATAAAGAAAATCCGAGCGCAGCTCCTCACGCTGCAGCGCAAAGCATTGGAAGGACTCAAACTTCAAGCACAAGATCATCAACATCTGGCATCAGAGGCACCCTCCGTTTATCATTTTATACGGGCGTGCCGCAAAGGCCGTCAGAAGTACATCAACCGCATTATGACACCTGAGGGACAAATGGTGACTAGTCATACCTTAATCACAGAAACGGTAGAGAACTTCTTTCAGTCCTTGTATACAGACGACGCCCCAGTCCCACTTCACCACCAGCATCCGTTCTTCGATGGTGTACGAGGAAGACTTTTGCACAGAGAACAAGAGTGCTTGACCCAGGACATCACCGCCGAAGAAATATATACCTCCATACGCCACAGTGCGCCAAACAAGAGTCCTGGTCCTGATGGCCTGGGGAGAGCTTTCTACATGACGTTTTGGACCACCATTCGCGATGAACTTACAGCCATAGTGAATGATGCTTGTCGTCCTGGACGAAATATCGACACCCTGAAAGATGGCCTGGTGGTATTAGTCCCAAAAATTACACAACCAACACAGCTCAGGGACTTTCGCCCACTGACGCTTTTAAACTTTGACTACAAGATCTTCACGAAATGTATGAAAACGAGACTTCAGGCCTTTATGGAGGAAGCCACATCTCGCCACCAATCGGGTGGGGTACCAGGCAGGTGCATTGTCAACACTACATGTGCTATTCGCGATGTCATTAGTGAGTCGCTGGCCGTCAATAAGAAGAAACTGTTATTATCACTGGATTTTGACCATGCCTTTGATAGGGTAAACCATAAATACATCCTTGCGACTCTTCAAGCTATTGGCTTCGATATGTGGTTTATTGCCCTCGTGAGCAAAATTCTTCATGGTGGATCTTCAAAAGTGAGTGTAAATGGGTATTTCACACGGCCGCTCCTCATCCATCGTGGGGTCAGGCAAGGGTGTCCGATGTCCATGCTTCTTTATGTTCTATCTCTGGAACCCCTTCTTTGTAATCTCCATACATCTTTCAATGGCACGGAGATCAGTATTGTTGCATATGCGGATGATGTCACCCTTGGGGTGGATCGAACCGTTGACATGCAGCAATTGTTCACGGACCTAGACGAGTACGGGAGATATTCTGGTGCGCGGCTGAACCGACGAAAAACAAAGGCGATGTGGATTGGGAAATTGGACCGCGTCCAAGGGGTTCTCCCGGCGTGGGTAACGATCGCCTCAGAACTCAAAATATTAGGCATATCTTTCTTGAATACTGTACACCAAATGATTAAAAAGAACTGGGACGTTGCCCTACATTCTGTGCGTGGTGCCTTGCAACAAGTGCGGTACCGCTCCTTCCTCTTACACCAACGAACAATGTACGTGAATATGTTCAGCTTAAGCAAAATATGGTATCTCAGTCAAATTCTTCCTATGCCAAAAATGGTGGGTACACGTATTATTTCCGCCGTCGGATGGTTTATTTGGCAAGGAGCTCTATTACGTCTTTCCCGCAGCACATTAACATTGCATAAATCCCAGGGAGGTCTGGGACTCATCGACGTTGAAAAGAAAGCTAGAACCTTATTCCTCAAACGACACCTGCAACTGCTTACAGGCTTCGGGACCGATGAGTCACATAACTTCCTACGGAGATATGAACCTATCTAGAATAATGACGAAATTAAATTGATAATATCGAAATGTTTAATTAGTTAGAAATATACCTGGTATAATGTAGCCTAATAGAGCACTACAGTTGACAGCCCTGGTGACTGAATATATTCTTAGTTCCATCTCTTAAGGTACAGAAACAGAATTTGGTTGCAGTCCAATGGACGTTACATGCAGTTAGACATTGGGTCTATCAGCACGCGTAAAAGCATGTTGGCAACAATGGCATGCGTGTGCTGGTCAGAAATAATCTGAAATATTAAGATATCTTGTTGTGCCAATTTTGGATGAAATCCATTTGTTAGTATAGAAGTTACATGCACTTTAAAATTGGACATATCAGCAGACATAGAATCATGTTGGCAGCACTGCCTTGTATTAATTACTCCAAATTAATCTAAAATGTCAGGTACTATACGTGTGCATAGTTTAAAGCTGTCGGCTTGCATACTTTCTGATATATTGGTATTTGGATAAAAGAAATAGAGAGAGCAATTATTAACTGTTGGCAGCCCTGGTGGCTCTTAAGAATACGCTCCGTCATATCTGTTTATGTACAGATATTACATGCAAAATTTGGTTGAAATCCAATTGATAGTGTAGAAGTTATATGCATTTAAAAATTGGACCTATCAGAAGGCTTAACATTATTTTGGCATCACTGTCATATATGGACTTCTGGAAATTAAACTGAAATAGTATTATCTACATGTGTGCAAATTTTTGGAATAGCTCCCATGCATACCTTCCAAGATATCCAACATGGAGCTCACATTTCTAGTGCGTTTTTTCAGCAGTTGGTAGCACTGACATCATTTTCAAATATTGGCTTGAGATATTCCGGTATACATCTTTACTCATACTAAATTTGGTTCCGATTGCTGCGGCCATTTAGGAGTTGATAGGACACACACACACACACACACACACACACACACACAGCCAGCCAGACAGACAGAAGGACAGACACACATTTTCCCGGATCGATCTCATAAGTCTACTTTTTCCTCATTTTTGCAAAATGTGAAAAGTAGGCTAAAATAGTGTTCAGTATCGTTTGCGGGATATGTTTGCAGTGCATTAGGCTAGTACCACACGGGATGCAAGCAGACAATAATATCGACTTTCTGACAACAACGTTAGTTGGGCTGCATAAAACAATAGTTATAAGGGGCAGCTGATTCACCTGGTATAGTTATTTCTTCAGGTTATAAAGGGAAAATGAGTGTGTCAAAACTGAGATTAAAAAGGCTCGATTCCAATATCAGCTGTCCTAGATTTGGTTTTCTATGGTTTCCCTACTTCTATACGAGGAAAATGTGGGATGGTTCCAAACTTAAGGCCACGTGTACGATTTGTCTGATAATCTGTGTTATTGTGCTAGCTGTAGTAGTGTGTGTATTTATAATTTATATTGTGATTGGGAAGGAGGTAGCCATAGCCTTATATTGAGATCCATCACGGTATTCCCTATAGTAGACGTGGAAATCGACGGAAATCCACTTCTAGGATGACTACGGTTGGATTCAAACCCACTTGGTATCAGTTTTGCCTCACGAGGTTCAGTGTACTCCATCAGACCTGAATTACATTAGCAGAGCCGGCAATCAAAACCGGAGCTTAGACATGACATCCAAGAATGCTAGACACTACATCCCGAGGTGAGGTTCTTCCAAATTTGGAAAAGATTGGTTGTATATGAGTCGTCCAGTTGCAAAACACGTTTAATCTACTTGTGAATACGGATCATGTCGTAAAGTTATTTCTCAATTATTTTATTTTATTTTACTTTACTTTATTTAATTTATTTAGTTTTTTTAATATTTTTTTGTTTTATTTTGTTTTGTTTTATTCTGATTTTCCAGAAAACAAACACAAAACCAAAAACAAAACCACGAAGCAAAAAGCAAAATTCAAACACAAAAACAAAAGCAGAAAACAAAAATAGAAAAAAAAAGAAAAAAGCAAAATTCAAAAACAGCAAAAGCAGAAAACAAACACAAAATCAAAAAAGGCGAAGCAAAAAGCAAAATTCAAAAACAAAAGCAAAAAACAAAAAACAAGAAACATAAAGCAAAATGCAAAATTCAAAAAAGCAAAAGCAAAAAAAAAAAACAACACAAAACCAAGAAAGAAAAGAAAAAAGTAAAATTCAAAAGCAAAAGCAAACACAAAACCAAAAACCAAAAACACAAAGCAAAAAGTAGAAAACAACAAACACAAAAGATACGTGAGGCAAAGTCCAGAGAAACGTTTCTCATGAAAATGATTCTTATACAAGTGGATTAAACGAGTTTTGTAACTTGACGACTCATATGAAAAGAATCCTTCTCCAATAAATCAAGAGTTCCGAGATGAACCCTATAATAAAGCCTCAGTTGGTCCCGTAGTCTGGTCACGTGACGCGTGTATTGTCGTTCTTCGCTGGAAACGCAAGTCACATTATATCATTGTGTTTGCGAGCTGTTTTATATCCCAATCGCGCCACCAAAAACATATTGGTGTCCCGTCAGCAAACATTTTTCACAGTTAACTTGTGAGGTCTTTATGCAGACAAGAGCGGGTAGTAATCTTTTGATATAAAGTTATGTCGACATCGAGGAGGGTGGGTCTTAAGGGATCTAGGCGGCCATCTCACGCTTCTGGTCACGTCTGTGCTGGAATGGGCTGCACAGGCCAAGGGCTTTACCACGCGCTCCAAGTTGGCCTGCCCCAGCGAGACGCTTAATAGGGGCAGGGAACTTTGAGACGGAACCTATTGGAAAAGAGAGAATTACTGCGCCTGTTATGTCTTGAGAATTTCAACACTGTTACACAACATTACAAAGGAGAAAGATACAGAGCACAGTGGGTGCGCTTGAAGACAAGCAAGGCGTTTGAATAGACAGGGGCGGCAAACATTATTTCCCTACAACCACTTGACACTCACTAGTGTACACCTTAAAATTACAGTACAATGAATCGGGCAAAAGAAATACATCAGAACTTTTTCTTTCAAAATTTAGTTCAATAATATTAATTTCAGTTATAGTTCTGGACTGATGAATGGGGCAAAATAAATACATCAGAACGTTTTCTTTCAAAATGTAGTTAAATAATAATAATAATAATAATAATAATAATAATAATAATAATAATAATGAAAATGAAAATCCACAGCCTGCTTCCAGTCTCCGACTGGGTCAGGAATGGAATGAATGAAGCCCCCATCTAGCGGCGAGGATATGAACTGTGCCGGCTGCCGAGGCCTGACGCACTCCTCTGGGGCAATGATTAAATGAATGACAGATGAAATGAAATGAGAGTGGAGAGTGTTGCTGGAATGAAAATTTGACAGGGAAAACCGGAGTACCCGGAGAAAAACCTGTCTGCCTCCGTTTTGTCCAGCACAGATCTCACATGGAGTGACCAGGATTTGAACTACGGATCCAGCGGTGAGAGGCCGGCGTGCTGCCGCCTAAGCCACGGAGGCTATAATAATAATAATAATAAAAATAATAATAATAATAATAATAATAATAATAATAATAACAATATCTTATTATATAGTACTCTAAGGTGTATGTTTCACAAAACTCAAGCTCCTAAACCAGAAGGAGTTAGAAGGTGCGGTATGTTCCAAAATCTTCCAAATGGTCTCAATAGTACAGGAAAAATATTCCTTGAAAAGTCAACGGCAGTATCTTTATTTGTTTATAAAGTGATTTTAAACAAATAAACAAGACGATAGCCGCTGGCAGAACTATCGCGCGTACAGCCCATATAGCAATTGTGCCGGGCGGGTAGTCTGTACACATGGGGCGCACACAACCCATTATGCGAGAGTTCTCGCACAGGTGCGCTAGTTATTATTAGTCTCATCACTGTTATTAATATTTTATTTATTTATTTATTTATTTATTTATTTATTTATTTATTTATTGGTGCCTTTATTGTAGCGAAGTTAGGGCTTTAGGCCCTCTCTTACACTTAACCAGATGACCTCGTATTTACGCCCCTTAAAACAACATTTACTAACTAACTTGCTAACACTTAACCACAAATTACGCACAGTAATAACAATACATGGAGTTTTAACAAAGTTTTACTATGATCATTCACTAACACATTCATACACACATTGTTCTAGCTGGCAAAATTGCAAAAAACTACAAGGAAATTATGTTGAGAAGGTGGACGTAACAACTGATGTGTAATGTACATCATTTGAGTAGAAGAAAATAAAGTGTAAAGCAATATATTATAGTCTACCATTCGTACAAGGCAGTTATGTTGCTATCTGTGGTGCAATTCACCGTGAGGGGGTCATAAGAGCATCAAATTAATCAAAAACATGCAAATATGGAATGTTTATTGCATTTGTCGGAATCGCAATCTGATTTAGTATGAACAAAATTACATTAAAAACAAGTAGTTCCGTGAAGAACTATACAGCCTATTTTCATATATCCTGCTCATGTTAATTGCCTCTATCAACATACAAAATTTCAGTTTAATTGCTGTAACAGATTCGTAGATATTGAGAACCGTCTAAATATTTCAGATTGTCGCCAGGTTGGATTTTTATTTTTGTACTATTACATTAATATTAATGTCTACGTGTGGTATTCAAACTTCAATCGCCTGATTAGAACACAAGAAGTAAAAACGAGATTTTAAAATTACGCACAGCAGCCATCTTGTGATTATGCAAACAATTGAAATAAATTCGATGCCAGTGGATCAAAAAAGCATTTAACGTGCAACGTTTCACGGCACTCGGATAGTTATTTCGCGAGAAACGTCCATTTAACTATTTATACATCGCGTCGCCGCCATGTTGGATTTGTGTTCACCAGGTTACTGAAGTCCTATAGGTGAACATATGTTCATAGTCTCTATGAACATTAAAAAAAAACAGTTTGGTTGCTGTAAAAGATTCATAGATATTGAGAACGGTCTAAATATTTCGGAAGCTCGCCATTTAGGATTGTTATATGTATATGCCATAGAGTTATATACCATTCAAGGACAATTATTGCCTAGGTTCATTATTCAAACTTTCACTTCGATCGCATGATTACGACACAAGAAATAAAAACTTAATTTTAAAATTTCGCACAGCCGCCATCTTGAGGTTATGTAAACAATTGAATTAATTAGATGGCAGTGCATTACAATCTGAAAAATCATTTACTGTACCACATTTCACTGCACTCAGAGAGTTAAATCACGAGAAAAGTCTATTAAAATATTTCAAATTCGCTTGGTCGCCATGTTCGTTTTTTACTTTACAGGTTTATGAAATACACATAGATAAACTTGTATCAGTACTTTTATCACCGTACGAAATTGCAGGGTGATATCTGTAATAGTTTCGGAGATATAGAATGTCAGTGAAATATTTCGCACAGCCGCCATTTTGAGGTTATGTAAACAATTGAACTAAATTAGACTCCAGTGCATTACAATGTCTATAAACATTTGCTGTACCAAGTTTCATTACGTTTGGATAGTTAAATCGCGAGAAAAGTCTATTTAAAAGTCTCCACTTCGCTTGACCGCCATGTTGGTTTTGTAGTCACAGGTTTTTGAAAGTCTCATAGATGAACTTCTAGTAGTGCCTTTTATCACCGTACACAATTTCAGGGCGATATCGGTAATAGTTTCGCAGATATTGAATGCTAGTGAAATATTTCGCACAGCCGCCATGTTGGATTGGTGAGACGTAACAAAATTTGAAGGGCACGGTCGAGGTCGCCGGGAATAGTGCTATGAACTTACCGAGTTTCATCGAAATCGCTCCAGCCGTTTAGATTTTATTAGGGGGAGACACACACACACCTCACACACACACGCGCGCACACACACACGGACAAAAGGTGATCTCATAAGCCTATTTTTTCAAAATTGAAAATAGGCTAAAAACAAGAAGTTCCGTGACGATCTAAAGAGCCTACTTTTCTCGAAATGTAAGATTCATACCAATGATTAATCTATATGGGCCTCATTAGAATAATGACGAAATTGAGTTGGTAATATCGAAATTTCTAATTAGTTCGAAATATAACTGGTATAATGTAGCCGAATAGAGCACTACAGTTGGTAGCCTTGGTGACTGAATATATTCTCAGTTCCATCTCTTAAGGTGCAGAATACAAAATTTGGAAGTCCAATGGATAGCATGGACGTTGCATGTAGTTAGATAATGGAACTATCAGCGCGCGTAAAATCATGTTGGCAACAATGTCATGCATGTGTTGGTCAGAAATAATCTGAACTACTATGATCTATTTTTGTGCCAATTTTGGATGAAATCCATTTATTTGTATAGAAGTTACATGCATTTTAAAATCTAAGCAGGCTGAGAATCATGTTGGAAGCACTGACGTATGTTAGTTACTCGAAATTAATCTAGATTGACAGGTACTAATACGTGCGCATAGTTAAAACTGTCGGCTTGCATACTTTCTGATATATTGGTATTTGGATAAAAACAATAGAGAGTGCATTTATTATCAGTTGGCAGCCCTGGTGGCTCTTAAGATTACACTCAGTCATATCTGTCTATACACATAGGACATACGAGATTTGGTTGAAATCCAATTGATAGTGAAGAAGTTATATGTGTATAAAAATTGGACCTATCAGCAGGCTTAGAATAATTTTGGCAACACTGTCATGGCCTCCTGGAAATTAAACTGAAATAGTATTATCTACATGTGTGTCAATTTTGGAATACCTCCCATGCATACCTTCCAAGATATCCAACATGGAGCTCAAATTTCTAGTGCGTTTTTTCAGCAGTTGGTAGCACTGACATCATTTTCAAATATAGGCGTGAGATATTCCGGTATACATCTTTACTCATACTAAACTTGGTTCCGATTGCTGCAGCCGTTTAGGAGTTGATAGTGGGACACACACACACAGACTGACAGACAGACAGAAAGAGAGAAGGACAGACAGACACACATTTTCCCGGATCGATCTCATAAGTCTACTTGTTCCTCATTTTTGCAAAATGTGAAAAGTAGGCTAATAATCCCTCACGTAGCTACACACACAATCATGCAATTATATCTCATTTGAATAATAACAATAATGTTGTTGGGAACAGAAAAATGCCGCTAGTAGAGGACCAACACAATAGACACTAAAATCACTTGGTAGGGTTGGCAATTATGAGCATTCCACATGGAGGAAAGAACGGAAGGAGATGCCTTCGCTGCGCTGCCTAGTGCAAGCTGCTGAAGCCAAACGGCACGCCCACTTTGGGTAGCAAGAAAATGGCTGTTCCTATGCTTAAAGCCGTAAACCACTCCAACTAGTTTGGATTTTAATGACATAAAACTGCAATGACAAGTCAAGATTTTTTCTTGGATAGGCAGATACACTCTGTACATCACGGTACTTGGCACAAATACGCTGCGTTATCGTTTTGAAAGCCAATTTAAATAGAAATATGAGAGCACCTATGCAAGGCTAGTTTTGTAAGAATGACACGGCAAAACGTAATTATATGCTCACATACTGATTAAATTGAATACAGGTGTCTGAAGGTGCGAGTTATACCAAAGGGGGAACAACTTGGGAACTATCATAATGATGCCGAACTAATGACGGTATTTACACCAAATTGATTTTTAAGTTCTTATTGGTGTTGAGACATTCATCAGTTTTTAGGCCTAATTTCGAGCACGGCCAATTTCACTCATTGTTCGTACACATTTTGATATTCAAGAATATAAACCTTAAAATTAATGAACACAACACTTATTCGATTCGTACAACCATATGCAAGACACGGAACACCAAATACAAGTTAAGGTTACGCCCACTTTGGACGCAGCGCTTGGCTTCACTGAAACGAGCCTAGGGCATCTCCTCTTATTCTTTCCTCCATGGCATTACACACGTTTAATAAGCGCCTTTCAATTCTTTTGCTGATGGCCATTGGCTGTCGCTTTCTAGCCAAATACAAAATAACGATCTCCAAGATTCCAAGGAAATTCCTAAGGCCTGGAGTAGTCTCATACAACAGACGACTGGGTCTCAATCCCGTTACGTCAGAGTCAGAGTTAGCGCGAGTGTACCGAGAATGGTCCCTAGGATGTTTTTCATCCGGGATGGCTACACATATCACGTGTCGGTCTCTCTATAAGGAACGAGGAACATGTCAGATCTATTTCCAGACACTGATGTGCCAACATTTGAGCGCTGCATAGTCACCGCCAAAACAAGCACATTACCACGAGAGTCATGCTCGGACAACTAAACAAGTACGCGGGTTTATAGCCTCTAAGAACACATTTTGAATATGCACAGTAGTAAACGATCCGTAAGGAAAAGGCTATAAAATACAATGGTTCCCGGTGTGTGGCAAAGTCACTCAAATAACTGACAGATAGTTAGATTTTATAGCAGCTTATTTTAGGAGCTAGAGTCACCAAGATCACCAGCGTTATGTCGGTCATGTAGCCCCGTGTACTTTGGCTGTGTGTAGAATCTGTCTGATAACCGGTGTTAATTTTGATGGCTGTATTAGTGTATGTTATCTGTTTAAATTCAAGTAAGGACTGCAGACATTGCATTTTTTCAAGTAGTTCCTACTTTTGCCGACAAATGCCATCGTCAACGACCAACTAGTTCAGAACGTAGTTACCAGATGCCACCGCAGTAGGCTCCTGACGACGAACGTAGGAACCTAAGAACGTTAGTCAAATGTTTAACCTATATATAATTTAGCTTCACACAGGTGTAATCAGTGGAAGGTTCATTAACATGCCATAAATCTATGACATGGGACCACCGGCTTTACTTCTCCTGCGAAGGAAGGCATACTGAGGGAGTTTTAACGCTCTTAAAAATTCGACGACTTCGGCCGGGTTTGAAACAGCGATCTTGGGCATAAAGACCAGCGTTATGTAGTAGTGTGTCTGGCTCCGAGGCTAAGCAGTTAGCTACGACAGATCATGTTTATTTTTGATAAATTTGTCAAAAATTAGTAGTAACTCAAATGATCTCAGGGTTCGATTTGTGGACAGCACATAGGTGTATTTTTATATCCTAGATTTGGCTTCCCTGACTCAGGGACAGGGTGTTTGTAACAACTTAATATTTCATCCTCATCAGGATGCGCACGTCATCCACGGACTTCAGCTAGAAAGTCCTTATACTAGGACTTCTAAGAGGCCACATGACATTTCAATATTATAGTTAATAATAATAATAATAATAATAATAATAACATCACTTATTACAATACATGGTGATGAAGAGGAATATTGACGTGTTTGGGAATCGGTTACCTCTTATTGGCAAGCATAGTTTTGAGCGGGTTGAACATTTCAAATTCTTACGAGTCATGATTGATGAACAGAATCATAGTTTTTTTTAATTTAATCAATTTACCCTCTAGGTTGGTGGTTCCCACGGACTCAGCGAGGGAACTCACCACTACTGCCTCTATGGGCAGTGTCCTGGAGCTTGGAACATCTGGTCGGGATGGATACCACTGGGGAGGTGTGATCAGCACTTCGCCCAGGCGGCCTCACCTGCAAAGCGAACAGGGGCGTCATGAGGGAGGGGAAGGGATGGAAGACTGGGAAGGATAGGCTAGGAAGAGGGAAGGAGGTGGCCGTGGCCTTACAGAATGTAGCATCCCGGCATTGGCCCGAAGGCTATTTCGACTACGCAAATATTGTGCACAATATGGTGACATTTCCACGTTCCAATAATATTGCATTACCGTACGGAATTAAGTTTCATTTATATTTTGCTTGTTTCGATAATGTTCCTGCGTGAAATTGAGTTTAAAATGCCTTATAAATAGGCCCTCTTGTGAGTAAAGAGAATGTATTCAGTAATAGTTCATGAAGGCTTGCTCAATTCTCGTATAACCACAACGATTATATTATATTGATGACTGCATTACCGTTATGTGGGTTAATATTTGAATAGCCATTGTGCAGAAACATAATACTGGCAATGCCGACTACTTACAATGTTTGATATTAAGGCATTTTACCATTCAAATACTGATACGAAGACTTCGAACATGCACCGTGTGCTTTGTTTCAATCACTTGACACCAGAGTTCGCATGAGCGTTTACCATTCAGTATGTCATATACATTCCACGTGACGGAGAGTACGTCATGGTATCAATTTCCGACACCGCACGCTCATTGTTTCTCTTACCACTGCCAGCTGGATCGATCGATCAAGTTGGCAGTGCGTCTTACACTTTCGTTCGATCCACCTCTGGCCAGCTGGTGCCACCTCGATCGTTCCGATCCACTTCCGTCCTATTTTTCAAAATCACTCCCACAAAAATATCCAGCAACCGAGTGGAAAGACGTTACCCATCAAACAAGATGTTCAGGAAAGAACATATAGCCTACTTTCTCCTAAATGCATGGGTATTGTTATAACTCTTTGTCCTTTTCAAGGAGTATGATTGAATGTTGGTTGTAGTAGCTTGTTGAAATACAACGTGCTATAGGGATATTAAACATGAATATGAGGTGTCCTTTGCTAGTGCTACCTCTGTACCAAATTTCGTTCAATTCGGTTTCACCGTGTTTGAATTGATAGTGGGAATCGATTTGCACACATACTTGGCCACCATCTACAAACTATTGGGCTGATGTTCTTGCAGTTTGGTCAGAATATGTTTCCCACATAAAGATATGGTGTTGCAAAATTTGGTAGAGACTAGATTATTAGGTTGGTCGTAATTACATTTTAGCTTTTAACATTTGGGTGGCCGCGATTACGTTTCCGTCAAGATAGCGGTGATATAAAACATGACACTGAGGTGCCCTTTGCTAGTGCTACGTCTGTACCAAATTTCGTACCATTCGGTTTCACCGTGTTCGAATTGATAAGGGGAATCGATTTTCACACAAAGATGGCCGCCATCCGCAAAATATTAGGCTAATGATCTATTAGTTTGGTCAAAGGATGCTCCCTCCATAAAGGTATGTTGTTGCTAAATTTGCTAGAGATCGGATGATTAGGCTAATCGTAATTTGATTTAAGCTTTGAACATTTGTGTGGCCACCATTACGTTTCCGTCAAGATGGCGGCGATATAAAACATGACACTGGGGTGCCCTTTGCTAGTAATACCTCTGTACCAAATTTCGTTCATTCGGTTCCACCGTGTTCGAATTAATAGGGGGAATAAATTTTGACACAAAGATGGCCGCCATCCGCAAACTATTAGGCGAATGACCTATTAGATTGGTCAAAGGATGCTCCCTCCATAAAGGTATGTAGTTGCAAAATTTGGTAGAGATCGGATGTTTAGGTTAATCGTAATTTGATTTAAGCTTTGAACATTTGTGTGGCCGCCATTACGTGTCCGTCAAGATGGCGGCAATATAAAACATGACACTGAGGTGCCCTTTGCTAGTGCTACTTCTGTACCAAATTTCGTTCCATTCGGTTCCACCGTGTTCGAATTAATAGGGGGAATCAATTTTGACATAAAGATGCCGCCATCCGCAAACTATTAGGCTAATAACCTATTAGATTGGTCAAAGGATGCTCCCTCCATAAAGGTATGTTGTTGCAAAGTTTGGTAGAGATCGGATGCTTATGTTAGTCGTAATTTAACTTAAGCTTTGAACATTTGTGTGGCCGCCATTACGTTTCCGTCAAGATGGCGGCGATATAAAACATGACACTGAGGTGTCCTTTGCTAGTGCTACCTTTGTACCAAATTTCGTTCAATTCGCATTCACCGTGTTCGAATTGATAGGGGGGGGGGGGCAGACATTCAGAGTACCCACACTCACACACACACACAGACTCACACACACACATACACACACACACACACACACACACACACACAGACATACACTTCTTTCGCCCTGTGTTGATCTCATAAGTCTACTTTCATTTTTTGCAAAAATCGAAAGTAGGCTAAAAAGATCAAATATATATACACACTCACTGTCACAGCAAGCACTCAACATCATTAACTCCAAAAGACTTCAATGGGCTGGTCATGTACTAAGGATGGGAGATGATAGGATGGTCTTACAAATCTTTAGAGAAGAACCAAGAGGAAAAAGGCCAGTAGAAAGACCACGAATTTCCTAGAAAAATAAAATCTCCAAACTTTTAAGACATCTGAATATGGACAACACTGGCAAGAACTCGACCAAAACAGAGTTCAGTGGAGGCTTTTTGTAAGATTGGCGTGGGATCTTCGTGTCCCATAGAAGCCTGCAGAGTGAGTGAGAGCTAATTACAATAAAGTCACATTAGACCTTCAAGACATTGGCAATAAAGAGGAAATTATACAAGATCGACTCCAACCGACAGTAGTGGCTACGCTGGCTAATGCGCAGCATTAGGTCATGGGGCCAAGCTCTCTGCTGACTCGAGCCCCACCGTCGGCCGTCCTTGAAATGGTTTTCCGAGGTTTCCCATTTTCAACACCAGGAAAATGCTGGGACGGTACCTTCTGACAGGCCACGGCCGCTTCCTTCCACATCCTTGCCCAGTTTCATTCACCATCATTCATTTCATCTCTCATTAACTCCTCTCCTGAGGTTGGCGTCAGGAAGGGCATCCGGCCGTAAAAATCATCGCCACAAAGACTTCCATCGCATCTCATACCCGACCCCGTTGGAAAACGGGATTAATAAGGGGTAGTCATACAATACAATAGAGCCTCCGTGGCTTAGGCGGCAGCACGCCGGCGTCTCACCGCTGGGTCCGTGGTTCAAATCCCGGTCACTCCATGTGAGATCTGTGCTGGACAAAACGGAGGCAGACAGGTTTTTCTCCGGGTACTCCGGTTTTCCCTGTCAAAATTTCATTCCAACAACACTCTCCACTATCATTTCATTTCATCTGTCATTCATTTAATCATTGCCCCAGAGGAGTGCGTCAGGCCTCGGCAGCCGGCACAGTGCATATCCTCGCCGCTAGATGGGGGCTTCATTCATTCCATTCCTGACCCGGTCGGAGACTGGAAGCAGGCTGTGGTTTTTCATACAATACAATACAAGATCGACTCCAGTTCAGAATATTAAAGAACAACCAACATTTCTCCGAGAAAATGACTACCAGGACCAATAAATCATGGACTGAAGAGATTTGGTACCCACATTCTCCAGTAACAGTAACGGTATCCTGGGGCACTGAGTACCCCAGGACAAAAACACAACTCTGATGCATTAAAATAATGTATTACTAATAACTGCAATTACAAATCAGTGAAATCAACCCTGTAGCACAGGATTCTTAACTAGTAAAGCTTTAAAATGAAAATAACTGTGTGAATATAATAGAACACAAATATATTAGCAATATGTCAATGTTATTGTAGATATTCTTTATTTGGTCATAATAATCATAATCGCCATTTTTATTTCCCCCATTCACTACAAAACACCAAGTTATGATGTTGACGCACAAACCTCTTGCATTCTGAGCACACCACAGAGGTCTTGGTGTCCTTGGATCGTGGGCAGATGGCGCACTTAATGCCCTGGAGACACTGCTTTGGGTGTAAATAGCTGTCACTGCTAAGAAGTATACACATTGACTGAAAGACAGTCGAAGTCAAATAAAAGTCACAGGAGGTGGTCGCTTATCAGGCGTATCAGCATAACGTAATCGGGAAACGAAAATTATCTGGGGTGCCCCAGAGTGCCCCACTGTACTGTTCCAGGGTTAAGAAAGGTACTGCAAGGAAGACTGGGCCTCAAATGAAATGATGCATTGTGTCTCAATTAGTTCCATAATAATTTGGCAACCTCCGTATATTTCACATTAGGTAAATTAAGCTAATAGTTTGCTCTTTACACTTGTCGGATATTTAGTAACCTGATCTCCGGTTTAACGGTAAAAGGCGAGCCGGAGCTGTTCTGGGTAAAGCAGCTTTGGCTATCACAAGCACCAATTACTTGGAGCAGCAGTGATGTGGGAGGTGTTTACATCCGCTACGATGTGTTAATTGGTGGTGCAGACCGTGAACAGCACTGGCCACTGACCTACAGTATTCTCAGAACCAGCTGCCCCATCTCCTCGCCAAGGATGTGATCACATTACAACCCGACGATTTGACGCCATTATCAACCCACCACATTGAACGTTTCTAACAACATTCAGCTCTAAAAGATTATTTTAATAAAATGGATATAAGAGATCGATATCCTTAAACGCCAAAATTAGACATTACTGCACAGTTATTCGACCAGAGGCTCTGTATGCGGCTGAGACTCTAATAATGAACAAGAAAGGTCTAATGGAAAAACTAGAGACTAAAGAAAGGAAGATTTTGAGGAAAATCCTGGGTCCCATCAAAGAAACCATCGAGTACAGAAGGCGTCACAACCACGAATTGTACAAGCACGTGGAGAAGATCAGTGACACGATTCGAAAAAGAAGCATTGCCTTTTATAGCCACGTGACACGAATGAGCCCAGGCAGGATATCAAAACGGATATTGACGTACTTTCAAGATAAGAAAACCAAAGGGGCAAGGTTTACGGAAGTTGAGAAAGATCTACGTGAAATGGAAATTTCCCCTAAAGATATCCAGGAGCGTGTTCCACTTCAGGAAAAACTACGTACGCACAAAGGTTTCCAGGAAAAGCCGAAGCTGAAGACAAGGAAGGCGTGGTCCCAAGAGAGAAAAGAACAACACCGGAGACGAATGCGGGAACAGTGGGCGGTAGTTAGAGCTCGGAAGAATGCAGGAGGCAGGAGATAACATGTAAAATAAAAAGGAAGGCTGACCCCTCGAAGAATGAGGGTATCAGGAATGATGAGACAAGGGCCATTTAAGGCGGAAAAGTGAAAACCTCCTTAGGCCTCGGATACCCTAATACCGTCGGGGTCGGAAGAGAACAAGAGTTGACCAAAGGAGACCGACAGGAAAGATAAAAGAGAGGAGCCCGGTACAAGTAAGTGGAAGCAATGCCGGACTCAGCTGGGAATTTATTTAGATTCCTTCCCTGAAATCATTGGATGGGGGGAGGAGGAGGAGGTGGTACGGCCCTGGAAGAAACACTGGTTTAGTAGCAAGACCAGGCCAGAATATTATGTCAAGCGCCTTCTGCTTCTTGTCGCCCGCGATCGTAAACCCCGCGCTTCATGGACTGAAACTGGTATTGTTCGAGCGACCCACCAGCTGGGACACCGGTTCATATGCCGGATGTTTCTAAGTAATATGAATCTTGAAGAATAATAAATATTGGCGGCGACGTTAATAGCAGCTCTGCTTGCACAGCCCAGCATGTTAGTCTGATCGGCTGACGAAGATTTACCGCACGCATTAGTGTCTGTGTAGTCAAGTTGGTTGTAAAACACAGTATTTTATCCCCCGCCCACACAGCAATGTCCATCTGAGCCATTAAAGCAACAGTCAGACGATGGCTTACGTCTGAAACCACTTGCCTCCTCTTTACAGAGGAGCAAACTGAGCTTCAAACCCCTCTTCACCCGAAAGAAGTGTGATGGCGCAAGGGTCAAAATACTTGCCTCTCACCATGGTGAAGCGGGTTGGATTCCCACTTAAGGTGGCACTGACTCAATAGTATAACAAAACAGTTCAGTTTCTTAATATGCACCTACCAGACAAACTACTCAATAAATGTAACGAACATGTATCAATATTTACTTTCATAAGATAACATAGTTCAGTTACTCAATAGGTTCTATCATTCACTGATACCAACATAACAATTATTGATTTTTTGAAACAAAATGTTAAGCAAACGATACATTTATGAACTAACTATTGAAGTTAAAGGGTTGAAACTTAATACAGGGTGGAAACAAAGTCCCGTTATCCCCCACTGATTAAGCAATAGGAAACCCTAAACCTAGTTAAATAAGTTGTATTTCATTTCTAAGAGAGGTTTTCTTAGAAATATACGGCATAACGAGTCCAAACCATCAGTCTGTGCACCATCATTTTCATGGCAAAGATAATACGGCGCCAAGTTCTGTGCGACATTCTTCGGAGCATTGCTGGTGTGACTTTAGTGAAAGCTTGTCTCACAGCATCTTTCAGTGCATCCGTGGTATTGGATCCGCTTTGTGAAACGATACCCTTTATGAACCCCCATAGCGCATTATCACATGTGGTAAGGTCTGGGCTTCGTGGTGGCCAGGCAAGTGGAGTCGGCAGCACGCTTGTTTGGGCCGTTCTTTTTCGACGGCGTTGTAAATCAGCACAGTTACCTCATCACGTTGCAGGACTGGTTTATTACTCTCTTGGAGGAGCACAGAATGAAAGAGACATGCTGGTTCCAGCATGATGGGGCACCTGCCCATTTTGCCATCGCAGTGCGCGAATATCTTAATGAAGTTATTCCAGGGCGATGGATAGGTCGGCTCCACTTGCCTGGCCACCACGAAGCCCAGACCTTACCACATGTGATAATGCGCTATGGGGGTTCATAAAGGGTATCGTTTCACAAAACGGATACAATACCACGGATGAACTGAAAGATGCTGTGAGACAAGCTTTCACTAAAGTCACACCAGCAATGCTCCGAGGAATGCCGCACAGAACTTGGCGCCGTATTATCCTTTGCCATGAAAGTGATGGTGCACAGACTGATGGTTTTGGACTCGTTAAGCCGTATATTCCTAAGAAAACCTCTCTTAGAAATGAAGTACCTTATTTAACTAGGTTTAGGGGTTCCTATTGGTTAATCAGAGGGGAGTAATGGGACTTTGTGGCCACCCTGTACAATTGAAGAAGATTTTATGGCTTGCAATCCAAAATAGAATCATGATTCCAGTACTTCAAACGTTTCATTTGTAAATTTTACTTTGATAATTTTGTAACGCTTTGAAGCAATGCATTTTTACTTAAGTTACATCTAAACTGCAGCCAGTATTCTAGGTCAGATTAATGCACCTATACACATAAAGATACTGTGAAAATTGCGAGTTGATCGGTGGAGTAATTTCTGAGATGATGTACCTTATTTGCATAAAAGTAAAATTTGTAAGAAATGGCGGTCAAAGAAATGTCTGTAATGATGGATGAATCACGATTTTGTAGATGTTTGTCAATGTTGACATACTTCAAAAGCCCTTATCTTGTTAACAGATTAACATTTTTGCTCCAAACTAACTTTCTATAAACTCCGCCATGGCCGGTCCCAAGCCCGTGTTGAGAAAGGAGGAGGGTTCTGGATGCACCAGAGGGTGCCATAGAATATTGCACTATTTCAGGAAGTAACTGCCAAATACATCGAAGCAGTGGAGCACCCAGATGGCAGGTCGGGAGGTCAAAAGGAAGCAGCAGACCAGTTCCCTGCTTATTCCGAAATTACCATACTAAAAGCCATAAAAGACAGATATCCGGCCTACTAAAGAAGACGACGAATTGTCGAGGATTAAGGACAACGATTTTTTAACATCAAGACCAGTTTAGAAGCCAGAGGCATCCTGTGGAGGGAAGCACAACAGTTGATGCAAGATCTGTCTGCCAAACCTCGACATCGCAAGGTACAAGAGGACCGACTAAGTAAGTAAGTATTAACTTCCTATGATATTTCAATATGCAGAGAACGCAAAACTAAAGAAAAGAGAAAATAGAATTGTTCAACCAAAACCTAAGTTAGTGCCTCCTGAATGGAACTGGGATGTGTGAAGTGACAGTAAATTGCAGCTTTCTATATTTGTTAGTGTCTATCACAAAGTATTTCAGATTTCCTTAAAACTTCCCTGAAATGTAAATGACACTTCTGAAATTCTATGTAGAGAGTTTCAGAGTGCTGTTGCATGTGTTTGTCAAAAACAGTAGGAATTAACATAGAAAGCCTTAAATATTTTTAAAAGAATTTTTAATTTCATGTACCATTTTCTGAAAACCTATTGGATCAATCTAGAGAAAACATGGTATTATACTTTGAACCAATGTTTTTGTATGTGTGGTAGAAAAATTATTCAGATAAGCTATTTTTATTGGTTGTTGAAACCCAGAATAAAACCACTAATATTTGTATTGAGAATTTAAAAATTAAATGTTGATTCACAAATCGTTTTTTTTTTTCGTTCAGTTCTACACATACCAGGGGTACAGGTTTACTACAGAGGCTCAAGATATGCTACACCATTGTGTGGGTAAAATCTCTTCAATGTTTGTTTAGTACTTTCTGAGAATATGCTACATGAAGATAGCAATTATTAAAAAAAAAAACAGTACGTCATTCTATGAAAATTGCTTGCTGTTCTTTTGACAACCACAAGCTATAGCACACTGATATCCTCTACATATAATTGCAGAAGTACAATTTACATTCCAGAAAAAAAAATAAAGAAATATCTGAAATTCTTTCTGATCCCTGTCAAATATTGGAAGCTGCACTTTTCTCTCGCATTACACTTCCCGGTTTACTTAATCCATGTGAGATTTTCAAGATGGTCTCAAATTCAAGAAAAAATGGAGGTCTAGTGGCTGGCTGGCTTGCTTCCTTCCTACTTTCATTTCTTCCTTCCTTCCATCGCGGTGCCAGAATTTTGCCCGAAACTGGTTCTTGAGCATTCCGCTAGATTTCCTCAAACGCGGTTAGCACTTTCAAACACCCGTGAATGCCATCATATAACTAATTAGCCTACTTCGAATTTTGTAAAAAATTAAAGTAGACATGTGAGATGTAGGCTACGTGGGCAAACTGTTTGGGTGTCTGTCTGCCACACCCTAACCTCCACCAACAATTCCCAAACAACGAAACCAAATTGAATCAAATTTAGTAGAGAGGTAGAATTATGGCATTTGTTTGTGGGTTGTAGTCTCCTCCCGTCAAGTCAGACATATGGTATCACGGTAAGGTTCCGTGATCCAAAAAGAGCGTGTGTGCGTGCAGACATGAGGCACTCAAGTGGGAAGACGTAGGAAGATAATTGATCTACTTCAATTTGTTTACAGACTGTACCCACTGTCCATTAATTGTGAGCGGTATAGAACACTCGCCCAGTAATTCCATCACTCAGGCTTTAAATAGGAACTTCTCGTAGAGAGTAACAAATTATCACTACTTTTATTAATCATTTTCATTGCTCTTAGAAATTAGAAATTTGTGTGGCAGCAAGGCTTTTGAGGATCACCATGAACAGCAAGAACAGTGAATAAGCAGTTGACACAGCTCGTGGATCTCCCAGGATTAAAATTTTCGTAAACCAAATTGACTTTTGGCTTTCCAAAAAATAAAACTGCAAGAGGAGGAGGACCCTCTCTATAGAGCGGAGACACATGGAAGCCGCGTGGCGGTCGGGGCACTGTGGCGCTAGCAGTAGCGTAGCGCCCAACTAGTTTAACACCTTTACACTTTTTATTTAATAATCATGATTAAAATCTTTCATCGGCTTTTCTCAATTAATTGGGGTCACCGGAGCCAAGCAGGCTCATTTTGGTTTTGGCCGATGATTTACGGCCGGATTCCCTTCCTGACGCCACGTGATTGTTCAGGTGAAAATTCCACCCCACTGTCACCGGGATTCGAACCCCGGCTGTCCGGGTGAAAGACGAGCAGCTAAGCCACTGCGCCATCACGCTCCCCAATCATATTTAATAATCATGATTACTTACAAGATTTCAGAGTAGTTGCTGGAAATGCTGTCCATCAATTTCAAAATACACATTGCATCAACGTAGGAAGTTTTGGCACACTCGCTGTGATTCATCCTCACTGATATTTTGTATCAGTGCAGTTATTTCATTCTCGCGATCCTCCAGAGTACGCGGATGTTTCTGTATACCTTTTGTTTGAGGTTCGCCCACAAGTAAAAATCGCATGGCGCTGAAACATACTAACAAATGTATACTTCTTCTTGAGAAGATAAGTTTCCACTAGGAAAATTTGATGTTTTGTTCAATACCTAACTATGCTCTCAGGACACTAAGCAAGCTACAATACTTCACAACTAAGGTATCTTGTCAGCTGGTATGTAATAAATGCTATGACAGCATCCAGGGCTTCACGGCCCGCTGTTGTAATTGGTACATGCTATAAATCGGACGGAGAGTCATTGCGATTTTCCTGCGGCACGGCCTTTGTAAAGCTTCGTTCTATACGGAGGATCCTCATAGTTGATGGTTAGATTCAAGAATTCGACGTCCGGTACCCAAGATGACGTAGTAAGTTCACAACAAAAGAGGAAATCCCCCCCGTAGTTACATATTAAAATGTATGTGCTAGGCATACTCTTGAAGTCCTGTAATTAGGATACAGACACCAAGAGCTCGCTGATGAGCCAGCTTGGTGTTCCTAGGTAAAACCCCACAAAAGACACGGCATAAACCTAGAATAATTGTTGAGTTTTAATTCCTTCGCCGTGAAATCCAATATACCATCTTTTTGGAAGCATTTATAGGCCGCTTGAGCTCCTAGCTCTCGCAGTAAAGAAGTGCAGGTGCGCTCCGTAATAAGGGAGGCAGTGCACAGTTTGCTACTCCTGTGAGGGTCCGGGCACGGACACCAAGAGCCCGCTGATGAGCCAGCTTGGTGTTCCTAGGTGAATCCCCACACAGGACACGGCATAAAAATTGCTTGAGCTTTAACATTATTCCAATATAATCTCTTAAAAACAACCACTAGAGTTGATTCTGAAACAATGGGGATATGATATTCCTCCAAAATAGGCTACCTCAAGTAAACAGTAAACCATATCCAAAGTGAGTTTGAGTTAAATATGAATTGTGGATTATTTATGTAATTGTTATTGTGATGCTCACACCAAATTATTTTAATCATTTGAATCAGACGCCAAGTTATGGTCAACACTTCTCCAGATTTGAATATTAGAACATTTTACTCTATTGTTTTCTTCTTGAATCACTCTTTGTTATTATTATTATTATTATTATTATTATTATTATTATTATTATTATTATTATTATTATTATCATTATTATTATTATTATTATTATTATTATTATTATTATTATTATTATTATTATTATTATTATTATTATTAAGAGCCTATAATTTTCATTCCATGTTCCAAAGTATCTCCTTCGGATCTTAGACTCTTACTTGAAAGATCGTGCTCTGCTCTACGATACTACAGAAGGGATCCGTAGAGTACAAGTCACGGCTGGGGCTGCCCAGGGTTCGATTCTAGGACCTGATCTCTGGAATGTTACATACGACAGCTTGTTGAGGCTTGAAATGCCTGAAGAAACTATTCTAGTAGGATATGCAGATGATGTTGCTGCTCTTGTAGCAGGAAGAAGTGTCGAGCAGGCACAGTTGCGACTCAATATGGTAATGCGCAAAATCAATAGATGGATGGAGGAACATGGTCTGTCTCTAGCACTTAGTAAGACGGAAATTGTCATCCTAACAAAGAAGAGAATTCAGACAATACTTCCAATACAGGTAGGACAAATTCAAGTAGAGACGCAGCCAGCAGCAAAATACCTGGGCATCATGATCGACAGTAAAATGAATTTTGGAGAACAGATTAGACGGACTGCAGATAAGGCAGCCAGAGGAGTAACGTCCCTCAGTCGGCTCATGGCCAATGTTGGTGGGCCAAAATCTAGTAAGAGAAGACTATTGATGACAGCCATCCATTCAGTTCTGCTGTATGGAGCGGAAATACGGGCGGATGCCCTGGATAAGGAAATTTATAGGAAGCCACTGGCGCAAGTGCAGAGGCGGGGAGCTTTGCGCGTGGCATCTGCATATCGCACGGTCTCTGAGGAAGCAGTTCTCGTTATTGCCGGGATTATTCCGATTTTTTTTTCTTGCGAAAGAACGCAAGAACATTTACTTGAGGAAATCTGATATGGGTTTACAAAATGCAAGACGATCGGCAAGAGTACAAACCTTTCAAAATTGGCAGATCAAATGGGAGCAAGGAGATCAAAGCCAATGGACTAAGAGAATGATCCCTCAGGTGCAGGTTTGGACAGAGAGGAAACATGGTGAGGTTGGTTATTATCTCACTCAGTTCTTGACTGGCCATGAGTACTTCTGTCCCTACCTTAAGAAGATGAGGAAGGTGGATTCATCAGATTGCATCTACTGTATCAACGAATTAGATAATGCTAATCACACCTTCTTCTCTTGTGGACGGTGGGTCCAAAATAGGCAGTCTCTTCAAGATCACATTGATGTAGAGATATCCCCGGACAATATTGTTGCAGTGATGCTACAAAATGAGGAAAACTGGAAACTGGTAGCAAGCTTTGTTGAAGATATCCTCCGAACAAAGAAGACGGATCTGGATCGCCACTGAAGATGATTCATTACGGAAGAGTGCCCTACAGGCAAATATAAAATGACTCTAGCCTGAAGTAATGTGCTAAACGGTTCCAGGCTAGTGTTCAGAAGTAACGGGGGAGTTTTAGTCGGTAGTCTGCTACTCAGGAGCAGGAGCCCGACACTCTGTGCGTAAATGCATTTCTTCCCCTAAAAAAAAAATAAAAAAAAATAAAAAAAAAATTATTAAGAGACTCCGTGGCTTAGGCGGCAGCCCGCCGGCCTCTCACCGCTGGGTCCGTGGTTCAAATCCCGGTCACTCATGTGAGATCTGTGCTGGACAAAATGGAGGCAAACAGGTTTTTCTCCGGGTACTCCGGTTTTCCCTGTCAAAATTTCATTCCAGCAACACTCTCCAGTATCATTTCATTTCATCTGTCATTCATTTAATCATTGCCCCAGAGGAGTGCGTCAGGCCTCGGCAGCCGGCACAGTTCATATCCTCGCGCTAGATGGGGGCTTCATTCATTCCATTCCTGACCCGGTCGGAGACTGGAAGCAGGCTGTGGATTTTCATTTCATTTGCTACAGCCTTCTATGGACTAAAAATACACAACAAACGTTCAGGTTTTCTTCTTTAAGGTGTTTGTTCCAATCGTTTAATGTGTCCACAGAACATCAACCTCCTCTTTCTCATGCTGACAGAAATCCCTTCAAACTTGTCATAGAGTTCTTGGTTTGACCTCAGTTAAAATTTGTATCACTCTTTATGGATATACAGAATATATTTCTGTTTCATTTATGTGACTAGGATATCTTGGCTTACTACAGGTGAGAAATCCATGGGTTATATATTGCAATTTTAGTTTCTGAAACAGTACGCGCATTTGGAGCAAGAATTTGGAACCAAGCTGTCAAGATCACTAAGAGAGGCATCATTTGTTTCAAGTTGAAATAACTAGCCTAAGAAAACCATTTCTAGGATGGTCAAATTGGGGATTCGAATCTATTTATCTTCCAAATATGGTCAGCGTAGTAATCTCAGAGAGTCATCATCTTTACGTATAGACCTCAAGTCAGTCTTCAAGTAATGAATGCAACGGCAAATTTGCCACTAAGTCCCAGGTGCAGCGTTAAATCAGCCTACCGCAAACTGGCAGACAGCTATCGACTGAACCTCAGTCGTCTACTCAGAGAGAGAAGTGTCTGGCTCAACAACCAGCTCTTGAGAGGAACAGACTTCAATTCAATGTAAAATGGCCCTACATATTATACAGCAAATCAAACAATGAGGACGCTCTTAATAACTGTTTAGGTGAAGGGCCAAGTTTACACGAATCCCTTCAAAACTGTCAGGGATTATAGATGTTTGTTCTACTCATGTCTTTGAACTCTGGCTCTGGGGTTTGGAATGAAACCAAAAAGGTGATGATAATTGTTGTTTTAAGTGGCCTAACATCTGGATTATCGGACCCAAAATGGTTTGGGTGAAAGCGAAAGAAACGAGAATGAAATAAACCCACTACTAACTTTTAAGTAACTTACAAATTAGAAGAAGAAACAAAAGAAGATTAAGGTAAATAACAAACAGAGAAAAGGAAATGTCCTCAACCCTCGAATAATGAGGATTGGGCGAATTGTAAGGAAGAAGGGCCACGAAAGGCAGATAAAAAAAGGGGAAAGGGGAGAGAGTCCTCCCCAAAGTCAGTGGACAAAGCGGAAAACGGACTCACCTTAAGAATTCCTCAGGGTCGCCAACTCCCGATATCACCAGCCATGAGCCCTTGAGTGTGTAGCAGTATCCAGGGTGCACCGGGGTGAGGCCTTGAGCAGAAGGCAGGGGATAACAGGAAGGAAAACAAAAGTTCTGACCCTCGAAGAATGAGGGTATTAGAAAAGATAAGACAAGGGCCAATTAAGGTGGGAAAGGGAAAGACTCCCTAGGACTCGGATACCCTAATACTGTCGGGGTCGGAAGAGAACAAGAGTTGACGAAGAGAGGTCGACAGGAGAAAGGATCCAGGCACAAGTAAGTGGAAGCAATTCCGTTCTCAGATTGGTCCCGTGATCTCCAACAACCAACCAACCAACCAACCAACCAACCAACCAACCAACCAACCAACCAACCAACCAACTCCAACCAAGCCTCTGTGGGAAACCAGAAATAAACCGTTTGTATTCATTTAGGGGATTTTGCGACATGTAACCCCGTGTACTTAGGTGTGTGTATTTGTAATTGTGGCTAGGATTGATGTAAGAGGCAGTCATGGCTACAATTTAGGAAGGTTTCTGGCATTCGCCTGGAAGAGAAGTCGTAACCCACGGAAAATCACTTCTAGGATGGATGACAAAGGAACAGAGCATATTTTTGCCTCACGATGCTGAGTGTAAGCATAACTATTTCCAACTCTCAGACGAGAAGAAATATCTTGGCAGAGC
This sequence comes from Meconema thalassinum, assembly GCA_946902985.2. Lineage (NCBI taxonomy): Eukaryota > Metazoa > Arthropoda > Insecta > Orthoptera > Tettigoniidae > Meconema > Meconema thalassinum. The sequence continues at coordinate 105,980,352 of OX336394.1, read as the reverse complement.
CAGGAATTTGATTTAAACCCCGTAGGACCAAAGTCTCAACATGTACCTCCAAGACCACAGAAATGATAAAGGTGTCGAGTAATTTTCAAATTATCCTTCTGGCAAATAACCGAGGTCTGATCAACTGCTAAATGGCTATCAAAAAATAGAAACTGGATACGTTTTAAAAAATGTCCAAACAAATCTGAGTTATTATTATTCGAAACGGTGAAGTTAGGCTTTGGACTTCTTTTAAAATACATGGAGCAACAAGCACCGCTCTAAAACAATATTACCGGTATCAATTCATCAAGCACCGTGAGGTATACGGCATATGCAACTCATTCAGCACATCTGTGTAGCGGACAGTCTGGAAAGCAGGCTGAAGTCCTTCAAATGAATTGCCGGGTAGCCTCCGACCAATCACAATAAAAGGGTGGACATTAATCACAATGGTATAAAATACGCTAAATTACATTCACAATAATTTAATATTAAAATATAAGCTATGTTAGGCACATAATAATAGATTTCTTCTATAATTATGTAAGGCTTATTATTACACACGAAAATGACGAACACGTAATTGCCACTTTCTCCTCCTTGTGTCGTCTTTCATGGGAGCTCATTCAGGAGTGCCACACTAATATCTGGGACAAGGAACGGCAGCGGATGAACATCACACATCGCACCAGCCCAAAATAACACACGTGTTTCTTTCACAGCTATATTAGGTCATCTGACATCAGCCGTCGTTACGTCATTTATAATTAAAAATGGAAGTCGAAGAATACAGACATGAATTAATAAAGCTCTTAGAGGTATCCTAGAGACTCAGAAGTTAAAAGAGAAAATATATCAAGTTAGCAAGGACAATACAAAATTCCCACAAGAGATGCGAGCTAAGAGGATTCAAAATAGGGACGCTTAGGGGCATACCAAACAAATACAAAACTGAAAGCTTTCCCCTCATACGTTCGTCTGGCTAGGTATTGACGTTGATACAACTGAGAAAAATAAAAAGTTGGAATAGGCGGTTAATTGATCTCACGATTGGGCCAAAATACATGTTGTGCCACGTTCTATTTTCTATGTCAAAATAATTTAGCTTTTGGCTAAACGACACAGACTTATAACTTCGAGTTTCACTTCCATACTGCGCCACGTTCTAGACAAAGGCTTCAAAAAGGATTTTTGATAGCTAAATCTATTTATTTATTTATTTATTTATTTATTTATTTATCGTATGGCTTTTAGTGCCGGGAGTGTCTGAGGACGTATTCAGCTCGCCAGAGGCTGTAGCTGCTTCAAGCGGACACCCATAGGGTGAGCTGAAAAATCCGTTCAATTTCAAGTAGTTCCAACTTTCGCTACCAGATGTCACTGACACCTAGTGGTGAACGTTGGAACTTTGATTGAGCGTTTTAAAGAAATCTATCCTAGAAATTTAGCTTTTGCCAGCTCCCCTCTTTACATCAACTCCAAGCTACCTAACATGTATCTCCCCTGTACAAGTATGTTGTTGTTTCATTTGAGGGGATTCGACATCCTGGTCATCTAGCCCCGTGTACTTGGGTGTTTCTGGAAATAACCTATCTTATTGTTATGTCTGTTTTAGTGTGTGCATTTGTAATTCAAGTGAGGATTGGTAAGGAGGTGGCAGTGGCTTTAAGTTAGGAACCATCCCAACATTCACCTGGAATAGAAGTGGGAAACTACCTAAAGCAACCTCCAGGATGGCTGAGAAAGGAATCGAACCCTCCTCTTCTCAGTGTTTCTTTACAAGGCTGAGTAAATTCCGTTCCAATCCTCAGACCAGAATAAAAATTTCTTGGCAAAAGCTGGGAATCGACCCTGGACCTCCAGGTCGACAGACTAGTTTGCTAGCCGCTACACCACGTGGTGATCAATGGTAGCTTTAATAGTGTGCATATTTGTTACCGAGGCTAGGAAGGAGATGGCAGTGGCCTTAATTTAGTAACCATCTCACCATTTGCCGAGAATATAAATGGGAAACCACAGAAAACCACTTATAGGATAGCTGGGATGGGAATCGAACCCTCTTCTTCTCAGTGCTGCTTCACGAGGCTGAGGATACCCCATTCCATCCCTTAGATCAGGATTACTTTTCTTAGCAGAGCCAGGAATCGAATCCTGGGCATTTGGTTATGGAGTCTCAATGCGCACCCCGAGACCACATGGACAAGAAACCAACGTTCTTAAGCTCATTATATTTCCGAATGACTGGAATAATCTATTGTGACATGTAAAAGCTGTGTTGTTTCAAAGATCAGGGATCATGTGATATGACAGCAATGTAGTAACATGCCTGATACTGAATTTAAGCGCTAATGGCCAGAGAAACAAAAACCAAGACTGAGTTTCGACATTCCATACTGTAAAGTTTACAGAATGTAACTTCCAACACCGTACATCATGTTATCAAAGAAAGCTGTCAAAGCCAGAATAGTTGCAAAATCCTCGCTTATGTCCTGCATCACATCTCCAGTAAATACAAGATTTCTCTCGTTCAAACGTAATCTTCTCATACTCGAACTTGAAACAGAAACTTCCGGTTATTTCACAACTACGCCTCACATATTTACACTAACAATTAATAATAATATTATTATTATACTAACAATTAAAACTGTCCATACATGGAGAGCAATGATATTTTATTGCATTTACGAAACTAAGATATAAATGTTCAGTCCATCAGTGAAGAGTTCTTCATTCAGGACGTACAGTATTGGGCAGATGACCTAGCTGTTCCACCCTTTAATAATATGAAGTACAATATTGGAATTCTTATAACAATCATATTCCCAAATACGGTGGTGTTCTGTACATCAAGAAGTCTACAACCCATCAATATATAAAACAGAGAGTTAAAATGTCTGACGCGATAAGGACCGAATCCTTCGCATTTCCAGTCCGATGCTCTTACCTGATAATATGTATCGTCTTGTTTAATTGTTTAAAAGCAATTTATAAATAAATAAATATATTTCCGTTGACTTTTCAAGAAATTCAAGATTTTTCCTGTACTATTGAGACGATTTGGAAGATTTGGTACAAAACACACCTTCTAACTCCCTCTGGTTTAGGAGCTTGAGTTGTGTGAAACATACACCTCAGCGTATTATATAAAATAAGATAATCAAGCAATAATTTATGAATTATATAACACACATATCTAATGGCACTTGTAATTAACAATAATTATTGAGATCAGTGCTTCCTGATAACAGTATAGGGTTATGTATATGCTATGTATAATAATTGTTTATTTGTTATGTATAGCCAATTTGCAACCTGGGGACACACACCAATTGCAAATGAATGAATGAATATGAGTTGGTTGTAAATTTATGACAATTAAATCAAGCCAGGACGCTTGTCGACATACAATATTAGTGCACTTAAACATCAATTTAGCTACAAAGAGACGATTACCTCACCGTTTTGGTTGTATGGCGAGCGATATCGGTAACTCAACATTGATGGCACGTCTTCACACCATATTGGCTGGAATTTGCCGCCACAGCCTGGAAGTAAGGCAGGATACAATAGCAGGACGCCACAATAGAGTATTATATTGAAGTGAGGCCGCCATGTTTTATTCATAGCACTAGCCAGTTGTGACCGCGGGGCGTAATACAGACCGAGCTCCTTCTCAAGTAGGCAGATCAAGGCTCCGGCCTGGCGATATTCTGCATGCATATGCCGCGAGTCGCCACTTGGATTCAGTATTTTTCAACTTCTGTCAACATTGCCAGCCAATGGAGATATTTAAAAAAGACTTGACATACACACGGACATCCATCACAGCAACAATTTACAGGGGTGTAAAAATTATTAGACTCAACGCCAGTTGTTCAAAAATTGCATTTGTACTTTTCATGATTTGATGCACTAAATATGTTTATGTTCGACAATGTCGAAATGTAAATATTATATGTCAGAAAACTGTGTCATACTGAGGGTCATTATAGTATTATTCTTCATCATGAAACAGTTTCTCCAGCCAATCAGAGCTCATTCATTGACCAATTAGGTAAGGATAGCTTCGCGCATGCGCTCAAAATCCAACATGTCGGACATGAATTAAATGATTTGAAAGTTCAAATTGGATATCAAATCAACCATTGTTGTTACAATCTCAAACACAAGGACAAAATCAGCACGAACCTTTACGGTTACAAGAAAATACTATGACATATGCAAGAAATTTATGAATCTACATCCAGAAGTTAGCAACACAGCATTCTTCTATATAAATTACAGACATGGAAAGTGCACCTTCCATATGTTCGCGTAAATAAACTGGCGAATATGAGACAAGAAATAGCACTGTACCTTAATATCCCTAACTCCAATTTCTACACAGCGCATTGCTTTCAAACGACTTCGGTGACAATATTAGTGATTGCTAGAGCTGGACGGCACTAGTCATTATGCAGGCTGTAAACAATAGCATTGTCAAGCAAAGTAAATGGTCTCTGCTTTCCAAGTGCTTTGACCCACGCATGCGCTCTGTTCAGTCAGCAAACCACCCAGCGCGCTCTGTTCACTAACTGAAGTTACTGAATCCCACAGATATATATGAATATATATGTCAAAACATATAATAAAGTTATAATTATCGTCGAACATAAACAGTCGTATGCAACTCTCCTATAATGGTAATTAAGACACGAGTATGGAAATTATAAAACTCTCTACGCTCGTTTTATAAACATGCTCGTGTCTTAATTATTGCCATTACAGGCTCGTTTCGTAATGTACTATTACAAGGCGCTGCGATTATTTTATAGTACATTATGCAACGAGCCTATAATGGCAATAATTAAGACACGAGTATATTTATAAAACGAGCGTATGCGAGTTTTATAATTTTTCATACGAGTGCCTTAATTACCATTATAGGCGAGTTGCATACGACTGTTTATGTTCGACGATAATTATAACTTTATTATATGTTTTAACATAAATATTCATAAATATCTGTTGAGAGTCAGCCACTTGAATTTTGTGTTCGGAGAGCGAGCGCTGGGTATATCTCTGTCTTTCAAGATCTCTGACTGACCGACCGACGCATGCGCTCTGTGTGCTTGCAATGCCATATTATGCAGGCCATATGTTTACATCTGCCGTCCCTCAGTAATATTGTCACCGGAGTCGTTTGAAGGCAATGCGCTGTGTAGAAATTAGGCTTCGTGATATTAAGTTACAGTGCTATTTCTTGTCTCATATTCACCAGTTTATTTACGCGAACATATGGACGGTGCGTATTCCATGTCGGTAATTTATTATAGTTCGATGTGGTGTTTATGTCCGACATGTTGGATTTTGAGCGCATGCGCGAAGGTATCGTTACCTAATTGGTCAATGAACGCGCTCTGATTGGCTGGAGAAACTGTATCGTAATGAAAAACAGTGTTATAATGACCATCATTATGATACAGTTTTCTGACACATAATAGTGAGGGTCGAACATAAAATATTTTACCAACAGATTTAATTACATTTTATTGTAAGAAAATCAAAGTAAAATGATTTTGTAGAATTTCCACTAAAACAAGGGCCATTGTAATGCAAAATGCCACTCGCTTTGTTTTGATTAACTTATTCTACGTTTCGTATGAATTTAAAGCAGAGGTACTCATAGTCTTTTTACTGATCAACCACTCTTAAACTATTCAAAGATTCGTGGATCATTGTTTGAAATCGCCTGATTTAAAGGGAACATTCCAAAGCCAATGAAACAAGAGAAAACGGACTCAGATCAAATTCCTAAAATTTCCAGAAGCAATTCCTAATGGAAGAGGTAATAAGCCTACGGGGAAGAAATCATTATTAAGTAGAGTGATAAAAGATGTCAGCAGTTGGTAAATAAAATGATTTTGAATAAAAATTATTTAAATCCATTATTTGATTCTAATAATGTACACACCTCTGTATACAACCTAATTGGGGCGACGATTAGGACTGTACATATCTCAAATATTCAATTGAACATGTCCTCGGACACTCCCGGCACTAAAAGCCATACGATAAAGAAAGAAAGAAAGAAAGAAAGAAAGAAAGAAAGAAAGAAATATTCAATTGATTCGACTACTTCAAATACTCACCAATGCGAAATTAGAATGTTCGAACAATTTCGATGTCCGAATACTTCCGTTGTTTGAGTCATTCTAACGTTTGAAGAACTCGAGTATTTCAAATTGTTGATTATTAAAATAAATCGAACAGGTCATTTTGGCATCTTTTAATTTAAAAAAATTAAAAAAAGGCTCATGGGACATCTTTTGACCGTGTGTGTGTGTGTATGTCTGTGTGTCCCCCCTATTAACTTCTAAACGGCTAGAGCGATTTCAATGAAACTCGGTAAGGTCATAGTACTATTCTGACCGACACCGATCGTGCCCTTCAAATTTTATTATGTCTCACCAATCCATCATGGCGGCTGTGCAAAATATATCACCAGCATTCAGTATCTCCGGAAATATTACTCATATCACCCTGAAATTTTGTACGGTAATAAAGAGCACTGCTAGACGTTCACCTATGTGACTTTCAAAAACCTGTTAACCACAAAACGAACATGGTGGCCAAGCAAAGTTGAAACATTTAAATAGACTTTTCTCGCGATTTAACTATCCGAACGCAGTGAAACTTGGCACAGCAAATGACTATACAAATTGCAATGCACTGACATATAATTTATTTCAATTGTTTACATAACCTCAAGATGGCGGCTGTGCGAAATTATAAAATTATGTTTTTATTTCTTGTGTTCTAATCATGCGATCGAAAACAACATTTGAATAATGAACTTACACAATAGCACTTAACTCTATGGCCTACATATATTAAAATCCAACATGGTGACCATCCGAAATATTTAGACGATTCTCAATATTTGCGAATCTATTACAGAAATCAAACTAAAAATTTGTATGTTGATAGAGGCAATTAATATAAGTAGGATGTATGACAATAGGCTATTCAGTTCATCACGGAATTACTTGTTTTTATTTATTCGAAGATGATAAGTAGGCCTACCCGAAAATTTCAGCAATTTCTGTGAAGAAATATGCCCAGTGAACGAGCTGTTCGTAGCAGAGGTGAATCCAAGGGCTCGGATGGGGTTAACTCTTTGAGCCTGTTACATCCTTAAAAATATTTATATTGAGAGAGAAAATTTCAATGTTTGAAAAGAAATTACTAAGGGTAGTTTGGAAGTGGAAAGTAGACCTCTTTCACTTTGAAAGACAAGGGCAATGTACTTGTAAATATTACTGACGGGACGAATAGAGAGGTAGGTACATAATTTTTTTTAGCCATTCATGTTTTTGTGTAATAACTAGGGCTCGTTTGTTTAGGAAGAGTCATATTTTTTCTTTGCCTCTTTATTCATGCTCAATTGTTTTTTGATGCAAATCAAGTGACTATCGTCACAATACAGTGGTTTTTATTTGTCATATAAATGCACATTTCGAATATTTTTAGCCTACTTTTCACATTTTGCGAAAATGAGGAAAAAGTAGACATGAGATCGATCCGGGAAAATGTGTGTCTGTCTGTCTTTCTGTCTGGCTGGCTGGCTGTGTGTGTGTCCCCCCCCCCTATCAACTCCTAAACGGCTGCAGCAATCAAAACCAAATTTAGTATGAGTAAAGATGTGCACCGGAATAGCTCACATCCATATTTGAAAATGATGTCAATGCTACCAACTGCTGAAAAAACGCACTAGAATTTTGAGCTCCATGTTGGATATCTTGCAAGGTATGCATGGGAGCTATTCCAAAATTGGCACACATGTAGATAATACTATTACAGTTTAATTTCCTGGAGGCCAACGATGACAGTGTTGCCAAAATAATTTTAAGCCTTCTGATAGGTCCAATGTTTAAATGCATATAACTTCAACATTATCAATTGGATTTCAACCAAATTTTGTATGTAATATTTGTACATAAACAGATATGACTGAGCGTATTCTTAAGAGCCACCAGGGCTGCCAACTGTTAATAATTGCTCTCTCTATTATTTTTTATCTAAATACCAATATATCAGAAAGTATGCAAGCCAACAGCTTTAAACTATGCACACGTATATTCTGACATTTTAGATTAATTTGGAGTAACTTATAAACGTCAGTTCTACCAACATGATTTTAAGCCTGCTGATAGTACCAATTTTTAAATACATGTAACTTCTATACTATCAGTTGGATTTCAACCAAATTTCGTATGTGCTATGTGTACCATAACAGATATGACTATAAGTATTGTTAAGAGCAATCAGGGCTGCCAACTGTTAATAAATGCTGTCTATATTTTTTTACCCTAATATCAATATATCAGAAAGTATGCAAGCCAACAGCTCTATACTTTGCACACGTATAGCACCTGACGTACTAGATTAATTTGGAGTAATTAATACAAGGCGGTGCTGCCAACATGATTCTATGCCTGCTGATATGTCCAATTTTAAAATACATGTAACTTCTATACTAACAAATGGATTTCATCCAAAATTGGCACAACGGGATATCATAATAATTCAGATTATTTCTGACCAGCACACGCATAGTATTGTTGGCAACATGCTTTTACGCGTGCTGATAGATCCAGTGTCTAACTGCATGTAACGTCCATTGGACTTCAACCAAATTTTGTATTCTGTACCTTAAGAGGTGGAACTAAGAATATATTCAGTCACCAGGGCTGCGAACTGTAGTGCTCTATTAGGCTACATTATACCAGATATATTTTGAACTAATTAGATATTTCGATATTACCAACTAAATTTCGTCATTATTCTAGATAGGTTCATATACTGTAGAATAATCATTGGCATGGAAAGTAGGCTGTATACAGTAGTTCTTCACGGAACTTCTTGTTTACCATTAGGTAATATTTTGAGCATGTTTTGGCAAGAACGTCATATTTCGGAAGTTTGACGGCAGCTGTACAGTAGGTGTGCAATCATCCTCAACTTAGCGAACGGGAACTAGTGTTTACAGAAATGTCATAACCACTTAAACATGCATTTTCATAAAATTAATATGAAAATAAGAATGAAGAATTTACTTAACAATTTAATCTCGAAGGGATTGTTGCTTGAATTTAAAATTAAAACGGCCATATTTTCACGTCATATTTCGTCCTTTTTAAGGTCTTTATTTTATTTATCGTACGTTTTTTTAGTGCCGAGAGTGTCCGAGGACATGTTCGGCTCGCCTTAGTCTGTACTGCTCGGGTCTAAGCTGCATGAACCTGAGAGGAATGTGCATCGTGGAGTATGAGTAGTGGTGTTGACGAGTGATGAGGTTTCTCGGTCCATGCATAGTAGGCATACAGATCTAAATACATTGGTCGGAGACTCACTCATTCATTCCTAACACCACAGTGGTTTGAGCAACGGCCCAATATAAAGTAATACCATATATCACGGTGGGCTGTTGAGAGATCCTTCTTTTCTCGCCCGACCCTTCCCTGCTCTTTCCCCTCACCCCGCAAGTTCATAGAGCTTGAACCTGAGCAGTAGCTGCTTCCAGCGGACACCCTTAGGGTGAGCTACAAGTTCCATTCAATTTCAAGTACGGTAGTTCCAACTTTTGCTACCAGATATCAATGATACCTAGTGGTGAACGTTGCAACTTTGATAGAGCGTTCCGATGAAATCTAAACTAACAATTTAGCGTCACACAAGTTTAGTTTGTGGAAGGATCTTTTACATGCCATAAATCTATAACATGGGACCGCCGGCTTTACTTCCCCTCCGAAGGAAGACATACTGAAGGATTTTTAACGCTCTTAAAATATCCGACGACTTCGGTCGGGTTTGAACCCGCTATCTTGGGCACAGCAGTTCAGCACGCTACCAACTACGCCACCGAACACCACACCTTTTTAAGGTCATATTTGCTTGCATATTCAGGCTATTTTCAGGTCTTAAACATCCGAACCCTAGTGATAACACTAGCCGCCTTAAAATATTGGGCTCCCGTCAGAGCCTTCAGAGAAAAATGTTGTGATAAACCCTTGTGTGGCTACAAGAAAAAATAGACCAATAATATTAAGAATGAGAGGAATTTGCATTTCTTTTGTGGCACTCCTTTGGGTAACGGCAGTAGTCGGCCGTGAGCAAACACACAGCGGAGAGGGCAACACTCCATTAGCAACAACATGACCGGAAGTTCATGCATCGCTTTGCGTAACGAGAACGTGCGTATTAGTTCAAGAGCTACGTGTATACAGGTGTGGTCCATTGGGCAGAGCAGAGCATAGTACAGCACCATGCGTGCTTCTTGGAGGTAAACTAGGCCTACCTTTCACAGCAGCTGTGCGTGCCAACAAGTGAAGCTCTTGATACGGAAATAATCATCTTCATCTTCATCATCTTTTTCATCTTTATCAACTTGATCATCTTTATCATACCGGGTGAGTTAGCCGTGGTGGTTACGGCATGACTGCTGGCAGTCGCTCACATCCGGGAGGCGAGGAGGTTCGAATCCCCCCGCCGGCAACCTTGAAGATGGTCTTCTGTGGTTTCCCATCTTCCTTCCAGGCAAATGCCGGGGTTGGTCCCTAACTATAGGCCACAGCCGCTACCTTCCAACTCCTCGTCCTCACCTTCCAAATTTCCTCCCCAACGGTACTTGTAGCTCACCCATTGGGTGTCCGTCTCGAAGCAGCTACAAACCTGGCGAGCCGAACATGTCCTCGGACACTCCCGGCACTAAAAGCCATACGCTAAAAAAAAATCTTTATCAACTTTATCATCTTTATCATCTTTATAGTCGTCATCGTCTTCATCGTCTTCATCGTCTTCGTCTTCTTCATCATCATCATCTTCTTTTTCATCTTCTTCATCTTCTTCATCTTTTCATCTCCTTCATCTTCTTCATCTTCATCTTTCATCTTTTTCATCTTCTTCGTCTTCTTCATATTTGCCATCTTGTCATCTTCTTCATCTTCTCCTTCTTCATCTTCGTCATCTTCTTCATCTTCTTCATCATCTTCAATCATCATCTTCATCGTGATCATCATCTTCATCTTCCCCTTTTTCATCTTCTTCTTCATCTTCTTCTTGTACTTCTTGGTTTCGACCAACTAAGGACCACGTCATTTCATCTGTTTCTTTTGAGCTTTAAAAGAAGCCCAGTATTCCATCATTCATAGACGGTGTTCTTTTCTGTCGTTTGTCCACGCCTGTCCGGTTTTCACAGTCGGCTTCGGTTGGAAAAATCGATGTATGAAGAGTTTTCTCTTAAGCTGGTCACGCTCCTGGATATCTTTACTTGTGATCCCAATCTCGTGCAGATCTTTTTGTATCTCACTGAACCAGGCTTCCTTTGTCTTTTTCTCTTGAAGAGAAGTGAAAATGCGATAGGTTAATCGTGTGACGACATTCGGGCCACGTGCCCATTAAACGTAATTCGTCTTTTCCGCGTCGCGTCAGTAATTTTCTCCGCGTGTGTACCACAAATCCTGGTTATGCCGTCTTCTAAACTAACCATGATCTTTAAGCAGACAAGATTTTCCTCAATATCTTTTCTTTGGTTTCCATTTTCTCCATCATCTCTGTCTTGTTCATTGCGAGTTATTATTATTATTATTATTATTATTATTATTATTATTATTATTATTGCTTACCACCGAGGGTGAGTGGTTATCGTGTCGGATTATTAACCCCCCCCCCCCAAGCTTGCAGGTTCGCTCCTGGCAGTGGTAAGTGTTTTTTTTGAAAGGCGCAAAAATCACGACACGCATGTCATACGATGTTGGCATGTTAAAGAACCCATTTGAATTCAGTAGGCCGTGTTCATAGTGGCAAAATTAACCTCGGGATTTTCCACCAATACAAAGTTCCTCATTTCTCTACTAGAAAGCGCTATAGTGTCAAGGAGCTTAGATATCTAACCTCCTTGACTTTCATAGTGCTTCAGGGGACAACAACAAAAATTTGACATGCAATCTGCCCTTTGGGTGTCAAATAACAAAGCTTGCACCCGGCACCCGAGGCCATACGATATTATTATTATCTTCATCTTTTCAACTTCTTCATCATCATCATCTTCTTCTTCTTCTTCTTCTTCTTCTTCTTGGTTTTAGCCAACTAAGGACCACGTAATTTACACTGTTTCTTTTAAGAGAGTACCCCTTCATTCGTAGACGGTGTTGTTCCTTTCTCTCTTTAATCCACGCCTTTCCAGTTTTCAGCGTCGGCTTACGTTGGAAACTTCATTGTATGAAGAGTTTTCTCTTAAGCCGGTCACTTTCCTGGATATCTTCACTTGAGATCCCAATCTCGTGCAGATCTGTTTGTATCTCACTGTCTTTTTTCTTGGAGAAAAGTGAAAATGCGACAGGTTAATCGTGTTGACGTTATTCCGTCCACGTCAGTAATTTTCTCCACGTGTGTACCATAAATCCTGGTTAAGCCGTCTTCTAAACTCATCATTATCTTTAACCGGACCCAAGATTTGCCTCAAAATCGTCCTTTCCTTGATATATAATTTCTCCATCGTCCCATTTTTGTTCATAGCGAGTTATTACGAGGGCTTTATAAAAATAACAGATTGACATACCAAACTGATTTTACTACTAGATGTTTGCTTGTTTTATGGTTATGTCAAAACGTAGCCACTGGCACTCGTATCTCAGACAGGTATTAGGTCTCCAGTGGATTAGGCGTGACAATATTAAGTGGTGAGGAATGGTTTAGTGGAGAGTCGTTAAAGGTTCGTTCTTGGCTCATGTACTGGCACGTCTGACTAACCCACAATTTTCCTCCCCCTCGTATTGTACTACTGTGCTACCACAAGACCCCTCTGGTTGCTCAATGAGATATTGGCGAGCAAAATGACAAGAATGCAGAAGCTACTTGGAATGCATACCAGCCCGTTCTTCGGCATTCTCACTAGGATATCACGACATATTTACATGGTTATAGCATTACAAGCAATGTTGTTTGTATCCATTTGCCGAGATGACACGACACCGAAGTTCAAGTTTCCGCTTGTATCGTTGCATTACAAGTCTCCACGCCAAAGAACAGATCACATCACTATATTTCATTCTCTGTTTCACCTGGTTGGTGATAATCGATTTTTCGCTTTCTCACATATTATTCATACTGTTCTGGAATCTCCTGATTAGGCTAGTCGAACAAAAAAGAAAATCTCAAGAGAAATTAATTACATAATTATTGTTGTGAATATAATTTCGCCGAATAACCGACAAACTCGTTCTCACCTGGAAAAGTTTATGATATTGTTTATAAAAACCAGAGGTATATATACGAATTGAAACATAGAATATTTATTAATTTGAAAAAGATGTACATGTGAGACTGATAATGTGATGTTTTGTTGTAGCTTGAAAATGATCTGCCGATCGAAACGTCGCTGACAAAAAAGTTTTGATAAACAAGGTGAGAACAAGTTTGTCGTGTTTTTTTTGTTGTCGTGTGACCTGAGAGGCCAAGTGCAGGTCTTTCTAGTCGACGCCCGTGGGCAACCTGCGCGTCGGGATGAGAGATGGAATGGATGAAGATGAATGAAACTGGGAAGGATGTGGAAGGAAGCGGCCGTGGCCTGTCAGAAGGCACCACCCCAGCATTTGCCTGGTGTTGAAAATGGGGAAACCACGGAAAACCATTTCAAGGACGGCCGACGGTGGGGCTCGAACCCACGCGTCTGCCGAGTCAGCAGAGGGCTTGGCCCCATGGCCCAATGCTGCGCTTTAGCCAGCGTAGCCATTACTGTCGGTAGTTTGTCTGTTATTTGCCGAAATTAGATTCAAACCAATAATTTTATCTACTCACCGACGAAATTAAATTCATTAAACTACGGTAATTTCAATTATATAATGATTTTTTCCAACTCCGTACAGGCTAGATGTTCGGTTAATCGAATAAAATTCGATAAATAAAGTAATTTCAAATTAATTTAAAACGATTAATCGATTATTCGACTGATCGTACATTCGATTAATCGACTACCCGATTAATAGATAAATCGACTAACCGAATAATATATTAATCGACTAGTCGAAGAATCGATGATTGATTAGTAGACACGAGATAAGAAATTACGTATTAATGAGGGGTTATTTCTTAAGTAGTGTTACGCTTATTTTCGGAATAATGTAAGTTATAGAAATGTATAAAATTTATTTTTTGCCTAAATAGGCTACGCAAAGTGTCCTTCCTTGTTTATGTTAACAATAACCAAATAAGAGTCAATTAAATTGGGAAGGGTTTCGAATAAAGAAATCGAAGAGTTTTCAGCAAGGTTTTTGAATTCTAGTTCAATGTTTACAATTTAGGACAGGAACATTTTTCTTTACTTTGTTTCAGCCTAGTTTTCACAAAGAAGGTACATTATTCAAAATTATATAATATAATATATATTTTAATTAATGTAATGTCTGTTTTGCTTCTGTGAGACCACCGACAGTGGTGGCTACGCTCGCTAAAGCGCTGCACTAGCTCGTGGGGCAAGCTCTCTGCTGACTTGGTGATCGCGTGGGTTCGAGCCCCACCGTTGGCCATCCTTGAAATGGTTTTCCGTGGTTTCCCATTTTCAACTCCAGCCAAATGCTAAGCCGGTATCTTTTGACAGGCCACGACCGCTTCCTGCCACATCCTTGCCCAGCTTCATTCATCAACATTCATTTCATCCCTCATTAACTCCTCTCGTGAGGTTGGCATCAGGAAGGGCATCCGGCTGTAAAAAATCATCCGCCACAATGACTTCCATCGCATCTCATCCCCGACCCCGTTGGAAAAACGGGAATAATAACGGGAAGACATACATATATTTGCTTCTGTGAGACGGTAGTGAAAGGAGCGAAGTACGGTACGTCGATTGATCGACAAAACAATTCGTTTATTATTCGTCCAAGCAATTAATCGTTAATCGATTATTCAAAAACTGAAGGTAATCGATTAAAAGTTCCAACCCTAGTACAGACCATGAAGGTCCTTGGAGCAATATTGAAGGTAGAGACTTCCACCCATCGTGACATGCGCACTGGATGGCATGGAATTGTCAGCTTCACGAGCAGTCATCTTGGTTCTCAGGAATTACCCTGACACTTATTCCTATTATTGGGTGAGAGTACCCCAGGTCCATTTTACATTTCCGAAAGTGGTAGTTATTTTCTTGGGTGGGAATCAAACCCACTCATATTCACTTAGAACTTCAGCTTCCCTGCCGAAGGCGGCTTCGGAGGCGTAGTTGGTAGCATGCTAAGCTTCTATGCCCAAGGTCGCGGGTTCAAACCCTTCCGAAGTCGTCGGATTTTTTAAGAGCATTAAAAATCCCTCAGTATGCCTTCCTTCGGAGGGGAAGTAAAGCCCCATGTCATAGATTTATAGCATGATAAAGATATAAACAAGATGTTCAGTAAAGAACATATAGCCTACTTTCTCCTAAATGCATGGGTATTGTTATAACCCTTTGTCCTTTTCAAGGAGTATAATTGAATGTTGGTTGTAGTAGCTTGTTGAAATACAACGTGCTATAGGGATATTAAACATGAATATGAGGCGCCCTTTGCTAGTGATACCTGTGTAAAAAGTTTCATTCAATTCGGTTTCACCGTGTTTGAATTGATATGGGGAATGGATTTGCACACATTTGCAAACTATTGGGCTGATGACATTGTAGTCAGTCATAAGATGCTTTCCACAAAAAAGCATGTTGTTGCAAAATCTGGTAGAGATCAAATTATTAGGATGGTCGTAATTTGATTCAAGCTTTTAACATTTGGGTGGCCGTCATTCCGTTTTCGTCAAGATGGCGGCGATATAAAACATGACACTGAGGTGCCCTTTGCTAGTGCTACCTGTGTACCAAATTTCGTTCAATTCGGTTTCACCGTGTTTGAATTGATAGGGGGAATCGATTTGCACACATACTTGGCCACCATCTGCAATTTATTGGGCTGATGATCTTCCTGTTTGGTCAGAATATGCTTCCCACACAAAGATATGTTGTTGCAAAATTTGGTAGAGACTAGGTTTTTAAGTTGGTCGTAATTACATTTTAGCTTTTAACATTTGGGTGGCCGCGATTACGTTTCCGTCAAGATGGCGGTGATATAAAACATGACACTGAGGTGCCCTTTGCTAGTGCTACCTCTGTACCAAATTTCGTTCCATTCGGTTTCACCGTGTTCGAATTGATAGGGGGAATCGATTTGCACACATACTTTGCCACCATCTGCAAATTATTGGGCTGATGATCTTCCTGTTTGGTCAGAATATGCTTCCAACACAAAGATATGTTGTAGCAAAATTTGGTAGAGACTAGATTATTAGGTTGGTCGTAATTACATTTTAGCTTTTAACATTTGGGTGGCCGCGATTACGTTTCCGTCAAGATGGCGGTGATATAAAACATGACACTGAGGTGCCCTTTGCTAGTGCTACCTCTGTACCAAATTTCGTTCCATTCGGTTTCACCGTGTTCGAATTGATAGGGGGAATCGATTTTCACACAAAGATGGCCGCCATCCGCAAAATATTAGGCTAATGACCTATTAGTTTGTTCAAAGGGCAGGCCTCCGTGGCTTAGGCGGCAGCACGCCGGCCTCTCACCGCTGGGTCCGGGGTTCAAATCCCGGTCACTCCATGTGAGATTTGTGCTGGGCAAAGTGGAGGCAGACAGGTTTTTCTCCGGGTATTCCGTTTTTCCCTGTCACCAATTTCATTCCAGCAACACACTCCACTATCATTTCATTTCATCTGTCATTCATTTAATCATTGCCCCAGGGGAGTGCGACAGGCTCGGCAGCCGGCACAGTTCATATCCTCGCCGCTAGATAGGGGCTTCATTCATTCCTTTCCCTGACCCGGTCAGTCAACTGGAAGCAGGCTGTGGATTTTCAGTTTGGTCTAAGGATACTCCCTCCATAAAGGTATGTTGTTGCAAAATTTGGTAGAGATCGGATGATTAGCTTAATCGTAATTTGATTTAAGCTTTGAACATTTGTGTGGCCGCCATTACGTTTCCGTCAAGATTGCGGCGATATAAAGCATGACACTGAGGTGCCCTTTGCTAGTACTACCTCTGTACCAAATTTCGTTCCATTCGGTTTCACCGTGTTCGAACTAATAGGGGGAATCAATTTTCACACAAAGATGGCCGCCATCCGCAAACTATTAGGCTGATGACCTATTAGTTTGGTCAAAGGATGCTCCCCCCATAAAGGTATGTTGTTGCAAAATTTGGTAGATATCGGATGATTAGGTTAGTCGTAATTGGATTTAAGCTTTGAACATTTGTGTGGCGGCCATTACGTTTCCGTCAAGATGGTGGCGATATAAAACATGACACTGATATGACCTTTGCTAGTGCTACCTTTGTACCCAATTTCGTTCAATTCGCGTTCACCGTGTTCGAATTGATAGGGGGGGGGGGGCGGGGACAGACATTTAGAGTACACACACTCACACACACACAGAGACTCACACTCACATACGCACACACACACAGACAGACACACTTTTTTTCGCCCTGTGTTGATCTCATAAGTCTACTTTCATTTTTTGCGAAAATCGAAAGTAGGCTAATAATAACCTCTGGCTCTACAGCCCATGAAGAGCCTACGCCTACCAAGCGACCGCTGCCCAGCCATTCGGCCTGCAGATATTGGGGTGACGCGTGATCAGCCCATCGGGTCCTCTCGGCCGTTAATCTTGGTTTTCGTGATCCTCACTGTGAGACAGCTACTCAATTGTCCTCACGATGCTGAGTTCACCCCGTTCCAGTCCTCACGTCAATTTATAAAATCCCTGACGGAGCCGGGAATCGAACCCGGGGCCTCCTGGCATGATAAAGAACCTTCCAGTAATTACACTTGTGTGAAGCTAAATTATAGGTTAGATTTGACTGACACTCTTAGGTACCAACGTTGGTCGCCAGAAGCCGACTGCGATGCCTTCTTGTAACCAAGTTCAAAACTATTTGGTCGTTGACGGTGGCGTTTGGTAGCCAAAGTTGGAACTACTTGAAAATCGAATGTCTGCAGTCCTTACTTGAATTAAAAACAGATGACACAGCCATCACAATTAACACCGGTTATCAGACAGACACACACCTAAAGTACACGGGGCTACATGACCGCGTTGTCGCAGCCCCT
The DNA here is from genome assembly GCA_946902985.2 of Meconema thalassinum. NCBI lineage: Eukaryota > Metazoa > Arthropoda > Insecta > Orthoptera > Tettigoniidae > Meconema > Meconema thalassinum. Next base: position 105,962,203 of record OX336394.1, on the reverse strand, counting down.
AAACTGGGGAACCAACCAACCAACCTTCCCTGCCGACTGAGCTTCGCAGTCCTCAGAAAGAATACTGGTGGCAAAATTGCCTTCCAATTGCAACGTTTTTCTAACATGATGTTCCACACAAAAAACGAGTATGCAAAATATTGTATAAGTAACCTTGCCTAACCGGGTTCGACAGTCACTTGTTCCTCGCAGTGAGGGTGTAAAATTAACTTAGTCCAATCCTTCGATAACAACTTTGATATTTTGGCAATCTTAGGCCTATCATATTTTGTGACCTCTTAAAACATTGAGTTCAAATTTCACCAACTGACAATGTAACTAATTCTACGACCTATCCAGATGCTTACTGCCCCTTGGTGTAAATTTTGGATAAGCAATAAATACCGTCACATTTTATTTCAGCGGCTTCAGTGGCGTAGTCGGCAGCATGCTAAACTGCTATGCCCAAGATCACGGGTTCAAACCCGTCTGAAGTCTTCAGATATTTAAGAGCGTTAAAAACCTTCAGCCTACGGGTCCATGTCATACATTTATGTCATGTATAAGAACCTACCACTACAATTGCTAGTGTGTAGCAAAATTTGTAGGTTATATTGGAACTACTTGAAATTGATCTTGTTGGAACCCTCGGGCGTTCAATCCAACATTCCCAGCTATGGCATTTCAGCTGCAATTCATATATACATTTTATTTTATATATTTTATTGTACCAATATCTTCAAATCTCGTCTGATATCTCAGAAGAACAAAGTCCATCTGTACACGGTACTGGTGAGGCCAGCACTTTTATACGGTTGTGAAACTTGGGCGACATCAGCAACGACAGAAGATTCAATATGTGCTTTTGAAAGAAAGGTACTTCGAAAGATATATGGACCCGTCTTCAATAACATGGAAGGTAAATGGGTGAGAAGAAAGAAAGAAAGAAAGAAAGAAAGAAGATCTGTACCAGAGATTTGGGAAGCCACACATTGGACGAATATTGGGACAGAGGCGACTACAATGGTTTGGACACATCTTACGAGCGGACGGATCCCTTCCTAAGAGAGTCCTCCAATCTCAACCCACGGGAAAACGCCCGAGAGGACGCCCGAGAACACGATGGAAAGATCGAGTGACGACGATCCTTCAAGAAGTGGAACCGACAACTGTGGAGGATGATGCTAGAGACCGGAAAAGATCGAGTGCCATCTGCAACAAATACCTCCTCTTATGGTTGACTGACTTTCATTTTATTGGATTTTTTTGTGTTTTGTAATATTTTTTCCTTTGTTATATTTTGTTTTGTTTTTGTTTTGTGTAATATTTGTGATATTTATCGTTTCCTATTGTCCTTCTGCTATAGGCCTCAAAGGCCCGATTAATGCAATAAATGATGATGATGATATGTTATTGTACTCGTATAGTGTGGAACTGATTTCTATACTAAGGGAAGTTTTGAAGAAGTAGTTTCAAATAAATATGTAATCGAGAGCAAATTCCATTGGTGACCCGATCACAGTCCTTGGCTATAACAAGGGTTAACTAAACATGCATCCTCAGCAAAGTTCATTTCTATTGCTCCTTCTCCCCCTGCCCCCGGATTCAGAAGGTTAACAATTGCCATCGCCATCCTGGGAACGTACCAGACGTTTCAATTATTGGCACAACGAGGAATTGAACTCAGGGCCTCAGAATGAAGGCCAACAACGTCATCAACTGCACCATAACGCGGTAGATTTTATTAAATAAAAATTAACTTCAATAACGATAAAGTTCGCAAAAGTCTCAGAATTATCACGACATAAAGAATTCATAATCCCCACTAAACCAAGCTAATTTGTGTACACAAGTTAATATTTAAAAACCATTTAAAAAAATTGAATTAAATTTAAATTTAAAAAATAAAATTAAAACACGTTAACTTAAAAAAATTAATAAAGAAATTCCAAATTTAAAATTTAACAAAGATTAAAAATTAAAATTTTAAAATTAGGAATTGAATTTTGGAAATTTTGAAATTGAAATTAAAATTCAACAAAATAAAATAAATAAAATATAAGTAAATTAAAATAATTTAAATTAAAATAGATAAATATACATAAATAAATGAATAAATAAATAAATTTTAAAAAACTATCACGCCATGAGGACGGGCATGATACCTTCCCCCGTACTAAACAACCCCGTCTATCCAACCACATCCTTGCATGTGCTATCTATCAATACGCCAGGTTTTACCTGTAGGCAGTCTTTCCGTTCCGCCTATGAGGTTTTGCTCTGGCCCTTAATCAACCTTCACCAAATCCCTTATGTTTTATAACCCGAATGATGATGCCTGGTGGAGTGTGAATAATACTGGGACAGGCTGAAAGCCTTAAAGAAAGGCAGTGTCGTTTTGGAAGGGCTCATCTCCACCCTCGCCCACCTGGTGGGCACGTAAGCTAGTGGCTCTCCTGAGAGACGAAACACCGATTGTATCGTGTCTGGTGAGGCGACACAAACTCACAAGCTGTGATACCACTTCACTCACTGAGAGCATGTACACCATGACTGAGAGGACGCAATGAAGCAAATTGGAACCAATATGTAAGCGACACTAAAAACGCAGACTTATTCATGAAGCTCAATTAAGAGTGCGAGGACAATGTCCTGCTTGCTCATCATGTTATTACGGGACTCGCTGCTTGGTTACGTAATACAAGATCACTGAGCGAAAGTGGAGGAATGCAGACGCTACTTAAAATGCAGAGCGCGACGTTCCACCGTATTCACACATCCGAACAACTTCACGACACATCTCCCATGTTACATAACGCAACAGCCAAAGAAGAGACACGGATTTGGGATATTTCTATTTCTAAGAATTCAGAAGGCTCGAAAGAATTTTCCCATTCAGAAGAATTAATAATAATGTTTGCTCAATAGGCTACTTTGAATTTTATAATGCATCTCTCCCTTAACCTTTAACTAGGTAGGAAGGTAAAAGTCACGAAAGTAGGTAGGAGGGGTGCTCACAACATCCACAATAAAGATTGCTTTGTTATCTTATAAATGTTAAATAGAGTTCAAATATACCAATTTCAAGTTTTATTATTACATTTAAAATATAACTGAGGAATTTAGCTCCACAGTTTTAAATTGAAAAACCGTACTTAATTCCAAAATGTTTCGCATCGTATGGCAAATACATTTTTACGCTCAATTTATCATTTTTTCCTGGCAATTATATACAAATAGAACTATGTAAAATCAAGTTATAAAACCACAGAAACAGTGTTTCACTTGTTGAAGTCAACGAACAAGGAAACCTTTAACAATCAAGCGACAGTACGATGGCCAGCTCGATACGATGTGTAACCAAAATGTGTATACGGGGTGTTGACAACACCCTGATCAAAAATGGTATTCTTGGCTACAATAGACACGACTGCAAAGAATGAAAATAACAACAAAAACGGCAAGCATCTGCCACCAAAAAAACAAGTGAATGATACACGTGAGGTGTTCTCAGCACCCCACATTGGCTACCTAGTTAAAATGAATATAAAATTAGAAGTAGTTTTGCATCTCACTCGCACTCTTATGTCCTGCAATTAGCCTGGTCCACTTCTACCCCGGCGATGTTGCCTATATTCCAACAATGCAAAGTGATAAATCCATAAAATGATTGCGTGTTCTTATAAAGAAATTTCCGTTGTTTCTGATGTGCTAAAATTAAAAGTCATAAAGAATTAATACATGGTCAATTTGTTTTCAATTTCGTTTTGGCGCTAGTTTATATTTAGTAAAATAAGAACTTATCACGTGATAGATTTAAAAAAAACAAAGATCAAATGGGAATAAGATTATTTGATTGCCTGATGTTGCTAGAAGAAATTTTCTTTCCCAGTCCAATAATGATTTCATAAGAACAAAGCTAAATTTCCTGATAATATTTAGTACTTGAAAATTCTCGAATGGTATTAGCCTTTCAACATGCGATTGCCGGCGGTCAAAGTGGGAACTATTCTTTGTTTACTTGTATTGGTTGACAAGTACAGTCGCACGGGTAGGATATGACACAGCTCCAGTAGCTTCTATCATCGTTCTTTTCTCCTGTTACACTTAGCTGTGCTGTTACGAAACAATTAGAAACGCACCATTCTTAATTCGCCCCCCCCCCCCCCCATTATCATTAATTTTTTCGTTCACAATTCACAATATATTTTCTGTTTATTGCTCAACAAGTTTCCTGAGTGGGGCGCTGTTGTCGCGGGTGAGCGGGAAGAGAGCATGGAGATCCTAGCAGTTCGCATATTTTCAGGGGCTTCAGATGAACTTGTCTCGCTATAAGCCTATAACTCAATAATTAGCGCGAGCATCATTGCTAGACTTTCTGCGCAGACGACACTCCGTCATCCCTGCACCCCCTTCCCTCCAGCGTCACACAACACTCCTGCTGCTATAAGCAAGAAGCGCTGGTGCAGCCAAGTTCAGCGGCACTCGTACATTGTAGGGCTTTTACACAGAAAAGTAATGTAGCGAGAAACATTATAATTTATTGACTGTACGTTCAAAACTAAGCAGGAAGTAGTGTTTATAAATCTCTGAAACCATCATTTTGAGGTATCGTAAACCAACTCCGTGTGGATAGAAATATAATATGTTTCCGGAGTATTCGATCAGTTCTTGAATACCAAGAATGCTGTTAGAAGTCACACATTTATGAGGCAACAAAAATAGATCAATGGTATTAAGAAAATCATATTGCTAGAATATTGAAGCTCTTCTTAAAACTGTTGAGGATTGGTTAGCTTTTCTTTGACATTCCAGGCAGCAATACCTCTCCTGAAACGTGTTTATTTTTCCTTCATTGAAAGAAAGAATGGAACAAAGAAATTAATTCAACTGGTAGAGTTGTTTAAATACACATGCTACTGAGAAAAAGAAGCAATTCATCTCCTCTTTCTAAAATAGCTTATACTGGCAAGTACTGCTTCAGAGAAGAATTGCAGAAAGGAATTTGTTTAGAAAAACATTATTTGAAATATAGAATAGGAATTTAGTGCCTGCCGCGTGGTGTTGGCGTAGCGCACCTGCCTAGCATTTGGAAGCCCCCGTCAGGGATTTTAGAAGATGACGTGAGGGCTGGAACGGAGGGCACCCAGCCTCTTGAGGGCAATTGGGTAGCTGTCTAACAGTGCGGCAGAGCCCCGGTCACGGAGGCCGAGATAAACGGAGGGGGCCCACGCGTCGACCCATAATCTGCAGGCCAAATAACTGGGCACGGTCGCTTGGTAGTCCAAGGCTAATCGTGGGCTGTAGTTCCACGGAGTCCAGGACCATCCAGACAGCGCTCCGGCTTCGCTCAAAGCCAGTGCTCCGAGCGCTTTGTTGGAAGGTAGTTTCAGAAGTGGAGGGAGGAGCTTGGCTGGCTGAGCGCGCTGAAGTGTACAGCCAATCCATCAGTCGCTAGTCTAGTCCAATGCGCTTTGTTGACAGCGTGTAAGTAAATCAGTTTCGCAGTGGTCATGACTGAACAGTATACAAATAAAGGAGTGGTGAAGCAGCAGTCTTTAAAGCAGAATGGGAACTTTCATTTTTCTGTACAGCTTATAAAGGGCATGCCAAATGTTTAGTGTGCAACAGAGATGTAATGTGTTAAAAAGAACTCAATTTGATGTTGAATTTTCCTCTCTAATATGTTCACATTTCAGTTTGGAATAAATCACAATATTCCTTACTTTACACTTGTGTTCGTTTCCTGCACATTCCATACATCGGAGTACCATTCGATTTGTGTATGCGGTATATTTGTTATGGCAAAACAGCCCTATTAATATGTCAACAATCCCACAAGAGCCGCCGGCTGCAAGACTGTACGTACCGTACGTATCTAGTCAGCGTGGTCCAAACATCGTCCGTCTCCTCGCTGCCACAGTGTAGTGGTGGTAGGGGAAGCACCACTAGTCTGACTGCCCAGTGCTCCCGGAGCGCAATGACTGCATGGCCCTGATATAGGCTATACAATTTTAGTATCAATTAAGTTGTTAGGCTTTTTGAAAAATTGTTGTTATTCTTGCTTCATTTGAGGGTCTTTGATATCATGCACATTTAGCACCGTTTACTAGGGTAAGTATGTCATTTTGTCTGATAACCTGTGTTATTGTGATGACTGCATTCATATTTGTAATTCAAGTGAGGATTTGAAAGGAATCGACCGTGGCCTTAAGTTAGAAACCATCCCGGCGTTCACCTGAAATAGAAGTGGGAAACCACTTCCAGGATGACTGAGGTGGGAATCGAACACACCTCCTCTTCTCAGATTTGCCTCACGAGGCTGAGTGGACCCCGTTCCAGCCCTCAGACTAGAATTACATTTTCTGGAAGAGTTGGGAATCGAACCCGGACATCCAGGGGCTGCTTTTTTAAAGAAGCCCGGCGTGTTTCATAGCAATGCCCTGCATTTGAAAATTTAAGTTGGTAACCCTAACTTAAACATGAACTTTAAAAAAATATTTTCCAAATTTTTCCTAATAATTAAAATCCCATTAACATAATTGAATTTTGGAGACACTACAGAGCACATACTCTAGTTGGGAGGCTTCGGTTGCGTAGTTGGTAGCATGCTGAGATTATATGCCTAAGGTCGCGGGTTCAAACCCGGCCGATGTCATAGGATTTTTAAGGGCGTTAAAATCCCTCAGTATGCCTTCCTTCGGACGGGAAGTAAAGCCAGTGGGCCCATTTCATAGATTTATGGCATGAAAAAGAACTTTCCACTAAATAGATTTGTGTGAAGCCAAAATGAGTAGGTTAGGTTTGATTAATGCTCATAAATTCCAACGTTCGTCACCGGGCACTGGTTGAAGTGGCAACTAGTAGTGGCAAAGTTCACAGCTAGGTGTCGTGGACGGTAGCATTTGGTAGCAAAAGTAGGTACTACTTGAAATAATCGTCCGCAGTCCTTACTTCAATTAAAAACAGATAACACGCACTAATACAGTCATCATTAGGGCTTGGGTTGTTAGGTGCTAAAAATCGGGAAAGTATTTATTTTTTATGTATTACAAATACCTGAAATATGTGACAAAAAAGTAAAAATATTTAATTATAATGTAGTTTATTAATGTGAATATAAACAATATGCAGTACTCACGAATGCAATTTATGCTATGTCTCACTGACTGCTGAAGCATTACAATACACAACGAGATACATCTTCAGGTTGTCCATCACAAATAACCGACGATTATCGCGAAACACTTATTCTGAAGGCACGAAACTGCGGTAATATGTTTCTTGCCCTTGAAGTGGTGTGTAACTTGAGATCGCTCTTCCACCTTGATTGTTTAACCACATGGTTGGCAGAACAGAATGCCCCCATCAGAAGTAAAATTATCTTTTAATTCTGCAACATACTGCTGCAGACGATAACTTGTTGTTGCTTTTACTTTAGGCATCGTAGAACTACCTTACACTTCGCAGTGCCAGAATTGAACTGCATGTGAGTGACACTGGTTCCAGGTATCTGGGGGGAGGGGGGGGGAGGTCTAGCACGTGTGCAATATGGCTATGGACAAGGAAATTCCCGGCTTCCACAGTGAGTGGCACGGGGCGACAAGTTAAGAATAACACAGTTACAATCTGACATACGCTCAGCATGAAGATTAGATAGCTCACAGGTTGACGTAACACATAAGAAAAATGCAATAAATTGAAATCTAGCATACTGATTTAAAAATAAAAATATTATGTATTTTTATGTGCTAAAAAGTGAAAAACAGGAATTTATGTATTTATAGAGAAAATGCTTAAAAATGTATTTACTTAAAAAATATTTATTTACCTAAAATTCCGAGCCCTAGTCATCACAATTAACACCGTATCAGGCAGATTCTACACACACACCCAAAGTACACGGGGCTACATGACCACGTTGTCGCAGCTCCTAAACTGAGGAACCAGCTAGACTCAAGTTGCGAGCGATTAAGATGTTTAAGCCGTCTACTCCTGCAAGCCATACCTGTCCACAGCTGTAGTTAGCTGGGTTATTTGCCCACTTGTGTTTAAAGTAGCTGCTATGGCTCAAGAGGGTATTAAAGACAGAGGCGGACGTGGGTGATGAACATCTTTAGAAATAAGCTAACATGTGGTGACTGTCAGTAAGTAAAGTGCTCAGTGTTGGCTGATTAGACTTGTCCTTATTTGAGGAGTATCAAGTGTCTTTTCTTTTGCTTGTCATTGCAAACAATGAGCAACGCTTCTTTACCTTGGTTGATATGAAAGGCAGATGACAAGGTGACTTCCCACGCAAGTACTACTGTATGTCACATCGTTTATTGCTGTACTTTACTTACAAATGTGGAAATACTGTTTCAGAAAGCGGCTTCGGTGTCGTAGTTGGTAGCATGCCAAGCTTCTATGCCTAAGGTCGTGGGTTCAAACCCAGCCAAAGTAGTCGGATTTTTAAGAGCGTTATAAATCTCTCAGTATGCCTTCCTTCGGAGGGGAAGTAAAACCGGCAGTCCCATGTCATAGATTTATGGCATGAAAAAGCACCTCCCACTAACTACACTCGTGGGAAGCCAAAATGTGTTTGTTAGGTTTGATTAATGCTCTTATGTTCCAATGTTCGTCACCGGGCGTTGGTTGTAATGACATCTAGAAGTAGCGAAGTTCACAGCTAGGTGACGTTGTAGCGAAAGTAGGAACTACTTGAAATTATCGCCTGCAGTCCTTACTTGAATTAAAAACAGATAACACACACTAATACAGTCATCGCAATAACACCGGTTATCAGACAGATTCTACACACTCCCAAAGTACACGGGGCTACATGACCGCGTTGTCGCAGTCCCTAAACTAAGGAACCAACCAACTGTTTTAGAAAGTACATCAGGGTAAAGAGATAATTCCTTAGGAGCTTAGATGTTGTGCTTGAACAGAAATATTACTAAAGGGAAGGAGGCTTCTCAATTTAGATGGCCGTCAACCTCGCAATCATTAGCCATACTTTCCTTCTTACGATAAATCTGAACTACCAGACGTGATATTTTATCTCGAAAATCTCACATGCATTTACTGAGAATTGAACCCGGTCTATCTTGCTGGGAGTCTAGCAGCTGGACCATTGCGCCATCACACCCGCCACTCTACTTAATCCATCACTGTTTTTTTTAAGACCAAGGGCTGGTTTCATTAACCCTCGTTGAATAATTTTAATATATATGAATTGCAGCCAATGGCAAATAGCAGGGTAATTTATTTGAACGCCCGAGGGCTCTCAGCAAGTTCAATTTCAATTAGTTCCAACTTTGGCTACCAGATGCCATTGCCACTGGCACCTAGCGTCGAACGTTGGAACTTGATAGAGCACTTTTAACCAGACAAATATAACCAACAAATTAGGCTACACACTGCCAATTTTAGTGGCTGGTTCTTTTACATGCCATAGATCTATGACATGGGCCCGCCGGCTTTACTTCCTCTCCGAAGGAAGGCATAGTGAAAGATTTTAACACTCTTAAAAATCCGACGACTTCGGCTGGGTTTGAACCCGTATCATGAAGGGCATCCGCTCTTAAGACAATACCCGTCTCATAGAAATTCATGGCATCACATAGCTTATCCTGCTGAAATGGGAATGATAAAGGCATAAACCCACATTGCTAAGAGATTGAGCATGAAACAATTTGACGCGTTTTAGAATCAGTCAAACAAAACGGTTGGAAACATCAATCGTGCTTCTATCTGGCACGATGCCTGAGCAAGTGCTGAGTTAGGCGATGTTTGTGATGAGGCACATCTTACATCTATCATCTCATATGGTCCACCTGGCCTTGGTTAACTCACTCACGTTCACAGCATGACTTGGCATCACTAATTATAACACAACACATTATTCTTCACATGTGAGGCAATTGCCATCCAATGTGGCCAACATACGCTACAAGACATTAACAACATCAACGTCCACCACAATAACAGGTCTCTTAAGTTGGCACCTTTGCATCGCGATGAGACTGAAAAAAAAAATGAAGGAAGCTTGTAGTTTTACGTGACTGCTTATATGGCGATCTGTCGACGTCCATGGCGTAGTGACTAGCATTTTTACCGACATCACAGAGGTCCGGGTTCGATTCCTTGTTCTGCTAAGAAAGTTTATTCTGGTCTGAAGGTTTCAACGGACTCCACTCAGTCTCGTGAGGCAAAACTGAGAAGAAGTAAGTTCGATGTCTATCTCTACGTTATCGTGGTTTCTCACTTCTACTCCAGGCAAATGCCGAGTTTGTACCCTAAATTAAGGCCACAGCAGCCTCCTACCCAAATCCTACCCCAATTGTAAACACACTCGTACAGCCATCTCAATGACACAGGTTATTAATCCGATTCCACACACCCAGAGAATTACGGAGCTAAATGACCACGATGTCACAAAACCCTAAATAAATCAACAACAGCAACAACAAAATTAATCTCGCAATCATAAACAACGTTATTGTTTTAATTTTTTGGGGCTTTGCGACATTGTGGTCATGTCGTCCCGTGTACTTGGGTGTGAAAATACGTTGTGTGATAACCTGCGTTACAGTGATGTGTATAAGAGTGTATGCATTTGTAATCATGGTAGGAAGCGACCGTTGCCATTCCGGCATTTGCCTGGAGTAGAAGTGGGAAACCACGGATAACCACTTCAAGGACAGCTGAAGTAGAAATCGAACCCGCCTCTTTTCAGTTTTGAACTCACAACGCCTGGTCCTCAGACCAGAATTAAATTTATTGCCTGTGCCGGGAATCGAACCCGGGCCTCCGTGATGTCAGTATAAATGCTAGTCACTACGCCATGGAGGTCTACAGGTCCAACATTTAAATGCATGTAGCTTCTTTACCATCAATTGGATTTCAACCAAATTTCGTATGTGTTTTGTGTACCATAACATACTTGAATATGGGCTATGCGTATTCTTGAAAGCCAGCAGGGCGGCCAACTATTATTAAATGCTCTCATTATTTTTTTAAAATTTTAATACCAACATATCAGAAAGTATGCAAGCCAACAGCTCTAAACTCTGCACACGTATAGTACCTGAACTTCTAGATTAATTTGGAGTAACTGATATACGTCCATGCTGCCAACATGATTCTAAGCCTGCTCATTTTAAATGCATGTAACTTCTATACTAACAAATCGATTTCAACCAAATTTCGTATGTACTTTATGTACCATAACAGTTATAACTACTCGTATTCTTAAGAGCCATCAGGTCTGCCAACTGTTGATAAGTGCTCTCTCTAGATTTCTTATCCTAATTCCAATATATCAGAAAGTATGCCAGCCAACAGTTCTAAATTTTGCACACATATAATACCTGAAATTTTAGATTAATTTGGAATAACTGATCCACATTAGTGCTGCCAACATCATTCTAAGCCTGCTGATAGATCTAATTTTAAATACTTTTAACTTCTACAATACTAAATGGATTTTATCCAAGTTTGGGACAATAATAGATCATAATATTTCAGATTAATTCTAAGCAACACATAGATGACACTGTTGCCAACATGATTTTATGCGCGCTGATAGATCCAATGTAACATTTCATTTCTGATATATAGATTGATTATTTTTTGACATGAATCTTAAATTTTAAGAAAAGTAGGCTCTTTAGTTCGTCACAGATCTACTTGTTAAAAGTATCTTACGATTGTTTTTCATAAGATGAAATAAGGCTCTTTGCCGAGGGGAGCATTGTTTGGAAATTCATTGTATTTATTCCTTGCTTAATTGAAAATGTTATATATGGTAAGGATGACGCTGATGGTCTTTCATTGAGATAATATTGCGTGAAGTTTGATTACAATAGGTGTTAATGTATGCGTTGGTTTCTAAGACGGGTCATGGAAAAAATGCAATATGTTTTTTTACCATCACCAGATGTTTTAGGTGAACGTATTTTTTAGAAAATTCCCTTATTTTATAGTACTGTATCATCAATTTAAAGTACACATTGTTACAGATCTAATTTTTTGAATACATTCTTATGAAAAATTACTAATCAAGGAAAGGGAAACCCCAAGGTAAATATTGATCAACTTTGCTCGTAGTTCAATTAGTTTTCATTAATTTTATTAGACATTTACTGAAGAGGGCCACAATTTGGCCGAAACTGTTTTAATATATTCTATTTCCAAAACTATTTATTGACAAAGGTGTATAGGCTACATTTAATAAATACTCATGGTATTTTACTTCTGATTATAACGTCAAGAGGAAACCTTATACATATGTTTAATTTAATATCATTGCGTGTCAATTTTAGTAACAATAAAAATCAAATTTGTGGACTTCATCTTCCAGAAATATCTCAACCTACATTTGTTGCTGTTGTTACATTTTGTCCCTTGAACAACGTGGTCACTTTTTTTTTCGTATGGCCTCGGGTGCCAGTTGCAAGCTTTGTTATTTGACACCCAGAGGGTAGCTTGCATGTCAACTTTTATTGTTCCTTGAAGCACTATGAAAGTCAAGGAGGTTAGATATCCAAGCTCCTTGAATACTATAGCGCTTTCTAGTAGAGAAATATGGAACTTTGTGTTGGTGGAAACTCCCGAGATTTATTTTGCCATTATGACCATGGCCTACTGAATTCAAATGGGTTCTTTGACATGCCAACATCGTATGACATGCGTGTCGTATTTTTTGCCGCCTTTCAAAAATCACTTACCACGACCAGGAGTGAACCTGGAAGCTTGGGGTTAGTAGACTGACACGCTAACCACTCACCCACCGTGGCAAGCTAACGTGGTCATTGAGGTGGGGGATGGGAAGGAGGGAGCCGTGGCCTTTAAGTTAGTAACCATCCCGGCATATGCTTTCTTGATAATTCAAGCGTCAGTTACAAATACAAACACTTATACACCCAAGTACACGGGGTTAGGCCTATATTACCATGATTTCACGAAGTTCAAAAGAGAATCAACAACAACTAAAATCTGCTGACACGAGGTTGTCAAATCTTGAAGGTTGAAGGTCAACGCTGAACCAACGGCGCCATTCAGGCCGATAAAGTGTCTAATGTACGAACCAGTATCTTAGAGCCAATATACGATGTTTGTAGTTTTCCAAGAAAATCATCACGTCTATAAACAAACACAGTGACACGCTACACAAATTTCTCCACACTAATTAATACCATTCTCTCTGAAAGATATGCAGCATTAATATCCAGCTACCAAAATTACAGCTATTGTTAATGGAAGTAGCAATTAACGCCAAGAAGATTATGGTCCGGCGGCTCGTTGCGTTTTGTGTAGTGACTCGTAGCCTTCAGTGCCGAGAACAGGCCCCACCTCTCTTGTAATTACTCCACCACCACAGCATCCATGAAGAAACGGTTGCGTCAACCCCGGGGTTAAAACTCAGCCGATCATCAAATCCACGTATTACCCATTTAAGATATGATTGCCGCTGAGCATCGCTGCGCCACCGTTTGTTGATTATTGTAGCAGGAGCCTCGCGGGGTAAAGAGGAGAACACAGTGATGACACAGTGCAGACTGCACATAAGTCAATCAGCATTGCGTGCGTTACCTGTCTTAGAAGCGCAGATAAGTGTCACAGGAGTTCATGTCACCACGGACAGCTACTGGAGCTGAGTCATATCCTACACGCACAACTGTACCTGTCAACGAAGCAGAGTGACGTTTAACACAAGTAAACTGAGAATAGTTCCCATTTCGACTGCCGGCAATCAATTCGTGAAAGGTTTCTTTTTTTTTAATACCTCCGCAATACGCGCCCTTTTGGTCACATCAAACCCACATAGGTATTTTTGTCAACCCATGAGAACAGAACGAATGACCTGTATATTCCACCTCCTTATACAAAAATCAATAGCCTTACATTTGGAAAAATTATCAGTTAGGGAAAGCTACCAGAAAATTAAATACCTGGATCGTAAAGTGCATGGTTATAAAACAGTGAATTTCCCAGTTTTCATTTGCTAAAAATGATAATTTGCAGTCAAGCATCACATTGAATTGTACCTAGTTGTCTGGTATATCGTAGGGTAGATGCAAAGGCTGACATCGCGTTTCGGAAACCCACTTCGAGAATGGCTGAGGTGGGAATCGAACCCGGACTTCTGGGCCAAGAATGCGAGCCGCTTTAATAGGCAAGAGATATGGCAAAAACAAGATGTCACCGATCCATCAAAAAAATTAGGGTGTCAAGAAAAATTGGGCAAGGGTCAATTAAGGATGGGGAGGATTAATGACTCCCTAGGACTCGGATATTTTAATACCATCAGAATCAATAGAACAAGAGTTAACCAAGGGAAGTCGTGAAGAGAGATGAAAGAGAGAATCTCGGTACAAGTAATTGGAAGCATTGCTGGACTTAGCTTGGGTCCCTTGATCAGCAAAAAAGTCCCACTAGTTTTTAGCCCCAGAATAATATTTTCTACCTTTCTTTGCTAATGTCCCTACAGCGTAGCCAGGCATGTTAAATCGCTCACCACGACAGCGATGTGGAAATTCAGCAAATTCGCAGATCGGAGGTTCGAATCCCGGTGCTGACTGCGGCTATCCTGAGAGTGGTTTTCCCCGTGTTTCTCCACACTCCTCCAAATAAATGCCTCAATTCAAGTCTCAAGGCACCTAGGCCTACCCCATCCCTGAACCAGATACGTACAGTTACACAAACACTAGCACAGTCACACTGGTTATCAGAAAAACTCGACATCCACCCAATAGCGAGGGGCTGATGACCAAGATGGTCCAAGCTCCTAAGATGACTTAACAACTCCTATCTCTACATAGTTTAAAACAAAGCCCCCGATTCTTGCATGTAACGAGTAATCTCGAGAACCACTGGATAGGTTTTGATGCGGTTTTCACCATTCTGTAAGAACTTCTCGAGGAAGGTTTCTGTAGAGAAACTTGGACGCTTAGGAAAGAAGACGAGAGAAGAATAGAGGCTTTTGAAATGTGGCTGTGGAGCAGAATGGGAAGAATAAGTTGGAAGGACAAAGTGAGAAATGAGGAAGTATTAAAGAAAGTAGGAGAAGACAGAATGCTGCTAAAGAAGGTAAGGAAAAGAAAAATTAATTGGATTGGACACTGCATAAAGGGAGATGGTTTGGTGAAATGTGCATTAGAAGGGACAGTACAAGGGGAAATCCGGAGAGGAATAAGAAGGTTTCATATGGTGGATTCCATCAAGATTGATAAATCTCATGAGCTGATGAAGACCGGATACGGTGGAGAGACCGACCATGAGGATACCTGCCACCAGGCAGATAAACTGATGATGATTACCAAAGGAAGCCGAGCAGTAACGATTTCAGTGAATCGAGTCGAAGAAAAACCTGCCGTCCGTGTGCCTTTTAAGCTTTCGCTCGGTAAACCGTTAAGAATGTTTTATTGTTGTTTTAAGGGGCGGAACTACGAGGTCATCTGCCCCTCATAACACAGATTAAGGAATACAAATTTGGAATTGAATTTAAAATTTTGAAGTGTACACCTAAATTTAAAATGATCTAAAATTAATAAAACACAAACAAAAAATAAATAAAAATTATAAAAATAAACAAAAATTGCCTAAAAACTAAACATTATCATTCAAAAACGAACAAGTCGTGGAGTCAATTTATACTGGAAAATTTAGATTGCTGGCCCTAACCAACTCTCACTTATAAAGAGGATAACGCGATCAGCAGCCACCTCGTCATCGGCTAATATAAGTTTGAGTGTCATCTGCAAACCAAGGTTTCTTCCTAAGTCAGCAAAATCCACACATTAAGAATTTCTAAATACTATGAGTGTAAGAATTGTTGAGCAATAAAAGTTCTACAAAAAAGTCCCGGGCAGCATATCTCTATCATTAATGCATCGCCCACTATAAGCGTTTTTACGTTTCCATTTCTCCATTCAGTAGGAATTTAAATTACTAGCTTCAGAGTGAGTTTACGAGCTAGCGAGCGAGCCTATCACCCCAGTTTTAACCAGCATCAAACTGTCGAGTCGTGTCGAGTGAAGACTTAAGAGAAGAGTATATGTGTTTGGAGTTTCACTGTTCACTTCGGCTTCTCTGAATTTTATCTGGGACCTGACGTCCGTGCGCCTTTTAAGCTTACGCTGGGTAAGCCGTTAAAGATACTGGGTGAAGCCGGGGAGGGTTGTTAGTTAATGAAATATAACAGGAAATATTCGATAGAACTACGGCACTTGCGTGATAATGGCTGCGACGGTCTATAAAGATATGAGCAACAGTGGTTACTAAATCACTCAGACTCTGAAGGTTTTGAGGGGCAGTCTTTAAAATCGACCAAGAACTCAAAGCTAATGTCAAAAATTAATCGCCGTCTTATATCGCGCAATATTTCGCTTACAGCACTACAGTTAGCTATTTAAATTACCATCGCGGCATGCCTGCTTCCTGGCAGAAAATTAATTTCCATAGGCGTGTGAGGTGCTCAGATTACGGCACGCTATGTGGTCGGTAGCGTGTAGACCGCGACCCGCGGCGGTCCACCCAGTAATCACCTTCAGCTGTAATTAAGATACCGGCCAACACACGGCAGGCGCGAATATCCTGGGGCTAATCATCAACAGGTGTCTGGTATGAACTGGGTTAATGTCACAAGTAATAAATATCTTGTAGGTGTGACTCTATTTAGATGGCAGGGTGAGCATTAATACCTCCTTTACAGACATAATAATGTAGTAGCACTCATCCCATCAGACACGCTCTTTTACGGTCTGCGGCAATGATTCTATTAAATGAATGAGTAAACTCATGTAGCCTACCTCTCGAAAGATAAATTAGAATAGCATAGAATAACTACTGATCACTTATGTTCTTGGAGGTCGTGGCACTTGAAGAAGAAGAAGAAGAAGTCGTAATATACCGGTTGAATCAGCTGCCCCTGATAATATTGTTTTATGCAGCCCAACTAGCGTTGTTATCAGGAAGGTCGATATTTACCAACTTGCATCTCGTATGGTACTAATAAGAATGTTATTGGCTTTACGTCCCTTTTAACTACTGAGGCTTTAAGAGACGTCGGGGTGCTGGAATCATTCCCCAAAGGGGATCTTTGATGTACCAGTAAATCTACTGACACGGCTGCCTTGCATTTATGCACCATCAAATGCCAACTGACTGCGCCTGGAGTCAATCCAGCAATCTTGAGATCAGCAGGCTGAACCACGCAGCCAATCATGTACTAATGTACTGCAAGTAGCCTATATCCTGCAAACGATACTGAACTCCATTATTTTTCCCTCGATGTGAATACAGACCAATTCGAGGCATGATAATAGTTTTATTTTTATTTTTAGCGTATGGCTTTTAGTGCCGGGAGTGTCAGAGGACATGTTCGGCTCGCCAATTTGTAGCTAATTCTAAGCGGACACCCATTGGGTGAGCTACACGTACCGTCGCGTGTGGAGTGTTGTCTCGGGAGGAAGGTTTGAATGTAAGGACCAGGAGTTGGAAGGTAGCGGCTGTGGCCTAGAGTTAGGGACCAACCCCAGCATTTGCCTGGAAGGAAGATGGGAAACAACAGAAGACTATCTTCAAGGTTGCCGGCGGGGGAATTCGATGCTCCTCGCCTCCCGGATGTGAGCGACTGCCAACAGTCATGCAGTAACGACCACGGCTAACTCACCTGGTACACTGTAATAATAGTGTTCAATATCGCTTGGAGGATATTATACTTGCAGTGCATTAGTAATATAGACATTTCTGACACCACGCGTTAGTTGAGCTGCATAATGCAATATTATTAGGGGCAGCTGATTCACCCGGTAAACAAGACGTTTCCAGAAAAAAATATTGAAAAATTCACAGCCTGCTTCCAGTCGACCGACCGGGTCAGGGAATTGAGTGAATGAGGCCCCCATTTAGTGGCGAGGATATAAACTGTACCGGGAGCCTAAGCCTGTCGCACTCCCCTGGGGCAATGATAAAATGAATGGCAGATGAAATAAAATGATATTGGAGAGTGTTGCTGGAATGAAATTGTGACAGGGAAAACCGGAGTACCAGGAGAAAATCCTGGCTGCCTCCGCTTTGTCCAGCACAAATCTCACATTGAGTGACCGAGATTTGAACCATGGACCCAGTGGTGAGAGACGGGCGTGTTGCCGCCTAAGCCACGGAGGCGCTAGAAAAAGTATTACATGTATTAATATTATTCACTGATAAAGGGTGTATTTTATCAGTGAAATGTTGAAATGAAAATCCACAGCCTGCTTCCAGTCTCCGACCGGGTCAGGAATGGAATGAATGAATGAAGCCCCCATCTAGCGGCGAGGATATGAAATGTGCCGGCTGCCGAAGCCTGTCGCACTCCTCTGGGGCAATGATTAAATGAATGACAGATGAAATGAAATGATAGTGGAGAGTGTTGCTGGAATGAAATTTTGACAGGGAAAACCGGAGTACCCGGAGAAAAACCTGTCTGCCTCCGTTTTGTCCAGCACAGATCTCACTTGGAGTGACCGGGATTTGAACCACGGACCCAGCGGTGAGAGGCCGGCGTGCTGCCGCCTAAGCCATGGAGGCTCTCAGTGAAATGTTATTTTATTTTAATCTAATTGGGAAAATACGTGTTGACCGACTAGAAAGAATAAATTGACAGTGCCTCAGTGTGCGGTTACTGTCCCTAAAGTTGTATTCACTCCAGACAATTCGTTAGTATCGTACCGTATCCCTGGTACTGCAGCCCATGAAGGGCCTATGACTACCAAGCGACCGTTGCCCAGCCATTTGGCCTGCAGATATTGGGGTGACGCGTGGTCAGCGCATCGGGTCCCCTCAGCCATTAATCTTGGTTTCCGTGACCGCGGCACTGCCTCACTGTCAGACAGCTGCTCAATTGTCCTCAAGAGGCTGAGTGCACCCCGTTCCAGCCCTCACGTCACTTCCACGTGCCGTAAACTCGGGTATAAACATACGACTCACTCTCAGCAACTAGATTAGATTGAGACTACTTGGATGATTGGGGTGAGAGCTAACATTAATACCTGCTATGTTTGGTAACATTGGTAGCCGGTGGCTTCTGAGAGTGGAGGTCACGCAACACGACCGCGCCAAGCCCTTTAGCCCTCAGCTACTGTCTACATCATTAATTGCTGACAACATTACCAGTGCACTTCATTGTTTCACCACGATATTCATCATCCACTTTTTAGAAGCACCTCACCGCCTCGGAGCACACTTACGAAAAAGACTTGATAGATTTGAACACTCCATTTCGTAAAGCCCTACAGGGAAATGAGACTTGAATCGTTCAAAATTTTAGAGCAATTAGTCAAGATGTGGGTAGGAGCCTCACGTTATTAACATAAGTATTATAATCATTATGTACACCATTTTACATAGATTCCCAAACTGTAAAAATCACTCAAATAACGCGTTTAGATCAGTTAGAACATGCCTGAAAGAACAGCGCTTGCCAAACAGTTCAACACGAGTGGGGATACTGACTCAGAGGTCTCGTGGCAGTGGCAGTAACTGTAATATATTGGTTACAGGAGTCTGAAGTTACATGCCTCGCTTTACAGATGTCTTTTGTTTTCATCCATTCTACTGTGTTTTCATACATCTCATTTTGCATGGTGTGGGATTTTGTTGGTTAGGAGTAAGTTATTTCAGTTGTTTGATGTATTTTCATTCTTGTCATTTTAGATTATAAGAGGGTGATTTTTTAATGTAAAGCCTGGTTTATGTCATGTGAGGGAGTTCGGATTTTTGGATCTTTGGTTGGGATTGCTTATATGTGGACTGGTATCATGGCGCTTGCAAGGAGTTAAGCAATTATAGACGAATTGTAGACTTGCAAGATTATTTGCTCCGGCTTTGGAACTAGTGGAGATTTGCTGTACTAGAGAGGAACGAGTCGTCTAGAAAAACAGAGATATTTGAAGTTTTTGTTGATTATTCCGAGAAGTGAACAATAAAGAGAGTTATAATAAATGATGGTAAAAAATTAGGACGGTAAAGGAAAGGTTATTGATTTAAAGAAGATTATGAGATGTAGTCATTTTACTACGTCGCTGTGGATTTCGATTCCTGTATCATGTATGTTCACGATAGCAGTCAAAAGTGAACGAATGTTATACAATAACAGTCTTCTTGAGGCAATCGTTATTCCAAAGGAGTTGGCATAAACCAGAGCTAAGTTTCCCAGATTATGAGTTTTTGTTGGTATCAATTAAAAGTGTTATAGCATATATGTCAGAGCTAGAGCATTCATTTCTGATCCCTCTACCACCACATAAGTAAGTCATAGATACTTCATTTAACGTATACTAAAGGTTGCCTATTAAACATTGATTCTGATTAGTAATAGTGTTCTCCACAACCCGAATAAATGAAACGTTACGTGCGTATGGTCTGCGCGTCAGGAGAAGTCAGTTTGATACGCTGCATGGTGCATGCGTGCTCTGTCTGTTCCTAACCCAAATATATCGACAGTCAGTGACAGACTGCATATTTAAAGCTGGAAGTATTAGCCTTTCAAGGTACGATTGGCGGTGACCAAGATGGAAACTATTCTTTGTTTGCATGTGTCACGCTGTCAGCTTGCTGAGTTGGCAAGTGCAGTCGGTAGCATGCTGAGCTTCTATGCCCAAGATAGCGGGTTCAAACCCAGCCGAAGCCGTCAGATTTTTTAAGAGCGTTAAAAATCCCTCAGTATGCCTTCCTTCGGAGGGGAAGTAAAGTCGGCGGTCCCATGTCATAGATTTATGGCATGTTAAAGAACCTTCCACTAATTGCACCTGTATGAAGCTAAATTGGATAGGTTAAGAATGTAAACAACGCTCTTAGGTTTCTACGTTCGTTGCCAAGAGCCGACTGCGGTGGCGTCTAGTAGCTAAGATCTGAACTTGGCCCAGTAGTCGTTGACGGTGGCGCTTGGCGGCAAAAGTATGAACTATTTGAAAAATTCTAAGTTACAGTACTTAAATTAAAAAACAGATAACACACACTAATACAGTAATCACAATTAACACCGGTTATCAGACAGATTCTACAAACATCCAAAGTACATGTGGCTACATGACCGCGTTGTCGCAGCCCCTAAACTTAAGAACCAACAAATCAACCCACCAGAAATTATTCTGTTAACAGTTCACAACATAACTTCCTTGTAACAGAAAAAGCGCGTGCAATGCTGCTTGACTTATGAGCAGACTGCACTCTGTGAACGCTGTGTCCCCCTGCTCATCCCGCCATGTTTAGCGGCAGTCATATCTTGAAAGGCTAATACCTCCAGCTTATGTATGTAGTCTATCACTTTCATTTTTTTCCCATTTGACAGTACAAATAAGAAACAAGTAGTTCCGTGAAGAACTATACAGCCTATTTTCATATATCCTACTTATGTTAATTGCCACTATCAACATACACAATTTCAGTTTGATTGCTGTAATAGATTCGTAGATGTTGAGAACCGACTAAATATTTCGGATGGTCGTCATGTTGGATTTTATATATGTAGGTCCTAGAGTTTACTGTTACATGCAGATTATTGTGAACGTGTAGTATTCAAACTTCAATCGCATAATTAAGACACAAGAAAAAACAAGGATATTTAAATTTTTTTCACAGCTACCATCTTGAGGATATGGAAACAATTGAAATAAATTAGATGCCAGTGGATTAACATTCGGATAAAGATTTACTGTACCAAGTTTCACTGCACGCGGGTGGTTAAATTGCGAGAAACGTCCATGTGAATATTTATAATTCGCGTCACCGCCATGTTGGATTTGTGATCACCAGGTTATTTAAAGTCCTATAGGTGAACTTAAGTTCATAGCCCCTATGAACATTAAAAATGCAGTTTGATTGCTACAATAGATTCGTAGATATTCAGTATCGTCTAAATATTTCGGATGGTCGTCATGTTGGATTTTATATATGTAGGTCCTAGAGTTTACTGTTACATGCAGATTATTGTGAACGTGTAGTATTCAAACTTCAATCGCATAATTAAGACACAAGAAAAAACAAGGATATTTAAATTTTTTTCACAGCTACCATCTTGAGGATATGGAAACAATTGAAATAAATTAGATGCCAGTGGATTAACATTCGGATAAAGATTTACTGTACCAAGTTTCACTGCACGCGGGTGGTTAAATTGCGAGAAACGTCCATGTGAATATTTATAATTCGCGTCACCGCCATGTTGGATTTGTGATCACCAGGTTATTTAAAGTCCTATAGGTGAACTTAAGTTCATAGCCCCTATGAACATTAAAAATGCAGTTTGATTGCTACAATAGATTCGTAGATATTCAGTATCGTCTAAATATTTCGGATGGTCGTCATGTTGGATTTTATATATGTAGGTCCTAGAGTTTACTGTTACATGCAGATTATTGTGAACGTGTAGTATTCAAACTTCAATCGCATAATTAAGACACAAGAAAAAACAAGGAGATTTAAAAATTTTTCACAGCTACCATCTTGAGGTTATGGCAACAATTGAAATAAATTAGATGCCAGTGGATTAACATTCTGATAAAGATTTACTGTACCAAGTTTCACTGCACGCGGATGGTTAAATTGCGAGAAACGTCCATGTGAATATTTATAATTCGCGTCACCGCCATGTTGGATTTGTGATCACCAGGTTATTTAAAGTCCTATAGGTGAACTTAAGTTCATATCCCCTATGAACATTAAAAATGCAGTTTGATTGCTAAAATAGATTCGTAGATATTCAGTATCGTCTAAATATTTCGGATGGTCGCCATGTTGGATTGTTAAATGTAAAGGCCATAGAGTCATGTACCATTAATGGAAAATTATTGCGTAGGTTCATTATTCAAACTTTCACTTCGATCGCATGAATACATCACAAGAAATAAAAACTTAATTTTAAAATTCGCACTGCCACCATCTTGAGGTTATGTAAACAATTGAACTAAATTAGATACCAGTGGATTGCAATGTGTATAAATATTTCCTGTACCAGGTTTCAGTGCGCTTGGAACATTAAATCGCGAGAAAGGTCTATTTAAAATGTTCAAATTCGCTTGGCCGCCATGTTCGTTTTGTAGTTAACCGGTTTTTGAAAATCTTATAGATGGAATTCCAGTAGTGCCCTTTATCTCCGTACAAAATTTTAGGGAGATACCGCTAATAGTTTCAGAGATATAGAATGCCGGTGAAATATTTCGCACATCCGCCATCTTGTGATTATGTAAACAATTGAACGAAGTTAGATGTCGGTGCATTACAATGTATATAAACATATACTGTACCAAGTTTCATTGCGTTTGGTTGGTCAAATCGCGAGAAACGTCTATTTAAGAGTCGCAAATTCGCTTGGCCGCCATGTTGGTTTTGTAGTTACCAGGTTTTCAAAGATCACATAAGTGAACTTATAGTAGTTCCCTCTATCACCATAGAAAATGTCAGGGTAACATCGGTAATAGTTTCGGAGATATTGAATGCTGGTGAAATATTTCGCACAGCCGCCATGTTGGATTGGAGAGTCGTAACAAAATTTGAAGGGCACGGTCGAGGTCGCCGGGAATAGTGCTATGAACTTTCCGAGTGTCATTGAAATCGCTCCTGCCGTTTAGATTGTATTAGGGGGACACACACACACGAATCACACACACACACACACACACGCACACACACACGGACAAAAGGTGATCTCATAAGCCTATTTTTTCAAAATTGAAAATAGGCTAAAAATGAAGACGTCAATGAGTAAAGCTAGACGTAACTGGCTTGATGTTTTTTGAATGCACCGTATGCTGTGTGCGGGAAGGCATCTGCAGTGTAAACACAGCTAACTTCTCCTGGCACGCAGACAATAATAACTGTTGTTGTTGTTGTTAATTCATTTAGGGGCTTTGTAACATTGTGGTCATTTGACACTGTGTACTTGTGTTTGTAGAATTTGTCTGATAATCTGTGTTATTGTGGTATCTGTAGTAGTAGTAGTAGTAGTAGTAGTAAAGTGTGTACTTGTAAAGCAGATGAGGATTTGGAAGGAGGCGGCCGTGGCCTTAAGTTAGGAACCATCCTGGCATTTTACTGGAGTAGAAGTGGGATACCACGGAAAACCACTTCCAGGAAGATTGAGTTGGAAATGGAACTCACCTTTTCTCAGTTTTGCCTCACGAAGTTGAGTGTGCCCCTTTCTAGCCCTCAGACCACAATTAAATGTAGAGGAATTAAGACCAGTGGGAGAAGATACTGTAGATGTGTTTTGGCGAATGCTAATAAAAAGAGATAGGTTGGTAGTCCAAAACTACGGCACTCAAGAATAGAAATCTTGGTTGTGGAAGGAAGGGTAAAGGACGAGAACTTTAGGGGTAGACCTAAGTTATTTTTAAGAGCGTTAAAAATCCCTCAGTATGCCTTCCTTCGGAGGGGAAGTAAAGCCGGTGGGCCCATATCATAGATTTATGACAAGGAAAAGAACATTCCACTAACTACACTTGTGTAAGCTAAAATTTGTAGGTTAGTTTGATAACGTTATATTAGTTCCAACGTTCGCCGCCAGGTGGTGACAGCAATGACATTTAGTAGCCAAATCCTCAAGCTAGGTGTCGTGGACGGTAGCATTTGGTTGCAAAAGTAGGAACTATTTGAAAAATTCATCGCCTGCAGTCCTTCTAACTGAATCACAGATAACACACACTAATACAGCCTTCAAAATTAACACCGGTTTTCAGACACATTCTACATACACCCAAAGTACACGGGGCTATATGACCGCGTTGTCGCAGCCCCTAAACTGAGGAACCAACTAACCAGACTTAGGTTAAAACAGATTGCCTTGGATGTAGGGCGTGGTAGCTATGTAGAGATGAAATGATTAGCTGAAGAAAGGATGGCATGAAGCGCTGCATCAAACAAGTCAAGAGACTGATGACTCCAAACGACAACGATGTTGATGATGATGATTATTGATGTTTTAGGGGCCTCGCATGTAGGTTATCGGCCCATAATACAATGGACCACTACCAGACCACAAATGAAGATGTGATCGATGATTTAATTGAGAAAGATTGCAAAATAAAGGTTGAGGAAATGAAACTTGCTCTGTACTCTGAGGTAGGTGAGTGTAATAATAATAACTAGTGGACCCGTGCGAGAACTCTCGCATAATGGATTGTGTGCGCCCCATGTGTATAGACTACTCACCCATCACTAGCGCTATGCGGGCCGTACGCGATGCCAGGGGCTATCGTCTTGTTTAAAGCACTTTATAAACAAAATATCTCCGTTGACTTTTCACGAAATGCAAGTTTTTTCCTATACTATTGAGACCATTTGGAGGATTTGGGTACAAACCACACCTTCTAACTTTCTCTGTTTAGGAGCTCGAGTTTTGTGAAACATACACCTTTGCGTATTATATAATAAGATAATAATAATAAAATAATACAATCTGAAAGTCCACTGAGACCGATTATTTTAATTTCGAAGATTCTTTGAAACTGTCTCATGCCATGCCCCATTAAGAATAAGAAAATACGACGTATTCCTGGGGATGCTATCACACTGGTTATGAATGGAGGGTGCGTGCAGTTCATTACATCATTGTTACACTTTCATTTCCGGAGAATATGTTAATATAAAGCAAGGACATCTGTCGGTCGGCAAGCTATTTATACAAGTTCTTAGAAGAAGAGGCTGTGTGTGCTCAGTGTCACGAATGTCGTGACCATTATACTCGTAATGTGGCCATTCAGTAGCAGCAAGCGTGTTTTCACGACGTGAATAGAAATAAATTTGAAGCTTCTAATAGCATGACTGTTATTTTGGGTGATGTTGTGTTGGACTCACATAAAAAGGACGGGTGAGTTGGTCCCATGGACAGCTCGGAGGGAGGTTCAAGTTGGTCCCATGGTTAGAGCCCTGCACGGATAAACAAAATGCTATCCGCATCCACCCCGCATACAACCCGCATCCGCCCCGCATCCGCATAACTATTATCCACATCTGCCTCGCATTTTCACGACCCTTTTCCGCATTCGCAAGTTTGTTATCCGAATCTACTGGCATTATAATATTATCTTTTAATATTTTAATTTTAATATTAATTTAAGTAATTTAATATTCATTTCAATATTTTAATATTTTTGTAATATTTTTACAAAGCATATATTAATAAAGCAACATATTTAGACATTTGAGGAAAACGTTGTTCCCTTAGGCTTTGAATGCCATGTGCTTATGTCTTCGATGAATTGCTACTCTTTCCTGTTCGGAGCCTTAATTATGTTTAATAAGATAATTTGAATGAGATTATATCATTATCTTACATTATTGTCATAAAAACATAACGAAACAAGAAGTTCCGTGAAGAACTATACAGCCTACTTTTCATGCCAATGATTATTCTACAGTATATGAACCTATCTAGAATAATGACGAAATTAAGTTGGTAATATCGAAATATCTAATTAGTTCAAAATATACCTGGTATAATGTAGCCTAATAGAGCACTACAGTTGGCAGCCCTGGTGACTGAATATATTCTTAGTTCCATCTCTTAAGGTACAGAATACAAAATTTGGTTGAAGTCCAATGGACGTTACATGCAGTTAGATACTGGATCTATCAGCACGCGTAAAAGCATGTTACCAACAATACCATGCGTGTGCTGGTCAGAAATAATCTGAAATATTATGATATCTTGCTGTGCCAATTTTGGATGAAATACATTTGTTAGTATAGAAGTTACATGCATTTTAAAATTGGACATATCAGCAGGCATAGAATCGTGTTGGCAGCACTGTCTTGTATTAATTACTCCAAATTAATCTGGAATGTCAGGTGCTATACGTGTGCAAAGTAAAGAGCTGTTGGCTTGCATACTTTCTGATATATTGATATTAGGGTAAAAAAATATAGACAGCATTTATTAACAGTTGGCAGCCCTGATTGCTCTTAACAATACTTATAGTCATATCTGTTATGCTACACATAGAACATACGAAATTTGGTTGAAATCCAACTGATAGTATAGAAGGTACATGTATTTAAAAATTGGTACTATCAGCAGGCTTATAATCATGTAGGTAGAACTGGCGTATATAAGTTACTCCAAATTAATCTAAAATGTCAGAATATACGTGTGCATAGTTTAAAGCTGTTGGCTTGCATACTTACTGATATATTGGTATTTTGATAAAGAAAAATAGAGAGAGAGCAATTATTAACAGTTGGCAGCCCTGGTGGCTCTCAGGAATACTCTCAGTCATATATGTTTATGTACAGATATTACATACAAAATTTGGTTGAAATCCAATTGATAGTGTAGAAGCTATATGCATTTAAACATTGGACCTATCAGAAGGCTTAAAATTATTTTGGCAACACTGTCCTGGTTGGCCATCTGGAAATTAAACTGAAATAGTAATATCTACATGTGTGCCAATTTTGGAATAGCTCTCATGCATACCTTGCAAGATATCCAACATGGAGCTCAAATTTCTAGTGTGTTTTTTCAGCAGTTGGTAGCACTGACATCATTTTCAAATATGGTCGTGAGATATTCCGGTGCACATCTTTACTCATACTAAATTTGGTTTTGATTGCTGCAGCCGTTTGGGAGTTGATAGGGGGGGGGGACACGACACACACACAGCCAGACAGAGAGACAGACAGACAGACATTTTCCCGGATCGATCTCATAAGTCTACTTTTTCCTCATTTTTGCAAAATGTGAAAAGTAGGCTAAAAATACGATATGTCATAATTGATAAGCATCCGGGTCTTAGTAATGATATTAAACAAGTTCGGACCGTATTCTAAAAACTATCCGCAAATTTTCTCCAAACATTATCCGCAGCTTATCCGCTATCCGCACAGCCATGCAAACTATATCCACATGGCGAAAAATGTTGCGGATATCCGCATCCGAGCAGCGCTTTACCCATGGTTAGCTTGGACAGGGAGGTTCAAGCTAAAGCAATGGTCAGCTCGGAGGGAACATTCACGTTAGGGACGGACCAGATGAGTTGACCAAGGCTGGTTGACCATAAAGGCGATAATTGGTGCTTTTAAGGGCCCAGAAATCAAGTTTATCGTCCTCTAACGGTTTGGGTGATAGTGAAAGTAATGTGAAATGAAACCTGTCTAATACTAACTACTGACTTACAACTAACTTAAGAAGAAAGGGACAGATAACAAGTAGTTCCGTGAAGAATTAACCAGCCTATTTTCATATACCTTACCCTACTTAATTAATTACCTTTATTAACATATACAATTTCAGTTTGATTGCTGTAATATATTCGTCATGTTGGATGTTTATATGTGTGGGCCAGACATTTATATACTACCGGTATTTGATGAGGATTATTGCGTGGGTTTATTATTCAAACTTCAATCGCATGATTAGGCCGCAAGAAATAAAAACGGGATTTAAAATTTCGCACAGCCACCATCTTGAGGTTATGAAAACAATTATTTTATATGCCAGTGAATTAAAATATATTGCTCTTCCTCAGTTTAGATTTTCTTATGGGGGCGGGGGACACTCGCACACATACGTACACACACACACACACACACGGACAAAAGGTGATATCATAAGCCTATTTCTGTCATAAATGAAAACAGTCTAAACAACTGGTATAAGGAAATGAAAAGATAGGGGAAAAGAACTACCATCACACCTCAAAGAATGACGACTGCTATTCTTGGAATGAGTTATAGACATGAAAGGCAGATAGGAAAGGAAAAGTGCAAGTTGAGA
Source organism: Meconema thalassinum (assembly GCA_946902985.2). Classification (NCBI taxonomy): domain Eukaryota; kingdom Metazoa; phylum Arthropoda; class Insecta; order Orthoptera; family Tettigoniidae; genus Meconema; species Meconema thalassinum. The sequence goes on along the minus strand of OX336394.1, from coordinate 105,933,483 downwards.
GGACCCGCCACAATGTCAATGAAAAATGGAGAAAACGATCCCAGCACAGGAATCCCTCGGGGTCGCCAACTATCAAGCTTACCAACCGTGAACCCTTGAGGGTGTATAAGTATCCAAGGTGCACCATACAAGGTACGGCTACACAAACCCTGTCTACCATAGAGACTTGTAAATAAGGCAGGAGATAATATAAAAAGAAAAGAGAACATCCGACCCCTCCTAGAACTAGTTGTTTCTGTTACTTCATTTGAGGGGCTTGGACATCGTGATCATTTATCCCCGTGTACTTGGATGTGTGAGAAGACGCTTCCTGATAAGCAATGTTATTGCGATGTCAAAGAAACGATATTTGTAATTCAGGCGAGGATTAGGAAGGAGGTGACCGTGGCTCAATGTTAGGAACCATCCCTGTAGTTGCATGGAGTGAGAGTGGGAAACCACGGAAAACCACTTCTAAATGGCTGAGATGCGTATCGAACCCACCTTTTCTCAGTTTTGCCTCACGAGGCTGAGCGTTCCCCGTTCAAGACCTCAGAACAAAATGAAATTCCTTGGCAGAGCCGGGGATGGACCCCGGATCTACAGCCTCGAATAAGAAGGGTTTCAGGAAAGATGAAACAAGGGCTAATAAAGGAGGAAAAATTAAAGACACCCTAGGCCTCGGATACCGTTATACTTTCGTGGTCGGGAGGGAACAAGAATTGACCAAGAAAGTACGATTGAAAAGGTGAAGGAGGATAGCTCGGCACAAGTAAGTGGAAAGAATATTGGACTCAGCTGTGACCCCATGGTCGCCATTAGTAAGTTCTGATCCCCTGGTGGGACGATAATAGCCTGGCCTCAAAATACTTTGCCCATGATGTTTGTTTTTGAAATACTCTCAGTTAACAGCGTTCCTAAATGCAGAAATAATCGTGAACACATCACAAATCAGCGCGAAAAATAACCTTTGTAACTTTTCAAGTTTCTTTTAATGTGATTCTGTCAAAAGAATGATTTATAACTTCATGGAGAAACCAATTTTCTAGAATGAACTAACTCATAACTAACACGCTAGACACTTACGTATAAAGAAACCATTATACAACTCCCACATCAAGTATAGAAAAACCTACCAGCTATAGAAACACAAGTGAAATTAACACCCGAGTAAAAGTGATGGAGACTGTTCTACGTGAACGTTTCATTGCCATGTAAAACCGCAGTCATCACACGTCCATTCCAAACTTATTAACCTTGCTGTCAGGGCATAACTTGCACATTTCACTGCTTGACTTTAACGCGCATTTCTTCTGTCAGCTGTTTAATTTGTTATCATAACAGTTACTCTTTCGTTTTCGGCTATCAACTCGCTGACTGATGGTCGCCAGAATTAAACTTATCAGCTTTGGTAATGGTGCCTGATTTTACTTCTACTGCACAATATAAGGCTTGGTTGGTTGGTTCCTTAGTTTGGAGGCTGCGACAACGTGGTCATGTAGCCCCGTGTACTTTGGGGTGTGTAGAATCTGTCAGATAACCGGTGTTAATTGTGATGGCTGTGTTAGTGTGTGTTAACTGTAATTCAGGTAAGGACTGCATACGATCAATTTCAAGTAGTTCCTACTTTCACTACCAAATGCTATCGTCCACGATACCTAGCTGTGAACTTGGCTACTATTAAATGCCATCGCAACAAGAGCCTGGTGACAAACGTTGGAACTGAGAGCATTAATCAAATGAGTCGTCCAGTTACAAAACTCGTTTAATCCACTTGTGAATAAGAATCATTTTCATGAGAAACGTTTCTCTAGACATTGCCTCACGTATCTTTTGTGTTTGTTGTTTTCTGCTTTTTTAATTTTCTTTTGTTTTTGTTTTTGTGTTTGCTTTCTGCTTTTGCTTTTGAATTTTACTTTTTGCTTTCTGTTTCTTGTTTTTGGTTTTCTGCTTTTGCTTTTTTTGAATATTGCTTTCTGCTTTCTGTTTCTTGTGTTTTGTTTTCTACTGTTGCTTTTGTTCTTGAATTTTGCTTCGTGTTTTTTTTATTTTTGGTTTTGTGTTTGTTTTCTGGAAATTCAAAATAAAACAAAACAAAATAAAATAAAACTAAATAAACAAAAAAATCAAAATCAAAATAAAACAAAACAAAAAATTAAACAGAACAATTTAAAACAAAATAAAACGAAATTAAATAAAATAGTAAAATAAATAATTTTACGACATGATCCTTATTCACAAGTGGATTAAACGAGTTTTGCAACTGGATGACTCAAATCTAACCTACAAATTTTGCTTCACACAAGTTTAGTTAGTGGAAGGTTCTTTTACATGCCATAAATCTATGACAGGCTCCCGCCGGCTTTACTTCGGCCGGGTTTGAACCCGCGACTTTGGGTATAGAAGCTCAACATAAGGCTTCAACAATAAATAGTGGGTTGGGAGCAGGTTAAAGAGGCAGTTCATTTTTAACAAAGACGTCACAGCCCTAGGCCTATAGGCTAGGAAATTAATCTTGGAAACATTACTTGGGAATTAAGATTTTAGGACGACGTAAGTAGTATGCCCTAGAGCAGGCCTGTCCAGCCATGCCACTGGTGGCTGTGGCGCCACGGCTTGCCACGAGACTCGCTCCGTGACAGAATAAGCCCCATCACTCCCACCAGCTTCTCCTCTCACTATCTTCTTTCGCTAGAGAGAGCCCCCCGACTCCACACTCCTGTCCTAAACACGCTGTGCTAAGTGGAATGGGTCATAAGCCAAGCAAGACAACAAGGAGATTCTAATTTTCTCTTCTCGAATAGAACGGTACAACAGTTGTAGAAAAGGTTCGAACGGTAAAGGGACGTTCAACATCAGAGGCGGGTGGCAGTTTGCCACGGTGGGTGAGTGGTCAACGTGACGGTCTACTAACCCCAAGCTTGCAGGTTCGCTCCTGACCACGGTAAGTGATTTTTTGAAAGGCGGCAAAAATACGACACCGTGTCATACGATGTTGGAATGTCAAAGAACCCATTTGAATTCAGTAGGCCGAGTTCATAATGGCAAAATTAATCTCGGTATTTACCGCCAACACAAAGTTCCTCATTTCTCTACTAGAAAGCGCTATAGGGTTCAAGGAGCTTATATATCTAACCACCTTGACTTTCATAGTGCTTCAAGGAACAACGAAATTCGACATGCAAGCTACCATTTGGGTGTCAAATTACAAACTTTGCACCCGGCACCTGAGGCCATACGATATTAAAAACAAGATGTTCAGCAAAGAACATATAGCCTACTTTCTCCTAAATGTATGGGTATCTTTATGACTCTTTGTCCTCATCCCTAAAACAATCACCCCAACCACAATGTATTGTTTGTTTTCTTTTATATTGATAATAAGCCAGTAAGTGTCAAGATCAATATTATATACTTTATGATGATTGAATAACAAAACTACTAACTTATTGTAATGCATTCACGTCCGTTAATCTCTATATTAAGCCAGCCTGCAAAATTAAGAATCTTCCGCCCCAATCATCTTCCGCCCCAATCACAGTAGGTGGTGCTGCGACCTATCAGTGAATTAATCTTTATCTTGTACGCCTATGCACTGCCATCGTAATGTACTACGATGGCAGTGTTCTATGGGTGTTGAATGAGTAGGCAGTTTAAAGTAGCCAAGAGGGAGGCGATCCAGCTGGCAGTGTTTAAAGGTATTCGGAGCGCGATCGTGGCTAATAGTTGAACTACCAGTATTACAAAATTGCCATACTTCAGGAGGCCAGCTCAGGCATTTACACAGCGTTATGTTTGGAACAATATTACCCACATAACCCACAAGAGGACAGCACCGTACAGAGGCATTAAGAAGGCTGTGGTTAATGACAACGTGTATCTAGTTCTTCTATTCTCCTTTTTCTAATGTCTTCTGTTTATGTGCGATGCTGGGACTGTGATTTTATTAATATACGAGTGTATACTTTATCCTCTCCTTTGAGCTAAATGACATTTTATTCAGTATCTGTGGGAAAAGCTCGTGCACATCATTTGTAAAAGAATTCAAGAAAAAAAAACCTAACTGTAGCAGTATTCGATCCCCAGTCAACTGCGTGTCAGACTAACATGCTAGCCCAGAGCTAACTGTATCCATGACGTCAGGTGTTCTTAACTGACATATTAGATACAAACTGTTGGCAAATAATGACTTTAAATAAACGATTTCTTCACTGCAGTACATCTTCATTAAAGATCATTTCATACAAAGTTTATATTATTGTATCAGTACGGTATATCACATACAACATACTAAAACTACTGAAATATAAGACAGGCACATGAGGACAGCTGCCATCTTGTCGTGTGACACAAACGGCCCAGCTCTTTAAAGCCACACATACTGTATAATATTATAATATTAAATTAAAATAAATAACGGATCACGACCTTCAGGATAGCTTAAACCCCCCTAGGCTCGATAATCGGAATTGGTGGGTCTTAAGCTATTTATTAAAATGATTGCATAATTCACACGGCCGCCATCCTGAAATGGCATGGCCGATGACCTTGAATTTTGGGTGAAAGACGCGTCCTATATAAAGGTATGTTGTCACCAAATTTGGTAGAGATCGGATGATTAGTTTAGCCGTAATTTGATTTTACGTTTTGAACATTTGAGTGGCCGCCATTCTGTTTTGGTAAAGATGGCGGCGATATAAAGTATGACACTGAGGTGTCCTTTACTAGTGTTACCTCTGTACCAAATTTCGTTCAATTCGGTTTCACCGTGTTCGAATTGATAGGGGGGGACAGACATTCAGAGTACACACACTCACACACACACAGACACACACACACACAGACTCACACACACACATACACACACACACACACAGACTCACACACACACATACACACACACAGACAGACACACTTTTTTCGCCCTGTGTTGATCTCATAAGTCTACTTTCATTTTTTGCAAAAATCGAAAGTAGGCTAAAAAGTGGTGGGTGGCGAAAATAAGCCTCACTGGGAATTTAATTATTTAGTAGTACCCGCCCCAGAGCCAGCGGACGGCAAGTGGTTGTGTTTGATATGTCACACTTTTTTAAATAATACAAAATAAAAAGCAGGCTGTATGATTGAAACGATTTGTTATAGCGAGTGATTATTGGTTACTAATGACTAGGGCTCAGATTCGAGCATATTTGCATATTTTTTTCCTGAATAGTACACATTGAAAGAAGCCTTTCGGTGGTATTTTCACCTCTCTGGGACCAACAGAATTGAAATTTATCGAGCATATAAATGCATAAAACCGCGGTTTTCAGAATAGAAGCATATACATGCATATTCTTGTGGTTTTCGTCTAACTAGTTTGTTTTTCTTCGAATTCTCCCCCGAATTCGGGCCCTGACAATCCTTAAGGTTCGAAAACAGAAATAGTTATAGAAAAGCCTATCTGGTGCGAATAATAGAACCACAGGCTTTTAACCTTTTGTGAGGTCGTTCTCGTCATTGAAACTTTTATTGACTGATTTAATAAAAGCATTCAAAACTGAAAACATAGAAAATTTCTTGTTGTACAGACCAATGCAGATCTACTTCATTGACTCACCTAATTCTGAACATTTTGTAAATGAACTTTTAAACTGTATTTTTTATAGGAGCACTTCTCGTATATATACTGTACTTGTAAAACTTGAATGCGAGTATATTGCATTGTGTCATACATACAGTACAGTTAGAAAATAAAGCTCGTATTTAAAGGCATGTTATTGGTTTTTTCGTTTCACTTTCCTTTCTATAGTTTTAATGGTGTTTTTCGAGCATATTCTGCATATTTAACCGCATATAATGGGGGTTTCGAGCATATCTATCGAGCATATAATGGATTTATAATGGGTTTTCGAGCATATAATGGGTTTTTCGAGCATATCTATCGAGCATAAAACACATGGTTTTCGAGCATATCTGGAGATTTTATCGAGCATATCGATCCGAGCCCTACTAATGACCCTTTCCGCCAGCTCGCTACCTTCGCTACCGCAAAATCTTCCTCGCTTGCAGCCATGACTTAACCCCCACCTTCCCCACACAAACCCCGATTCACTAAGGAAAGACCGTGGCACTAGCGTGGCAGACGACTGCCACAGTGGCATTTTCCCCGACAGGCCTGGATTAGAGAGTTTCATTGCAATCACTTCAGCAGTTTAGATTATATTAGCGGGACACACACACGGACAACAGGCCTCTTTTTCCATTTGATTAAAATAGGCTAAAATAGGTATTTTGAGCACCTTTTTTGCGACCTAGAAATCTAATTATGATGTTATGAAAATAAACCGGGGTGTAGAAGTAAATAACAACAAAAAATAACCCCTTGAACTACAGCCCTTAAAGGACCTAGGCTTAGCCTACCAAGCGACCGCTGCCCAGCCATTTGTCCTGCAGATATTGAGGTGACGCGAGGTCAGCGCACCGGGTCCCCTCGGCCATTAATCTTGGTTTTCGTGACCGGGGCGCTGCCTCACTCTCAGACAGCTACTCAATTGTCCTCACGAGGCTGAGTGCACCCTGTTCCAGCCCTCAAGAGAGTTTCTAAAATCTCTGACGGAGCCGGGAATCGAACCCATGGCCTCCAGGTGAGAGACAGGGGTGCTAACTCAACACCACGAGGCCGTCTGTGTAGAAGTGGGCGTGGTAAACAATTCGTGACATTCATCACTTCTCCGCTGAACTGTCAGAATGCTTCTTTGAAAAAAAAAAACCAGCTGTAGATAGTCATAGTAGACAGCGGAGTTTAGGCAAATGCCTATTATTTTCCTCAACATATACGTGACTCGCCTTTTAAATTTACATGTTTCATGAATATGAAGGTCTATATAAAGTAGTTTTATAGTGCCTAAAAATGCCTATTTTGACGTTAGCACCTATTTTCTATTCTAAGTCTATTTTTAGTGCCAATTTTCCATTTGGACTAGTTATTCCTTTGTTAGATTTGAATTTATGTTTTAATTTTGATATTGTACACTGTTGATAACATTAGTCTACTGTACTATTGCCTTTTTAAAGAGCCTGTAACTTAAAGGTCAACTTGGATTCTTTTGAGCTTGTACCGTTAAACACTTTAAACACTGCAAGGACAGGTAACAACCCCTTCCTCCTTCCCAGCTTTGGAACAGAACCTCAGTCTGTAAGTTATATGTGGCGATTGTGAAATGTATTTGATTTCTTTCAATATTAATATTGCACATTAAATTGAATTAGGGTCATTTACGTCACTGTTTTCATTTTTTCTTGATATCTGATCGGTTATATATATATCTACCTATTGTTCATTTTAGTGCCTAAATAGCTAAACACCGTCAGTGGGAATTTTTGCATACAGTTACAAATCATATCATATTATGTATCATAGAGTTATGAAGACTGAAATATGTAAGTAAATACATAGAGGTTTCATCTGATTTAGAGAGAGGTACATAATATAAATCATTTCGTTATTTATTGAAAGGATCATATTCGTGATTTTTTAAAACTCCGTGAATCACAAAAAACACGATTTAACAAGAAATATCAGTCTGAATGGGATGATTTTTTTTCATGTAAAGTAAACTCAGAAATACCGAGGATGAACTACCACGAATGTTACTGTAAATTGTAAATAGTACATTTTTTTAAAATATTAAATTCGTCTTTCAAAAAAAACAGTTTTTTTGTTTAATTTTCCAAGTATATCTCAATTATTTTTAAAGATAATTTCATGAATGAGGTTCATCCTCTAGGTATCATAGGTTGCAATGTATCTGCCAAGTTTCATCCAGTTTCATCACCTAGTTCACGAGATATTGTGTTTTTACTACCAAAAAACACAAACTTTCGGGAAAACAGCTTCGAATATTAAACACTCTATTGACAGATAGGCGCATAGTCTCAAGTACAAAACGCTGAGTTTAGTTATAAAACTTAACAGATATATTGAGAAAGGTATTTTCTCTCATTTACATGTTAAAAAAACTGAAAGTTTGACATATGACTTGTATTAGCCCCATTAGGAGCCTATTTTAGGCGCCTAAATCATAACCTTTTAGAGCCTGAACTTCCGCTGGCTAGTCATAGGAATATAGGGATGAGCAGTAAACAGGGTGAACGCTGGGAGCTAATTTGGAAACAACAAAGAGTTGAGCAACTGATGGTAATACCCCTGCTTGCTCCACGACCCGGTCATAGCCTCCTCATTTTGCGTGACAAGAAAATCCTCTTTAGTAATTGAGAAGGCTTTTTGGAAGAAGAAGCACAAGGAGCAAGCAAAGTGAACAGACATCAAAAGCCTATCTGCTAGTTCCACTAATCTCCCGATAGATGGTGTAGACGTGCCAAGGAAGCCAGAGGAGTAGAGCGGTGTGGAGGTCGCCCTGCCGGAAGTGAGGTCATGCAAGGAAATTAGTTCATTATCAGAGTAAAGATGTTCAGCGTCAAAACACCACGAGCGCGAACTTGAGAAGGTTCTAACTTTACTCAACGCTTCAGACTGAAGAAAACCGATAGTAATAATAGTAATAATAATAATAATAATAATAATAATAATAATGTATGTATGTATGTCTACCCTTTATTATTCCCGTTTTTTAACGGGATCGGGGATGAGATGCGATGGAAGTCGTTGTGGCGATGGTTTTTACGGCCGGATGCCCTTCCTGACGCCAACCTCATGAGAGAGTTCATGAGAGATGAAATGAATGATGGTGAATGAAACTGGGCAAGGATGTGGAAGGAAGCGGCTGTGGCCTGTCAGAAGGTACCGTCCCAGCATTTGCCTGGTGTTGAAAATGGGAAACCACGGAAAACCATTTCAAGGACGGCCGTCGGTGGGGCTCGAACCCACGCGTCTACCGAGTCAGCAGAGAGCTTGGTCCCATGACCAAATGCTTCGCTTTAGCCAGCGTAGCCACTACTGTCGGTAATAATAATAATAATAATAATAATAATAATAATAATAATAATAATTGTTATGGGACCTATCAGTTATTACTGATAAAACCATATCTGCAAACCGGCCAGATATCGTTCTTGTGGACAAGGTGCAGAAGAGACCCTTCCTCATTGATAATGCAGTGCCCAATTCCCATAATCTGCAACAAACCTGCTGTGATAAGATCATCAAATATCTGCCCTTGGCAGAGGAAATACGGCAAATGTGGAGACAGGAAAATGTAATGGTTCTGCCCATAGTCATTTCTTCTATACCGGCATCATCCCTAAATCATTGGATCGCAATCTACAAAAATTGGGAGTACACCCTGGTCTACATATCACCATGCAGAAGGCCGTCATTTTGGAGACCTGTTCCATTGTTCGCTCGTTTCTCAATGTGCCACCTTAAGAGAATTAACCATACCGTCTTGCAAACAAGCCGACGATATGTTGATATATTTCCCACTTGTGTGGTGAAATGAATGTGATAACAATAATGATAATAATAATAATAAAAATAATATCGTATGGCCTCGGCTGCCGGGTGCAAACCTTGACGCCCAAAGGGCAGCTTGCGTGTCGAATTTAGTTGTTTCTTGAAGCGCTATGAAAGTCAAGGAGGTTAGATATCTAACCTCCACACTATAGCGCTTTCTAGTTGTGAATGGAGGAACTTTTTGTGTTGGCGGAAAATTCCGAGATTAATTTTGCCATTATGAACACGGCCTACGGAATTCAAATTGGTTCTTTAACATGCCAACAACGTATGACATGCGTGTCGTGATTTTTGTCGCCTTTCAAAAATCACTTACCATGGCCAGGAGCGAACCTTCAAGTTTGGGTTGGCAGTCCAACACGATAACCACCCACCTACTGTGCTTATGGACTTCAACATCATGGCCGTCGGCCTTGCGTATTTGGTTGATGTTGATGATTCGTTTTAGGGGTCTGGGACATCATAATCATCACCCCCGTGTACTTGAGTGTGTGTTCAATTTTGTCTGATAACTTGTGTTTTTTTGGTGACTCTAGTGGTATCTCTAATTATTCGGATCGCGAAAGGGGTTGATGGCCCGGGACTCGATGCAAGGTAATATCCCGGCATATTCCTGAAGGAAGTGCGCGAAAACCGAACAAAACACACCCAGGATAGCCGCTGATCTCCGGAATCGCTGCATCTCCTCACCGCGTTCGAGGTGCTCGATTTACGACGCAAGGCTACTCTGCGGGATTTTGTGTGTTTAGGAGTGGATGCGTAAAATCTGTCTGATTAGCTATATCAGGACTGCCCAACCTACAGCCCATGGGTCGGATGCGGCCCGCGAGACCATTTTGTCCGGCCCGCCGCTCTGCGTCCGCGCCGTGTCGTCAAATCTTTGAAACAACTTAAGCCAACTGGACGGTGTACGGACAGTTCCCCACACCGACACTTCCACACACTGCCCAAAATACCGACACTTCCACACAGTCCTTGGACGTGGCTACCTGTTTAATGACTCAGAAATAATCTCGACTGACATTTCCACACACATCTCCCCTCTCCCCCAAGGCTACTATGGAAAAGATCAAGTTGACTACTTCGTTGACAACTGGCTAGATAACCAAGACATTCCAATCGAGATGTGGAACTGCCACCAAGCACGACACAGGACAACGAATGCTGTTGAGGGCTGGAACAACCGACTCAACAATGTTGTCGGGAGACCTCACCCCAAATTAAAAGAGGTTGTCAAAGTGTTCAAGACGGAAGCTGAGAAGACAAACTGCGCATTTGTAAAGGCCGAGCTCAACATGGAAGGAAAAAAAAGAATACGAAAATATGTCAAACTGGACGGACGGATTGAAAACATTCAGAAAAAGTTCGAAAATGACAAAAATACGAACAGTTTTGTGAAGGCAGTTGCTTATTCACAGAAAATGGAGTAGGTTAATATTATTGTTGAACAAATATGACAAAAACAATACAAAAACAAAAACAAAAAAACAACTGACGAAGCCTAGAAAGCTGATTTTAAACACGCCAAAATGATAACAACACCAAACTGATCGGTTTTGTTAAAATTTTGCCGGTCCACAGCCTGGATAAAGTGTGATGGAAATCAGACTCTGCATTTATTTTATTTTGATGGTAATTACACTACATCAGAATTATATTTTCGGGACCGTGGTATGTAATGAAGTACATAGACCGAGCGCTTTTGTTCACTCCAAATGGGTATTATGTTAAGGTGCATTGTCACAGGTGCGGCTGTAACGATGATCACTGAAGTCTATGGCCTTAGGGGTGGGGGGATGTGTGTGGAACTGTCAGTCGGAAATATTTCTGAGTCATTAAACAGGTAGCCGCGTCCAAGGACTGTGTGGAAGTGTCAGTATTTTGGGCAGTGTGTGGAAGTGTCAGTGTGGGGAACTGTCATGTAATCAATTGGACAAAGCAGTGCGCGCGCACCCCTACCCAAGGTCATTGACTCACTGATGAACACTTAGAATCCTTAATAATGATTGGTACAACAAAATTCGATCCTAAGTGGAGAGACATTTTTAAGTACCGGCACATTGCTTTTCCAGTCGTCGTACTAAACTAAAATATCCCGAACTTTATTTCATAATTTGATTAATAATTGCGTCAACTGAACATAAATATTCACTCTTTGTCATTCATGCTGTATGAGTGTATTCTATTTTAAAGAGATTTATTAAAAATATTGACATTTTTCCTTTCTTGAAAGCAAAAGTCTTATCCACTACTGGCTTGCTGGCCTATCGTAGCTTCACCAGGAAAGAGACCGAGAGACAGGTGGCTGAAGGGGGTGGAAGAAAGCGTGAAGAAGAGAGGAGAAGACTGGACAAGGGTGGAGACTGAGAGATGGTGCGAAGACAGAAGACGTTGGAGAGGCTTGTGTTCCAAACAGACCCGGCCAGTGGCTGGAAACTGTGCAAGATCATGCTGATGATTGATATTTTTTTAGTGTTTTATTTTTAATCCACTAAGAATAAATATAGAAAACGGCAACAATACTAAGACAACTAAGCTCAGACAGCCACAAAACTCACCATATTGCACCTATATTTCTTTAAAAAATCCATACCCCACCCAAACCACCCGGAGTGTCATTGGCCCGCAAGGTCCTCCAACTATTTACAATGAGGCCCTTGGTTAAAAAAAGGTTACTGCATCTACTTGGGAAGCAGGCAACCGTGGCCGTAAGTTTGCTACCATCCCAGTATTCTCTTAAAATAATATGGGGAAAACTTGACAAACCGCTTCTAGTGTGGCTTAGGCACGAATTGAATCCACTCCTTCTCAGTTTTACCTCACGAAGTTGAGTAAACTCAGTTCTAGCCAGCAGACCAAAAAGTTCAAATACCTCAGCTGCACTTACAGGTAAGACAGGTCAAAACCTATCTTGAAAATCTTGTGGACGCAATCGTTGAACAATAAGAGGACATCATGTGGAAAATCAGCCGCCAGATTGAACTGCAAGGCTCCGAAATCATACCTGACACCCTGGTACACAAGAATGATGGCTGGTGGAGCTGGACATCTCTGTAGCACTCCGAGTAGTAACGAGGCAGGGCGTATATGCTGACTGGCGTGTGTGTGGCTGCTTCCCACCTGCCTTGAGTGCCTGGGCCGTCAGGGGTGTCCCTTCCAACATGTTCTGTACTCGCTACTTCCCATTGATTTATATGAGGGATTTGCCACATGATTTCGGAGCCTTACAGTTAAATCTGGCGGCTGATTCTCCACACGTCGTCCTCTTATAATACAACGATTCCGTTCACAAAGTTTCAAGATACGTTTTGACCTGTCTCACCTAATACTTCCCTTGTGAGTAACATTGAACTATGAATATGTTGTTGTTATTATTAGTAGTATTTTTATGCGGGTGAAGCTGATTCCTGCACGTGGTGCACCGACATAGGTACAGGTTCAATTCTTGTACTGAACTGAGCATCAGCATTACAGAAATCGACAACTTCATGTAAGATGTTATCCAACCGGGAAAGGTTCTTATCAGATCCAAGCATTACAATCAGTACTGTAACATAATTTGTATTTGTGTAGGACATAATTATGTTGTTACCTGTCACCAGAAATGATAATGCTTGTAGTACCAGGTTTTTGGAACATTTCCTTTTTGTATTTTGGTGTTATCCTTTATTGTGTAGGTTTCTCACACGATTAAACAAATAGGCCTAAGTTAAAGTATTTTTATTCGTCTTTCAAACGAAATACTTTTATCAATTAAGAATCAGAACATCTATGGTAATATACAAACTGTTTCCTCTATGGCTACAGGACCATGATTTGATCTCCTTTGTTCGTCACTGGAGGAGTTTCCATCTCCCCGCCCCCCGCCGAGGCCTGTTTGACGTTGGGTACCGTATAGATAGATACTCTTCCCTTTTGTTTCTCTCTCCTTACCCCCACCCCTTATCCTTATTTGGACATCCTCATTCTTCGAGGAGTCTCATTTTCCCCCTCCCCTTTACCTTCTCCTTCCTTACTTCTCTGTCCGCTGTTCTAATTAATATGGTGCGTTCCTCAACCAAGGTCCATACAGTAGTTTCTAGCTGCTATCTGATGACGAACAGGGGAATTTCTCTAGGTTTTGTAAGCTCATTGACACACATTCTTTGACCACATTGTTTTAATTATATTGAGAAAGGAGGCAAGATTCCTTTCGAAACTTTTAGAATTTTACATTTTATTTTCACATGACAATATCCCTAAATTATGAATAATGTTAATAGTAAGGAACCACTTAATTATTCCAAAGTAATTTATGTTTATTTTTATTATTATTATTACAATTTTATGGACACTTGGTGGGGATGAACAGTGCCAGATTGACGAAGAGGATTTTTGAATTCTTCAGGAAGAGGAAGACGGAGCCGAAATGGTTTCGGGAAGTGAGATTGTACTTGGATCGGATGGGGGCGAAAGAAGAAGACATAATGGACAGAGAGCGATTTAGACGGCTGGTTAAGGAGTTTACTGGTTTCCAGGAGACAGGGGAGTTGTCAGTGAGGAAAGGAAGATCTTACATGGAGGAACAGAAGAAGGAAGTGGGAGAGAGGATGAACAGATATTGGCAGAGAGTGAAGACAACAAGTAATGTAGAAACTGTCAAACGTGGTCTATAGTTGGCCGTAACGAATACATAATTATTATGATATATTTTATGGAATTCAAAGTAGTGCCCATTTTTAGAACCTAGTTGCCTAAGTAACCCTATAGGCCTAGATCACTTACGCACTTAACACTTAAAAATAAATTGGAATTTAGTAACTTCCTAGTGATTTTTCTTTAAAGTAAAATGTTATGTTAGAAGCACTGCTTTCAAAATTTTTAATGACATTTGGAGACGCTATAAGAGAAATATTAAACGACATTTTGTGACTTTAGGGACTTTCTAAGTCCAACACTACGAGCTCGTACTTTCTAAAAGAACAAAATACTGTAGATGTCTCTACTGAACTGGAATGGTAGACGAACTCTTCTTGCCATGGTAACCACTGGATAACCACGTCTGTATTTTGTCTATGCTATTCACAGATAGATCCCCAACCCTAAAACACATCCATGTCAAATGGTTTGACGAATCCGAACTTTTTTAAAATTCGAAATCATGAATAACTATAACTTTTAGCGTGACCCTCAGATTAGTAGTCTTATCAAATGTCTAGGTAGAACTAGGAATCGACATGAATCTCAGTGGTGACCGCCAAGATTGCTGTCCACTATACTGCAAGGTGGTCGTAGTGAATACTATTTATTTTTTGCAATGCCGTGAATGGAATATTCACTTTTAATGAGAAATTTGGTTTTGACCAACACCAAAATATCAAGTTTTCTACAACTCACTTCTGTACCACGAATTATGAAGAAATCCGTGGCACCTCAGGTGGTCATTCATGAAACAGCAGGGCGCTGCGGTGCACTATAATAATAACAACATCGTATGACCTCGGTTGCCAGGGTCGAGATTTGTTATTTGACGCCCATAGGGCAGCTTGCATGTCTAATTTTGTCGTTCTTTGGAGCGCTATGAAAGTCAAGGAAGTTAGATATCTAAGCTCCTTGACACTATAGCGCTTTCTAGTAGAGAAATGTGGAACTTTGTGTTGGCGGAAAATCCCGAGATTAATTTTGCGATTATGAACACAGCCTACTGAATTCAAATGGGTTCTCTACCATGCCAACAAGCATGCCATGATTTTTGTCGCCTTTCAAAAATCACTTACCATGGCCAGGAGCAAACCTGCAAGCTTGGGGTTGGTAGTCCGACACGATAACCACTCACCCACCGTGGCAAGCTCGCGATGCACTGGTTGAATACCACTCCTGTAGCATATCATGGCTTGCAGACATCCTAGTGTGGAATTGTTAGAAATGGATCAATGGCCTCAAGAGTGAAGGAAGAAAGGAGACGGAAAGCCTTGCCAGTTCAATGCTCTTCAGTACAGCAGAAGAAACCGCAGGACCACAAAACGGATCGTAAAATTAATTTTGCGAGCGAGCAACTCATTCCCTCAACCGTGGTTTCATGCACCATGCATGGCCTCGCGATGCATGGGTACTCACAGGCCTAATGATTTACGAGCCACGGTACCGAAGTATTCATTTCACAAAGATAAAAAAGAATCACATTTACTACCCTTGGTGTCTATGTCGAGGTAAGTTATAGGGTTTTAGCAAGGTATTAAGAGCGCTCTTTGAAGAGAAGTCGGCGTTCCGCCAATAAGCGAGTGTAAGAAGTCGGGTGGCCAAATTAGTTTCGCATAGCATGTTCTAATGGCGTACAAAGTAAAATGCTACTCAATGAAAATGTCTGCTACAGTCCGCGTCACCATAAATAAGTTACTGACAGTGTACCCGGGCCATTTATATTCTGAATTTACAAACGCGTAGGGATGAATAATTTCTGATGATACCCACACTGGGGGATGAATCTATGTTGGAAAATAGTGTATCATTAATTTCATATGATTTATGTCTAATACGAATGGTAAAACCACCTTACAGTCTACGTATAACGAATGTCCATGAAAACATGTCTGCAAGATAGAGAGAAATGTCACCTCTTAAAGTGGATGACATGAAAACTACATTCCGAGGATCTTACCCAGGGCCTCCAACCCCACAGCATGTGACTAAAACCGTTAGATATAAACATGTCCAACATACAATTCGTGTCTTTTTCGTAAAACGAAAGAGTTGTCGAGAAGCTAGACACGTGTCGGGACTAACGCTTTATTTAATTTGGCCCCTTTTGTCGTGTTTGAAGTACCGTTAAATGGAGTGAATCGTCCACATAAAACACTGGTCCAATTGAAGAGCAAAGTTCGTAGAGCGTTGAGAGTAACTCTGTTAAAGTGCTCTGATTAACTTACGGGAGTTTCCAGCGAGCGGTCAGCACTCAGCACTTACCTGAAACAAGAGAACAGAGACTTAATAATAATAATAATAATAATAATAATAATAATAATAATAATAATAATAATAATAATAATAATAATAATAATAACTGACTACAAACATCGACAAGATCAAGTTGCCAACATTATCCACCAGAAACTGGCCTCAAAGTACAAACTTCTTCAAAGCTCCGTCCCCTATTGGAAATACACACCAACCGCAGTACTCGAAAATGTCACACACAATCTCTACTGGGACAGAGGAGTTGTGACAGATGGTGCAATCAGTAACAACCGGCCAGATATCATTGTCATCAATAAAGAACACAGAGGCATTACTGATAGATATCGCATGTCGCAACACTCAAAACATCCAAACAACAGCTGCTACTAAAATATCTAAGTACACAGAGTTGGCAATTGAGATTAAGCAGATTTGGAAACTTGAGTCGGTGACTACAATCCCAATAATTGTGTCGTGTACTGTGTTATACCCAAAACTCTCCCCAGTAGTCTATCAATATTGAATCTGCATCCGCAGATATATATTGAACTACAGAAGGCAGTTCTGTTAAACACCTGCCATAGTGTCAGGAAGTTCCTTGGTGAAATACACTGGTCGAACACTCAGCAAGGCTCGATGATTCAAATGGAAATTTAGCTCATCCTATAAATGAAGGAGACTCGTGAAGAGTGCAGGCACGACATGGATATACAGTAATATGAAGTCCCCGAACAATGTAATCTACAAACGTATCTCAGTACAGAAGTATCCTTGCTAAGGCCGAACCAGGCTGTAACATAAAATGTAGCCGGTATTTGCCGTGATAATGATGTCAAGCAATAAATATTAATAATAGTTATAAGATCTACTGAATCGTTCCTGCACACCATGGGGGATACCAAACGCTTGCTCCAAAGGAATACCTGAAGTGGCATAACAACGTAGCGAAAGTAACATCAAGCCTTTGCGCGGTGATACGGTTTTGTTGAGAATGAAGTCCCATATTATAAATGCAGACCTGATCATATATTCTGAACAATGACAAAGCCAGGATCTTATGGGATTCCACTAAAATAACTAGGGCTCGGATTTTTCTGTAATTTTTTTTTAAATGTAAATACATACTTTAAGCATTTTTTCTGTAAATACATTCACTTCTGCTTTTCACTTATTAGCACATAAAAAGACATAGACTAATATTTACATGTTTATAATCAGTATGCTAGATCTTTCAGTTTATTGCATTTTTGTTCTGTGTTACTTCAACGGGGAAGAACATGTGAGTTATCTAATCTTCCTGCAGAGCGTATGTCAGCTTGCAACTGTGTTATTCCTAACTTGTCGCCCCGTGCCACTCACGGTGGAAGCCAGGGACTTCCTTGTCCATAGCCATATTGAACCACGTGATAGATCTCCCCCTCCCCCCAGCTACCTGGAAACAGTGTCACTCACATGCAGTTCATTTCTGGCACTGTGAAGTGTAAGGCCTAAAGTAAAAACAACTACAAGTTATCGTCTGTTGCAGAATTTAAAGATAATTTTACTTCTGATGGGGGCGTTCGTTTCTGCCAACCATGTGGAAAAGCAATCAGGGCTGAAGAGCGATCTCAAGTTACACAGCACCTCAAGGGCAAGAAACATATTGCCGCAGTTTCACGCCTTCAGAAGAAGTGTTGCGATAATCGTCGGTCATTTGTGATGGACTACCTGAAGATGTATCTCATTGTGTATTGTAAAGCTTCAGCAGTCAGTGAGACATAGCATTAATTGCATTATAATTAAATATTTTTACTTTTTTGTCACATCTTTCAGGTATTTTTAATACATAAAAAATAAATATTTTCCCGATTTTTAGCTCCTAAAAATCCGAGCCCTAATAATAACTGTTCGTTCTGTAGAAGCAAACAGGCCAGACCTTGTGATATTTGATTAGGAAGCACATAAGGCTACCATCGTCGATGTTGCTGTTCTACTCGATGAAACCCTACAGAATACGGTGGCTGAGAAAAGGCGCAAATACGAGCCACTTGCCGCTGAGCTCAGCCACATATACGGCTTAAAGGAAGTTTTCGTCATCCCAGTTAATGTCTCTGGCAATATTTTAGTCACAAAGGACTGGGAAAATGCAAAGGAGAACCTTGGCTTGAAGAGGAACCATATACAGTTCATGCAAAAAATGCCGTCCTTGGTACTGCAAGCATAGTACTAACGAGGGAAGTACCCCAGCTCGAACGTCTAAAACCGACTGGCAGTGTGCTTAACATACGAAGATATGTCTGCTCTACTACCCATCACGGGCATGTATCTGTAAAACCCTGCATTGGTGTGCAATCAATGTTTGGAAGTTAGGCAGTCCAAAGATTGCAGAAACATAATTCTCAGCAGAAACTACCGTGCAACAGGAAATTCGGACAATTATATTAACAGGAAACAGATGTGGTGCAGTATCATCTGGCAAATGGTTGAACACTTGCTTGCAACAAGAACTCTTAACACATGCAGTACCGTGTTGACATAATCATCATTCCCACAATAGAACATACTGTGTTGTCCTTCATTCGACGTCGAAGTGTAAATGTGGAGTTTCAATGAAGTGATAAAAAAACAGTGGAATGGAACAGTACGCACAAGTAATAGTCCAAACTCAAATGCCACGGTGATCACATTATCACATACTCAGATGGCGCTGGCGACCGAACACGTAATTTTACAGATGAAGTGGCATTGATAGCTATTGGCATAGGCACAACTGTATACATTAAACCCACTTTCAGTTGGTTTTCGTCGTTCGAGCTGGAATACTTCCCTCGTAAGTAAGGTTTTGTCTCTTCAGTGACTTGCTATGCACATCTTGAGATCCAGTGCTATCATCAGTGTCTTTGGCTTGCAAGGAGTCCGACGGTGATGGTTGTGTTTATTTTGTAAATTTCATATATAATAATAATAATAATAATAATAATAATAATAATAATAATAATAATAATAATAATAACATATATAACAAAAAGTGCTTTTCTATGAACACAAAAATTCGTCACTACAACACTACCATCAAACCAGTACCGCTATATGCATCTGAATGCCTTATCCTATCTGAGAAATGTTTGCTCGCGAATTTAGAGAGAAAAGAAAGAAAGAAAGAAAGAAAGAAAGAAAGTAAGAAAGAAAGACCCTACACACCATACTTGGCCCAGGCAACAAAAATGGCATCTACATCAGAAAATCCAGGCAAGAAATATACTCTAAGATAGAGAAGATCACAGACACAATGCGAAAACGCAGAATTTGCTTCTACGGTCATATACGACGGATGATCGACTCCCGATGGACGAAACGTATCTTCAGTATCTTTGACTCAAAACCAAAAACGACAATGTCATGGTACGTTAACGTCCAGAAAGATCTTAAAGAAATGGGGATACGAGCAGAAGATGCACAAGACCGAAATCTTTATAGAGCAGCCATCAAGACTTTTGGGACTTTCCGGGACGAAAAACGGACAACTGGTGCGAAATTGACAGAAAAACGTCGTACTAAACACAGTGAGCTCATGAAGACAATGTGGATCAAGCGAAAAATGAACAAATGTCCGAATGTAAAATGAGACTTATCGTGATCCCTGTTGGCTGATAAGCGAAATTCAATGAATGAATAATAATAATCCATCCGTAGTCATATTTGCCAACGACATTATTTCAGTAATCAGGAAGATAAACTTTCTAAAAGAAATAGCATATAAAGTAGGACTACACATTTTGTTTGAGAAAACAAAGATGCAGAATGGTTGTTCACAGACCATGGAAAGATTCGAAGAGTAAAGAAGTTTAAATACCTGGGTAAAGTAATCCAAGAGAATGGGCTAGAACAAGAAGCGACCAATATCCGCATTCTGAAATTAAGGCGAGCGTTCCAACTGACTAAAAACATCTACAGTACGAAGATGCTGTGTATAGGAGCCAAATTAGGGCATTACAGCACTGTTGTCAGACCAGAAGGTTTATATGCTTCGGAGACCCCTGTGTATGAATCGAAGGGAACAAGTCAATCAGCTACTTAAAAGAAAACGCTGACTACTACGGAAGATCTTGGGCAACAGATGGGTTGACAGACAGGTTCAACTGAAATCAAATAAAGAAGTATACAGGACGATGGAACCGATAAAAACAACAATTATACTCTGAATTACCAATAATGATCGCTGACAGCCGTCAAAGCCAGCACGTGGGGAAATGCTGCGTTGCCACTGAGGCAGACCATGACTCATAACATTCCAAGAGGCTTGCAGGAAGACACAAATACTGGGCCTGGCGCTCTAATGACCGTGACGAGTGAAGACACACTGAATCACACCATGTGCCTACTGCTGTCTCGGCATGCACTGCAACATTGCTTGCTGTTGCTATGGAGACCGTTACCCCTCTCGTCTCCACTCCTCACTTCACCATTCAAGCGGAGACACCTTTGGCCGAGCATCTTTTGTAAATCAGAATATAGAAAGCGAAGATTGCTGATTTTTGGGCACATCTTCCGTATGAATAATGACTGGCTCACAAATAAAATCTGGAATTTCCTTAAACCGAAGATCTCCAAGCTGAAATTGTTCCAAAAGCGTGAGAAAGATATGAGACAGGTGGGCATTACGTAGGATAAAATCGAAGACAGGAATAGTTTTAGAAGGATGGTGAAAAGCTATTAGGGTTTTGTGGTGGAGGCAGAACACAGAAGACCGAGAGGCCCTTTAACAGAGGAGCGGAAGAATAAGCTGATGCGATAGGCTCAAGAGATACTGGCAAGATGTGAAAGTCGGCAGACGAACAAAACGCAGACATTGAAATGAGAGTGGTTGTTAATACGCAGTCGATAGAGGCTCAAGACGGTTTTTCAAAATCCAGCAAAAACTCTACAGTTCATGCTTTGCTGGTGAAAAAATGTCGTAGGCTACTACAAGTATGACCCTCAAGAAGTACATGAGAACAACACTGCAAGGCTCTATTGGAATATAACAGCAGTCACTTAGCATATTATAGGAAGTAACAGACCAAATATCACGTTGATCTTGAATGAGGAAAACAGAACATTCCTCATTGATGTTGCTCTATTCTCATGCCATGTAAACCGGAAAGAATGAAAGATGAAAGAGTGGTGTCTGACACCAATATGTGGAGGCAATTGCTTGCTCAGCTGGAGCCCTGTGATCGTTAACTCGAGTCCAAATAGTTGCGAGGTACTGAGGGTGCTGAGAAAGCCCTTAAATCTGCTCATATTTCAAATATTATTCTGGAACTTATCAGAGCTAAGGAAGAGACAATGGCACTGCATGTGTGCCCTGTTAATCTTTGCTTAACTATCACAGAGGAAGTGGTTTACCAAAGTGCTGGAAGACATGTCCACTACCCACAGCAAGGATGTGGTTGGCCAACAGACACAAGAGCACAGCGATGGAGTAAGCTGATAAAATGCGGCAAGCTGCACTTCTTTATGGTGTACTACAGTGAGGGCCTTCTCTATATAACGGGACCATGCCAGGGCCGTGTGACGGCTAGAGAGCGTTGAGTCAGCGCCAGATGACTAGCATTTGCCGATTACACAAGAGGGGGTTGGGAAGCCCCGGATGCACTCATACCATTCATTAAATACGGAACTGGCAAGATATCTTAGTTGCGATATAAAATGACATAAAAATGACCATGATAGCCCGATTCCTTATTGAAGTATTCATTATAATAATAGTGCATTATGCAACGAGCCTATAATGGCAATAATTAAAACACGAGTATGTTTATAAGACAAGCGTAAGCGAGTTTTATAATTTCCATACGAGTGTCTTAATTACCATTATAGGCGAGTTGAATACGACTGTTTATGTTCGACGATAATTATAACTTTATTTTATGTTTTAACATAAATATTCATAAATATCAGTGGGATTCAGTTACTTCAGTTAGTGAACAGGGCGCGCTGGCTTTGCTGACTGAACAGAGCGCATGCGTGGGTCAAGGCACTCCGAAAGCAGAGACCGTTCACTTTGCTTGCCAGCACAGAACACCTATTGTTTACAGCCTGCCGTCCAGCTCTATAGCATTCACTAATATTGTCACCGAAGTCATTTGAAAGCAATGCGCTGTGTAGAAATTGGCGTTGGGGATGTGAAAGTACAGTGCTCTTTCTTGCCTTATATTCGCCAGTTTATTTACGCGATCATATGGACGGTGCAGTTTCCATGTCGGTAATTTATATAGAAGGATGCTGTGTTCATGTCCGACATGTTGGATTTTGAGCGCATGCGCGAAGGTATCCTTACCTAATTGGTCAAAGAAAGAGCTCTGATTGGCTGGAGAGACTGTATCATAATGGAAAACAGTGTTATAATGACCATCATTATGATACAGTTTTCTGACGTATAATATTCACATTTCGACATCGTCGAACATAAACTATTTATTACCTTAAGTCAATATTTAGCAGGCTACATTGTAACTGTACCGGTTTTGGTCACATTGCGACCTTCTTCAGCGAGGTATAGGATGAGTAACTGTGGAGTAACATACAACTTAATAAACATTTTGTCATAATAGAGGATACTATAAATATTTTTGTTCCAAAATCTCACCGAGTAAAATTTCAGAAACCAAATCTGTTACAAAAATTTTGTTCATAAAGCATTAAAAAGTCTTGATAAAACAGCGTTGAATTGAAGAGATGTGCATGTGAAAATATGTATGCTGAATAAGTTAGGTTATAAATGATGGTTGATGTGTATTTGCCAGGTAGAGAGATATTGTAGAGAGAACTTTGGAATAGGTGTGACGAAGTTATTATGAAATATACTGCTGTGGTTATGTAGTTGAGAAACTTAAGACTTTCTGTGAAGTTCTGTAGCCTACCTTATATCCCATGAACATGGTTAGGTATAGAATAAAACATTGCATTTTCCTAGTGGAAACTTATCTTCTCAAGAAGAAGTTTGCAGTACATTTGTTCGTAAATTTCAGCACCGTGCGATTTTTACTTGTGGGGGTATCTCAAACAAAAAGTATACAGAAACAATCCACGTACTATGGAGGCTCTCGAGAACAAAATAACTGCGCTGATTGGAATTATCAGCGACAATGAATTACAGTGAGTGTACCAAAACTTCCTACATCGTTGCAACGTATGTCTAGAAGAGGAAGAAGAATGTGAATCTTGCAGTGTTCAAGAGCTTGAGAATGTTTCTACCCTTTAATGAAGAGTTGTATTGAGTCTCTTCGAAGACTTGGTGTGATCGCCACATTCCAGTCACTGCACAAGAGACGCAGCTGACGCCCAAGAGGGTGTGAAAGAGACAGACGACGTCGTGACGCTCATAAAACAGTCGCGGGGTGATTTGAAGCGTCCCGCGAGGCGACAAGTCGAGAACATCACCACTTTTCAACAGCTGACATTGAAAAGTCCATTTAACTCCCACTAATTACATCGACGATTTGAAGTAGTGCGAGAAGCAATAGCAGTGACGCTCTGCACAGGACATTTCAAAACTCCAACACACAAATTAAAGTCCTATACCATTACTGTCGACCAAAATATTACGTGCACTCGAGTTTGAAGGTTGTTTGCGAAGTAACCAATAGACCTACTTAAAATCCAATAACATCATCATTTTTGTTGTTCTATTTTACGTTAGTACATGTAGGTTTGGAATTTTTAATTTATATTTTAATATTTTTTATCGCAGTTGAAACACAAAAAAGTGCCCGTTTTTAAGCGTGTTTCAACTATGCGTCACATTTAAGAATTATTATCTCACAAACCCTTCATCAGATCAAATTCAAATTTTAACACAATATACATTGGAGTGTTGTGTAACTGGCTTTTAATTTCAAAATTTTGTGTGTTCAAGAACGAAATTTGTTGATCTTTTTTTTGTAAGGTAACTTTTTCTCGGCACGGGGTCTTGGAAAATGTAGTTCTTGGTTGCGTTGCAATCCTTATACATCAAAAAGTTATGCTGTATGACTGTGAAATACGTAAATTAATTCACTTATTTTATATCGGATTGTATTTGTACGGGGAATTAAGACGTGGTTCACAAGCTAGCCGCTCCGGGAAATGCTGTACAGCGTTGCTGATATAGAGCCCATCACTTCCGAGCGAGGTGCGCCATGACGCGTGATGGAGCCCATCTTGGCAACGGTGTAAAGCTTTACCGGAGCGGCTAGCTGGTGAACCATGTCTTAATTCCCCGTACAAATACAAACCGATATAAAATAAGTGAATTAATTTACGTATTTCACAATCATACAGCATACCCTTTTAATGTATAAGGTTACAACGCGACCAAGAACTACATTTTCAAACCATCCTGAGCCGAGAAAAAGTTACCTTACAAAAATGATAACTTTGTTTCTTGGACACACAAAATTTTAAAATTAATAAACCAGTTATACAACAATCGAATGTATATTGTGTTAAAATTTGGATTCGATCTGATGACGGGTTTGTGAGATAATATTTCTTAAATGTGACGCATGGTTGAAACACGCTTAAAAACGGGCACTTTTTGTGTTCCAACTGCGATAAAAAATATTAAAATATAAATGAAAAATTCCAAACCAACATGAAGTAACGTAAAATAGAACGAAGAAAATGATGATGTTATTGGATTTTATGTAGGTCTATTTGTTACTTCACAAACACCCTTCAAACTCGAGTATACATAATATTTTGGTCGACAGTAGAGCCCTGCGCGGATATACAAAACGTTAGCCGCATCCACACGTTTGTTATCCGAATGTACTGGCATTACAATAAATGTTTTAATTAGATAAAGCATAAAGCAACACATTTAGACATTTGAGGACAAAGTCGTTCCCTTAGGCTATGTGTGACAAGTGCTATGTTTAAAATGAATATTATTACAGCCAGAATTGCAACCCATTCCAGTTTGGAGTGTTTATGCTTGATGCCATAATTGGAATAATATAAGCTTACATCATCAACTTATATTCGTCATGAAAAAAAACATAACGGAAAAATATGTCCCTTAATATCCGGGTCCTAGTAATTCAACAAGTTCGAATTGTAATCCAAAAACTATCCGCAAATGTACTCCAAACATTATCCGCAGTTTATCCGCTATCCGCACAGCATGCACACTATATCCGCATGGCGAAAAAAATGCGGATACTCGCATCCGCGCAGGGCTTTACCCACAACCAGTGGAGACAACATAGGCGACAAGACGCTAGAAATGTTATAGTAAATGAGGGCACATTAATACAATGGCGGCCAAAAAACCGTAACTCTTAGAAAAAGAGTTTCATAATTACATTGAAATGAATTGCTTTTGGAATGCTGACGTTCAGTTCAGTACTAGAAATTCTATTCCAGTACCTATGCAGTGACACCACTTGCAGGAAGGAAAAAAGTCCGTCGAGGACAAGAAGGCGGCTAAAATCAAGGAAAAGTTTTCTGCAAACAACATCGATGCCTACTACAAAACCCGAGGTAGCCAGGATACAGCTATGGCAATCCACCAGATTGGATGAAGGCCAAGGAAAGGCTTCCTGCAGGCCACAACAACAACTGGGAAACTTGGCGGTCACTCAACAGACTTCGGACTGGTGTTGGAAGATGCAAAGTTAATCTCCACAAATGGGGATACCTACAGGAATCGGAACTCTTTGAGTGTGGGGAGAGACAGTCCAAGATACACCTGTGTTCCTGTGAACTGTGCCCGTGCTCTTGCACAACACAGGAGTTAATGGGAGGTCATGAAAGGGGTGCGACAGTGGCCCGTTTCTGGGCGAAGACAATCTAATTCGAGACATTGTTGTATATTGTATTATTCCTTTTTAATATTGTGTATCATCCCTCTTGTGTATGTTGGAGTGCTTTTGACTCGAATAATAATAATACATACATTCCTTATAATGGCTTTCATTTTAATCTCGGGGCATAGGATCATGTTTTGTACATTTTGGAACAAGAGTATTAAAATGTACGGTTTATAAAGGAATTCTCTCGCCGAGGGTTGTATTTGGAATGTTATGGCGGTATCTGCATTAACTTTACAGCTACGCACTTTCACTAATATTGGGATGTGAGAATGGCGGTTTGTTGTGGCATTGTTGAGCTCTCATTTACTGACTTGTTATTCAGTACTTCCTAGAGCATCAAGAAGGTTGGTTGCAGTAGAGGAGTGAAGACTAAATGTGCAAGGACTTGCGGTGGCGTTTTAGTGTCAGCGGTTTTTGTGTAAGCATAAGATAATGGAAATAATGTAGCGACGTCTGTTCATGAAAATTTGTCAAAAATCAAAAAAAACTTTATTCACACTGATCAGAATATTAACATTAAAGTGAAATTTGATCATAGCTGTTTGATGTACCATTTTCATACTGAATACAAATTATTCAATGAATTAATACGAGGAAGAAAAACACTAAACGACATGATGGTAGCAAATTGTTAATGATACACCGAGAATACAAAAACAATATCAGAGATAAATTGCCAGATCACAAATGAAGATATAGGGGCAGGTGACCTAGTAGTTCCGCCCCTTAAAACAACAAGAACTAACAAATGAAGATATACCTCTAGTGGCGAACTATGGAACTAATATTAAAGAGCGACTGATAAGAAATGTACATTCTCCAACCTTTTGATTGAATATCAATCAAATACAGTGAAACCCCTCAAATCCGAACCCCGGAAATCCGAAATCCCGGGTAATCCGAACGAGTTTTCTTCGACAATTTTAAGTTTGAAAATCACACGCAAAACAGAGAAACGTATTTATTTAGTCATAAAACCATTACATATTCTGCATTATAACCTTATTTTTCAATAATTAGTTGAAAACTTAACAAAGAAGTAGAGTTAGCATACGTATCACAGTGTAAATGTGCCTGCATACTTATATCATCCTGGATTGAAAATAGGAAAAGTTGGTTATTGAAATTTCTTAGGTTAATCGCTTTGCAAGAACAATGAAATAACAATAGAAACACACAAAATATCACTTAATCTTTCACTTGAAATCAATTATCTTCAATTGTCGAAGTGACGAAAAGCTTCCCGCAGAGGTAATTTCGCATGGACATGACATCGTTTGAGGTGGCTGCTTCGTGTTGTTCTACGAAGCGCAATGCGATGTCCAGAGCAGATGCAGCCTCAGTGTAAGTCACATTGTCTGTCCAAGCTTCTTCTTCCTCACTGTCACTAGCTACATCGCTGTCATGTTGACTCACTATTTCATGTTCGGTGCATTCTTCATTGACATCAACTGTCGTCCACTACTCTAGACAACCTTCTCCAGCATCCTCATAACCTGCTATATGCGTATTTTTTGGCTAATCCGAACAAATTGAAATCCGAACTGACTACAGCCCCAATTAGTTCGGATTTGAGGGGTTTTACTGTAGACCTAATTGAAACTGAAACTAAGCACAAAAGCAGAGTAAACAATAATACAGTACAATGATGTTAATGTCAAATGGAAGTGGGCAAAGTTTTACTAAGGTTCTCTTGAATATTCTCCATGGGTAGTCCTTACAGTTGCTACACGAACCAATCCGTCTGCTCATGGATGTGGTTCAGTCCTCCATTTCAATGGTGGTAAGTTGGCATTATTGATGGCAACTACAATTTGAAGATTGATCTGGTTGTCTATCCTAATTATCACACGGTCATAATTGGAAATGACGTCAGTTCTACCAACTGCTGAAAAATCACAATTGAAGAAAGTCAGAAAATGAGGGACTATTGGAAGAAGAAGAAAGCAACAACTTTACCGAAGAGTAGATACGAGCCCCGTGGTCCTAAGTAGACCTAAAGAAATTGTTGTTTATCTTCCTTGCATTTAAGTTTCAAAATAATGCAAGGAAAAATAATGTTGTCTCCAGTGTTTGAAAATATTCAAGTGTTACGTTCTTATTTTTCTTTTTTCTTTTTTTTTTCTTTTCTTGGCCGGTGGTATTATGAACTCAATTCCTCCCTATATTATTCTGCTAAGGTCCCATTCCAGTTTTGTACCGAAAATAAGGTCCCGTTAACACCAACCTACACATATGGGGTACCTGAAGGTTCAGCATAAACCAATGCGTAAGCGAAACGCACTCACTTACTCTTTAAATGCCGCACAATTAAATACATACCTTAAAACATGTATATGTACAATTAAATAATGAAAGAATGTAACACGGTAACCATGGTAACAGAATCTCACAGGTCCATCCATTTCTGTAAAACGCAATGCAATTCCAATTATTACATTACTGTGAAAGTTTCCAGACGGTTATAAGGTTATCACTGAACCAAATTAAGCTGTAAAATTCATCAATACATACAGTATAATGCGCTTAAGGGGTTCAAGGGGCACTCTAGATTTTTTCACGCAATTTTCACGTGTGAGTGTGGTACGAAAGATCTTTTTCACCCGACTATAAAGGGTCTCCGAAAACCACATTTAAAGGCCCTTAAATTAACAGTGTCTGTGATATTTCCAGAAAACTAACTTCGCTCTGATATACCTATGAAGGAATGACATACCCCTAACCACTGCACCAGTAGCTGAATTGATAAAGTCTGATCATACCAAGGATAAATCAGTCATAGCATTCATGATTGAGATTTTGCCAAGTGTACTCTTTACAACTAGAATATTCGCGGGCGAAGCCGCGACGGGTAATACTAGTATTGATTAAACCTTCTGGCATAGTGGATAAAATTGAGCCTGCTCTTTTCAAGTCGCCGGTACGAATCCAAACCCTCCCAATAAATTATAAGTATTGGTTATGGACTGGTACGGGATTTCCGGCTCTGTCATGAGTTTTAATCCTAGTATAAGATTGGTCTGCATCTAGAGCAGGCATTCTCAATCTTTTTTGCATTTTTCAAAAATGATCAAAATGTTGTCTTATGAGATCACCCAAGCAGATGTGTGTGCAATAATTAATAATAATAATAATAATAATAATAATAATATCGTGTGGCCTGAGGTGCCGGGTGCAAGCATTGTTATTTGACACCCAGAGAGTAGCTTGCATGTCGAATTTTGTTGTTCCTTGAAGCACTATGAAAGGCAAGGAGGTTAGATATCTAAGCTCCTTGACACTGTAGCGTTTTCTAGTAGAGAAATAAGGAACTTTGTGTTGGCGGAAAATCCCGAGATTAATTTTGCCATTATTTATTTATTTATTTATTTATTTATTTATTTATCCTATGGCTTTTAGTGCCGGGAGTGTCCGAGGACATGTTCGGCTCGCCAGAGACTGTAACTGCTTCCAGCGGACACCCTAAAGGGTGGGCTACAAGTTCCGTTCAATTTCAAGTAGTTCCAACTTTCGCCACCAGATATCAATGATACTTAGTGATGAACGTTGGAACTTTGATAGAGCGTTCTGACGAAATCTAACCTAACAAATTTTGCTTTACACAAGTTTAGTCTGTGAAAGGATCTTTTACATGCCATAAATCTATGACATGGGACCGCCGGCTTTACTTCCCCTCCGAAGGAAGGCATACTGAAGGATTTTTAACTCTCTTAAAAAATCCGACGACTTCGGCCGGGTTTGAACCCGCTATCTTGGGCATAGCAGTTCAGCATGCTACCGACTACGCCACCGAAGCCGCCATTATGAACACGGCCTACTGAATTCAAATGGGTTCTTTAACATGCCAACATCGTATGACATGCGAATCGTGATTTTTGCCGCCTTTCAAAAATCAATTACCACGGCCAGGAGTGAACCTGCAAGCTTGGGGTTAGTAGACCGACACGTTAACCACTCACCCACCGTGGCAAGCATGTGTGAGTATGTTTAATTGAGTAGCTGTCTGACAGTGGAGCAGCGACCCGGTCACGAACACGAAGATTAACGGCTGAGGGGACCTGATGCGCTGACCATGAGTGACCCAATATCTGCAGGTCAAATGGCTGGGCAGCGGTTGCTTGGTAGGCCTAGGCCCTTCATGGAATGTAGTGCCAGGGGTTATTATTTTCTTTTATTAGATGTGTGTGTATGTGTCCATGGATGCCTAAACGGCTCAGGCTATCGAAACCAAATTTGGTATGAGCAAAGATCTCACGGTCATAATTGGAAGTGACGTCAGTTCTTCCAACTGCTGAAAAATAGCAATTGAATTTTGAGCTCTATGTTAGATATCACGGAAGGTATGCACGGGAACTGTGGATTATTTGTGAAATTATACTTCGAATTATGCTTGTGACTTAAGAAGTAAATCACCCGCTTTAATACCGACAGCGGTGGCTAAGGTGCAGCGTTAGGTCATGGGGCCAAGCTCTCTGCTTACTCGGTAGAAGCGTGGGTTCGAACTCCACCGTCAGCAGTCCTTGAAATGGTTTTCCATGGTTTCCCCATTTTCAACACCAAGCAAATGCTGGGACGGTACCTTCTGACAGACCACGGCCGCTTCCTTTCACATCCTTGCCCACTTTCATCCATTCATGTTATCTCTCATTCCGACGAGCAGGTCACCCACGGGCGTCGACTAGAAAGACCTGCCTCTCCGGAAGCAGGTTATGAAATATTAAAATTACATATAACTACATTGTGTGTGACAAATTTTATTTAAATCCAGTTTACCCTCTAGGGTGGTGGCTCCCAGGGACTCAGCGAGGGAACTCAGGCAGTGTCCTAGAGCTGAGAACATCTGATCGGAGTGGATACAACTGGTGAGGTGTAATCAGCACTTGCAAAGCGAACAGGGGCCTCATGAGGGAAGGGATTGGAAGGGAAGGATGGATAGGCAAGGAAGAGTAAAGGAGGCGGCCGTGGCCGTACAGTAGGTACCATCCCGGCATTTGCCCGAAGACGAAGTGGGAAACCACGGAAAACCAGATGGGAATCGAAACCCCTCTACTCATTTGGACCACCCGAAGCTGAGTAGACCCCGTTCCAGTCCTCATACCACTTTTCAAATTTCGTGGTAGAGCTGGGAATTGAACCAAGTACTTCCGGGGCGGCAACTAACCACGCTGACCGCCACGCTACGGAGGTGACGTTGTGTGACACTTAAAGGGCATATTTATGCCACTGTCGCGAGTTGTCCATCCCTGTTCTAGGCCATTTATATACTGTGCAATACACGTTTCATATCTTGGTAACTTGTCTTTAATGCAACATAACGGGGAGAGAGCAGAGTTTAGACACGGTTTAACATGGTCCGCAGTTCAGACAGCACGTACTGAGGAGAGACAAGCCCAAGTCACGAACTGCCACCTTACGAAGAGAGAAGCACGACTCGCTGAGATTCTCGGAAATATTCATACCAGGACACCTGCTATCACATAGTATTTCAATTATTAGGTAACACCTACACGTCCCAAATAGGAACTGAACGAGAAGACAATGAATTCTCTACAGGTTAATGGCGCTGCTTCAAGAATATAATTTCAATTCGTTGTATTTGTTGTTTGACTCTTCAGTCTTTTAACTGGTTTGATGCAGCTCTCCATGCTTCCCCCACATCCTAGGCATTCATATTAACATATCTAACCTTGGTCTACCCCTACAGTTCTTACCCACAACCATTCCTTCCCCAACTAACTTTGGTATTCCTGGCTGTCTTAGTGTGTGTCTACCAACATTATATCTTCTCTTCATTAGCAGTCACATGAAAAATCTTCCCTCTCCCAATCTACTTAATACGTCTTCATTTGTAACCCTATATACCCCATCTGATGTTCATCATTCTCCTGTAACACCACACTTCAAACGCAAAATTCTCCTTTTTTCTGCTGCACCAATAGTCCAAGTTTCACTTCCATAGAGCGCCACGCTCCAGACAAAGGCCTTCAAAAATGACTTCCTAATACCTAAATCTATATTCGATGTCAACATATTCCAGTTTTGTAGAAATGCTTTCCTTGCGTGTGTTAACCTACTTTTTGTATCCCCTGTGCTTCGTCCATTACTGGTTATTTTTCTTCCTATGTAACAGAAGTCTCCTACCTCTC
The DNA here is from genome assembly GCA_946902985.2 of Meconema thalassinum. NCBI lineage: Eukaryota > Metazoa > Arthropoda > Insecta > Orthoptera > Tettigoniidae > Meconema > Meconema thalassinum. The sequence goes on along the minus strand of OX336394.1, from coordinate 105,901,153 downwards.
AGCTGTCAATTCGACGTTCATAGGGGTTTATTTGTATTGAAATGACCCAAACCATTCACGGGTGAATGTATAACCTTCCGGCATTGTTAATGCCTCCTATCTAATCTTAGCGCCGACCCCGTGGTGTTGGGGTAGCGCGCCTGCCTCTCACCCGGAGGCCCCGGGTTCGATCCCCGGCTCCGTCAGGGATTTTAAAACTGACGTGAGGGTTGGAACGGGGTGCACTCAGCCTCGTGAGGACAATTGAGTAGCTGTCTGACAGTGAGTCAGCGCCCCGTTCACGAATACCAAGATTAACGGCCGAGGGGACCCGACGCGCTGATCACACGTCACCCCAATATCTGCAGGCCAAATGGCTGGGCACCGGTCGCTTGGTCGGCCTTAGCCCGTCATGGGTTGTATAGTGCCAGGGGTTCACTGTTTTTTTTATCTAATCTTAGCCCCTACTTGCAAGCCCACGTACTTGTAACGCAGGTAATCAGATAGATTACCCACACGTTCAAGTATCCCGGCTGATAGTTCTAAAAGAAACTCGGGCCGGCTGAGAGTAAGATCAGGACTGTATGGTGGATGATCAAACCGTTTCCAGCCAAACTGCCGAAGAACAGTTGCTGTGCGCCGAGCCGTATGTGGTAGGAAGCGATTTCCATCTTTTCTTGCACTTCAAGAAGTCCCTGTCCTTCGGTCAGCATGTTTACAATGACGAAGAACTGAAGACGAATGTCTCACGCTGGTTCCATTCCCAGGCAGCAGACTTCTTCTGCGACACAGGCACAGGCTTTCATCGATCTCCTCTCCGTAGAGACATGAGCTCCCATTAAACTTAGCTGTGCAGTTGAAAGGCGCCATTCATAATTCGCCCATTATCATAAATGTTTCCGTTCACAGTTTACAACATAACATGTGTCTAACACAAGTAGCGCGTGCAATGCTGCTTGACTTATGTGCAGACTGTACTCTTGTCAGTCATCACCGTGTCCCCATCATTGTCCCGCAAACTTACTAAAAGCAAGTTTCAAGAACATTTTGCTTTAATAATGCAAAACATTAGCAAATTTTAACCTCGACAACCTTCCTCCATGTTTGGTTCCTCGGGATCCAAATATGTTACAGAACTTGGATGTGGAATGTCTCTTGTCAGTTGCTCTTTGCTCCGAAACATTCCGACTGTGCACGAAAATGCACAGGATTTTATGCTCGCGAGACGCAAGTGTCTCGCAAGGCTCCAGCTGCTATGATGAACAAACGCTAGCGTAGCTAAGTACAGCGGCACGTTCGTATCTTAAAAGTCAGGTGCCAAAAAGGTTTTTCATGTAACTATGTTTCCCCTTTATTTATAAAATGAGAAACTTAGTATCTGTATGGGCCTCATTCACCACCAATTCGAACAAAAATAAAGACATCAATCGCTGGACAATTTCAGAAGTTGTGTGTGTGAAGAACACGCTGACAAAATATAAGACCAAACAAATTAAATTGGCAACGCAATTGACTTTTCTAAAGAGCTAGAGGAAAGCATGAAATGAGCTGAAACATCCAAATAATTGAGGCCACAGCAGTGAAATTTGGTATAGCCTACTCTTTACTTGTAACACCATTATTATGTGGTAGAAAATTAAGAAGCATTGCTTAGTTTAGATGTTTCACATATGACAAACTAGTGGCTCCAGAATGCTGAAAATCTCAAATATTTTCGAAATTTAATTATGTTGCATCATATCAAGCTACGGACCCTTAGCTTTCCAAGGGTACTGTACTTGTATTATCTTCATAGCTAATTCCTAAGGCTACTATGTTTTCACTTTCCCACATCCATGCGACCTAATAATGAATTAATTAATTAATTAAATAACGTAGATTTTATCTCTATTAGACATTATGTCTGTTCGGTAGTCAGATTGGAGGCTGGTTGGATCCTCAAAGAGCACCACCATAGGTTATGTGTTAGAAACCCACAAAACCGAGGCAGCACTATAATGAAGTGCACTAGGCAAGGTGAGGAGTGAGGTACTGCTCGGGTCCAAGCTGCGTGAACCTGAGAGGAATGTGGATCGTGGTCTATGAGAAGTGATGGTGACAGTGATGAGGTTCCGGTACGTGCGTAGTAACAGAAACAAATACATTGGTCGGTGACTCACTCATGCATTCGGTCAATGCATGTGAGATTTTCAAAGTGAAATGCCATGTCCTGTGGTTCGGATTCCACGTAAAATGGAGGTCCCGTGGCTCATGATCTCGAGATTAACGGTCACGTTAAACTACAAGCTTCCTTTTTCACTCATGCATTCGCAACACCACAGTGGTTTGAGCAACGGCCCTATGTTTGCAGTATTGGAATAGAAAGCAATACCACATATCACTGCGGGCTGTTGACAGATCCTTCTCTTCTCGCCTGGCCCTTCCCTGCTCCTTTCCCTCACCATGCAAGTTCACAGAGCTTGGATCCGAGCAGTAGTTTGCCATTGTGGCGGCTTCAGTGGCGTAGTCGGTAGCATGCTGAGATTCTATGCCCAAGATCGCGGGTTCAAATCCGGCCGAGTTCGTCGGATTTTTAAGAGCGTTAAAATCCCTCAGTATGCCTTCCTTCGGAGGGGAAGTAAAGCCGGCGGTCCTATGTCATAGATTTATGGCATGCTAAAGAACCTTCCACTAATTACACCTGTGTGAAGCTAAATTGTATAGGTTAAGAATGTAAACAACGCTCTTAGGTCCTACGTTCGTTGCCAAGAGCCGACTGCGGTGGCGTCTGGTTGCTAAGTTCTGTACTAGTAGTCGTTGACGGTGGCGTTTGGCGGCAAAAGTAGGAACTATTTCAAAAATTCGAAAGTCTGCTGTCCTTACTTGAATTAAAAAACAGATAACACACACTAATACAGTCATCACATTTAACACCGGTTATCAGACAGATTCTACACACACCCAAAGTACACGGGGCTACATGACCGCGTTGTCGCTGCCCCTAAACATAAGAACCAGCCAGTTTGCCATTGCCTTCATAACTGAGTCAGTACAGCTGTATTAACCCTAATAGCAGAACCTTTCACAACATCCACAGACACTGACTGTGCCCTGAGGCCATTACATCAATAAAAACAATTTCTAAGAAATCAAACTGCTGTTAGGTATCGGAGCGTACCCCGTCTTCAAACTAAAGCTGTCGCCGTTTCCCAACCTAGCAGACAAATGTTTGATATAACTATAGGCTACTGAAACACAAAATCTCACCGTATGCTGCATTTAATTGAGAAGCTTTGCACAGAAGCGTGTGGATAATATCGATGCGCTCGGCTGTGAAGCATTCTGTAGAACACTGCCAGCATGTTTAATGTTAGGAAGACGAGAACCGCGACAGGCTCTGTAATCCCTAGAAGTGATCCCGTTAGCGGTCTCCATTCCCAATTCCCATTGACTGGTCGTTGCCTCTTACCACCACATCGCCCCAAGGATCATCCTCACTAGTTCCAATGAATTTTAAAACTACGAAGGTGGTTCTTTTTTCAACCTTTAATCACGCTGGTAAGCAGCCAATCGAGTGGTACGTGACGCATATGCTCGGAGGGCAACTGCGTATCTCTCTCACTATAACTACTGCAACTTCCAACGTCATTACGCCATTTTGAACTGAGTTGCAGGCAGGTTAACATGGCTGTTACAATTGAATCTCCCGCCAAGTTCGTGTTGCGTAATCTATGTAATTCGTTTTGTAGTTGTTGGTAATTGTTACTGTAGTTATTGTTGTTTTAAGGGACGGTACAGCGAGGTCATCTGCCTTTTGTTGTTAATTCATTAAGGGGCTTAACAACATTGTGGTCATATACCCCCGTGTGCTTGGATGTATATATATAGAATAGAATATGTTTGATAACACGTACTATTGTTATGTCTGTTTCACTGTGTGTATTCCTAATTCAGGTGAGGATTGGGAGGCAGCTGTGACCTTATTTCAAGTACCATCCTGGCATTTACCTGGAGTAAAAATGAGAAACCATGGAAAAACACTTCCTGGATGGCTGAAATGGGAATCGACCTCAGCTCTTCTTAGTTTTGCTTCACGAGACTGAGTGAACCCCGTTTCAATCTTCAGACCAGAAATAAATTCCTTTGAAAAGCCAGTAATAGAACCTAGACCTCCGGGGCGATAGCCATGAACGCTATCCACTACACCAGGAAGTGGAATGCATGTAATTCAATTACTTCAAGCAGAAAGGAATAGTGCTGCGGAAATTCATGAAAGAATAAGATCCTCAGATTCATGACAAGTAGCAACTGTGTATGTCACTCTTTTATATGATTTGTGAAAGTATTAATATGGTATGTGAAATTTAACAAGAAGTTCCGTGACGAACTAAAGAGCCTACCTTTCTTAAAATTAAGGTCCATGCCAATGATTAATCTACAGTGTATGAACCTATCTAGAATATTAGGGTAAAAATATAGACAGCATTTATTAACAGTTGTCAGCCCTGATTGCTCTTAAGAATACTTATAGTCGTATCTGTTATGTCACACATAGCACATACGAAATTTGGATGAAATCCAACTGATAGTATAGAAGTTACATGTATTTAAAAATTGGTCCTATCAGCAGGCTTAGTATCATGTTGGTAGCACTGACGTACATAAGTTACTCGAAATTAATTCAGAATGTCAGGTACTATACGTGTGCATAGTTTGAAGCTGTCGGCTTGCATACTTTCTGATATATTTGGATAAGAAAATAGAGAGAGACAGAGCATTTATTAACAGTTGGCAGCCCTGGTGGATTTTAAGAATACGCTCAGTCATACCTGTTTATGTACACATAGTACATACGAAATTTGGTTGAAATCCAATCGATGGTGTAGAAGTTAAATGCATTTAAAAATTGGACCTATCAGCAGGCTTAGAATCATTTTGGCAACACTGTCATGGATGGCCACCTGGAAATTAAACTGAAATAGTATTATCTACATGTGTGCCAATTTTGGAATAGCTCCCATGCATACCATCCAAGATATCCAACATGGAGCTCAAATTTCTAGTGCGTTTTTTCAGCAGTTGGTAGCACTGACATCATTTTCAAATATGGTCCAGAGATATTCCGGTATACATCTTTACTCATACTAAATTTAGTTTCATTTGCTGCAGCCGTTTAGGAGTTGATAGGGGGACACACACACACACAGCCAGACAGACAGACAGAGAGACAGACAGAAGGACAGACAGACAGACAGACAGACAGACACACATTTTCCCGGATCGATCTCATAAGCCTACCTTTTCCTCATTTTTAGCCTATTTTCAATTTTGAAAAAATAGGCTTATGAGATCACCTTTTGTCCGTGTGTGTGTGCGTGTGTGATTCGTGTGTATGCCCCCCCCCCCTTATAAAATCTAAACGGCTGGAGCGATTTCAATGAAACTCAGTAAGTCCATAGCACTATTCCGGGTGACCCTGACCGTGCCCTTCAAATTTTGTTACGACTCACCAATCCAACATGGCGGCTGTGCGAAATATTTCACCAGCATTCAATATCTCCGAAACTATTACCGATATTACCCTGACATTTTGTATGGTGATAAAGGGAAATCCTATAAGTTCACTTATGTGACCTTTGAAAACCTGGTAACTACGAAACGAACATGGCGGCCAAGCGAAGTTGCGACGTTTAAATAGACGTTTCTCTCGATTTAACTTGGTACAATGAAACTTGGTACAGTATATGTCTATATACATTGTAATGCACCGACATCTAACTTCGTTCGATTGTTTACATAAGCACAAGATGGCGGATGTGCAAAATATTTCACCGGCATTCTATATCTCTGAAACTATTAGCGGTATCTCTCTGAAATTATGTACGGAGATGGGCACTACTGGAAGTCCATCTATAAGACTTTCAAAAATCGGTAAACTACAAAACGAACATGGCGGCCAAGCAAATTTGAAAATTTTAAATAGACCTTTCTCGCGATTTAATGTTCCAAAGGAAGCTTGTAGTTTAACGTGACCGTTAATCTCGCGATCATAAGCCACGGGACCTCCGTTTTACGTGGAATCCGAACCACAGGACATGGCATTTCACATCGAAAATCTCACATGCATTGACCGGGAATCGAACCCGGTCCGCCTTGGTGAGAGGCATACAGCTTGACCGCTGCGCCACCACGCCCCCTGATTTAATGTTCCAAACGCACTGAAATCTGGTACAGAAAATATATATACACATTGTATTGCACTGGTATCTAATTTAGTTCAATTGTTTACATAACCTCAAGATGGCGGCTGTGCGAATTTTAAAATTAAGTTTTTATTTCTTGTGATGTAGTCATGCGATCGAAGTAAAAGTTTGAATAATGAACCTACGAAATAATTTTCCTTTAATGGTACATGACTCTATGGCTTATACATTTAACAATCCAACATGGCGACCATCCGAAATATTTAGACGGCTCTGAATATCTACGAATCTATTATAGCAATCAAACTGATTTTCTTAATGTTCATAGGGGCTATGAACTTAAGTTCACCTATAGGACTTTAAATAACCTGGTGATCACAAATCCAACATGGCGGCGATGCGAAGTATAAATATTCACATGGACGTTTCTCGCAATTTAACCATCCGAGTGCAGTGAAACTTGGTACAGTAAATCCTTATACGAATGGTAATCCACTGGCATCTAATTTATTTCAATTGTTTCCATAACCTCAAGATGGCAGCTGTGCGAAATTTTAAAATCTCCTTGTTTCTTCTTGTGTGCTAATTATGCGATTGAAGGTTGAATACTACACGTGCACAATAATCTGCATGTAAGAGTACATAACTCTAGGACCTACATATATAAAATCCAACATGGCGACCATCCGAAATATTTAATCAGTTCTCAATATCTACGAATCTATTACAGCAATCAAACTGAAATTGTGTATGTTGATAGTGGCAATTAACATAAGTAGGATATATGAAAATAGGCTGTATATTTCTTCACGGAACTACTTGTTGCAAAATGTGAAAAGTAGGCTAAAAATCATCCTTGGCCATGATTTTGTATTTTTCATGGATTATCCCTCCCGAAACGAAATACAGGATACGCGCCTGGAGGAGGTTGGGAGGAACAAAATATTCAGGTGTTCAACCCCTTAAAATAAGAACCCCCACCACACTCATAGCCAGTCAGCAGCAACGTCAGCGCTAGATCGTTGAACTAAGCCAGAGGCAGTAGTAACAAAAACCCAAAAAGTGTCCCCGCTGTTGACAGAACGCCACAGCCAATGCCAGCCGGCAGTAAGCGATCGCCAGGCGAGAGAAGAAAAACACCGGCAAGGAGGAAGGAATAACAGAGAAGTCGCCACGCGGACGGACAAATATTTAGACGGGAAGACCATGTTTACCCTTCATATCACGTGGTTACAGACGGGGCTTCCTAAAAGATACATTTCATCGCCTTGAGACTTCATTCCCAAAGGTTTGATTCCCGCCCCAACCAAAAATTTCACTCTGGTCGGATGGCTGGGATGGTGAACAGTCAGCCTCGAGAAGCAGAAGAAACTAAGAAGAAGAAATTGATGGTTCCCACCATGGCCACGGCCAGTTCATAATACTACACACCAGGGGCGTATACACAATTTTTTCGGGGGGGGGGCTGACTATGCTGGAAAATTGTGAGTATTCTCAGGGGATTGTCACCGCAAAATTCCCAGGAATATCAACCAATACCTTAGAGCCTATAACTTTGTGTAAATATTTTAGATAAGATTCTCAGTTTATATGCAAGCCTCCGTGGCTTAGGCGGCAGCACGCCGGCCTCTCACCGCTGGGTCCGTGGTTCAAATCCCGGTCACTCCATGTGAGATCTGTGCTGGACAAAACGGAGGCAGACAGGTTTTTCTCCGGGTACTCCGGTTTTCCCTGTCAAAATTTCATTCCAGCAACACTCTCCACTATCATTTCATATCATCTGTCATTCATTTAATCATTGCCCCAGAGGAGTGCGTCAGGCCTCGGCAGCCGGCACAGTTCATATCCTCGCCGCTAGATGGGGGCTTCATTCATTCCATTCCTGACCCGGTCGGAGACTGGAAGCAGGCTGTGGATTTTCATTTTCTCAGTTTATATAGCCTACAATTATTACTGGCAATACCAAAAACGTTGTAAAATACAACACAACACAACACAACACACAAATAAAAATTTTTACTTAATGAATTTTCTATCATGATCTATGGAGTATGAATGGCAAATATCTAAATATTTGTCAATTTACTAAGCAGAAAGGTAAACAGGTTTTTTTTTCGTTTTTTTTACGAGTTGGTAATTTATTTCTCAAAAGTACCGTACTGTGGAATTCACAGTTTTGCCTCACAAGGCTGACTGTACCCTGTTCCAGCCCTCAGACTAGAATTAAAAGCCAAGAATGCTAGCCACTACACCACGAGTTTTAATATTGTTTATAACTGCCAATAAGTTAAGATTAGAGTACAACCAAATTTAAAATTATTTTATGCTCTTACCAGAGCAACACTTTATTAATTTTTATTGGCTTTTTCGGGGTGGGGGGCTGGAGCCCCCTCAGCACCCCCCTTATATACGCCCCTGCTACACACACGTATATCGATCACAATAATGCAGGTTATCAGTCAGATTCCACACACATCCATAAATAAAACAGCAATACCAACTTATAGCGTTCAAAACCACAAAATATTACGTATTGTGATGAAGAGGATCGTGTAGTAAAACCGAACCAAACACACCACCTATACTGGGGCATCATTACTTTAGACTTGACATTTAGATTCTACGCTAGTGCTACTTAGCGGGCATATGTGAAATTACTCTAACCAGCTGTTCACGAAATTAACCATGAAAATCTCTATGAAGAATTTCACTTATTAAATTACATGAGCACTAGCGGACTCGTGCGAGAAATCTCGCATGCTCATAAGCGACACTTTCCCCAATAGGTTTATAATAAGAGACTTAACGAAAAAGGTTGTTATGTTTTTATTTGAACCAAATGATTATAGAACACTATTTACGTTTCAGGCGTCCCTATGGCCAAAATGCGAACTGAACAGCAATGATGTCGCGTATTTTCAGACAGCAACAGTATTTGCAAATCGCTCACTTCTAAAAAATTAGATATTTAAAAATTAGAATGCAATTCATCACTGCTAATATCATTTGTGTGCTGCGTCCATTGATTGACAGCTTAGCCGTACTACTCACCCGTTATTCGATATTTATGAAATTATACAATTTGAGTACTCATTAGGGGCAGATGACCTCGTAGTTCCGCACCTTAAAACAACAATAACTAACTAACTAACTAACTAACTGAGTACTCATTCCTTTAAATTAGGTTACCTACTGTTTCTGAAATCCATGCAAAATGATAAAGGAAAGACCTCAGAATGTTAATATGACAAGAAGGAGGCGTCACAGCAGCCAAAATTTGAAGTGGACAGCAATAATGGAGCATATCTTCCTGCAGCAACAGTATCTGCAAATCGCACACTTCGAACATGTTTTTTAAAAGTCATTTTTATAGAAATTATAGATATTTATGAAATTAGAATGGAATGCGTCGCTGGTAATGTATATTCTCTTTCATTTGAATGCTCATTTTTTCACGATCGGTTGCTTGTCAGCGCCGCAGGTGGGATCTATACTACTGAAATAATATATATGATGATTAGGGCTCGGATTTTTAGGTGCTAAAAATCGGTAAAATATTTATTTTTTATGTATTAAAAATATCTGAAATATGTGACATAAAAGTAAAAATATTTAATTATAATTATTAATGTGAGTATAAACATTATGCAGTACTCACGAATGCAATTTATTCTATATCTCACTGACTGCTGAAGCATTACAATACACAACGAGATACATCTTCAGGTAGTCCATCACAAATGACCGACGATTATCGCGAAACTCTTCTACTGAAGGCCTCGAAACTGCGGCAATACGTTTCTTGCCCTTGAGGTGTTGTGTAACTTGTGATCGCTGTTCAGTCTAGATTGCTTTCCCACATGGCAGAACAGAACGCCCCCATCAGAAGTAAAATTATCTTTAAATTCTGGAACTGCCTTACACCTCACAGTGACAGAAATGAAATGAACTGCATGTGACACTGGTTCCATGTAGCTGGGGGGAAGGGGGAGGTCTAGCACGTGGTGCAATATGGCTATGGATAAGGAAATCCCCGGCTTCCACAGTGAGTGGCACGGGGCGACAAGTTAAAAATAACACAGTTGCAAGCTGACATACGCTCTGCATTAAGATTAGATAGCTCACAGGTTATTCCCCGTTGAAGTAACACACAACAAAAATGAAATAAACTGAAAGATTTAAAAAAAATGTAAAAATCATGTCATTTTATGTGCTAATAAGTGAAAAGCAGGAATTTATGTATTTATAGAAGAAATTCTTAAAATATGTATTTACATAAAACATATTTATTTACCTAAAACCCGAGTCCTAATGATGATATTAATATCCATTTAGGAAACAAACAATATACAATACAGGAACCTTCAATCCTTCATATACGCCTGTAACCACAGAGACGGACATTAAAATGATTTGAAGTAGCCTATACATATCGTAAATGTGGCACTAGAACATTGCAAAGCTGAGAAATGCTTTTAAGTCACTTAAGAACTGCTTCGATAAATTTTATGCTTTATGATACATAAAAGGTGTTTCCCGAGATCACTTAAGCACAAGCACTCAACCTGTGATGTAAAGATGAGGAAACTTGAAATCACGGTTGCGAATGCGAGACAGATCGTAAGAACTAAATTAACGAGCAACATTCGATCACACTTTAACCTTTATGTGTCTGAGATGTTGAATAAAACTGTTTAGCAGAATAGAATATGAAGCGTTTCCTGGGAACAGCTGCAAAGGGCAAGGATTGCGACTGTTTTATTACCGTCATAACCCGCCTAGTGAAATGGCCGTGGGTTGACAACAGTCTGGAAACCGACACCTTTTATGTCAGTCCTGAGTGGCATTCAAGTCGAGTAACTGCCGGGGGGTGAGATCATGAAGCTGGTCGTTTAGGAAAGTGAATCCTACAAGAAAGTAACTTCTCTACCCATGAATAAAGTTTGAGACTGAGGGGTTCATATTCGCGATACAAGATCAAGTAGTGGCAACAAAGAACTAACTAAAATACATCATTAAGGCAGACATGCCAGATGGCAAATGTAGGAGATGCCATCGCGAATCGGAGACCATCCAGCATATCACAGGGGGATGTACAACCATTTCATCTACGTACTATTTGAAGAGGCATGACCAAGTAGCCAAGATAATCCACCTGAACTTGGCAAGATGCTGTTCTGGAGAATGATACACACAAGCTTCTCTGGGACAGGTCAGTGATCACAGATGGATTTATATCAGCAAACCGGCCAGACATTATTCTTATTGATAAAGTGCAGAGGAAAACTGTTCTAATAGATATCGCAGTCCCTAACTCACATAATATCCAGCACAGTTATGCTGAGAAAGTGACCAAATACATGCCTCTGGCTGAAGAGATCCGACAGATGTGGCGACAGGAATTTGTCACTGTATTGCCAATCATAATCTCTTCCACAGGTATCATACCAAAGTCGCTGAAGACCAACCTCGATAAACTGGGGCTCCACCATTATCTGCAGACCAATATGCAGAAAGTAGTTATTTTGGAGACCTGCTCCATAGTTCGTTCATTCCTCAACCTACCAGTATAGAGAACTCCACTCCATCTTGCAACAAATGCCGATGAAGTGGTGAATTCTACCCAACGATATGGTGAACATATGAGATGAAATAATAATAATAGTAATAATAATAATAATAATCATAATAATAAACAACTCATCATATCACAGGAGGCTACCAAGCAATCTCCTGTACTGATTACATGAAAAGGCACAACCAAGTGGTCAAAATAATGCACCTACACCTTGCTCAAAAGCTGTTATTATCTGAAAATACTTTGCCTTACTATCAGTATGTTCCTGATGCCGTTTTGGAAAATCCTAGTCACAAATTGTTATGGGACCGATCAGTTATTACTGATGAAACCATACCAGCAAACCGGCCAGATATCGTTCTTGTGGACAAGGTGTAGAAGAGAACCTTCCTCATTGATATTGCAGTGCCCAATTCCCATAATCTGCAACAAACCTGCTGTGATAAGATCTCCAAATATCTGCCCTTGGCTGAGGAAATATGGCAAATGTGGAGACAGGAATGTGTAGTGGTTCTACCCATAGTCATTTCTTCTACCGGCATCATCCCCAAATCATTGGCTCGCAATCTACAAATATTGGGAATACATCCTGGTCTACATATCACCATGCAGAAGGCCGTCATCTTGGAGTCCTGTTCCATTGTTCGCTCGTTTCTCAATGTGCCACCTTAAGAGAATTAGCCATACCATCTTGCAAACAAGCTGACGATATGTTGATATGTCCCACTTGTGATGTGAAACGAATGTACTAATAATAATAATAATAATAATACTCTAATCAAACCTGAAGCGTTAATCATTGGTGGCGGATCTTTAACCAAAGACGTAGAGAAACAACAAAGGAAAATTTTACGAAACATTTTTGACCCAGTTTGTAAAGAGGGAATATGGAAGAAAACAATCCGAGGTACGGGCATCGGAAGAGCGTGGGTTCAAAACGACCTCGGCCGCCCTGAAAATGATTTTCGTGGTTTCCCATTTTCACCAGCAGGCAAATGCATATGCCGGGATGGTTCCTTTCAATAGGTCCACGGCCGATATCTTTCCAATATCCCTTCCCTAACCTGTCCTGAAAAGAAAAGTACATGGCCATTGGCTGCATTAATAACATTATTTACTCAATGAACTCGATAACCATAATACCGAATGAATCCTGTCCGAATAACCAAGCAAATCTTTGACTTCACTTCCCAAAGAAGATTGAACCTAATTGGTTTACGGAAGTGGAAAAGAGGTGCGAGAACACCGTATTACTGAACTCATGTCAATGAACAGTACTTCCATAACCGTGACCAAAGACCACACTAAGAAGTTCCAAGCGAGAGTCGACACCAGATATCCGATGCAGATATCAGAAGAGGAAAGAAAGAGAAGATCAGGCAGAATTAAGACGTATTGGAAGAAAACGAGAGCACAGGCATCTAAGAAGTGATTGATCTGACGTACCCCAAAATGGGTGATTCGAAAAGAAGAAGAACTCGATAACGAGGGGTAAATGATAACTAGCAATTATATTATCTTTTCTAATTGTCTAGAGCAGGGGTTCTCAATCGGTGGGTCGCGACCCCCATGGGCGGGAGGGGGTCTTGGGGGGTCGCGAGATACAGAGAGCAAGTAAAAAATGAGTTATTGCTGTAGTTTTTTTTATTAAAAGAAGAATGCACTCACATTTTATTAAACGTTTGCGTCTTTTTATTCTATTAATGAGAAACTTGAGCTTTTTTGGAATTAAGCAATTTTTGAATTAATGTTTATTAATATTAGTTACAAGTGTTTTTATGAATCAAAATTAACAATTATTGTAATTTTTAATTATTGTTTTAACGTTAAAACTTGGGAGGTTGCCAAAATACACAGATTAAAAAGGGGGTCGCAGTGTCTAAAAGGTTGAGAACCCCTGGACTAGGGGGTTCATTAACCCACGCGCCGCGCCCGAACAATAATATTCGCAAAAGTGTAACCGTCACACCAAGCCTAATCCTGTAGTCTGCCAGGTGCATAGCAAGGAGTACTTTATGCAGAGCGCGAACTGGCGGCTGACAAGCTGTCACATGCAAGGAGCAGGCCGCCAGTCTTCTCCCAGCTTCTATGTCTCTCGCTCGTTTTTCTCCTGCGAGCTAAGATTATAGTGGCTCTCAAGAGAACAAGAATCTTTCAAGTTAAGGCATGTACAGACTTGTTTTCCCGCCTAATGTAATTGGGTACCATTTGTGATGACCGACTGGAAAGCTTTCCTACTAGGCAACATTGAAAAAATGGCTTCTATCACTTCAATAAATAAATGAGTCGTCCAGTTGCAAAACTCGTTTAATCCACTTGTGAATAAGGATCATGTCGTAAAATTATTTATTTATGTATTCGTTAATTTCCCCTAAGGAGAGCGTTTCCCATGTATATTGCTCGGTTCCATGCTCTGTGAACTTGCGGGATGAAGAGCAGTGGCAGGGTAGGGGCAGGCGAGAATTGAGAAGCCTGTCGACAGCCCGCTTTTTGCTTTGTGTTTCTTGTTGACATTATCGTCTATTCCAATACTGCTAACATAGGGTCTTTTCTGAAACCAGTGTGGCGTTAGGAATGAGTGACTGAGTCACCGACTAATGGCTTGCCACGGTGGGTGAGTGGTTATAGTGTCGGACTACCAACCCCAAGATTGCAGGTTCGCCCCTGGCCATGGTAAGTGATTTTTGAAGGCGACAAAAATCACGATACTCATGTCATACGTTGTTGGCATGTTAAAGAACCCATTTGAATTCAGTAGGCCGTGTTCAATGGCAAAATTAATCTCGGGATTTTCCGCCAACACAAAGTTCCTCCATTCTCTACTTGAAAGCGCTGTAGTGTCAAGGAGTTTAGATATCTAACCTCCTTGACTTTCATAGCGTTCAAAGGAACGACGAAATTCGACATGCAAGCTACCCTCTGGGTGTCAATTAACAAAGCTTGCACCAGGCACCCGAGGCCATACGATATTATTATTATATTACCGACTAATGTATTTGCTTCTGTTACTATGCAAGGACCGAGAAACCTCATCACTCGTCACCACCACTACTCACAGTCTGCGATGCACATTCCTCTCAGGTCCACGCAGCGTAGACCAGAGCAGTACACTATCCTTCCTTATTTATTTTATTATTTTATTTTACTATCTTTTATTTTGTTTAATTTAATTTTGTTTTGTTTTATTTCGTTTTATTTTGTTTCAAATTGTTTTGTTTTATTTTTTGTTTTGTTTTGCTTTGTTTTATTTTGTCTTTATTTTTGTTTTGTTTATTTTGTTTTATTTAATTTTTATTTTTTGTTTATTTTGTTTTGTTTTATTTTGATTTTCCATAAATCAAACCCAAAACCAAAAACACAAAACATGAAGCAAAAAGGAAAATTCAAAACCGAAAGCAGAAAACAAAAAACAAGAAACACAAAGCAAAAAGCAAAATTCAAAAAAAGCAAAAGCAGAATACAAACACAAAACTAAAACCAAGAAAGAAAAGCAAAAAGTAAAATTCAAAAGCAAAAGCACAAAGCAAACACAAAACAAAAAAAACACAAAGCAAAAAGTAGAAAACAACAAACACAAACTATACGTGATGAAAAGTCCAGAGAAACGTTTCTCATGAAAATGGTTCTTATTCACAAGTGGATTAAACGAGTTTTGCAACTGGACGACTCATTAATGAACAGTTGATTCCAAGAAACATGTAAGTCCAAAAATTAAATTGTTCAGAAACTTAAAAAAAAAACCAGTACAGCTTCATTTGTGTTGAATGAAATAAAAATTGGTTTTAAACCTACTATTGTATCACTGACAGCTTTATACTGCACATTTAAGGATTTAGGATTAATATATGACAGTAAAATAACGTTCAACATTCGTATTATAAAAACAAGTAGTTCCGTGAAGAACTATACAGCCTATTTTCATATATCCTGCTCATGTTAATTTCTTCTAACAACATACAAAATTTCAGTTTAATTGCTGTAACAGATTCGTGGATATTGTGAACCGTCTAAATATTTCAGTTTGTTCCCAGGTTGGATTTTTATTTTTGTACTATTACATTAAGATTATTGTGTACGTGTGGTATTCAAACTTCAATCGCATGATTAGAACACAAGAAGTAAAAACGAGATTTTAAAATTACGCACAGCAGCCATCTTGTGATTATGCAAACAATTGAAATAAATTAGATGCCAGTGGATCAACACTTGTATAAGCATTTAACGTGCAACGTTTCACAGCACTCGGATAGTTAATTCGCGAGAATCGTCCATTTAAATATTTATACTTCGCGTCGCCGCCATGTTGGATTTGTGCTCACCAGGTTATTGAAAGTCCTATAGGTGAACATATGTTCATAGTCTCTATGAACATAAAAAAATTCAGTTTGGTTGCTGTAAAATATTCATATATATTGAGAACCGTCTAAATATTTCGGAAGCTCGCCATTTAGGATTGTCATATGTATAGGCCATAGAATTATGTACCATTCAAGGACAATTATTGCCTAGGTTCATTATTCAAACTTTCACTTCGATCGCATGATTACGACACAAGAAATAAAAAATTAATTTAAAAATTTCGCACAGCCGCCATATTGAGGTTATGTATACAATTAATTTAAATTAGATTGCAGTGCATTACAATCTGCAAAATCATTTACTGTACCACATTTCACTGCGCTCAGAGAGTTAAATCACGAGAAAAGTCTATTAAAATATTTCAAATTCGCTTGGTCGCCATGTTCGTTTTTTACTTTACATGTTTATGAAGTATACATAGATAAACTTGTACCAGTACCCTTTATCACCGTACAAAATTGCAGGGTAATATCTGTAATAGTTTCGGAGATATAGAATGTCAGTGAAATATTTCGCACAGCCGCCATTTTGAGGTTATGTAAACAATTGAACTAAATTAGACTCCAGTGCATTACTATGTGTATAAACACTTGCTGTACCTAGTTTCATTACGTTTGGATGGTTAAATCGTGAGAAAAGTCTATTTAAAAGTCTCAACTTCGCTTGGTCGCCATGTTCGTTTTCTACTTTACAAGTTTATGAAATATACATAGGTGAACTTGTATCAGTACCCTTTATCACCGTACTAAATTGCAGGGTGATATCTGTAATAGTTTCGAAGATATATAATGTCAGTGAAATATTTCGCACAGCCGCCATTTTGAAGTTATGTAAACAATTGAACTAAATTAGACTCCAGTGCATTACAATGTGTATAAACATTTGCTGTACAAAGTTTCATTACGTGTGGATAGTTAAATCGCGAGAAAAGTCTATTTAAAAGTCTCAACTTCGCTTTACCGCCATGTTGGTTTTGTAGTCACCAAATTTTTGAAAGTCTCATAGGTGAACTTCTAGTAGTACCATTTATCACCGTACACAATTTCAGGGCGATATCGGTAATAGTTTCGGAGATATTGAATGCTAGTGAAATATTTCGCACAGCCGCCATTTTGCATTGGTGAGACGTAACAAAATTTGAAGGGCACGGTCGAGGTCGCCGGGAATAGTGCTATGAACATACCGAGTTTCATTGAAATCGCTCCAGCCGTTTAGATTTTATTAGGGGGGGACACACACACGAATCACACACACACACACACACACACACACGCACACACACACGGACAAAAGGTGATCTCATAAGCCTATTTTTTCAAAATTGAAAATAGGCTAATAACGAACGACACCAACCGTAAGCTTGGGTTTATAATAAGACATTCCAAATTATGTATTCAGCCTTCAATACTTATCCAGTTATTTACGAGCCTTGTGAGAAGTAAAATGGAATATGCATCGATAATTTGGGATCCACACTCAAAGGAAAGAATGCATGCTATAGAGGTTGTGCAAAACAAATTCTTAAGGTACATGTATAACAGAACATTAAATATATTTTGTCCTTACGATATAGACTACTACAACAACGCAACTGTTAAGACATATGTTCAACTTCACATCACTGAAGAGTAGACTGTTGCTTATTTCACTTCAATCATTGAGGAAAATAATAACAAGTAAATATGATTCTTTTGAATTAATGACATTTCTCTCTTTTCGCGTTCCACACGTTAGATCGCGAAACTATAAATTATTTCACATTCAAAGGTCAAGAACTTCCCACCTCTTAAATTCACCATTCATGAAAATAATAACCAACTACAATAAATTTGCTCAGTCATAGATACATTTATTGAATCAGACGTTGTGTTAAAAAACAAACTAAACGTTTTTGTGTCTAAATTATAAGCTGTGCCTGTTTTTAGGCACGTTCGTCAAGGTGTTCTTGTTTTTGTTTTGCTTTGTATGATTTTTAGTGCGTTTTATTCATAACAAAGCATTTACCTACTAATTATGCTTTTTAAATGTTTTATTTAATTTTGTACTTTTAATTCATTTTTCTTTTCTTGTCTTATCCCAAAATTATTAGATTTACAATTATCTACTTTTTGTGTGTGTCAAGAAGGTACTGAATTGAGTTTATGACCAGTGTACTTTCATAAATAAATAAATAAATAAATAAATACATAATTAAATGTGATATATTTTTAAGAGGACAGTTGAGAAAACCTAAAAAAAAAAAAGATTGAACTATCTGGCTTTTTCCAAAATCTTAGTTGAATACAAAAATGAAAAATATTGTAATCCTCAAATACGATTATTTATTATGTAAATCCTAACAAAGTACAAATCATTATTGAATGCCAAACATTCCAGGCAATTAATTATTTTGAAAAGCATTGGACTTGTCTTATTTTTGTATAATCCCCAATATTTCACACTCGTATATAACCGGACCTGTCTGCCTTATGGAGACAGCAATAATATCTATACGTAGAGCTGGCCTTGAGGAGGAAGAAGATGTATTTATCTGAAAATGAAAATCCACAGCCTGCTTCCAGTCTCCGACCGGGTCAGGAATGGAATGAATGAAGCCCCCATCTAGCGGCGAGGATATGAACTGTACCGGCTGCCGAAGCCTGTCGCACTCCTCTGGGGCAATGATTAAATGAATGACAGATGAACTGAAATGATAGTGGAGAGTGTTGCTGGAATGAAATTTTTGACAGGGAAAACCGGAGTACCCGGAGAAAAACCTGTCTGCCTCCGTTTTGTCCAGCACAGATCACGTATTTATCTCAAAACGTCAATTTTTGGACTTGACTGGCTTTTGGAATGAACCCTTCAAATAAAAGAGAATAGTGCACATCAATTGGATATTTGATATTAAACATATTTTATACACAAAGTAAATTTTTACAAAATTTGCGGCTATGAAGTACACCTCTTGTCAGACACATGGGAATTGGTTGATTAATTATTGGTGAGAGCGCATGTGGGGGCGATAGAGATGGACAGCGTAGTGGTAGAATCCGGTGCTGAATAATTATTTGTGGATTTGGTGAGCAAATGAAAGTATGTGGGGTGGATTTTACCCCCAGCGCGTGTGTTTAAGGGTTAACATTGTTTCATTCCTCAGGGAAAATTATTTATATTAAATTGTAGCACTTGGAGGATGATTATACTGATAGGAGTGTTTGCAAGTGTGCAACGATTTACACGTCAATAATACTGTAAATTACAGAGGTGTGCAATATTATTCGACTCAATGGCATTTTAACCAACATTTACTTTGTATGCCTGTTTGGCCTGTCTGCCATCTCTTGATGAATGCAGTACATTTGCATTTGTCTGTTGGCACAGGCTAGAGTAAAATGTGGCGTTTCACCGATGTCTCAGTCTCACTCATGGCTGTGATTATATGGAAGCTACTGAGGTATGGGTAGAGCTGAGTAATTCCATTCAGGGCACAGTCAGTGCCTGTGGATGCTGTGAAAGGTTCTATTTATAGGGTTAGTACTGCTGTTCTGACTCTGTGAGGAAAGCAATGACAAACTACCTCACTCCTCATCTTGCCCAGTACGCCTCATTATAGTGCAGCCTTGGGTATTTGTGGGCATCTACCCACATAACCTAACATACATACTTTGTAGAGGAGACGCAAGAAAAGCTTGCTGAAGAATGCTGCGCAGATCTTCGGCCATGTTCGGTTGTGCTCGGTAATGGCATACAACGCCCCTCCCACTTCGCGGCAGTAGCTCGCTAGCAGCAGTTCTGAACGGATCGTCTGCCCAGGCTAGGCAGGCTAAACTGTGACTGGGTTTACGCTTGGTTTACAGCTGTAGACCGCGCCTCGGAGCGAGCCGCATTGTTGAAGGATGGAGTGAGCAGTGAGCCCGGTAATCAGCATTCGGGGGACACACAGCAGCCCCGCAATGAGCATTAAAATTCCCCGATTAATATTGGTCTCTGCGCATCGTTGAGTTTCGGCAAGCTCTTCTTGCGTCTACGCTTGTGTAACTTAATACGGTAGATATGTTTTGCAATGCGCTGAAACTATTTCAAATGTTTAATCAATAGTCTTAATAACTTTTTTTTTAAGAATTTGACAGTAAACTAATATTTTACAGTTTACACTAAAAGAGAAGCCATGTTGATGCAGAATGCCACATGTTTTGTTTAGATTACTTTATTCTGGTTTTCGTGTGAATTTAGACTCAGCAATTCTTCTAGGTTTGTGCCGTGTCTTGGGTGGGGTTTCGCTGAGGACACCAAGCTGGTTCATCAGCAGGCTCTCCGTGCCCTCGCCCAAACCCCACAGGAGTAGCGAACTGCAAGGCACAAACCTAGAAGAATTGCTGAGTTTTAATTCACTGGCCATGAAAGCCAATATACCATCTTTGTAGATGCCTTCATGGGGTGGTTATGGCTGCTTGAGCTTTTAGTTCTCGCAGTTAAGAGGTGCAGGTGCTCTTCATAAAAACAGAGGCAGCGTGCATTTCTCAACTCCTGTGGGGGTCCGGGCGACGACACCAAGAGCCCGCTGATGAGCCAGCTTGGAGTCCTAGGCAAAACACCATACAAGACACGGCACAAACCTAAAATAATTGCTGACTTCTAATTCACTGGCCGTGAAAGCCAATGTACCATTTTTTTTAGACCTGAGACTTTGGAACCTTTTATTGCCGATTTTCTATTCTTGAACTATTCAAAGATTCGTGGACAATGGTTTGAAATCATTTGATTTATAGGATACATTCCAAAGTCAATAAAAAAGAATAAAACGTAGCCTACCCAGCTCAGATGTCCTCAGAATCTCCATTTTCCAAAATGTTTAGATGCAATTCCGAAAGGGAAATGTTGTAAGTCCACAGGGAAGAAAAAAATACTAAATTGGGTAATACAAATCTGGACTTTTCTTAAACCGAAGATCTCCAAGTTGAAATGGTTCTAAGAGTGTGAGAAAAATATAAGACAGGTGGGCATTACGGAGGATAAAATCAAAGACAGGAACACTTTCAGAAGGATGGTGAAAAGCTATCGTGGTTTTATGGTGGAGGCAGAACCCAGAAGATGGAGAGGCCTTTTAACAGAGTGGATGAATATGCTGATAGATGGGCTCAAGAGATACTGGCAAGATGTCAAAGCCGGCAAACGAACAAGACGCCGACACTGAAATTAGAGTGGTTGTTAATACGCAGTCCATAAAGACTCAAGACAACGGTAAAAAAAAATAAAAAAATACTTTTAAAAAAAGATTTTAAATAAAAAATGTGACTAATTTAAACTCATTATTTGAGTTTTCTTAATTTGCACACCTCTGTAGTCCTTCATTCTTAACCGTCACCGAGTTCGTTCCTTACTTTACTCGTGTCAGAAAATCAGAAATCTGGCACTTTTTTTTGGTAGAGTTTGTGCAATGAAGCCAAGCCAAGCCATGTGCAGTACCTGTTCCCGGATGTCAGCTGTGAAAACACTGTTGTGCCATACAATGTGAGTCCTGTGTGGCAATAAGCTGCTCAAGGGGGTGTAAGACACTTCCTGGCGCCTGGTCGACATCTCATTCTCCACAACTTCTGACACGAGATCCACCCGGCTGAAAGCTTCTTTTGTCCCCCCTCATTCCACTAGCGAACTTTATCTAGGCCACATTAAGTTCCCGTAACAAAACAAACCCACTCACTCTAAGTATAGTATTGAATTTAAAATGGCATATACAATACTTACCTATGGAAACTCTTGACCAGGTTGGGACAATAATCTAACATTTATTATTATGATTATTATTATTATTATTAAAAGTAGTAGTAGTAGTAGTAGTAGTTGTTGTTGTATTTGTATTATTAGTATTATTATTATTATTAATTCCGTAGCCTCCGTGGCTTAGGCGGCAGCACGCCAGCCTCTCACCGCTGGATCCGTGGTTCAAATCCCCGTCACTCCATATGAGATCTGTGCTGGACAAAACGGAGGCAGACAGATTTTTCTCCGGGTACTCCGGTTTTCCCTGTCACAATTTCATTCCAGCAACACTCTCCACTATCATTTCATTTCATCTGTCATTCATTTAATCATTGCCTCAGGGGAGTGCGACACGCTTCGGCAGCCGGCACAGTTCATATCATCGCCACTAGATGGGGGCTTCATTCATTCCATTCCCTGACCCGGTCGGTCGACTGGAAGCAGGCTGTGGATTTTCATTTTCATTATTAATTCTATTTAATAAGGGCACCTGTTAATACTTTAATGTTATAATGTCTATTGTTGTAATTGTAGCACATTTTCAATCCTTCAATGGAGTCTTCATCAGCATAGGTCGGTTTGCTCTAACTTAATATACATTAAATAGGGAATTGTTTTACGAAAAATATTATAGTAAATAAAACTTAACGCTAGGAATAACAATTTTGAATTTACAATTCAAATAAAATTTGAATAACGTTAATAATAATAATAATAATCTTATTTGTTTTACGTCCTTTAAATATCTGCGGCTTTTAAAGACGCTGGAGTGCCGGAATGTCGCCCGGAAGGGGATCTTTAACGTGCCAGTAAATTTACTACCACGACCCCCTCACATTTGCGCACCCTCAAATGCTAGCTGGCTGCGCCAGGATTCGATCCTGCAACTTTGTCTGAAAATATTATCAGATATACTGTACTAAAAATTATGTTTTTCAACTATTACAGTATATCTTGAATTTCCATGAAATGTCAACTGGTATATTAGGTCGTGAAGTGGTCTTGATTTAAAGTCAATCGAATCTGTCATTTATTAAAAATATGGAAGAAGTTATAAAGATAACATTGTTTGAAGAAGTATTTACTGTTTGCTGCTATTCTGATACAAGTTCTTTTGCACAACCACGGAAAACCACTTCCAGGATGGCTGAGGTGGGAATCAAGTCCACTACTTCTCAGTTTTGCCTCACGAGGCTGAGTAAGCCTGTACATCGTTCCAGCCCTCACACCAGAATTAAAATTTCTGGGCAATGCCGGGAATTGAACCCGGACTTCTGGGGCGACAGCCAACAATACTAGCCGCTACACCACGAGGTTTCTTCCATGCATCAGAATGAACATGCTTCGGACGAGTTGTGACTTCTTGATGAGCCTGTTAAGTTTGTGTTTCAGTGGTGTTCGGAGTTAAATGTCTGTTTCTGAAGACCCATACTCTAAAGGGTCCTTATCGATCTCCTCCAGCCAAGGAAGCGGCTTCGGTGGTGTAGTTGGTAGTATACTGGGCTTCTATGCCCAAGATCGTGGGTTCAAACCCGGGAAGTAAAGCCGTCGGTCCCATGTCATAGATTTATGACATGTTAAAGAACCTTCCACTAATTACACCTGTGTGAAGCTAAATTAGGGTAGGTTAAACATTTGACAAACGTTCTTAGGTTCCTACATTCGTCGCCAGGAGCCAACTGCGGTGGCATCTGGTAACCAGGTTCTGAACTAGTAGTCACTGACGGTGGCGTTTGGCAGCAAACGTAGGAACTATTAAAAAAAATGAATGTTTGCAGTCCTTGCTTGAATTGAAAACAGATAACACACACTAATACAGTCATCACAATTAACACCGGTTATCAGACAGATTCTACACACACACAAAGTACACGGAGCTACATGACCGCGTGGTCGCAGCCCCTAAACTGAGGAACCAATCAACCATCCAGCCAAGGAGAAATCGTTTCAAAACTTCTGAAGTAGTATAACAAACTATTAGAAATTATTTCAGAAGGCAATCTATAGAGGTGGGCGTGAAAGGTTATCCTTCTTTTTTGGATTATGCTTGATACCTCTTCGATGTCTCCAAAGTCTTTAAACAACATTTTTGATATTTGGACCAATCATATTTCTCATAAACTTCCTTTCCTTAGTTGCCAGTTTTTCAAGCTATGTGTTCGAAGTATTAAACATTATGCTGCATATAATGCTGTCCACCACGTAGCGTAGTGACTAACACTGTTCACCGTCCTCGCAGATGTAGAGGTTTGATTTCAGACTACTATTATATTATTATTATTATTAATATTATTAGCAGCCTCCGTGGCTTAGGTGGCAGCACACTGGCCTCTCACCACTGAGTCCGTGGTTCAAATCCCGGTCACTCCATGTGAGATCTGTGCTGGACAAAACGAAGGCAGACAGGTTTTTCTCCGAGTACTCCGGTTTTCCCTGTCAAAAATTTCATTCCAGCAACACTCTTCATTATCATTTCATCTGTCATTCATTTAATCATTGCCCCAGAGGAGTGCGTCAGGCTTCGGCAGCCGGCACAGTTCATATCCTCGCCGCTAGATGGGAGATTCATTCATTTCATTCCCTGGCCCGGTCGGTCGACTGGAAGCAGGCTGTGGATTTTCATTATTATTGTCACTGCCAGTTAAATTCTCACCGGCCACCACTGCATATAAAAGAGCCCGGCGCGGATACACAAAACGTTATCTGCATTCAACCCGCATCCACACGACTGTTCTCCGCATCCGCACGTTTGTTATCCGAAATCCGCTGACATTAATACGTTTAATTTTTTACATAAACCGTCAAGTATTAAGGCAACACATTTAGACATTCGAGGAGAAAGTAGTTCCCTTAGGCTGTGGATGTCATGTACAATGTTTGGCCCACTTTTATCCATTACGTGTGGGGTGGACCCCCTCCTCCTTCACTTTACTATCTGCCTTTTATGGCTCTCGTTCCTTCCAAGTCCCTCAATCCGCATTCTTCGAGTGTTGAGGGCATTTCTTTTCCTCCAGTCCTATATTTGCCTTATTCTCCTTTTGTTTTCCATTTCTTCTTCTAGTGTATAAGTTAGTAATAGTTTTAGTTATAGTTTACATTTCATTATCATCTTCACGATCACCCAAACCATTAGGGGCCGATAACCTAGATGTTAGGCCCCTTAAAACAACAATTATCATCATCAACTACAATGTTTGGAATGAATGTTTTACAGCCAGCAATGCAACCCCTGTCAGTTCGGTGTGTTAATTATGCTTAATTACATAATTTGAATGAGATTGACTTCTTAGCAACTTACATTTGCCATGGAAGAAACATAACGGAAAAAAATATGAAACGTCATAAACATCCGGGTCCTAGTAATGATATTCAACAAGTTCAGACTGTATTCTAAAAACTATCCGCAAATTTACTCCAAACATTATCCGCAGCTTATCCGCTATCCACACAGTCTTGGCGAAACATTTTGCGGATATTCGTTAGTTTATCTGCGGATACCCTCATTCACGCAGGGTTTACCTATTACCATTACAAAAATCCAGCAACAGATCGTATTCATTTCAAAACACGATTGGCCACACTCCACAAGGCCTGATAATTAATACACTAGACCTTAGCTTCAACAGACCAGGACTCGATAATCGTAACGTGTAAGATCGAGGACTCACCAGAGCCTGACGAACAGCCCGTGCTGTTAAACTCGATCAGCAGATACTCCATCAGACTGTAACATTTATTACTGCTTCCTTTACTCTAAAATGAAAATTAGTGCACGTCTCCAAGTGCGTAAATCTGACAAAAGGACCCCCCACTTCCGGTCGTCCAATTTTATGGTACATTATATGTAGGGTGTGGCCAGAAATGAATGTGACAGGAATGGGAGCTCCAGATGGTCAAAGGTTTAGAAAATATAGCTATTTTGGCGCGCGTTTCTCACATTTTTCAACTACAGAGAAATGTCGGGATGGTTCCTAACTTAAAGCCACGGTCACTTCATTCCCAATCGTAACGTATATTATAAATACACGCACTAGTACAGATACCACAGCAAATACTACACACACCAAAGTACACGGGGCTGAAATGACAACAATGCCCAAGCTCCTAAATTGAAATAACAATAAAGCTGAAATAAAATTTCTTGGCAAAGCCGAGAAACGAACTCTGACCTAAGGTATTTTTTTTTGCTGTTAATTAATTTGAAAGTTTTGCCACGGTGGGTGAGTGGTTATCGTGTCGCACTACCAACCCCAAGCTTTCTGGTTCGCTCCTGGCCGTGGTAAGTGATTTTTGAAAGGCACGCTTGTCATGCGTTGTTGGCATGTTAAAGAACCCATTTGAATTCAGCAGGCTGTGTTCATAATGGCAAAATTAATCTCGGGATTTTCGGGCAACACAAAGTTCCTCCATTCTCTACTAGAAAGCGCTATAATCTTAAGGAGCTTATATATCTAACCTCCTTTCCTTGACCTTCATAGCATTCCAAGGAACAACAACATTCGACATGAAAGCTGCCCTCTGGGCGTCAAATAACAAAGCTTGCACCCGGCACCCGAGGCCATACGATATTACTCTTCTTCTTCTTCTTCTTCTTTAAAATAACCCATTTGGAGGGTACGATGAATCAACGTTGGCTATTGTTCATTGTATTTAATTTCCGTTGTTTCCAAATTTCTTTCATCCTTCTAGAGTGACGATCTTTCTCCTCCTGAGTCCACTTTCTGCCAGTTGTTTGTTTCTTCCTTTCTTGAAATTTTGCCTTTTGAATAGCTTCTCTGAAGAGTGATCTGTTTGCTATTGTGTCTGTCTGAATTTTGGCATTTGTCAAATCTTTGTCAATTTCAATGAATCATGTGGGTTTGGATTTGTAACTAGTCAGTAAGTTGAAGATCCTGTTTAGTTAGTCTACTATTTTCCATTCTATTGATGTGCCCAAGAAACTGTAATCTTCTCTTTCTCATTACATCAGTTAATTTTTCACATATCAAATATAACTCTCTATTTGGTCGTAACCTATATTCTGCGTTATTATTTCGATTAGCTCCCAGTATTTTTCTCAGAATTCGTCTTTTAGTCTTCTCTAATTTGTCTAAATCAGCAAATCTTGTTAATTTAAGTGTTTCTGCTGCACACAGTGTTTCAGGTCTGACCACTGTTTGATAAGGCTTTAAGTATTAACAATAATAATACAATTGTCTGATAACCTGTGTCCTTGTGTTGGCTGTATTAGTGTGTGTATTTGTAATTCAGGTGAGGATTTGGAAGGAGATGGCCGTGGCCTTTAGTTAGGAACCATCTCGGGGTTTTCCCGGAGTAGAAGTGGGAAACCACGGAAAATTCCTTCCAGTATGGCTCAGGTGGAAATTGTACCCACCTCTTACCAGTTATGGGGCGTGGTGGCACAGCGGTCAAGCTGTTGGCCTCTCACCATGGCGGACCGGGTTCGATTCCGGGTCAATGGATGTGAGATTTTCAAAGTGAAATGCCATGCCCTGTGGTTCGGTTTTCACGTAGAAATGAGGTTTCGTGGCTTATGATCGCGAGATTATCGGTCACGTAGAACTAGAAACTTCCTTCCTTTCCCTTCTTTTCAGTTTTGCCTCACGAGGCTGAGTGTACCCCGTTCCAGCCCTCAGAGCAGACCTACATTTCTTGAGAGAGGTGGGAATCGTACCTGGACCACCAGGGCGATACTCAAACCTCAGGAATGACAAAGGAAACTTGTGATTTTACGTGACCGATAATCCCGCGATTATGAGCCACGGGACCTCAATTTTTATGTGGAATCTGAACCACAGGACATGGCCTTTCACATTGAAAATCTCACATCCATTGACCGGTAATCAAACCCGGCTCGCTTTACTGAGAGGCTAGCAGCTGTACACGCTCCATTCAGGAATGATGACAGCATAGAACGTTAGCCACTATAGATACAGTAGTTAAAAGGACCTTAATTTTATTATTCTCAGTCCATGGCCATGACATTTGAGAATGTAGGTCTAATCTGTTCTGAATTGAAAACTACAGAGCAGATGAATCTCGTACACCAGACCTTGAGATGGCTCTCTGTTTAAGTGAAGACTATTAAGAAAGATTGAAGATCAATGAAGATCAATGCCATACTAACAGCGCGTAACTGAAGCTGGAAAGATATTAAATTTAGCTGCTATTAGCTTTAGGTTTCATTTTCTTACCACCCTTCAATGCTATTGTATTAGTAGGTTATGAATATTCCCGAATGGGAATATGATGTTATTTCCGTTTGAGCAGATAAATTATCAATTAATGTGATAAAATTGGTCCGGTCAACTCGAACATAAAATGCCAGCGTTTCGCCCCAGTGTGCCGTTGGGCTCGTCAGTTGATACAGACACACCTCACCAATACGCGTGGCTAGCACATACTGAGAAGACCATCGCAAGACACAAAATACAAGTAGTATTGACGTCACGAGCGATGCCAATGTGCTACGGCAGTCAAGCTCCCTTTCATAAAACAAAAACCTTACCTTGGCAATCCAAATAGGTTATGAATATTCCCGAATGTGAATATGATGTTATTTCCGTTTGAGCAGATAAATTATCAATTAATGTGCTAGCCACGCGTATTGGCGAGGTGTGTCTGTACCAACTAACGAGCCCACCGGCACACTGGGGCGAAACGCTGGCATTTTATGTTTGAGTTGACCGAACCAATTTTATCACATTAATTGATAACTAGCGGACCCGTGCGAGAAATTTCGCATTTTCAAAAACCACACTTTCCCCAATAGGTTTATAATGAGAGACTTAAGGAGATAGGTTATGTTTTTATTTCAACCAAATGATTAACACTATTTACATTTCAGGATAAAGGAAAGACCTCAGAATGTTAATATGACCTGAAACAGGCGTCACAACGGCCCGTGGACAGCAATTATGGAGCGTATTTTCCTACATCAACGGTGTTTGCAAATCGCACACTACGTACAATTTTTTTAAAGTCATTTTTTAAAGAAATTATAGATATTTATGAAATTATAGCGCAATAAGTCACTGCTACTGTCTATTCTCTTTCATTTGAATGCTCATTTGTCACGATCGGTCGCTTGTGAGCGCCGCAGGAGGGATCTATACTACTGAAATAATATATATGATGATTGTATTAGTAACCAAAAATATGAATCTTGTTTTACATTATGTGACCAAATATTAAAAATCATGCTTCATTTACTGTAATTGCGACTCGAACTTGTGTATATTTCTTGTTAACAATTTCTTTTTTTATGTTAATTATTAATTTTTAATTTTCAATTTTTTATTTTTATTTTTATTTTGTATTCTAATGGTTTTTTATTTTGTATTTTAATGTATTATCTGTGTGTAAACAATTGGTTGCTACTGAAATTGGGGCTCTGCCCTGTTGTGACAATAAATAAATAAATAAATAAATAAATAAATAAATGATGAAATAAGAAAGGAAGTTGGGGTCAGTCCAAATGAGATCTGGAATAGAGAGGTGTTTCGAGGTAGGATTGATGCATTCAAGGGGTTCCAGGAAAAGCAAAGGAGAAGAGCCAAGAACATCTGGTCGGAAGAAAGGAAGATAATCCACAGTGAAAGGATGAAGAGTTTCTGGGAGCAGAAAAAAGGACTAATCAGCAAGTCAATTGTTTCCCGTGGTCCAAAGTAGGCCAAAATCGAACAAAGAAGAAGAAATTCTGCTATATCATCCTTGGAGTGATCAACATACTACAGAGTCCTTGCTTTTTGTGATCTAGTCAGTGATACGTATTAAGATGCCATCGTTCTTGTTATAGTTCTCTAACTTTTCTCGTTAACGAGCGGCGACTCAAGCGTTATGCAGTAGCACGTGCCGACAATAACCATTGTTAGCTGCTGACCAATAGCTGATGGTTCTTGACCAATATCATGCTTGCCGAGTGACTCCACAGTGACCAGAGTTCGTTATTGGCTGCCAGCTCGCTTGTCAGGTCTCTAGTTTTGCACGAAGTTTTGTTCAGTCTCGCTGCTTGCTCTCAGTAGCTACGGTGGAGAGTTGGCAATTCTGTGTCCCGAGCTTGGAAAGCCCTGGCACCACGCAGACATGGAATGTAAACATAGCCACCCAGCTGGGTTTCGTTGTTGTTGCTGTTGTTGTTATTTCACTTGGGGTGCTGGGACATCGTGGTTATTCAGCCCCGTGTACTTGTGTGTATGTATGTGTGGACATTTGTCGTATAACCTGGGTTATTGTGATGGCTGTATTAGTGTGTGTATTCGTAACTGATTATGAGATGAGGATTAGGAAGGAGGTGGCCGTGGCCTAAAGTGAGGAAACCATCCCGGAATTTGAATAGAGTAGAAGTGGGAAAACACGGAAAATCACTTCCAGGATGAATAGGTGAGAATAGAACCCACCTCTTCTCAGTTTTGCCTCACGAGGCCGAGTGTACCCTGTTGCAGCCCTCACACAAGAATTAAGATGTCTTGGCAGGGCCGGGACAAATCCGAGGGAGGGGGGGGGGGGGGTCGGGGTAAGGAGGGGGCTAGCGAGAGTGCCAGCCACTACACCACGAGGTGGTTGCTAGGTTTCAAAAGCGACCCGGTAGTTACAGAGGAACACGAGGGAGCTATAATTCATATTAAGGAATTGGGATAACTTTCGTCATGAACCTCGTGTACTTGGGTATGCGTAGAATTAGTCTGATAACCTGTATTTCTGTGGTGCCGGGATCTGGCACCATCAAATCGACACCTCTAAGATGGCTACCCGTTTAATCCAACATCCATGCCCCTCACATACAAATAAAAGTGTCGTAGCAACCCTCAGCTGCCCTTACATCAGGACTGCAGCTCTCAGAAACCGAAGAGATTTAAGTCCAGAAACCCATCATGGAAGCTAAGTGAGAAGCTCCTGGAATCAAATTTTGATGCTGATGAGATCTGGTATGAAGAATGGACCTCTTCAAATCCTAACCACCTGGGTTTAATCCATCATCCTTGTAGAGCTCCTTCTGGTTTCAACTAACCGAGAAGGGAATGGACATCTCTTAACCGAATCAGAACACATCATGGCAGGTGTAAATTCTGGCTTCAAAAGTGGGGAAGATCTGAAGACCCATTCTGCGATTGTGATAATGTGCCCCAGACCATCCAGCACGTTGTTATGGACTGCCCAAAAAGAAGATTCATTGGATCTGTTCAAGAACTACATAGTGGCTCTACAAAGGCAGTGGACTGGCTGAAAATTCTGGACATTATGTTTTGAATGTTGACCTGTAAATAATTGTATATATATTGTAAGATATATGTATTTATAATGTATCCTCGTTTTGCCATAATATATTAATAAATAAGCGCCGGGATTTGAACCTGAGATCTCCAGACGTACTGCAGCGCCCCATGGCGGACATGGTGCGCACGCCTCCGCCAAAAAAAAAATAACTGTGATCTGAGGATTTGAAGGAAATACACTGGTAAGAAGAACTGAGATATCGGGGTGGAACTTAACGTTGGGCAACGGCAGTTTCCTTTCCAATCTCTGTTTTATTTTCCAAGTACAGGACATTAACTAATGCAGGCAACACAGTAAAACAGACTGTTATGCAAAGTAACACATTCCCACGTATACGGGGCTGATGAACAAGATGTCAAACAAAATACCATACGCCATCTGAAATAGCTAAGAATTTACCGATCACCAGACATGTTCGCCATCTCTTGATGAATGCAGTACATTTGCATTTGTCTGTTGGCACAGGCTAGAGTAAAATGTGGCTTTTCACCGATGTCTCAGTCTCACTCATGGCTGTGATTATACGGAAACTACTGAGGTATGGGTGGTGCTGAGTAATGACATTCAGGGCACAGTCAGTGCCTGTGGATGCTGTGAAAGGTTCTATTTATAGGGTTAGTAGTGCTGTTCTGACTCTGTGAGGAAAGCAATGGCAAACTACCTCACTCCTCTTCTTGCCTAGTACGCCTCAATATTGCTCTGCCTTGGGTTTTTGTGGGTATCTACCCACATAACCTAACGGTGGTACGTTTTGAGGGTCCAACCAGCCTTCGGGCTGACTACCTAACAGACAGACAGACAGACAGACAGACAGACAGGCAGACACGAATTGATTGCCGGCAGTCGAGATGGGAATTATACTTTGTTTACTTGTGTCACACTGTCATCTTGCTTGGTTGACAGGTACAGTAGGATATGACTCAGCTCCTTTAGCCTCGTCATCATTTAACTGTCCGTGGTGACATGAGCTAAAGTGACGTTTATCTCACGCAATGCTGCATGACTGCACTCTGTCATCGCTGAGTACTCCGTTTCGCCCCACGGGGCTCCTGGTACAATAAACAACAAACGCTGTCGCAGCCAGATTCAGCGGCAATCAAATCTTGAATGGGTAAATAGTGCAAAATATTGCATGCAGATAAGATACATTTACGTATGGACACTCTAATCGAATCAGCATTTTTCTTATAAAACAAAAACGTCGAATTATTTTTACCGTAGTAAGAATACTATTTCACAAAATTATAAAATTTCTGACTGTCAAAACTTGTAATGAAATCACTATTATTCCGGTTCGGAAAAACAGAATTGGAATTGAAGATTGGATCTCAGGGGAGCTTGAGCTTTGCGACCACTATTTGGCTCGTTGACATCGAATAGAGATTTGGGTATTAGGAAGTCATTTTTGAAAGCCTTTCTTTGTCTGGAGCGTGGCACTGTATGGAAGTGAAACTCGGACTATTGGTGCAGCAGAAAAGAGGAGAATTGAAGCGTTTGAAATGTGGTGTTACAGGAGAATGATGAAGATCAGATTGGTAGATAGGGTTACAAACGAACAGGTATTAAGACGAGTGGGAGACGAGAGATGCTCCTGGTGACTGCTAATGAAGAGAAGAGATAGGTTGGTAGGACACATACTAAGACACCCAGGAATAGCAAGCTTAGTTATGGGAGGAAGTGTCGACCACAAGAACTGTAGGGGTAGACCAAGGTTAGTATATATTAAACAGATTGTCTCAGATGTAGGGTGTGGTAGCTATCTAGAGACGAAACGATTAGCTAAGGACAGGGAGGCATGGAGGACTGCATCAAACCAGTCAAAAAACTGAAGACTCAAACAACAAAAACAACAACAACAACAACAACATTTGGCTCGTATGACGGGAGCACCAAATTTCTTTAAACAGCTCCAGCTTGAGAACGCCTGACTTAAACTAATGTTAGTTTAGCGAGTAACTGGAGTTGGAGCAACCCGATGACGTCATGTGTGCCCGGCCCCTACAATCTTAGTTCATGGCTGTTGTGGTTAATATTCATGCTTTGCAATTACTGCAGAGCCTTTTATAGGAATGCTTGTCTCGCAATACCCCAAAATATGGACTGAGATGACATGACTCAACCATCAGCAGTTAGGGCTTCCAAAATAGCACAGCCTCAGCCTTCGGACAAGTTGAAAGTTCCTTATTCACAAAACTGTTTTGCGCTGCAGAATGTGTGAGCCAGTCTTTAACGTGTTCATAGCATAACACAGGGCAGAGAGTTTACATTTTAACTCGGTGATATTTTCTTGATCTAGCAGGAATTAGCTTCTTATATACCCGCTCTTGGGCTAGCTCCCAATGAAGGATTTTAATTCACAGATGAGGAGACCTGATTATGGTTAGGAGACGAAGATGATGATAATAATGATGATAATAATAATAATCTTATTAATAATAATAATAATAATAATAATAAAATGAATTATGATTTTTAAAAACGTGTTGCTTCCTGAGAGACCTAGTGCAGGTCTTTCTATAAGGTGCGTTCAAAAAGTAACGAACCGGAGGCATAATTACAGAAACCAGTACCTGTATGTTAGAAGTATTGGCCCTGGCTGTTGAGGCACTTGTACCACTGTGCACAAGGAGGTGAATGGCTGTCTCATAAAATTCCCTGGGTTGCGATGTGAACCAGTTCCACACGTACAGCTGGACGTCGGCGTCCAATGTGAATCGTTGGCCCCACAGAGCCCTTTTCAGGGGACCAAACATGGCGTAATCACAGGGATAGAGGTCTGGACTGTATGGAGGGTGGCAGAGAACCTCCCATTTGAATTTCTGCAGGAGTGCCGCGACTGTGTTGGCCGTATGAGGTCGTGCATTGTCGTGGAGCGACCACGGCGACTATGGCGTTCACTGTCACTCGGCGGTCCTGGGTAATGAGTGCATCAACCAGCTGGACGTTGTCATCGGTAATGCAGGGGGGTGCCCCAGACCGGGCATCATCGGCTAACGACACCCGCCCTTCCCTGAAGCGCTTGTGCCACGCCTTGGCCCTTGCAAGGGACATGCAGTGTTCACCGTACACTTGTGACATTCGGCGATGAATGTCCGTTCCCCCTACTCCTTCCGCTGTCAGAAACCGAACAATACCTCTTTGCTCTTCGGTTGATGCCTCCATGTCACTGTTTGCAATGCGACTGGCAGCGTTGGACGATTGATGCATGCTTCTGCTCGCTTTGTATCGTCACGTGACGCGCACGCGTGCCCTCCAGCGACGCCTGTGACCTTCCACGCTCTGGTCGGAACCACACCTCGTTACACACGCCACGATTAGCCGATGTAGTCAGCGGTTTGCGCATTCCAGCCTCCGGCTCGTTACTTTTTGAACTCACCTTATAGTTGACGCCTGTGGGCGACCTGCGTGTCGTTATGAAGGTGAAGTGATGATAAAGACGTCACATACACCCAGTCCCCGGGCCACGGGAATTAACTCCAGGAGATTAAAATCCCTGATGGTTCGGCCGGGAATCGAATCCGGGACCCTTCGGGCGAAACAATTAGCCATGGAGCCGGAAAATGTTAATAATAATAATAATGAATGCATGCTTTGATGTTTATTGACACATCCTCAGAATTAACTTAAATAGACTAACCAAAGAAATCTTTAACTATTTCCGTAACAATAGAACCAAACCACTTCAGTTTAAGGAAATGGAGAAAGACTTAATACGACTCCAAATCACAGAAAATATGTTCATGGATAAAACCGTACACAAGGACAAGAAACAACGGTTCCAAGTCGGAGTCGTACCCAAGAGAAATATCGAAATCTGTGATGAAGGAAGGAAAGCAAGAACTCAAAGAATGAGGCAATAATGGTCTTCAAGGAAAGCCCAGAACATTAAAAAGTGATTGATTTAATGTACCCCAAAGCTGGGTGAAACGAATAAAAGAATACTAATTACAATAAACGGCTTAAAAATGTCTTCGTCACCCCAGTTGTAGCCTCTGTGAAATGGTTTAGTCACAAAGGACAGGTAAAATGTAAAAGAGAAACTTGGTTTGAAGAGAAACCATATGTAGTTAACGCAAAAGGCTGCCCACCTAGGTACTGCAAGTATACTGATAGCTCTCAACATCTTGAGATCCAGTCTTGTTATCAGTGTTTTGAATCGCAAAGAGTCCGATTTTATTGCATTTAAATTTTTATGTAAATTCCATATATTATAATAGACTAATAACTAGGGCTCGGATTTTTAGGAGATAAAAATTGGGAAAATATTTATTTTTTATGTATTAAAAATACCAGAAATATGTTAGAGAAAGTAAAAATATTTAATTATAATTTAGTTTATTAATGGGAATATAAACAATATGCAGTACTCACGAATGCAATTTATTCTATGCCTCACTGACTGCTTAAGCATTACAATACACAACGAGATACATCTTCAGGTTGTCCATCACAAATGACGACGATTATCGCAAAACACTTATTCTGTAGGGGCGAAACTGCGGCAATATGTTTCTTGACCTTGAGGTGTTGTGTAACTTGAGATCGCTGTTCAGCCATGATTGCTTTCCCACATGGTTGGCAGAACTGAACGCCCTCATCAGAAGTAAAACTGTCTTTAAATTCTGCAACAGACGATAACTTGTAGTTGTTTTTACTTAAGGCATCGTAGAACTGCCTTACACTTCACAGTGCCAGAAATGAACTGCATTTGAGTGACACTGGTTCCAGGTTGCTGGGGGGGAGGGGGAGGTTTAGCACGTGGTGCAATATAGCTATGGACAAAGAAATCCCCGGCTTGCACAGTGACTGGCACGGGGTGACAAGTTAAGAGTAACACAGTTGCAAGCTGACTTACGCTCTGCAGGAAGATTAGATAGCTCACAGGTTCTTCCCCGTTGAAGTAACACAGAACAAAAATGCAATAAACTCCATACAGATATTTTTTAAATGTAAATATTATGTTTTATGTGCTAATAAGTGAAAAGTAGGAATGTATGTATTTAAATAAAACATGCTTAAAATATGTATTTACATAAAAAAATACTACTAATAACAATAATAATCTGGCCAAATTCAGATATTACAGTATGGCAGTCAAACCTGGATGCTTATATGAAGCAGAGATACCAGCCACGAGGGACTATCAGAATTGGAAAAGAAAGAAAGGAAAAATGAACTAAAGAAAGTTAGTTCCTTACAAAAACATTCTTGGACCCATCAAGACAACAGATGAATTAACCCTCCACTTAAGACCAAACCACGAATTGTATGAAATAATTGAAAATATCAGTTTTTCAATGAAGAAAAGGACATTGACTTTCTATGGACACGTTAAAAGATGGGACCAAAAAGGGTCGCCAACATAATTCTCACAGGAAAACAGGAGGACGCATGTCCCTTGGGTGAAAGGTGTTCACTGGGATTTAGTGTGGGATTAAGACAAGGTATATAGGAAACAGAGAAATGTTCACAAGGAAACATGTGGGAGTGAAAGACCTGTTAGATGAGAAAACGTGAAAAAAAGATTATTCTCGGCAGAAGAATGAGCACGAGCAAATCAAAGGATGAAGAAGCACTGGCGAAACAGTAAATAAGTGGTCAAAACGAAACAAAACAAAATAAAATAACTAACTAAATAAATAAATAAATAAATTAATAAATAAATAAATAAATAAATGAATAAAAGAATGAATGAATAAATGAATGAATGAATAAATAAATGATTAAATAAATGAATAAGTAAATAAATGAATAATTATATAAAAAGAAGTACATGATTAAGTGAATAAACAAATAAATAACTAAAATAAATGAATAAATGAATAAATAAACAATTTCCAATTGAGACTGCCTGACAACGCAAATATTGGGATAATACGGTCAAGTTTACGAGACTAAATAAATGCAGTTTAATGCCCAGTTAAATGCATTCCAAGTGCAAAAATAAATGGTAAAACGATCCAGAGACAAGTTGTTGAGAATGTTTATGACGCTCGTGGCGCCTGCCTCTATTTTAAGAACCTGAGCTCAGATAAAACGCTAAAATGTCTTTGGCGCACGGGATGAAAAATTGAGATCAGTTTAATGCTATTTTACGGTCTTCAAGTTAAGACATTAAACCAAGGAGATTCTAGCCGCGCAATAAACACATTACTGAATACATTCTCAGATACATTAAACATGCATTTTATCGAATCGTTCACTAACTGAACTTTAACTTGCAATTTACAAACGTGGTCGTATTACTAGAGTAATTTGTGATCTTGGAGTATAATAAAGACAAGGTGTGGGTCTCAGGAATTGACCTGGGAGGAGTCGTTGAGACTCTGGCAAATGGGAGTGAAATGCGTCATATATTGGGTTCAGCAAGAGAACCCAACTAGCCTCTTTCACTTCAACTTCAGCACGTAACCTACACGAGGTGCCTCTGTTAAACCGAGCAACCCAGTGAAAGGTTGGGTCCTTAATCCCAGCGGGAAGCTGGGTCGGTGAGCTGATCAGTGCTGAGGGCTTCAAGGCTTACTACCTTGATAGTTAAAAACTCGTTACCTTTTAGGTAACCATTCCTCTACAATTCTCGTAGAACTCGAAGCATGAAGAAACGTTCACTCAGGAAATCTACCCCAGGTGGTACCCAATCCACCCCCACTCAGGATGGGGCATGCAGGTCTTCGGAGTCTGGGGAACCTGCACTTTCATGTTTTCCATCCCTATTACCTTTACACAAACAAGAGAAGAATAAGAGAAACCTCACCTACCTAGCTACAATCAACATTAACTCCCTTCTTAAGGTAGGTAAGCTAAAGCAAACACTTGACGTGCTCGACAAGTACAAAATAAAGATGGCAGCGCTCCAAGAGACTCGGTTTATGGACGAGGATGCATTTGAGTCAGGTGCGTATAGGATCTACAAGGGGAAACCGGGTGAAAGAGTGATGAGGACAGTCCCTCACCTGGGCACAGGTTTTGCCGTACATCACAGTATGGTTGACCACATTTTGGATTTTTCTTCACCTAACGGAAGGACCTCCTCACTATCATTCCGATCTCGTAACAAAGCCTATACAATAGTGAACTTCCACGCACCCACAAATGACACCAACCGGAAAGACCTCGAGTTAGTGGAACACTTCTGGGACTCCCTAGAAGAAATACTAGACAAGATTCCACATAACCATACAACTATACTCATGGGGGACTTCAATGCCCAAGTCGGCAGGGAACAGAAATACCGAAGGATAGTAGGTCTCTACCCAGCCCACAAGAGAACAAATAGAAACGGTGAGCGTCTCATAGAACTCTGTGACAAGTACCACTTGGTCCTAAAATCAACAGCCTTCAAGCGTCTACCTAGGAAAGCCAAGACTTGGAGAAGCCCAAATCCTTTGCTAGGTGAATTTCAGCTTGATCATGTGACTATAGACAGACTATATCACAGGGAGATACAGAACGTCAAAGTACTGAGAGGAGCCAATATAGATTCTGACCATTACCTTTCACAAGTCAAAGCTAATTTTCAACCCTTGAGAAAGGTAGCAAAACCAACAAGGAGCTCTAGAATACCTTGATTCAATACTCAACGCCTACGTGATGAAAACTGTAACTTCCAACAAACCCTTCGGATGAATACACAGAAAGAAGGTTGGACAGCCCTCCAGAAAGCATTACTGGATGCCGCTCACGAAACTATTCCCGCTACGTCCAATAAAGGAAAACACCCTTGGTGGACTACAGATTGCGATAAGGCCATAGAAGAAAGACGTCGAGCCTGGATCAGGTGGAACCAGTACAAGAATGATTTCAACCTTGAGGATTTCATCACGCAAAGAAAGGCAACAGCGAACACTGTACGTGGAGCTAAAAGGAATTACCTACGCACCCTGCTACAACAGGCAGAAGAGGACTTCAAGAGACAACTCCAGAGACCTGTACAAGGGTCTTAAGAAACAGACGACCCAGTACACGATCCAACTAAATAACAAGGATTGTACCACCGTTCTTGCAGATTATTTCCAAAAGCTCCTCAACACAGAAGAACCTAGTGCAATATTAATATTCCATGAACCATCTATCAGGAATCCTGATTCTCAACCGCCTGACAGAGAGGAAATAGAGAGTATAATCAATAACCTGAAAAATAATAAAGCCTCAGGTGAAGATGGAATAGTAGCAGAGATGTGGAAATGCGCAGTTGAACAGTCCTTGCAGAGCATCCAACATATCATACAAGACATATGGACAACAGAGACCCTACCGGAAGGGTGGACATCAGCAGTAATTCACCCGTTACACAAGAAGGGAAGCAAGACTGACCTCAACAATTACAGAGGTATCTCCTTATTGCAGGTTACCTACAAGGTTCTTTCGAAAGCTCTGTTACCTAGAGTCACCAACCAACTAGACTCTCAATTAGGGGAATACCAGGCCGGCTTTCGAAACAATCGATCTTGTCCAGAGCAGATACAAAATCTCAAGACCATCCTCAGTTATAAGAGTCGTGGGGGACAACCCTGGGTAGTTGTCTTAGTGGATTTTCAGAAGGCATACGACTTGGTGGACAGAGAGAGTCTTTTCTCCACCTTGCGAGAATTTGGCCTTGATGAAAAAACCCTTAAACTAGTCCAGGCCACCTTGACAAACACAACATCTAAAGTCAAGTCCAGAGGTGAACTATCCAAGTGCTTCCCCATCAAGACGGGAGTTAGACAGGGTGATGGACTCTCCTGCATCCTCTTCAATTGCATCCTGGAGAAGATCATAAGGGAATGGATGGTGCGACTAACACCAAGGACTGGTCTGCACCTTGGATACAAGAAAGATAACCTTCATGTGTCATGCCTGGCCTTTGCCGACGACCTCGCCATACTGACCAACACTATAGGGGAAGCTACTCACCACCTACAGAGTCTTCACGATGTAGCGGTTCGGGCTGGCCTGAAGATCAACATTGGGAAGACTGAATTCATGACTAACATCAAGGAAGCCCCGTCCACAATTCCACTTGAAGGAGTCTTCATCCGAAAAGTCCCTGCGGTCAAGTACCTAGGAGAGTGGATCTCGGCAAACCAGAGTGAGAATCTGGCCATAGATACCAGGTGCACCAAGTTCGAGAGGGCCTACCACTCCTGCCGCAGCATCTACGCATCGAAGTTCCTCTCCAAAAACCTAAAACTCAGACACTACAATTCAGTAGCAAAACCATCTGTTCTGTACGCCTCAGAATGCCTCGTGATGGCCAGGAAAGGCCCACTCAGGAAACTTGAACTCAAGGAGAGGAAGATCCTGCGGAGGATACTAGGACCTATACGGGAAGAGGGAGGCACCAACATAAATCGGCACAATGATGAGCTTTACAGCCATCAAGAAGACATTGTTACTTGTATAAGAGGCGCTTGGCCTTCTATGGACACTTGACCCGCATGATCCCTTGCCGGCTCACCAGTAAGATCTTCACAGTGGCAGGAAGAGGGAGGGCCTCTAGGTCCAAGTGGATCTCTACGGTCAGGACGGATTTAGACCACCTAGGGATCCCACTTAATTCCATACAGGACCGCCAACAATTCCGGCAAGCCATCCGACAGGGAGTTTTTCCTGTATCACTGACAGCTAGGAAGAACACTGGTGTCAGCAGACCACCATGGACGGATGAAAGAAAGCTGGCTCATAGTCAGATGATGAAAGAGTACTGGAAGAAGAGAAAAGACAAAACGACGAGGAGATACGAGCCCCGTGGTCCACAGTAGGCCCAAACGAAGAAGAAAAAGAAGAAAAGACAAGGTGTGACCACAGCGTAAAAATTATGGGAAATATCATTTCATTAACCGTGGTATTGATAATTGGAACTCATTACCGGCCTCAGTCTTTCCCCAAACATATTGATGTGTTTAAGAGAAGATTGAAATTTTGTGTAAATACCACGATGTAATTACTATAGTTCCCAAATAGCGAATTGTGGATATTGTGTTTGATGTTATCGTTGGTGATTTTCTGTATTTGAACAATTTGCCACCGGGAAATTACCCCCATTTTCAAATATTATAATAGTACATTATGCAACGAGCCTATAATGGCTATAATTAAGACACGAGTATTTTTTATAAAACGAGCGTATGCGAGTTTTATAATTTCCATACGAGTGCCTTAATTACCATTATAGGCGAGTTGCATACGACTGTTTATGTTCGACGATAATTATAACTTTATTATATGTTTTAACATAAATATTCATAAATATCTGTTGAGAGTCAGCTACTGGAATTTTGTGATCGCAGAGCGAGCGTTGGGTGTTATATCTTTGTCTTTCAAGAGCTTTGAACGACCGACGCATGCGCTCTGTGGGCTTGCAATGCCATATGCAGCCATATGTTTACATCAGTCGTCCCTCAGTAATATTGTCACCGCAGTCATTTGAAGGCAATGCGCTGTGTAGAAATTAGTGTTGGTGATTTTAAGGTACAGTGCTATTTCTTGTCTCATATTCGCCAGTTTATTTACGCGAACATATGGACGGTGCGTATTCCATGTCGGTAATTTATTATAGTTCGATGTTGTGTTTATGTCCGACATGTTAGATTTTGAGCGCATGCGCGAAGTTATCGTTACCTAATTTGTCAATGAACGAGCTCTGATTGGCTGGAGAAACTGTATCATAATGGAAAACAGTGTTATAATGACCATCATTATGATACAGTTATCTGACACATAATAGTGAGGGTCGAACATAAATAATAATAATACACTTCAGCTGGTTGGTTCCTTAGTTTAGGGGCTGCGACAACGCGGTCATGTAGCCCCGTGTACTTTGGGTGTGTGTAGGGGAGAAAACATTACTAAGTAGGGTAATAAATAAAATGATTTTGAATAATAATAATAATAATAATAATAATAATAATAATAATATCGTATGGCCTCGGATGCCGGGTGCAAGCTTTGTTATTTGACACCCAAAGGGTAGCTTGCATGTCGAATTTCGTTGTTCCTTGAAGCACTATGGAAGTCAAGGAGGTGAGATATCTAAGCTCCTTGAACACAATAGCGCTTTCTAGTAGAGAAATGAGGAACTTTGTGTTGGCGGGAACTCCCGAGATTATTTTTTCCATTATGAACACGGCCTACTGAATTCAAATGGGTTCTTTGACATGCCAACATCGTATGACATGGTGTCGTTGTTTTATATATTTTATAGCCTAAGTGTAATGAATTTGATGATGATCGCTTGACGATCGAAACTGGTCATCCTAGTGTATTTATTAATTTCATATTATTTTTTTAACTCTTTTGGGTACATTCGT
The DNA here is from genome assembly GCA_946902985.2 of Meconema thalassinum. Classification (NCBI taxonomy): domain Eukaryota; kingdom Metazoa; phylum Arthropoda; class Insecta; order Orthoptera; family Tettigoniidae; genus Meconema; species Meconema thalassinum. Next base: position 105,858,746 of record OX336394.1, on the reverse strand, counting down.
GTTGACCGACTGAAAAGCACCAAACGTTTGTTTACTAAGGCAACACTGAAAAATGGCTTTAAACCCCTTAACACCTCTGTATGTAGTGATGAAATTAGCTCAGAACAGGGAGACATGGACAGCTGCATCAAACTGGTCCTTATACTGAAGACTCAAACCACAACAACAGCAGCAAATACGTATTAATTATAAGTAATACTGCAAATCAACAGAAACGTACGTTGAACTATATGCTGTACATGTTTCGTGCTACAGCATACAGTATGAATTATTAAGACGTCTGCGAAAGAATCCAGCGTGAGTTGCTTATTTACAGGTCAAGGGCACTCAGGTGTAACGTATTAACCTCACAGAGAAGATGGCTGTTACAAATGCATGCTCAAGAGTGATGATATAATGGCACTAAATCACTATGTTTACGACTGTAGCATTGCCCACACGGAATTATTTCCAGTCAATCACCATGGAGCACGGTAAATCAAAGCAGAGAAGAATTTTAAATTGAAATCACCATGATTCTACTTTCTCCAGAGGTATTTCATCTGTATTGTCTGGTATCTTCCTTTCATATACCGTGGTGGATCTGAACACTCTCAGCACACACATAAGAAAGCGTCGATAATCGACAACACATAATATAAAGGTACCGCTGTCTCATTGATGATCTTCTGGTCCCTTGCTGCTCCCATCGCTATACCCTAGTGGTCCCCCTGGCACTCACGATTTGTGGGACGTGAATGGTGACCACGAGGCCGGGAGTTGTAACTAGTGTTTTATTACACTAGCATTACCCGTCGCGGCTTCGCCCGCGAATATTCTAGTAGTAAAGAGTACACTTAGCAAAATCTCAATCATGAATGCTATGACTGATTTATCCTTGGTATGAATATTCAGACTTGATCAATTCAGCTACTGGTGCAATGATTAGAGGTTTGTCATTCCTTCATAGGTATATCAGAGCGAAGTTAGTTTTCTGGGAATATCACAGACACTGTTAATTTAAGGGCCTTTAAATTTGGTTTTCAGAGACCCTTTATAGACGGGTGAAAAAGACCTTTCGTACCACACTCACACGTGAAAATTGCGTGAAAAAATTCTAGAGTACCCCTTGACCCCCTTAAGCGCATTATACTGTATGTATTGTTGAATTTTACAGCTTAATTTGGTTCAGTGATAACCTTATAACCGTCTGGAATCTTTCACAGTAATGTAATAATTGGAATTGCATTGCGTCTTACAGAAATAGATGGACCTGTGAGATTCTGTTACCATGGTTACCGTGTTGCATTCTTTCATTATTTCATTGTAAATATACATGTTTTAAGGTATTTATTTAATTGTGAGGCAGTTAAAGAGTAAGTGAGCGCTTACGCATTGGGTTATGCTGAACCTGTAGGTAACCCATATGTGTAGGTTGGTGTTAATGAGACCTTATTTTCGGTACAAAACTGGAATGGGATCTTAGCAGAATAATATCGGGAGGGATTACATCGCATTATGCGAACCGGCCAAAACTAAGGACCACGTACCCTAAATATAATTGCATTTCCTTCTAAGAGTTCTTTCTTCCTTTCTCTACCTCCACACTTCCTTCATTCTTTCAGTGTGTTGCGCCTTTCTCTCTGCTGTCCATCTTCCTCCCTGCGTTCTCTCTTTTCTTCCACAAGAACCTTTATGTCTGAAAGTATTTCCCTGAATAGTGTTCTGTCTCGACAGTCGTCATCTGTGATTGCTAGCCTCCAGAGTTCTTCCTTCATCTGCTTGGTGTAACGCCCTTGGCTCTTCAGAGTGTATAGTGTTTTTATTATTATTCATTCATTCATTCAATTTCGCTAATCGGCCAACTAGGGACCACGATAAGCCTCATTTTACATTCTGGCATTTGCTCATTTTTCGCTTGATCCACATTGCCTTCATGAGCTCACTGTGTTTAGCACGACGTTCCTCTGTCCATTTCGCACCAGTTGTTCGTTTTTCGTCCCGGAAAATCCCAAACGTCTTGATGGCTGCTCTATAAAGATTTCGGTATTGTGCATCTTCTGCTCGTATCCCCATTTATTTCAGATCTTTCTGGACGTTAACATACCATGGCATTGTCGTTTTCGGTTTTGAGTCGAATCGATCATCCGTCGTATAAGACTGTAGAAGCAAACTCTGCGTTTTCGCATTGTGTCTGTGATCTTCTCTATCCTCGAGTAAATTTCTTGCCTGGATTTTCTGATGTAGATGCAATTTTTGTAGTCTGGGCCAAGTATGATGTGTAGGATCTTTCTTTCTTTTCTCTCTAACTTCGCGAGCAAACATTTCTCGGATACGATATGGCATTCAGATGCATATGGCGGTACTGGTTTGATGACAGTGTTGTAGTGACGAATTTTTGTGTTCATAGAAAAGCACTTTTTGTTACATATGTTGCGGGTGGTTTGAAAAGCGACTTCCATTTTCTTGCTTCTTGCTTCTTGCTTCTATGGCTTCCTTGTCAAGGCCATTTTGCTGGATCCATTCCCCAAGATATTTAAATTTATTAACACGGTTTATCGTTCCATATTTGGTGTTTAGTTGTGCTGTGTCATCCTTGATGTTCGACATTACATTTTATTATTATTATTATTATTATATTATATTATTAATAATATTCATTTCACCACATAAGTGGGACAAATCACCATATCGTCGGCTTGTTTGCAGGACGGTATGACAACTTCTTTTAGGGTGACACATTGAGAAACGAGCGAACAATGGAACAGGTCTCCAAGATGACGGCCTTCTGCATGATGATATGTAGACCAGGATATATTCCCAATAGTATTATAATTATTATTATTATGATGATTATTATTAGCCGTTGATAAAACCATTAAAGGGCAAAGGCCTCCTGCTAGCAGGCTATCTCTGGGATATTTAATCAGGTGAGCTAGGCTGATGAATATTTACCTTCATAGCACCTTAAAACTAGTAGTACTGAACTATTTACACTCCTATGCATATTCCTTACAAATAATTGTATTAAACACTATTTGCACTGGTAGAACTAGCTTATATTATCCTGACGAGAGCCTAAGAGTGTTTAGAAGAGACTGTTTCGACGCCAGCCCTCCTCGAATTTCGTTGATCTGTCACTCTTACCCACTGCCTCCCGATCGTCGATTGGAACTCGTCCGACCATCTGGCCTTGGGATAGCCACCCTGTCTTCCATCTGTGGGCTCCCACACTAGCTCAGTAGGCCCACCACGCGTGATCAATTCTCAGTACATGGCCTGCCCATGTCCACATCAGTTTCATGACCCTCGTGATGACATCCTTCTAGTCCTGTCCTCTCCCTGATTTCCTCGTTTCCAATTCTGTTCCTTAGTGTAATGTTTAGGAGTACTTCCACTTAACTCTCTTATGACTGACTTTACTTTTTCCGTCGTCTGCTCAAGGGCACGATTGAGGACAACTTAGAGGAATATCAACTTTGTCTAAAACATGTGTTCTCGTGATATATTAGTTTACTGTCTTTATACTTTCAATTGAGGAATGATGAGGCAGTGGCCATTTGTTTGATGTAGAAGTGGAAACCACGGAAAATGACTTCAGGGATGACTGAGGAGAGAATTAAACCATTCTATTCCCAATAATCCTCGCAAAAGCCATGTTCTTGTTTTCTGGCCAGAATTCAATTTCTTAACAAAGCTGGGAAACAAACGTAGGATATTTACGAAAGATCTTCCAATGCGTACTCTATTAGACTATCAAGGTGGATGGTGAAAAAGGTCAGGGCGAAAATGCTTGAAAATTCCTTGCGTGTTGTAAGTATCCCAAGTAAAGGCTAGTATAGCTTTTCCGAGTTCTGAATGGTGATTCACTGCATCACATACAAAGACACGGATTATTTTCCATGAAGCCAAACGGCCTGGCCATGTTGAAACAACGGATCCCATGAGAACTCCGCAGTTAAGCAGCATAGAGCGTGGTTGGACCTTGGATGGAATGCCGGTTCAGTGGGACCATGCACTGTTGGTGAGGAAAGGAGGAGCGGAAAGGACCTAGCCACCCTACCGCACGTAAACTCCGGCTGATGATAGCCACTTCGGAGACACAGACCTACCTTCGGGCAGAATACCAATAATAATCATTTACAATGAAGCCATGTTCATTTCGCTCGCATGACTGTTGCCAAAGATATATCGTACGTGACTGAATCCCCAACATTTATATTTTATTTAAACTACCCTTTGTATATTAAATCTTAGTAGTAAGGGAGATTGGAGCCCAATACTTTGCTGAGTTCTGAACGATGATTCACTGCATCATCCGTCTATAGAGTTGTTTAGAAGCACAGGCTCGCATGACTACTGCTAAAGCTGCTGTAAGACGAGTAGGCTTGAAATAAACCGTGACGTCATCCAGTTGTTCTGTGCAAACATTGCTAATGTTCACTGAATACAGATTGAATGAGCAAGCAAACATGTAGACTACAGACAGGACTGTTCAGACTAAGAAAGACATCGTGGGTGTAGCAGGCCCGTAGCTAACCACCATAGCTGTGCGGTACACGATAGATGATAGGCCTATAATTATTATTTTTTGAGGGGCTCAACATCTAGGTTATCAGCCACTAATGGTTTGAGTGTTAGTAAAATTGTAATTACAATTTAAACTAAGTGGTATGTTAAAGAACCTACCACTAATTACACCTGTGTGAAGTTAAATTGTATACGTTAAGAATGTAAATAACGCTCTTAGGTTCCTACGTTCGTTGCCAAGAGCCGACTGCTGTGGTGTCTGGTAGCTAAGTTCTGAACTAGTAGTCGTTGACGGTGGCGTTTGGCGAAAAAAGTAGGAACTATTTGAAAAATTCAAAAGTCTGCAGTCCTTACTTGAATTAAAAAACAGATAACACACACTAATACAGTCTTCACTAGGACTCGTATTTTTTGGTGCTAAAAATCGGGAAAATATTTATTTTTTATGTATTAAAAATACCTGGAATATGTGACAAAAAAGTAAAAATATATAATTATAAATGTGAATATAAACAAAATGCAGCACTCACGAATGCAATTTATGCTATGTCTCACTGACTGCTCAAGCATTACAATACACAACGAGATACATCTTCAGGTTGTCCATCACAAATGACCGACGATTATCTCGCAACACTTATTCTGAAGACGCGAAACTGCGGCAATCTGTTTCTTGCCCTTGAAGTGTTGTGTAACTTGAGATCGCTGTTCAGCCTTGATTGTTTTCCCACATGGTTGGCAGAACAGAACGCCCCCATAAGAAGTAAAATTATCCTTAAATTCTGCAACATACTGCTGCAGACGATAACTTGTAGTTGCTTCTACTTTAGGCATCGTAGAAATCCTTAAAATTCACAATGCCAGAAATGAACTGCATGTGAGTGACAAAGGTTCCAAGTAGCAGAGGGAGGGGTGCAATATGGCTATGGACAAGGAAATCCCCGGCTTCCACAGTGAGTGGCACGGGGCGACAAGTAAAGAATAACACAGTTGCAAGCTGACATGCGCTCTGCATGAAGATTAGATAGCTCACAGGTTCCTCCCCGTTGAAGAAACACAGAACAAAAATGCAATAAACTGAAAGATCTAGCATACTGAATTAAAATAATGTAAATATTATGTATTTTTATGTGCTAATAAGTGAAAAGCAGGAATTTATGTATTTATAGAAGAAATGCTTAAAATATGTATTTACATTTAAAAAAAAAATTACCTAAAAATCCGAGCCCTAGTCATCACATTTAACACAGGTTATCAGAGAGATTCTACACACACCCAAAGTAAACGGGGCTACATGACCGCGTTGTCGCAGCCTCTAAACTTAAGAACCAACCATCCAAACTAAGTGGTGAAGTATAACTAGAGTCCTGAATTCTTGATTTAAACGATATTCGCGAAATATTTCATCAAACATACATATCTTATCACTGATATATTTACCCCAAATATGCTATATCTTTCGATGTAGAAACCGCGAAATATTGCGAAATAAAGTTATTTTGCGAAATGAGTTATTTTCGCCCTAAAATGCAAAATATCAACAAAATGCTGGTAATGGGATCTTTTTTAAAGTATTTACTTTAAAAATAATTCAAATAGTTCCAATATCTTTCGTTTGATAGAAAATAAGGAATCTTAAACATAAATGTTTCATAAGATACGGCATAACGAAGTCCATTCTCGAGCTCGATTGGTTGAGAAATGATATGAAGGAAACAATGCTCTGCTAATACTTTGGGGACAACATAAGTGTTGAGAGATAATCGTTTCATCTCTACATAGCTACCACACCCTACATCCAAGGCAATCTGATTAACATATTCTAACCTTCGTCTACCCTTACAGTTCTAGTCCTCGACCCTTCCTTCCATAACTAAACTTGCTATTCCTGGGTGCCTTAGTATGTGTCCTACCAACCTATCTCTTCTCTTAATTCGCAGTCGTCAGAAACATCTCTCCTCTCTCACTCGTCTTAATACCTCTTCGTTTGTAACCCTATCCACCCATCTGATCTTCACCATTCTACCACATTTCAAACGCTTCAATTCTCCTCTTTTCTGCTGCACCAATAGTCCAAGTGTCACTTCCATAGAGCGCAATGCTTTCAAAAATGACTTCCTAATACCTAAATCTATATTCGATGTCAACAGATTCTTTTTTTAAAAATCGTAAGTGTCAGTGAGAAAAAGAACTATGGTAGTCATGGAGAATTGCCTATTTGTTGGGTTATGTATAAAACACAGAAAATATGATTCATTTGAGTTTTATTTCTTTTAAAACAAAGCAAAAAACTAGAATAAATTGTTTGTGATACCTCCAAATGTTTCCTGAGTGTTTATCATTTAACCAAATCCTCTCACCGTATACATACTGTAGTTGAAGCTCGAAGCTTGTGGTTTAACGTGACTGTTAATCTCGCGATCATGAGCCACGGGACCTCCCTTTCACGTGGAATCCGAACCACAGGACATAGCATTTCACATCGAAAATCTCACATGCATTGACCGGGAATCGAACCCGGTCCACCTTGGTGAGAGGCATACAGCTGCCTCACCACGCCCCACAACATACTGTAGTTATTAAGTACACGCACACCTCACTTCTTTTATTTCAGCACTATGGATATTTTATTTCCACCACTTTGAAGTCTTTTATATTACCATAATATTACCATAAATTAGGATCCCTAATATTACCATAAATTAGGATCCCTAATATTACCATAAATTAGGATACCTTATAATCGACAGTGGTGGTTACGCACACTGAAGCGCAGCGTCATGGGGCCAAGCTCTGTGCTGAATCGGTAGACGCGTGGGTTCGAGCCCCATCGTTGGTGGTCCTTGAAATGGTTTTCCGTGGTTCTGTCTGCATCCCGTATGGTACTAAAGCACTGCAAGCTTATCCTGCAAACAATACTGAACACTATTATTTTTCCCTCGATGTGACTACAGACTTTAAGGCGGGTTCACACGGAGTCGTGAAGCGGGCGAGGGCACTACTAGTTTTGAGCATGCGTCACGACTTGCTTATTCAACTTAAGAACCCACGACCTTGTTCAGTTCACACGGACTAAGTGTTCTCGCTGATCGTAAGTATCTCGCCTGTTGTTGTTCAATCATGGCAGAAGAATACGACTGAAGCGGTCGTGCTTACTCCAACCAGTAGGAGATTTCACGCCCCACCTTTCCGACGGCGAGCACGACCCCCACTCCCACTACTACCCTGGTTCACACAAGGTCGTGTCCACGACCGGCTGATCGACCAGTAGTGCTCTCGCCCGCTTCACGACTTCGAGTAAACCCGCCTTAATAAGAGGGAAAGGTAATAGCAAGCAGAGAATGTCGACCTTTCTGCCGACGCGCGTTAGTTGGGTTGAAGCAAACGATATTGGAAGGGGCTGCTGAATCTCCCGGTATACAGTATGAAAATGAAAATCCACAGCCTGCTTCCAGTCTCCGACCGGGAATGAATGAAGCCCCCATCTAGCGGCGAGGATATGAACTGTGCCGGCTGCCGAGGCCTGACGCACTCCTCTGGGGCAATGAGTAAATGAATGACACATGAAATGAAATGATAGTGGAGAGTGTTGCTGGAATGAAATTTTGACAGGGAAAACCGGAGTACCCGGAGAAAACCCTGTCTGCCTCCGTTTTGTCCAGCACAAATCTCACATGGACTGACCGGGATTTGAACCACGGAACCAGCGGTGAGAGGCCGGCGTGCTGCCGCCTAAGCCACGGAGGCTTCCCGGTATACAGTATACGGTATATAATTTGTGTTGAGTTATTGTGGTGTCTGTAGTAGTGTGTGTATTTGTTATTCAGGTGAGGATTGGGCAGAAGGCGGTCGTGGCCTTAAGCTAACCCAAGATTAATGGCCGAGGGGATCAGTCGTGCAGACCATGCGTCAGCCAGTCTTCTGCAGACCAGAGTCATTATTAGGCTGTAGTGCGACGGGTTTATGGTTAAGTTTATTACTAGTCTATTATTATTATTACGAGGGTTTATCAAATAAGAAATGCAAAATCAAATACGTTTAAACGTTACTACTTCAACACAACAATATAAATATCTGTCGTTCAATCATTCATCCATTGTAAATACTATACAAGGCTGAATGCTTGCCAGTGATGAAATGACATGGGCAGATATATCCCATCAAGTAGATGCGGATGTTAGATGGTCATTAATAGGGCTCGGATTTTTAGGTAAATAGATATATTTATATGTAAATACATATTTTAAGCATTTTTTCTATAAACACACAAATTCCTGCTTTTCACTTATTAGCACATAAAAAAGACATAATATTTACATTTTTTAAAATCAGTGAGCTAGATTTTTCAGTTTATTGCATTTTTTGTTCTGTGTGACTTCAACGGGGAAGAACCTGTGGGCTTTCTAATCTTCATTCAGAGCTTATGTCTGCTTGCAACTGTCTTATCCTAACTTGTCGTCCCGTGCCACTCATTGTGGAGGCCGGGGATTTCCTTGTCTATAGCCATATTGACCCCCCCCCCCCCCCAACCCAGCTACCTGGAACTACTGTTACTCACATGCAGTTCATTTCCGACACTGTGAAGTGTAAGGCAATTCTACGATGCCTAAAGTAAAAACAACTACAAGTTATCGTTTGCAGCAGTATGTTAAAGAATTTGAGGATAATTTCACTTTTGATGGGAGCGTTCTGTTCTGCCAAACTTGTGGGAAAGCAATCAAGGCTGAACCAGCCATCTCAAGTTATACAACACCACGAGGGCAAGGAACATATTGCCGCAGTTTCGCGATAATAATAATATCGTATGGCCTCGGGTGCCTGGTGCAAGCTTTGCTATTTGACACCCAGAGGGTAGCTTGCATGTCGAATTTCGTAGTTCCTTGACTATGAAAGTCAAGGAGGTTAGATGTTAGATATCTAATCTCCTTGAACACAATAGCGCTTTCTAGTAGAGAAATGAGGAACTTTGTGCTGGCGGAAACTCCCGAGATTAATTTTGCCATTATGAACTCGGCCTACTGAATTCAAATGGATTCTTTGACATGCCAACATCGTATGACATGCGTATCGTATTTTTGCCGCCTTTCAAAAATCACTTACCACGGTCAGGGGCGAACCTGCAATCTTGGGGTTAGTAGACCGACAAGTTTCGCGATAATCGTCGGTCATTTGTGATGGAAAACCTGAAGATGTATCTCGTTGTGTACTGTAATGCTTCAGCAGTCAATGAGTCATATAATAAATTGCATTCGTGAGTACTGCTTAAAGTTTAAATTCAAATTAATAAACGAAATTATAATTAAATATTGTTACTTTTTGTCACATATTTCAGGTATTTTAAATACATAAAAAATAAATATTTTCCCGATTTTTAGCACCTAATAATCCGAGCCCTAGTCATTATTAAATGTCATGCGGTGGGCCATAATAAAAATGATGACTTCCAAGCCCCTCATATTCGCACCGTTACCAGGCTACGGTGGTAATTCGTGCGAGGCTAGAGCTAATGCAAATCTGTTGCTATGAGAGCACTCAAGCTCAGTCTAGTAAACGTTGACCACCCGACCTAAAAGGCTATGAATGGACTGGACTGCCTGCGGGAGGACATGCGAGTAGTTAGCGTAGCAACAGGCAGGATGGAATGGACCGCATGATGTAAAACAGCGGATTCAGCGCTTCCAACCCCTAAACACGTAGGCTACATGTCTCAGGACCGTGTGCGTCAGCAAATATAAGTATTAAATTACATCAACAACGAAAACCAAGCAAATTGTAAAAATAAATAATAAATAGTGAGAGGTCGTATAAAAAAAAAAAAATTGATATGGTCACAAAGGACTGAAATTACAAACCGAACATTGGAGTTCAAATATGATGTCGTCGGCATCGTCACAATCCAGTGGTCGTGACGTCGAACCCTTATTTTTAATTTTAATTCATATTAGAGGTTAGCGACTTCCCTCATCAGTTTGTAAGTTTGAATCTAATAAAAACAAGAAGTTCCGTGACGAACTAAAGAGCCTACTTTTCTTAAAATTTAAGATTCATGCCAATGATTAATCGATATGGATCTATCTAGAATAATGACGAAATTAAGTTGGTAATATCGAAATTTCTAATTAGTTCGAAATACTGTATACCTGGCATAATGTAGCCTAATAGAGCACTACAGTTGGCAGCCCTGGTGACTGAATATATTCTTAGTTCCATCTCTTAAGGTACAGAATACAAAATTTGGTTGGAGTCCAATGAATAGCATGGACGTTACATGCAGTTAAACATTCGATCTAACAGCGTGCGTAAAATCATGCTGGCAACAGTGTCATGCATGTATTGGTCAGAAATAATCTGAAATAACATAATCTATTGTTGTGCCAATTTTGAATGAAATCCATTAGTTAGTATAGAAGTTACATGCATTTTAAAATTGGACCTATCAGCAGGCTTAGAATCATGTTGGCAGCACTGACGTATATAAGTTACTCCAAATTAATACAGAATGTCATGTACTATACGTGTGCATAGTTTAAAGCTGTCAGCTTGCATACTTTCTCATATATATTGGTATTTGTATAAACGAAATTAAGAGCATTTTTTAACAGTTGGCAGCACTGGTGGTTCATAAGAATACGTTCAGTCATATCTGGTAATGTACACATACAACATACGAAATTTGGTTGAATTCCAATTGATAGAGTAGAAGTTATATGCATTTAAATATTGGACCTATCAGTAGGCTTATAATCATTTTGGCAACACTGCCATGTATGGCCTTCGGGAAATTAAACTGCCAATATTATTATCTATATGTGTGCCAATTTTGAAATAGCTCCCATTCATACCAAGATATCCAACATGGAGCTCAAATTTCAATTGCAATTTTTCAGCAGTTGGTAGCACTGACATCATTTTCAAATATGGCCGTGAGATATTCAGGTATAGATCTTTACTCCTACCAAATTTTATTTCGATTGCTCCAGCCGTTTAGGAGTTGATAGGAGGGGGACACACACACAGCCAGACAGACAGACAGAAGGACAGACAGACAGACACACATTTTCCCGGATCGATCTCATAAGACTACTTTTTCCTCATTTTTGCAAAATGTGACAAGTAGGCTAAAAATGCACATTTCTAGTCCTTCATAACATAACAGAACCTCTGGCACTACAGCCCATGAAGGGCCTAGGCCTACCAAGCGACCGCTGCCCAGCCATTTGGCCTACAGATATTGGGGTGACACGTGATCAGGGCATCGGGTCCCTTCGGCCGTTAATCTTGGTTTTCATGATCGGGGCGCTGCCTCACTGTCAGATAGCTACTCAATTGTCCTCACGAGGCAGAGTGCGCCCCGTTCCAGCCCTCACGTCAGTCTCTAAAATCCCTGACGGAGCCGGGAATCGAACCTGGAGCCTCCGATGAGAGGCAGGCGCGCTACCCCAACACCACGGGGCCGGTGAAATATATAAATACAGTACTTAAAAAATTGAATTCAAGTTGGAAATCACAGGCATGACATTGAATCAATCAGCTTCACACCAGCCTAATTTAAAAATAGCAGAACTTATCTTTCTGTATTTCTAGACAAAATGATACAATATTCGCCCAGTAGTCTAATAAAATATATTTCGGATGGTCGCCATGTTGGATTGTTATATGTGTAGGCCATAGAGTTATGTGCCATTAGATGAAGATTATTGTGTAGGTTCATTATTGAAACGTTCACTTCGATCACATGATTAGGACGCAAGAATAAAAACTTAATTTTAAAATTTCACACGGCCACCGTTTCGAGGTTAAGTAAACAATTGAACTAAATTAGATGTCAATGAATTACAATGTGTATAAACATTTGTTGTACCCTGTTTCACAGCGCTCGGATGGTTAAGTCGGGAGAAAGGTATATTTAATAAGGCGGGTTCACACCGAGTCGTGAAGCGGTCGAGAGCACTACTAGTTTTGAGCATGCGTCACGACTTGTTAATTCAACTTAAGAACCCACGACCTTGTTCAGTTCACACAGACGAAGTTTCTCGTTGGTCGTAAGTTTCTCGCTCGTTGTTCAATCATGGTAGAACGTGAAGCTGCGAAAGAATACGACTGAAGCGGTCGTGCTCACTCCAACCAGTCAGAGATTTCACGCCCCACCTTTTCGAGGGCGAGCACGACCCCCACTCCCACTACCACTGGTTCACACGAGGTCGTGTCCACGACTGGCTTATCGACCAGTAGTGCTCTCGCCCGCTTCACGACTCCGTGTGTACCCGGCTTAAATGTTTCAACTCAGCTTGGCCGTCATGTTCGTTTTGTACTTAACAGGTTTATGAAAGTCACATAGATGAACTTCTAGAAACTTCAAGATGATATCTATTACTGTTGCGGAGATATACTGTAGAATGCCAGTGAAATATTTCGCGCGGCCGCTATGTTTGACTGGTAAAACGTATTAAAATTTGAAAAGCACGGTCGAGGTCGGAGTTTCATTGAAATAGCTTCGGGCGTTTAGATTTTATTATGGACACACACACACACACACACATACACACACACGCACACGCACACACACACACACACACACACGGACAAAAGGTGATCGCATAAGCCTATTTTTTTCATAACTGAAAATAGGCTAGAAATCGTAATCAATTATATGCACAAGGCTGGAGCTTTTAGTAATGTACGTGATTGCTTTTCCTGTTCCGTATGAATTTAAATCCCATTTCCACCTGTCTTCATAATGTATTGTTAATACAATAATATTCGTGATTACAGGTGAAAATTCAAGGGAAATTCAAAGAATGTGTAGTCTTCGTGGTCCACGGTAGTCCAAGATCATAATAAATGTAGTGTTCTGTAGTTTTCTGTACATACAACAACAGCCAAGTCAAGAAATACATACTGCTCGCGTCCAAGCTGCGTGAACCTGAGAGGAATGTTGATCGTGGATTATGAAAAGTGATAGTGACGAGTGATGAGGTTTCCCGGTACGTGCGTAGTAACATAACAAATACATTGGTGGGTGACTCACTCACTCATTCGTAACACCACAGTGGTTTGAGCAACGGCCATATGTTAGCAGTATTGGAATAGAATGGAATACTAGATAACAAGGCGCGCTGTTGACAGACCCTTCTCTTATCGCATGACCCTTCCCTGCCCCTTCCCCTCACCCCGCAATTTCACAGAGCTTGGACCCGAGCAGTAAGTTATCTACCCACAATGTTTTTACATGTTTAACGTCAAATCGCTGCATATTTTGGTGTCAAAATTTATTATTGTCTTTGCTAGGATTTAGTGATCTTAATATTCCTCCAGCGTCAGGAATATTTTTAGCCTACTTTTCACATATTGCAAAAATGAGGGAAAAGTAGACTTATGAGATCGGGCAAATGTGTGTCTGCCTGACTGTCTGTCCTTCTGTCTGTCTGGCTGTGTGTGTGTCCTCCCCTATCAACTCCTAAACGTCTGCAGTAATCGAAACAAAATTTGGTAGGAGTAAAGATCTATACCTGAATATCTCACGGTCATATTTGAAAATAATGTCAGTGCTACCAACTGCTGAAAAATCGCAATTGAAATTTGAGCTCCATGTTGGATATCTTGGAAGCTATGAATGGGACCTATTTAAAAATTGGCACACGTATAGATAATAATATTGCAGTTTAATTTCCAGGAGGCCATACATCGCAGTGTTGCCAAAATGATTATAAGCCTGCTAATAGGTCCAAATTTTAAATGCATATAACTTCTACACTATCAATTGAATTTCAACCAAATTTCGTCTGTGCTATGTGAACATAAACAGATATGACTGAGCGTATTGTTAAGAGCCACCAGGGCTTCCAAATGTTAATAAATGCTCTATTTTTTAAAATCCAAATACACATATATCAGAAAGTATGCAAGCCGTCAGCTTTAAACTATGCCCCCGTATAATACCTGACATTCTATATTAATTTGGAGTAACTTATACACGTCAGTGCTACCAACATGATTCTAAGCCTGCTGAGAGGTCCAACTTTAAATACATGTAACTTCTATACTATCATTTGTATTTCAACCAAATTTCGTGTGTGCTCTGTGTAATATAACAGATATGACTATAAGTATTCTTAAGAGCAATCAGGGCTGCCAACTGTTAATAAATGCTGTCTATATTTTTTTACCTAATATATTAGATAGGTTCATATACTGTAGATTAATCATTGGCATGAATATTAATTTTAAAAAAGTAGGCTCTTTAGTTCGTCACGGAACTTCTTGTTTTCTCTATTGATAACATAGAAATCTACCAACTTTTAACTTACCACCTAGTAATTTTCAGTGGAACTAAGTTGGCAACACTGCTCCGCTGCTGAGTTCATGGGGAATCTGTTGCGGGGGAACCACTGGAAACGTGTCAGCTTGGCGGGAAGTTGGGACAGACGCTACAGTTCACTCAGAACCAGACTAAACGCCCATTATATGACCAGGCTTACTTGTAAATACACTTATCTGCGGGACGAAATTTGCACAGCAAACAACACATAGGGCTCAAAGTTTTTTTTTTAAAGTAGAACAAGCTCTATCTGGCATCAGGGGCGTATATACATTTTCCTTTTCGGGAGGGGGGCTGACTATCCTGGAAAATTATGAGTACTTTTAGGGGATTGTCACCGCAAAATACCCAGACATATCAACCAATATCTTAGAGCATAATATTATAACTAGGGCTCGGATCGATATGCTCGATAAAATCTCCAGATATGCTCGATAACCATGTGTTTTATGCTCGATAGATATGCTAGAAAAACCATTATATGCTCGAAAAACCCATTATATGCTCGAAAAAAAAACCATTATAAACCCATTATATGCTCGATAGATCTGATCGAAACCCCCATTATATGCGGTTAAATATGCAGAATATGCTCGAAAAACACCGTTAAAACTATTGAAAGGAAAGTGAAACGGAAAAACCAATAACATACCTTTAAATACGAGCTTTATTTTCTAAATTGTATGTATGATACACTGCAATATAGCCTACTCGCATTCAAGTTTTACAAGTATATATACGAGAAGTGCTCCTATAAAAGATACAGTTTAAAAGTTCATTTACAAAATGTTCAGAATTAGGCGAGTCAATGAAGTAGACCTGTATTGGTCTGTACAACAAGAAATTTTCTATGTTTTCAGTTTTGAATGATTTTCTTAAATCAGTCAATAAAAGTTTCAATGAGGAGAACGACCTCATTAAAGGTTAAAAGCCTGCGGTTCTATTATTCGCACCAGATAGGCTTTTCAATAATTATTTCTGTTTTCGAACCTTAAGGATTGTCAGGGCCCGAATTCGGGGGAGAATTCGAAGAAAAACAAGATGTTCAGCAAAGAACATATAGCCTACTTTCTCCTAAATGTATGGGTATATTTATAACTCTTTGTCCTCATCCCTAAAACCACCTCTACCACCATGTAGTGTTTGTTTTCTTTTATATTGATAATTAGCCAGTAAGTGTCAAAATCAATATTATATACTTTATGATGATTGAATAACAAAACTACTAACTTATTGTAATGCATTCACGTCCGTTAATCTCTATATTAAGCCAGCCTGCAAACTTAAGGATCTATCGTTTTGGGTACCTTCCCCTTAAAAAATCCGCGCCAATCACAGTAGGTTGGTGCTGCGACCTAGCAGTGAATTCATATTTATCTAGTACGCCTCTGGGTGTTCAACGAGTAGGCAGTTTAAAGTAGCCAGGAGGGAGGCGATCCAACTGGCAGTGTTTAATGATAGAGCGTACAGTCACTCGTCCTGCTAGAAGGACCTTCCGGAAGTACTTTTGTACACAGCGGTGCGTCCTTCCAGCAGGACTTTGGACCCTTATGGCAAATGTTTGAACTGGCCTTCCAGCAGGACGCGTCCTTCCGGCAGTACTTTGGGTTATCAGAGCGTAATAATATTGCAGTTCTGGTACTGGGCAAACAATAAAAGTCTGTAAATATTCTAAAATATTCAATATGACTCATATTGACTAATACAATAACTGTCTCTTAACAACATATTGACTCTAAAATATAGAAACGTATAAAGTATAAACGTGTTTTCTTATAGTACAGAGACTAAATAAATGTATGAGCGACGGCGCGTCCATCACTCGAGAATAAATAAATTAAAAAAGCCTAGTTGTGTTTTTGTCAATATCCCACTGCACAGTTGCACAACTACACGTAATTTAAACTACAGTACCATGGCATTTACTGATATCATAATTACTAGCAAATAACGAGCGACTCCATGCATCTCCGCTGTTTGGAGCATCGAAATAGGTAGCAAAAACATAAACACAGTCACCATTACGTATAATCGCCGCCATTACTGAACGGTCAGAGCTACCAACTTCAGACTTGCATGCGCTGATTCGTTACATTTCCCTCTATATAATGGAAAAAAGAACGGTCCTGCCAGCAGGACGCTTCGTACTCATATAAGCAATTGAATTACGTACTCAAATGAGGACCTAACTTCCTGCCGGCAGTGCCTTGTACGTTCTATCATTAAAGGTAATCGGAACGCGATCGTGGCTAATAGTCGAACTACCAGTATTACAAAATTGCCATACTTTAGGAGGCCAGGTATTGACACAGCGGTATATTTGGAACAATACTACCCACATAACCCACAAGAGGACAGCACCGTACAGAGACATTAAGAAGGCTGTGGTTGATAACAACGTGTATCTAATTCTTCTATTCTCCTTTTCGTAATGTCTTCTGTTTATGTGCAATGCTGGGACTGTGATTTTATTAATAAACGAGTGTATACATTAGCCTCCCCTTTGAGCTAAATGACATTTTATTCAGTATCTGTGAAAAGAGCCTGTGCACATCATTTGTAAAAGAATTCAAGAAAAAAAAAGTCAACTGTAGCAGTATTCGATCCCCAGTCAACTGCGTGACAGGCTAACACGCTAGCCCAGAGCTAAACATATCCGTAACATCATGGCGATCTTAACTGATATATTAGATTCAACCTGTTGGCAAATAATGACTTGAAATAAACTATGTCTTCACTGCAGTACATCTTCATTATAGATCATTTCATACTGAACCCTTCAGAATAGCAGAGTTTTATGCAAGAATCTTAGATCAAGGGGTCGCGTTCAGTTCATAGTGTGGTGTTTACGTCCGCCAAACTACGTGCTTTTCTGAGGCAAGGGTTATAGGATGAAAACTATAACTAAGAAAGAAAGGAGACAAAACGTAAAATAACAACAAGATTTAATAACTAATTTGTGCATAAAAGAATAAAACAAACAATAATAAACAAAATCCTCCCTGAATTTTTCCCTGACAGGAATATTTATCACTTTGAGGAGTCAGATGGATCTCCCCTTTTCCAATAAAATGTGGATCCAAGTTCCACTACCTTGCATGTGAATTTATGTTCGCGTGGTGACTATCTACGGGAAATGAGTACTTGGATGATCATTCGTTCACAACGGGTTAACAGCCACGGTGCTCACGAACAATCACCTCGTAAATCAACTTTTATGGCTATGGGCATAACATTAATAAAAATCCTTAAATCTAACTCTGACACACATATTACAACTCTACTATTTACAGGCATCTCTCTGAGACCCTTATTAGTGTGGAGACACACTTAAACAACTGAGCCGCCACTATGGCCAGATACTCAACAACAAGGAAAAACAGCGCCGCACGTGACTCACGGGCCACTGACATGGACAAATAAACATAAGACTAAACCAACAACAACAAACAACCTGAGTGGTTAAGATTACTTTATATTAACAAAACTGCATGTTAAGGAAACGCTTCGAAGGTAATCGTGTTTCGTAGGCAACTCCCATTTATTTAAACAATTTTACCATTGATCAGTTTCTCACATTTATATTTATTTTCAAGTAATTGGGAGCCAGACTTGCACTCCACTTTAATGAGCTCTGCTTGCGAAACTCAGTCAGCCCTTGTGACAACAACTCACCTCTTTCCACAATACCAGTCATGTCCCCCATCCAGTGTATATAAATAGCCGACCAGCGGAACTGTTATCTCAAGGAATCAACAGCCGCTAACATCTCCTCCCACTCAACATATGGTCAGACAATAATCACATATCCATAATTGTCCTCGCAAGGATGCAATCTGAATCTGGTACCAAGCTGACAGAAATCAGTCTCTGCTGAAGTTCCCGCTTGTAATACCACAACAATAAACTCACAGTACACACATCTGGGACTGACATAACACCTTTCACATGGGTCTGCTGAATTAAAGCTCGCAAACATTTAACACAATATTTAAAACCTACGATAGAGCTGAGTACTCTTCGTCACAAATTACATTGCTCCAAAGGCAATAATCACACTGAATCTGATCAATAATAATTCTCAATAAAATTTAATTACCCTCCAATCTACTATATAATTATATTAATTCAGTCCTACTTCTGAAACACGACATATCTCCGAGAGACGTTTTTAACCGCACTTCGTAACCTAGGCGAACACGGCCGTTCACATAGATACGTTAGTTAACACAACACAAAGAAAAGAACCTTCCAATAACTACAATTGTGCGAGCTGCTTCCAAACAAAAGTGTGCCAGATCAAAACTAAATATACTACATTAAATCACACAAGCAAAGTATTTACAAAAATATGTCCCATAAACCATAAGTTAATTTAATAAATAATAAAATATTATTTGTACTCATCTCGTGTTGTAGTCACCCGTCAAAGAACATCAGATGCCATTCCCCAACTGGATGATCTTTATCTCATAGCAGCCATCTGGACGGACTGTTGAGAATTCCACACTTCCTCTGCATTCATTGATGTCATCCTTGCGCTGATACAAAAATTAGGTTATTATACACTTTATGCCTGACTACTAAATTCGCTTGTTCAGGTACTAAATTCCCTGTCACTGTTCGTTGGCGAATTCTCGACGCTACTGTCCCTATAACTATAGTACTATGACTATCTATCACTGATTTTACCACTTTACACTGAATATCTTGTGTCCTCGACACATAAAATAAAAGTCTATCTTTTCAGACGAACAGAATCAAAGTCCTGTGTTCTCGACACACGGAATAAAAGTCATGTCTCCTAGACACACGGAATGAAAAGTCAATGTCTGTAGACGCACAGAATAATAATAGTGTGTCCTCAACACACGGAATAAAAGTCAATGTCTGTAGACGCACAGAATAATAATAGTGTGTCCTCAACACACGGAATAAAAGTCAATGTCTTGGCTCTTCGACACACTTATAAATGAACTGGCCCTTGGGTCTAGATGGAGGGGGATTTTATGTAAAAATTTATCGAAATAATTGTGATACAGGAATGAAATGCATATCACTGAACTCGTAATATTGCACAGGTCAAGAATATGCCCATTAATCCTAGAATCGATCGTAGAGATTTTGTCTAGGCGATTTCCCGCGTGAATGCTAGCCACCGCGTACCCCAGCCAGAGTTGGCGCGCAAGTAGGCATTCTCTTCTCATTGGTTCTCCATTTCTCTGTAATTTGGCGGTTTCTAGTAGATCTTGGCGTCTTGGGAGTGTCTATTTTCTTCATCAGCCATTCACGTTACTGCATCATATTTCTTCTAGGCGCGAATATCACAATGAACATACCAGAACCATGTCTCACCGCGCGTCGCTTCTAAAATTGAGGTAGCCACACCTGTCCCTATGATACATCGCTCTGCTATTTCTTTTCATAGCTCAAGTACTTAGCCTTTTGTTAAACTGATGCAGGTATGTCCCTACTGTCTCCAACAAATGCTTGAGATTTCCTCATCACTGTCTGGCTACTTTCATGATGCTGGTTGAAATATTTATTAATTGAAGAAATAAAAAGTAGAATCATTTAACCAACATAGGGTAAAGGGTTCAATACAAAGTTTATATTATTGTATCAGTAGGGTATATCGCATACAACATACTAAAACTACTGAAATATAAGACAGGCTCATGAGGACAGCTGCCATCTTGTCGTGTGGCAGATACAGCTCAGCTCTTTTAAGCCAGTCATACAGAATAATATTAAATTATAATAAATAACGGATCACGACCTTCAGGATAGCTTAAACCACCCTAGGCTTGATAATCTGAATTGGTTGGTCTTAAGCTATTGATTATAATGGTTGCATAATTCACACGGCCACCATCCTGAAATGGCAAGGCCGATGACCTTGTAGTTTGGGTGAAAGACGCGTCCTATATAAAGGTATGTTGTCACCAAATTTGGAAATTTGGTAGAGATCGGATGATTAGTTTAGCCGTAATTTGAGTTTACGTTTTGAACGTTTGAGTGGCCGCCATTCAGTTTTGGTAAAGATGGCGGCGATATAAAGTATGACACTGAGGTGTCCTATGCTAGAGCTACCTCTGTACCAAATTTCATTCAATTCGGTTTCACCGTGTTCGAATTGATAGGGGGGGGGACAGACATTCAGAGTACACTCACTCACTCACTCACTCACACACACACACACACACACACACACACACACACACACACACACACAGACTCACACACACACACATACACACAGACAGACACACAATTTTTCGCCCTGTGTTGATCTCATAAGTCTACTTTCATTTTTTGCAAAAATCGAAAGTAGGCTAACAAACTATTTAGACGAAAACCACAAGAATATGCATTTATATGCTTCTATTCTGAAAACAGCGGTTTTATGCATTTATATGCTCGATAAATTTCAATTCTGTTGGTCCCAGAGAGGTGAAAATACCACCGAAAGGCTTCTTTCAATGTGTACTATTCAGGAAAAAATATGCAAATATGCTCGTATCCGAGCCCTAATTATAACTATGTGTAATTAGATAAGAGTTAATTAGAAAATTCTAAGTTTATATAGCCTAAAATTAATGGCAATACAAAAAAATTGTAAAATACAACACAAGATAAATTTTATACTTAATGAATTTTCTATTACAGCTTATGGAGAATGAATGGCAAATATCTAAATATTTGTCAATTCATTAAGCAGAAAGGTAAACAAGATTTTTTTTTCTTTTTAAAAATTGATAATGTATTTTTCAAAAGTACTCTACTGAGGAATTCTCAGTTTTGCCTCGCAAGGCTGAGAGTACCCCGTTCCAGCCCTCAGTCCAGAATGAAAATTTCTTGGCAGACCTCCGGGGTGGCAGTCAAGAATGCTAGCCAGTACACCACGAGGTAGTCTAATTTCGATCTTAATATTGTTTATAACTTAGCCAATAAATTAAGATTAGTTTACAACCAAATTTACAATTATATTATGCTTTTACCAAAACAACACTTTCTCAATTTTTATTGTATTTTTCGGCGGGTGGAAGGGGGGGGGGGTGGGGGGGCGGCCTGGAGCCCCCAAAGCTCCCACCTCTTATATACGACCCTGCCCGGCATGCGTTGCAATGCCAATCAAAGAAAGTGTTGGCATTATCCTTTTTGTTTGTTGAAGTGCTTTTGGATACACGCTTGTTTTTCAATTTCCGTTAACTGCCTCTAAACTATCGTAAAATGGATTTACTAATTCAGAAACATTCGTGGCAGCGTGCACAACAACTCACCAAAGTTTCAACGCAATCGAATGAATGGTATATGAACGCATAGGAGACACACAGACGGACAAACTATCACATTCATTTTTATATATACCGGTACCCAGGTAGATATGTTAAAAAGTATCCAATATTCTAGTTGATAGAATGGTAATGTTACTTGTTAATTCATTTAGGAGCAATTGAGGCATCGTGACGATTTATCCCCGTGTACAATGGTGTATGTGAAGTTCATCTGATAACCTGCATTATTGTTGGTTGTTTCTTAAGTTTAGGGGCTGCGACAACGCGGTCATGTAGCCCCGTGTACTTTGGGTGTGTGTAGAATCTGTCTGATAACCGGTGTTAATTTGTGATGACTGTATTAGTGTGTGTTATCTGTTTTTAATTTAAGTACAGACTGCAACTTAGAATTTTTCAAATGGTTCCTACTTTTGCCGCCAAGCGCCACCGTCAACGACTACTAGGCCAAGTTCAGAACTTAGCTACTAGACACCACCGCAGTCGGCTCTTGACAACGAACGTAGAAACCTAAGAGCGTTGATTACATTCTTAACCTATCCAATTTGGCTTCACGCAGGTGTATTTAGTGGAAGGTTCTTTAACATGCCATAAATCTATGACAAGGGACCGCCAGCTATACTTCCCCTCCGAAGGAAGGCATACTGGGGGATTTTTAACGCTGTTAAAAAATCCGACGGCTTCGGCCGGGTTTGAACCCGCTATCTTGGGTATAGAAGCTCAGCATGCTACCGACTACGCCACCGAAGCCGCCCTGTATTTTTGTAATGGCTGTATTAGTGTGTGATTTATAATTGGGGTTAGGACTGGGAAGGAGATGGTCGTGGCCTTAAGTTAGGTACAATCCCCACATTTGCACGGAGTAGATGTGGAAACCCACGGAAAATGAAAACCACTTCTCGGATGGCTGAGATGGGAGTTGAACCCAGCTCATCTCAGTTCTGCTTCACGAGTCCCTGTTCCAGCCCACAGATCAGAATTAAATTACTTGATAGAGCCGGGAATGGAAACTGAACCTCCAGGGCGACAGCCGAGAACACTAACCGCTACACCAGGAGGTGGACTCTTAAATAAGAGATTGTCGATCCAATTAGAAGACTTCACGTGAGAGTTTTGAATATTAATGGGGTGTTTGAGCTATGACCCCCGAGTTCTTACGAAGAGCGGCTTGCTTTAGACCTGTCTGGATGAAGATGAACCCGTCTGTCTCGGAGGACTGAGTGTTCTCCTGCAGCAGTTTAACTTCAGTCTTACCCCCAGGGGCTCACGACTAGTGGGACGTGGGTTGGCGACCACGGGGTCCCAGCTGAGTTCGGCATTACTTCCGCTTACTTGTGCCGGACTCCTCTCTGTCATCTTTCCTATCGACCTCCCTTGGTCAACCCTTGTTCTTTTCCGACCCCGACGGTATTAGGGTATCCGAGGCCTAGGGAGTCCTTCACTTCTTAATTGGCCCTTGTCTTGTCTTTTCTGATCCCTCATTCTTCGAGGGGTCAGACCTCTTATGTTCTCTTCATATCCCCTGCCTTCTGCTCAAGGCCCTTAAGGAGGCAGGGTGTGTCTAGCCTCACTACTTCTGGTGCACCCTGGATAGTGTTACACCCTTAAGGGCTCACGGCTGGTGAGTTTGAGAGTTGGCGACCCCGAGGGATTCCTGAGCTGGGTCCGTTTTGTCCCGTTTTTCCTCTGACCTTGAGGCTGGCCCTCTCCTCTTTCGCTTTCCTATCTGCCTTTCATGGCTCTCCTTCCTTCCAAGTCCCTCAATCCTCATTCTTTGAGGGTTGAGGGCATTTCTTTTCTTCCTGTTCTTTATTTGCCTTATCCTTTCTTTGTTTACCATTTCTCTTCTAATATGTAAGATTTTAGTTAGTATTAGTTATAGTTTTCATTCTCATCTCATCTTTCACAATCACCCACACCATTAGGGGCCGATAACCTAGATGTTAGGCCCCCTAAAACAACAATTATCATCATAATCATCATCATCATCATCAACTTCAGTCTACGAAGACGGTCATAGAGTGGGGCGTAGAAAGTTGGAAATCTCATAGGCTTCAGGGTTCATGAAAAAGTGCATCCAACGCTAAGGTTCACTAGTAAAATGAAGGGAGGCACACCTGACTGTTTCTGCCAAATTTGAGACAAACTGAGTGCCACAAAAGGTGTAATTATTTAAACTCAAAAGGTATATTAAAGCGTCGTCGGTGGCATGTTTAACTGCTATTCCCAAGATGGCGGGTCAAATCCGGCCGAAGTCGTTGGATTTTTTAAGAGCGTTAAAATCCTTCAGTATGGCTTCCTTCGGAGGAGAAGGAAGGAAGATTGTAGTTTTACGTGACCGTGAATCTTGTGATTATGAGCCACGGGACATGGCATTTCACTTTGAAAATCTCACATCCATTGACCGGGAATCGAACCCGGGCCACCTTGGTGAGAGGCATACAGCTGGACCGCTGAGCCACCACGCCCCTTCGGAGGAGAAGTAAAGCCGGTGGGCCCATCTCATAGATTTATGGCACGTATAAGAATCTACCACTGCAATTGGTGAAGTGTAGAAAAATGTGTAGGTTATTTTATTTATTTAGTGTATGGCTTTTAGTGCCGGTAGTGTCAGAGGTCATGTTCGGCTCGCCAAAGGCTGTAGCTGCTTCTAGCGGACACCCATGGGGTGAGCTACCTTTTTTGGGGGTTAAATTTCAAGTAGTTCCAACTTTCGCTACCAGATAACACTGACACCTAGTGGTGAACGTTGGAACAATGATAGAGCGTTTCAACGAAATCTAACCTAGAAATTTAGCTTACACGAGTTTAGTTAGTGGAAGGATCTTGTACATGCCATAAATCTACGACATGGGACCGCCGGCTTTAATTCCCCTCCGAAGGAAGGCATACTGAAGGATTTTAATGCTCTTAAAAATCCGACTACTTTGGCTGGGTATGAACCCACTATCTTAGGCACAACAGTTCAGCATGCTACCAACTACGCCACCGAAGCGCTCGTGTATGTTATATTTGGCTAGTATACAACGCTCTATCAATTTCCAACGTTCGCCGCAAGTGTTAGTGACAATAGCATCTGGTAGCTAAAGTTGGAACTACTTCAAATTGAACTTGTTGGGAGCCCTCAGGCGTTCAATTACAAATACCCAGCTTATGGCCATTGGCTGCGATGCATATATCAAAAGATCATACATTCGAGTTTTTACCCAGTCTACAACTGGGTTACAGGCCGGACGTTTGTTTTAGACGAGTGAAAAATCTTAATGGAAGCTTGGAGGCGAGTTACTGCAGTACCTGTGTTGTTATCAGCTGCCCCAAGCGGTCCGATGATTGACAACGCTGTCTCACACTCCTACTGAAGTACAGTCATTGGCAAATATAATGGCGTTCTGTTCGTAACTACGTAACGTGTACTTCCGTGTCACACAATACTTCGGCATGGACTGTACTGTCAGCGGGACGGTGTCACCACGTGCTCAAGTCTGAAATTCCATTACATCAGATCGGTGGTGACAAGTTTGAAGCGATAGGGTGAGAGAGTGACTGAGTGCAGGCTCACCCGCTGGCTTCAAGGTCAAGGGCAATCGTCTAAAACAAACGTCCGGCCTGTACTGGACGTTCCATTCTTGGCAGAGAAACAAAAAAATTAGTAGCAGGTTACTGAAGAACTACAAATGGTTTTTTTTAACGCGCGATTTGTCAAGTAACTTGTTAGTTTTAGTTTTAGTTCATGAATGTATCAATTACGTTAGTACACTAAACCTACATACTGGATTAAAGGCAATATTCTGAATAATCGGTGATAATCATCTAGAATCTGGGTTCTTGAGCTCTTCAGAGAACATTTAGGTGGTCCTAAGCCCAGATACAAATCATAAAACCTGGAATAAAACTGTCATTGCCGGCTGGAGGAGGCAATCTGAGCAGTTTCTACTGCTGGGACGAGATCACATTTCTTCCACATCAGCGGTGGAGCGGAAGTGTGTCGTGGCGTATTGCTGTGCCGGCACAAATCCCACTCGCGTAAGATAATTCTGTCATCAGAAAGATGAGCCGGCCACAGTTACCAGACTCAGCACCAGACACCTTCTTAGAATGATCATGATTAACTCATGTCAACAGAGGAAATCAGCTACCTTCAGAAAAGCTAGAGCAAGCTAAACATAGTGGTCATAACTAGGACTCAGAAACTCGGGAAAATATTTATTTTTATGTATTAAAAATACCTGAAATATAGACAAAAAAGAAAAAATATTTAATTCGAATTAATTTATTAATGTGAATATAAACAATATGCAGTACTCACGAATGCAATTTATTCTAAGCCTCACTGACTGCTGAAGCTTTACAATACACAACGAGATACATCTTCATGTGTTTCCATCACAAATGACCGACGATTTTCGCGATACACTTATTCTGAAGTCGCGAAACTGTGGCAATATGTGTCTTGCCCTTGAGGTGTTGTGTGACTTGAGATCGCTGTTCAGCCTTGATTGCTTTCCCACATGGTTGGCAGAACAGAACGCCCCCATCAGAAGTAAAATTATCTTTATATTCTGCAACAGACGATGACTTGTAGTTGTTTTTACTTTAGGCATCGTAGAACTGCCTTACACTTCACAGTGCCAGAAATGAACTGCATGTGAGTGACACTGGTTCCAGGTAGCTGGGGGAGGGAGAGGTCTAGCACATGGTGCAATATGGCTATGGACAAGGAAATCCCTGCCTTCCACAGTGAGTGGCACGGGGCGACAAGTTAAGATTAACACAATTGCAAGCTGACATACGCTCTGCAGGAAGATTAGACAGCTCACAGGTTCTTCCCCATTGGAGTAACACAGAACAAAAATGCAATAAGCTGAAAGATCTAGCATACTGATTTAAAAATGTAAATATTATGTATTTTTATGTTAATAAGTGAAAAGCAGGAATTTGTGTATTTATTGAAAAAATGTTTAAAATATGTATTTACATAAAAATATTTATTTACCTAAAAATCCGAGTCTAGTCATAACATCAGCATGCAAAGTTAGAGGTCGTGGGATTGAGTCCCGCTGAGGTCAGACATGTCGTCTGCAAATGGAAAAAAGGGAAAGGGTGTTTCAGTGACAGACATACTTAAAGCTGGGTGCACAACAAGCACAATGCAGGAGGTAGCAGTAACTGACTATCAATTATTTAGGTCAAGAATAGACAAACCGCGCATGCGTACAGCCGCTCCTCCTTGCAGCATGTCAAACTTACTTCTCCTGGCGCGCAGACTATACATGGCTGTGTATTACACGACCAAATAGCATCATTTCTCATCATTGCTGCCATGAAAATCCAATCCTTGGAATCTTAAGACTATTTTTTTCTTCTAATTTTTATTTCAATTGTTTTTATTTGAATTTTCATTTCATCTCTAATTTTTATATATTTTATTTATTTTTATTCTTATTTTAGTTATTATTCAATATTTTATTTATTTAATCGAATAGCCCTTAATAGAGCACGTTAAATCAATACATCAAGTTTTGCTATAAGATTTCTTCTTGGTCACCCAAAATTGCTTCATTCTTTCAGATTGTTGTCGCCGGAGCTCCTCAATGTTGTGTGCCTGTTTTCTGCTTCTCTCTAGCTCCTCCTTGAAGGTGACTGTTTTAATTTTGTTCCGAAAGAGTTCTCTATTACGTATGTCTTCAATTTGTATATTGGCCTCTTTAAGGTCATTCAAGGTCTGTTGAAACCAAGCTGGCTGTATCTTAAGTTTTATAATTTTATTGAAAATTTTCTTTGTCAATCTATCATCGTTCATTCATTGTAAATGTCCAAAAAAGGATAATCTTCTTCTCCGCATGGTATGTAGTATGTTGTCTACATGCTCATAAATTTCTACATTTGGTCTAGGTCTGTTGTAATCTGCTCCTACTTTCCTAGGGCCAAGTTTACTTCTATTTATTTTCCTTTCCATGACCATGATTTTGTTAATTTCACCTTTATTCAGAAAATTTGAGTGTTTCAGATCCATATAAGGCCTCTGGTTTCACAACAGTATTATAATGTTTAATTTTAATAGAATTAGGTAATGCTTTTTTCTTATAAATGTTCCTGGTGAGCTGGAAAGCTATATTCATTTTCTTTGTTCTAACTGTTAGTCTGTTTTTCTCATTATTATTTATTGTAATCCATTCACCGAGATATTTGAAAGAATTCACTCTTTTGATTTCGTTTTGTTGAATACATAATTTATTCAATATTATTAATTTTATTTAAATTAATTTTAAAATTGTTTTTATTTATTCATTTTTAATTTTATAATTTTAACTTGACATTTTTTACAATCTTAATTCTATTTTAATTTGTATATTTGTTATATTTTATTGTTTAACTTTAATATTTTTCATTATACAGTGGAATGTGGCTAATTCGAACTTCTATAATTCGAATTTTTCTCTTGGTCCCTAGCAATACAATCAATGCTAAAAAAAATCGTGGTTAATTCGAATTATATTTTGGATAATTCGAAGTTTTTACGTGTAAAAAGCCGATCGGAAGCCAAATAGTTGGGTCAGGAATTCCTGAAAAGCGACGTATCATTGGAATGCGGCCCCTACTCGATGGTTTTGCCTACATGACTAACAACACGCCTGCGACGCTCCTTCCAAGGTCAATGCCCAACACCTCCCCCTCTCCACATCCCTTAACTCATAAGAGTGTAATCCCTTACACGCGTCAGGCAGTGCGTGCTGAGTGGTCTGATTAGATTTGTGGTTTTTGTTTAGAAATTTGGTTTTTCCTGTGTTTTAAAGTGTGTGTACAGAACTAAAATGTTGTCATCAAAGCCTCGGGTTCCATACAAAACTTTGACTTTGGCGGAGAAAATAGCGGTGATTTAAAAAGAGGAAAAGGGAATGAAGGAAAAAATCTGAAATTGCAAAGGCTTTTGGGATTCCTCCAAACACGTTGTCTACATACCTAAAAATAAAGACAAAATCTCGGTTATGAAAATGAGAGTGGCAAAGGCCGAAAAAGGTTAAGGGAACCGGAAAATTTGAATATGAATATTCTCTCTACCCTTTTCAAAGAACTTTCATAATTCGAATTTTTGGATAATTCGATTTTTTTACTGGTCCCTTGGGGTTCGAATTATCTAAGTTTCTCTGTATTTACTAGTTGAAATAAATTTTATCCAGCATCATAGTTCAAGGAAACAGATATACTAAAGTGAGTGTCTCTCACCACTCGGCCGGCCGGTGCGTCTCCCGGACCCCGTTGACTCATCACTCCCCGCGCGGCATAACATAGCACTTCGCTCACTTTATCCGTGCACGACATGAAATAACAATTAAAACAAGAAGTTCCGTGACGAACTAAAGAGCTTACTTTTCTTAAAATGTAAGATTCATGCCAATGATTAATCTATATGGATCTATCTAGAATGATGACGAAATTAAGTTGGTAATATCGAAATTTCTAATTAGTTCGAAATACTGTATACCTGGCATAGTGTAGCCTAATAGAGAACTACAGTTGGCAGCCCTGGTGACTGAATATATTCTTAGTTCCATCTCTTAAGGTATAGAATACAAAATTTGGTTGAAGTCCAATGGATAGCATGGACGTTACATACTGTTAAACATTGGATCTAACAGCGCGCGTAAAATCATGATGGCAACAATGACATACATGTATTGGTCAGAAATAATCAGAAATAATATGGTCTATTGATGTGACAATTTTAAATGAAATCCATTAGTTAGTATAGAAGTTACATGCATTTTAAAATTGGACCTATCAGCAGGCTTAGAATCATGTTGACAGAACTGGCGTAGGCCTATATTTGTTACTCCAAATTAATCTAGAATGCCAGGTACTATATATGTGCAAAGTTTAGAGCTACTGGCTTGCATACTTTCTGCTATATTGATATTGGGGTAACAAAAATAGAGACAGTATTTATTAACTGTTGGCACCCCTGGTTACTCTTAAGAACCGGCATAGTCATATTTGTTATGGTACACATAGTACACACGGAATTTGGTTGAAATACAAATGATAGTATATAAGTTAAATGTATTTAAAGTTGGACTTCTCAGCAGGCATAGAATCATGTTGGTAGCAATGACGTATATAACTTACTCCAAATTAATATAGAATGTTAGGTACTATACGTGTGCATAGTTTAAAGCTGTCGGCTTGCATACTTTCTAATATACGGGTATTTGGATTTAAAAAAAATGAGAGCATTTATTGAAAGTTGGCAGCCCTGGTGGCTCTAAAGAAGACGCTCAGTCATATCTGTTTTTGTACACATAGCACATACGAAATTTGGTTGAAATCCAATTGATAGTGCAGAAGTTATATGCATTTTAAATTTGGACCTATTAGCGGGCTTATACAGGGTCTTTCATATAAAATAAGAACGGCGAGCGGCGGCTTTGTTATCCGCTGCTACAGTAACCTTGGCCGACATTGTGGCGTGCCACGGCCCCATGCTGTAGTATTGAAAGCGCGCGCATAGGCGCATATACTCTACTTGAACTTGCAATAAACGTGCAGGTGTTCAGTCGCCAGTCTGAAACTCAGATGTTAACATGAGGCAGTTATCATTTCAACATCGTATTTTTGTATGTAAAACTTATTTTAAATACGAGTCGGCTCAGCGGGTACTTGTTGCATTTGTTCAGCAATTTCCTTCACTAGCAGATTCACGTAATTGTAAATAAGTTTGACACTACTGACTCAGTGCTCAATAAAAAGCATAAAATTTAAAATCAGAAACATTACAGTGGCAGAACTCACTCGCGTCAGCCAGAATGTGGTTACCAGATACAATGCCTGTATAACCCAGGAAGGACGACACTTCTAGCATCTTTTATACGGTGATATTTCATACAGGATTGTACACACGGTTAAAGCAGGGGGCCGTGGCGTGCCACGAGCTCGGCCAAGGCCACCGCAGCAACGAATAACAAAACTGCCGCTTGCCGTTCTTACTTTATATGAAAGACCCTGTAATCATTTTGTCAACACTGCCATGTATGGCCTCCTGGAAATTAAGCTGCAATATTATTATCTATATGTGTGCCAACTTTGAAATAGCTCCCATGCATACCTTCCAAGATATCCAACATGGAGCTCAAATATCAATTGCTATTTTTCAGCAGTTGGTAGCACTGACATCATTTTCAAATATGGCCGTGAGATATTCAGGTATAGATCTTTACTCCTACCAAATTTTGTTTCGATTGCTGCAGCCATTTAGGAGTTGAAAGGGGGAGGGGGGGGGGGGGGGGGGGGGGACGACACACACATTTGCCCGATCTCATAAGTCTACTTTTTCCTCAATTTTAGCCTACTTTCGATTTTTGCAAAAAATGAAAGTAGACTTATGAGATCAACACAGCGAAAAAAAGTGTGTCTGTCTGTGTGTGTACTCTGGATGTCTGTGCCCCCCTATCAATTCGAACACGGTGAACGCGAATTGAACGAAATTTGGTACAAAAGTGTCACTAGCAAAGGACACCTCAGGGTCATGCTTTATATCGACGCCATCTTGACGGAAACGTAATGGCGGCCACACAAATGTTCAAAGCTTAAATCAAATTACGACTAACCTAATCATCCGATCTCTACCAAATTTTGCAACAACATACCTTTATGGAGGAAGCATCCTTTGACCAAATTAATAGGTCATTAGCCTAATAGTTTGCGGATGGCGGCCATCTTTGTGTGAAAATCGATTCCCCCTATTAATTCAAACACGGTGAAACCGAATGGAACGAAATTTGGCACAGAGGTAGTACTAGCAAAGGACACCTCAGTGTCATGTTTTATATCGCCGCCATCTTGACGGAAACGTAATGGCGGCCACACAAATGTTCAAAGCTTAAATCAAATTAAGACTAACCTCCTCATCCGATCTCTACCAAATTTTGGAAAAACATACCTTTATGGAGGAAGCATCCTTTGACCAAATTAATAGGTCATTAGCCTAATAGTTTGCGGAAGGCGGCCATCTATGTGTCAAAATCGATTCCTCCTATTAATTCGAACACGGTGAGACCGAATGGAACGAAATTTGGTACAGAGGTAGCACCAGTAAAGGACACTTCAGTGTCATGTTTTATATCGCCGCCGTCTTGACGAAAACGTAACGGCTGCCCCACAAATGTTCAAAGCTTAAATCAAATTACGATTAACCTAATCATCCGATCTCTACCAAATTTTGCAACAACATACCTTTGTGGAGGGAGCATCCTTTGACCAAATTCATACGTCATTAGCCTAATATGTTGTGGATGGCGGCCATATTTGTGTGAAAGTCGATTCCCCCTATTAATTCAAACACGGTGAAACCGAATGGAACGAAGTTTGGTACAGAGGTAGTACTAGCAAAGGGCACCTCAGCTTCATGTTTTATATCACCGCCATCTTGACGGAAACGTAATCGCAGCCACCCAAATGTTAAAAGCTAAAATGTAATTACGACCAACCTAATAATCTAGTCTCTACCAAATTTTGCAACAACATATCTTTATGTGGGAAGCATATTCTGACCAAACTGCAAGATCATCAGCCCAATAGTTTGTAGATGGTGGCCAAGTATGTGTGCAAATCGGTTCCCCCTATCAATTCAAACACGGCGAAACCGAATTGATCGACATTTGGTACAGAGGTAGCACTAGCAATGGCCACCTCAGTGTCATGTTTTATATCGCCGCCATCTTGACGGAAACGGAATGATGGCCACCCAAATGTTAAAAGCTTAAATAAAATTACTACCATCCTAATAATTTGATCTCTACCAGATTTTGCAACAACTTGCCTTTTTGTGGAAAGCAGCTTATGACTGACTACAAGGTCATCAGCCCAATAGTTTGCAAATAGCGGCCATGTATGTGTGCAAATCCATTCTCCATATCAATTCAAACACGGTGAAACCGAATTGAATGTTTTTTTTTTTTTTACAGAGGTAGCACTAACAAAGGGCACCTCATATTCATGTTTAATATCCCTATAGCACGTTGTATTTCAACAAGCTACAACAACCAACATTCAATTATACTCCTTGAAAAGGACAAAGAGTTATAACAATACCCATTCCTTTAGGAGAAAGTAGGCTATATGTTCTTTTCTGAACATCTTGTTGCAAAATGTGAATAGTAGGCTATTTAAGAAAGGAGAAATTAATTAACTAAGGTCGGACCTTATGACAGGAGATGTTGGAAATGTTCTCCTCCTACATCCACACATTTCCGGCATCGTCTTAGGAAACTCCGATTCACACGCATAAGTTCGTCTTCCGTAATTTCGTAATCGAATAAAGAACCAGTTCCTCTCAATTTGTTTTCGAGATTCCACACGGTATCTCTATGTGGAGAGTGCACACCTGGAAAAAGTGTTATGAAACGTCTAACGACTTCCCTGCAAGACTCTGTTTTTACATAATTATCGTACATAAATACCCTTTCCTCTACCGTGTACACACGTGGAGGCATTATGAGAAATATACCTTAAAGTAACACTTCACAACTCGAGAACAGTAGGAGCGACAGATCAACTCTAACTTAATACACGTTATAAACACGGGCCAGAACTGCGAAGTGCGTGCTGTGTAACAGGAAGTGATCAGTCAACGCGAGGCAGATAAGCTCAATGCGCTGGCCGGCCGAGTCCTGATAGGAACTCACTGTATTTGCCCTTCAGAAATATTACAGGTACAAGAAGCTTTGTTGTAATTTGGCAGAAAGTTTCAACTATTAGCACCTTTGATAATAACCTACAAACTCTATTTATAGTTGGAGGTTAATATATATTCCACTATCCCATAAAGGATTAAAATGAATTCATTTCCATGGTGGTTGTGGCATCGTGCTCATTAGCTCCATGTATTTAAATGTATGTCAATACCGTCTGGTAACCTGTGTAAATGTAGTTTGTGAACAGTCTAGTCGCCCAAACAAAGAATGAGTGCTCAGACCAAGACACAAATACAGGTTTACACGAGAATTTATACAGAGATTAGCATACCGTGTATTACTCTGCTCATTTCTTTGAGTAAGAAGCAAGATGTTCAGTAAAGAACATATAGCCTACTTTCTCCTAAATGCATGGGTAATGTTATAACTCTTTGTCCTTTTCAAGGAGTATAATTGAATGTCGGTTGTAGTAGCTTGTTGAAATACAACGTGCTATACGGATATTAAACATGAATATGAGGTGCCCTTTGCTAGTGGTACCTCTGTAAAATATTTCATTCAATTCGGTTTCACCATAATTGAATAGATATGGGGAATCGATTTGCACACATACATGGCCGTTATCTGCAAACTATTGGGCTAATGACCTTGTAGTTTGCTCAAAAGATTCCTCATACATAAAGTGATAATAGTTAAATATTTCGTAAAGATCAGATGATTAGGTTGGGCGTAATTTGATTCAAGCTTTTAACATATGGGAGGCCGCCATTTCCTTTTCGTCAAGATGGCGGCGATATAAAACATGACAGTGAGGTGCCCTTTGCTAGTGCTACCTCTGTACCAAAGTTCATTCAATTTGGTTTTACCGTGTTTGAACTGATAGTGGAAATCGATTTGCACACATACATGGCCGCCATCTGCAAACTATTGAGCTGATGATCTTGTAGATTGGTCAAAATATGCTCCCCGCATAAAGGTATATTGTAACAAAATTTGGTAGAGATCAGATTGTTAGGTTGGTCTTAATGTGATTTAAGATTTTAACATTTGGGTGGCCACCATTACGTTTCCGTCAATATGGCGGCAATATAAAACATTACACTGAGGTGCCCTTCGCTTGTGATACCTCCGTACCAAAATTCGTTCAATTCGGTTTTACCGTGTTTGAAAAGATAGGGGGAATGGATTTGCTCACATACATGGCCGCCATCCGCAAAGTATTGGACTGATGACCTTGTAGTTTGGTCAAAAAAATCTTCTGACATAAAGGTATAACGTTGAAAAATTTGGTAGATACCA